>CM046882.1:87174196-88396874 GCA_025667525.1 Glebionis coronaria | reverse complement strand
AGTAGGCCCTTTGTGGGAGAGAAAGTGAATTAATACCTTGCTCATATTTTAGTTTAGACTAAGACTATTATTGAAAGTGATCTTAGTCTATACTTGAATAATTGCTTTGTGCTTATTCATTACCAAAGCCGTTTATCGTTTCGCCGGAAAGGCACGTCTTAAACCACTATATATGACACAAGCTCTTCGTTACAACTACTTGAAGATTGTCATTAATCCCTTGAGCATTGATCCTAGTCTTGATTCACTTCTCTTGACTTCTCTCCACTTAGTCGTTTTGCTATGAGTAGTCGTTTGTCCGTTTCGGTTCTTTTCGATCTTGATTTAACTCGTAATCCTTCATTAAGGCATATTGCTTAATGTTATGATGATCCAATGATATTCTAAAAGGCTCATGATTTAAGTTTAAGTATTTTAGAAAAACTGGATTTTCAAAATTTGGCGTTTTTCAGAGATAAAAACCTGCCTCTGTAGGCGGTTCCTTATCTCCGCAGCTCAAACCCGCGGTTCCTTATCGATAAGGTACCGCGGGCCGTAACTTTTGTCAGAGCGCCAGTTTGAGTTTTTTATTCTTTTTCAAACCAAACTCTCTCTCTCCCAAAAACACACAGCCGACGGGTTTTACCTTTTCCACCATTGTTGAAGCTTCCAAAACCTTCAATCACTCAAATTAATTGATTCCAAGTTGTGGGTTTCACTCATCCTTCATCTAACATCAATTAATTGTAAGTATTTTCTTTCAATTTCATCTATTTTGTTCTAGGGTTCATCCTTTCATAATTGGGGATTTTTAAAATTGAAATTCAATTAAAACCTTAATAGGAATGTGGGTTGACATGGTAATCTTACTATGATTCCTTAGGTTGATATTCATTAATATTTCACTAAAACCCACTTGTAGAACAAATCCAAATTTATGCTAAATGATTTTGGTTGAATGATGGATTTGAGATGAACCCATGAACAAGTAGGTAATGACATTGTAAATGCTTACCTAAAAACCTTGTTTTGAAAAACCAATGTTCTAATCCATTGTTGATCTAACATAGATCATGTGTTCTTGGTTAATGATGGAATAGACACATTGTGAACATGAAAATGATATGGATTCAATCCTATGTTTGTCAAGAAATTGATATAACACATTTTCATTTTTCGTTTTCGTTTTTTATTTTTCATATGAGTGATTGGAGAAATATTGTCTTGTGTTTGTATTTAGGTACTTAATCATGCCTTCTCAATATCAAAAAGATCATCAATTCACTAGAGATTATATGCCCGACATCTCCCAAACCTAAGCTTCCCCCAACTTCAAAACGCGTTTCCATCCCTTTCCACTCGTTGTTTCCATGAGGGTAGAGTCGTTCACAAGGAAATAACGGGTTATGTCTATATCCAATCTATGTTTGAGCTTTCGGGGTTTGATTGCTTGCTCAACATAGAAGAAGATATTTACCCTTTATTCCTTCTTGAATTCTTTAGCACCTACTCCATGCTTGAATACAATGGAGAAATCTTCATTCGTTTCGTATTGAATGATTAATTAATTCAATACTCTCTTGAAAACTTTGGTCAAATTCTCGGTGTGCCATATGAAGGCACTTGTCGTTTTACGGATAAATGGAGACTTGATGCTCTCTCGGAATCCTTCGATAAACCTCCAAATGACCTCACCGAAATTGATCTAGAGTTCATCCTTGAAATCATCTCGAAAGAGCGTGATGGTAACGTTGTGAGAAGCCTTCATTCAAATGTACGAAATGTGAATTGATATGAAGTGCTCTCTAGCGACCTTAAGGATTTTATGGTTCAATGGGCCAATATCCTTAGGGAGAATGTCTTTTGTCTTGGTGGAAACCGAGATCATATCCCGGCGTGTATGGTGCATATGTTGAGTTGCATCTTTACATCCACCAAGTACAACATGGCATTCTATATCGCTCGACGAATCAATTTTCCCCACCTTGATCTTTCTCGCTTCTACCCGGTTCATCGGGTTATGTTACCTATTCAAGAGGCATATGCAAGAAAGACAAGAAGTGATCGAGGATCAAGAAAATCTGTTCATCAAGAGATGGATGATGAGGACATGGACATGCCAACAAGTGATGGTGATGGCATAGGTACTAGTTCTCATTTCCACTCTTCGAGTAATTCCCATCCATCCTCAAACCCATTCGAGGATGAATTTAAAGACTTAGCTCCTCCCCCTCATCATTCTAGTGAAGTACCGGAAGATCTCAATATGGAGCATCTTTACCGTGAAAACCTTAGAACTCGAGGGGAATTGAACGAACACCGGGTTGAATCAAGAAAAGGTTTCAAGTTCTTGGGGAATATGATCAAGGGATTGGGGAAGAAGAGAAGGTGAAAGCTTTGAAGCTTTTCAAAGAATACATGTTGGTAAACATGTATTGTTGAACATTTTATTTTATCTTGGTTGTGTATTAACTTATGATTGCATTTTTGAATTATCATTTATCTTGATCCTTAATGTTAATTATGCCATCATGTTTGTGTTTTACATAGCTTTGTGCATGCCTTATGATAGTTAGCTTATTAGATTATGATCTGTAGTTAACTTTGGCTTGTGAAACTTTTGGGAAAAATCTGGGTTTATCAAAAACTGGGAAGGGAAATTTTTGAAAACCTTCTGGTCGCGGTTCCATATCGACCCGCGGTTCCTTATCGATAAGGTACCGCCGGTCCTAGATAAGGAACCGCCGGTCACTGTGCACGACAGCATCTTTGCTTTACACTGTTTTCTTAATTTTGTGTAAACCTTGCATGATTGTCAGTAATAAACTGTACATTTCCTAAACTAGGTTACCTAAATTCATTATTCACCTACAATGATTTTAACCCATTACTAGTTTGGATCATCCCCTCACCCATTTAAACCCACCTTGTTTGCCATGTTCTTCACACATCAAACATATTTCCCTAAACCTTAAACCACCCTAATCAACCATGGTGTGTACCAAAACCTCAAACACTTCCAAGACCTCCACCCCAAGGAAAACACTCAAAGTAAGGGTTAAGGTAGCTAAGCCTAACTCCTCACCTTTCCACACACCTAAGAATGAGAATGCTTCTATCCTCATTTCTTCATCACCTTCCCCACCTCTTGCACCATGCAAGACTTCATCCACCCATGGTACTAACCACTCCATTGGTTCTACCTCTTATTCATTCAACTCAAGAATGAATGAGCTTTCTTCACCCTTCACTCCAAGTGCACCCTTGGAAGTGACCACACAACCTCAACCAATCCAAAGCATTCCTTTTGGGAATGACTTTGATGACACTTTGGTGACTTCACCATTTACCCCTCACAACTCACCCATTTCACCAACCTTGGAGGATTTACCTCCACACTCACCCATTTCCCCTTTGGGGAACATGCCTCCACTTTCACCCACATCACCCTTGGAGAACTTGCCTCCTCCACCTCCACCCAACTCAAACATCCCAATTTTGGGTGTCCCTCTTTCCCTCCTCTTGGGTGATCCTTACTTTGGGTTTCAACAAACTCATGGTACTAGATGTCCATGTTGTCTCTACAACCACTACATCATCCATAACCCAAGGATGGATATGTATGGACTACATAGGGGTTTGCAAGATTTCTTGCTTTCCTTGTTCTCCATGCCTCCTCCTAGGAGATGAATGATGGAGTTTTCATAATAAGAGTTTTCAACAACAAGCCAAAGAAAACTACTTATCTAGATTTAATATTAAGCTAGCTATGTATTAGTTAGTCTTTATTTATCTTTGTACTTTCCTCATTAATGAATGTTTCAAGTTGTTGACTTATGGATTTAGCTTTGTGTGATTCTATCTTTTTGTGCACACTAATCAACTTTAATTTGAAATTAAAATTGAACCTAAATCTATCACAACCCCTAAACTTGACTAAAATTGGTTCAAAATGATATCTAAATTATTTTGTCACCCTTTGTCAAGACATTCTTTGTGAATGTGTTGCTTTATGCAACCCTAGCATATTTTGGTTCTAATAGAGGTAAAATTCCAAGATTTGCAATTCTTTTTTTGAAAAAGTCTTAGTTTTTCCCAAAACCCAGGAAAAACATGGTTTAAAGTCCACTGGATGCGGTTCCTTAAAGACCCGCGGTTCCTTAGTGATATGGAACCGCCGACCCCTATAAGGTACCGCGGCCAAAAAGTGGCTTTTGACGATTTTTTGGTCAAAACTTTTAAAACCCTATTCCCAGTCAAGATTCCTTGTTTACTCAAATTGAATAAACATTCCTTGACACTACACATTTTGTATTCAAATTCTTACCTTGATTACATTTTACTTATACCCCAACCTTGAGATTTCATTCTCACACCTTCCCAACCTTGAGAATTCATTCTCACATAACCTTGAGATATCATTCTCACACTCTCACAATGCCTAACTCCTACATTCCTAACCATGACATTTCCTTGTCACAACCCCTCTCACCCAAAGCTTCCTCATCCAAGCTTTCAAAGAAACCGAAAATCTCGGTTCGACCCGTTTGGGTTAAGAAGAATGAACCATCTTCGTCCAAACCACCCAAAAACCCTACCTTCTCTCCAATCAAGTATTGGAATGAGACTTACACCATAAACCCCATCACCGGAGAAAAATAAAATGTTCCACCACCACCACAATCCTTCAATGCCCCCCAACTCAATGACCTTTCAACCTTCCCAAACCTCACAAGGCATTGTGAAAACACTCCCAAACCCTTTACCCCACCACCACCAAACCCTAAGTTTGATGCCATACCCCCATCAAACAATTTTGTGTTGCATCATGGATCCTCGTGTGATTGTTGCCGATTTCAACAAATTGAACTTTCTCATGTGTATGAGAAGTTAAATTTTCTTGAATTCCTCCTCACTCGACCTCCTATTCAAGTTTTCGTTCCGATGGACAAACCTACGAATGATGCATCGTCGTCTTTTTAGTTCTATTTTATTTTTAGCAATCTTGGGAAATATCACTATTAGACTAGCTTATGCTTAGTGGTTTATTTTCCATATTTATTGCTTTTAGATACTCATACTATGTGTATGACTATCTTCTTTGTTGTATTTTTTTATGTAACCTTTGTGTTATTTGTGTGTTATTTCATTAGTTCGATTTTGAGTTGATCTCGGTTAATTTTTTACAATTGCTTATGGGTGATTCCATCAATTCTAAAGCTTTATCCCATTGAAAAGCTTATCATCTTCATTGGATTGAAGTTTGATTTTGTCAATTACCTCTTTGGACATACTTAGCAAAATACTTGCTTCTAATTTGAGATTTCTTCTCTTTCTCCCTCTCAAGTTACTTAGTAGGTAGTGATCATATATACATTGGTGTTTCTTTCCTTTCTACTAACCTTTGTGTAGCATGTCACCTTAGCTCACAAACTTGGTGCCCCAAGCAAGGGGGAGCAACCACCAAGGGGGAGCTACTAGCAAAGTTCGATGTTCTTCAAAGACTTTTGCTAACCTTTTTGCTACGACAAAGGGGGAGAAATGATAGTGATAAACTAGGTAATAATTCCATAGTTTGTGTTTCTACGTAAATGAGTTTATCGTTTGTCGTAATCAAAAAGGGGGAGATTGTTAATGCAAGTGATGCCCAAAAACATTATTAGTGTTAACTAATCTTTCTTAGTTTTGATCACAACAAATCATACAACACATTTAGTGTAAAACACAAAATGAATTATTTAACAAACACTATCATCAAGGTAATCATCATATCACTAACCTTTCTTAATCATACTTAGTGATCATCAAAATGATTATCCTTAAAACTCACTTTTGTTAATAAGACAAAAGACTTTTTAATAAACTTTCTTTTTTAGAAAATGTTTTATTAAAATGGAAAATGAAAATTTGAAAATGGCATATTCCAAATGCTGTTAGAATATCCTTTGAAGGGTTCAAATACCTCAGATATTCCCACCCCACTAAAAGACAAAAAACGGAGCGGAGTCTAGTGGCGGTACCTTAGCGATATGGTACCGCGGGGTGAGATAAGGTACCGCGCACAGTAGCCGTTATAGATCCGTTGTAACTTTGTCTCCTTTAAATAGTGGGTCAAATCTCATTTTCCAGTAAGCCTCTTGGACGTTTTTCTCAGTCCTCTTTCTATTTTCCATAGCATAATCATTAGTAAATGATCACTTAAATTGTTAAGGATGTTTACATATGATTATCCTCTTGATCCCCTCCTTTACCATGTCCAATGAGAAGATCACTCACTCACCAGTGTAGTGATAAAGATGAATCTATGAGCTAGTCATATTCATCATGATACCCCTTTTTTGTTTTAGGTCAATCCAATGTATTTATAAATACTTGGACTAGTTGTGTTCATCCAAGTTATTTGTGGATACTTGGATTTGTTGTGTACATCCATTGCATATGTGTTTGCTTGAATTTGTGTTGTGTAAATCCAAGCTACATGTGTGTACTTGGATAAGTCTAGTTGAGTTGTAATAGATTTGATTAGGAGTTCTCACTAAACTATAAAGTGATGTGGTTGTGTCTTGTGAGTTCTCACTAAACTTTAAAGTGATTAGTAGTTGTGTTGTGTGAAGTTCTCACTTAGCTTCAAAGTGAAGAGTCGTGAAGATTGGTTCTAGCTTTCGATTAGAACTCGACATCTAGCCTTGTGTCGTAAAATGGTGAAGTAGGCAACGTCATGAAGATTGGTTCTACCTTAAGATTAGAACCCGACATCTAGCCTTGTTTCGTTAAATTGTGAAGTAGGCAACGTCGTGTAGATTGGTCCTAGCTAAAGATTAGGTCTCGACATTTAGCTTAGTGTCAGAAAATAATGTAAGAAACGATGTAAGGTTTTCTCCGCCGAGAAGGGAGCTTGTGGATATAGTGGAAATCTCGAGTAGGTGTACTCGAGGAATGGAGTAGAAACGAGGATAGAGCCTCGTTGTCGAACCACTATAAATCTTGGTGTCTTCCCACTAGGTTGTCTCCTTCCTTACTCTTTACTTATTTCATTATCATTATACTTGCCTATTATCCTTGCTAGTGCATTTCAATTGAACCTAATCATTATGCAACTTAGCCTCAAGTAAAAGATAGTTTTGATACAAACCAAATTGAAAGTAATTTTAATTTGGTCACCAATCGAAGAGAAACTATTCAACCCCCCCCCCCCCCCCCCCTTCTAGTTTCTGCAATTCGTTTGACTAGCCAAAGTGTTTCTCATATCAGCTCGCAGATCGTTTCCTTGTTTCACCATGTCTTCTTTCAAGTTGATCACTTCCCGTTGGAGATTGTCCACGATCACATCATTAGTCCTCGTGTAGGTTCCAATATCTTGTTGTAATGCGGTGGGTTGGTTGGGAGGAGCATTGTAAGCGGGTGGTTGATAAGCAGGTTGTTGGTAAACTTGGTTGTTTCTTTGAGGTGGATATGGTTGTTTGTGAGGTGGTATGTATGGTGCACGAGGTTGTTGTTGTTGTTGAGGAGGGAGATTAAGGTTTTGTTGTTGGTTTGGGTTGTTAGGAGGAAAGCCGGGCGGTGAGAGATAGTTGTTTGAGCGATAGCTAAGCAAGTTGTGGTCACCTTGAGGACGAGCTTGATAAGAGGCCGGAGGATAGGTACCGTATGCGGCATTCACATTCTTAGATGGATAGTCTTGGGTGGCGGTACAAGTGGTGTAAGAGTGAGGACCCCCGCATATTTCACATGGTTGGCTAACAGCATTGACTTGAGCGTTTTTAGCGTTGATGTTGTTGGTGTTGCTAGCGGTTTGGGTAGCAAGCGATTCAAGAAGCGCAGTGATTTTGTCAAGTCGCTTGTCGTTGTCACTAGTACTAGCACTAGCGGCATTGGTCTGCACACTCTTGGTTTGCACACGAGACTTATTCTCAATGATATCCCAAGCGGCATTAGAAGTCTTAACCAAAATATTACCCCCCGAGGCACTATTTAGTGAATCTTGGTCATTCATGCTTAAACCATTATAAAAAGTGTTAATTTGGTGCACTTTGGTAAAACCATGTTGTGGGCATTTTCTTAAAAGATCTTTGAAAGGGTCCCAAGATTCACTAAAAGACTCATCGTACTTTTGCTCAAAATTAATGATTTCATTCCGCAAAGCGGTAGTACGAGAGGGTGGGAAAAAGTAGTTGATAAATTTGGTCTCCAAATCCGTCCACGTCAGAATACTTTGTGGCGGTTCCTTTGCAAGCCAATGCCGGGCTTGTCCCTCCAAAGAAAAGGGAAAAAGTTGTAAACGGATTACCTCTTGTGGAACACCATTGAATTTGACCGTATTCGTGAGTTGCAGGAATCTCTTGATGTGGTCATGTGGATCATCAATGGTACGCCCCAAGAATGGTTGAGCAGAGACCATCTGGATAAAGCCGGATTTGAGCTCAAAGTTGTTGGCTGCAATCGCGGGTATGACAATTGGATCATTGTTTCCCTCTACATGTGCTTACAGAAGTTCAATCATCGGGTGATTATCCGGTAGAGGCTCATTGTTGTTGTTATTATTGTTGTTGAGAGGTGGGTTGTTATTGTTGTTGTTATTATTGTTGTTGAGAGGTGGGTTATTGTTGTTGTTTTGTACACCGGCCATGTCTAAGTCTTCGAGAGGCTCGGGCTCTGGATAAGACGTTGATCGTGTACGCATGCACCTGCAAAAAAGAACTAACAAAGCAAAAACAAAGCAGAAATATTTTTGGTTTTTATGTTTTTTAATTTTTAGGATTTTTGAAAATTTTATATTTTTTTGGGTTTTTGAAATTTTTTATGAAAAAGTAACGTTCACGGTGAACGGATCCAAAAATCCAAGTTCTCACAAAAAACTGGTAATCTTAACGAGAAGAGCCGGCAGCGGCGCCATTTGGTACAAGTGTTTTTGTTATGGTTCAAGATTATTCTCGGAATCTCCTCGAATTGATTCACAACTAAAAGTGGAATGATTTGTTCTTGGTTAATAAAAAGGTGTTGGTTTGTTTATCTATTTTAAACTAATAACAATTAAATGTAAATGTCATTGAGCGAAAAGAGTTTTAAAGGTTAAACTAAAATAACGAGTTGAAAATAAATGCTTGAAAATTTAAAGACAAATTTAGAAAAATACTTGAACACTAAATAAAACTAACACTTGGAAACTTTTGTAAAAACATGAACTAAACCATCGGAAAACAAAATCGAAACCTGATCGGAATGTTGGAAACAACTCAAATCGGAATATCACTAATGGGTCCAGATCGGAATATATTCCGATCTGTTGATCGGAATGTTGAGGAGCACGGCTGATCGGAATAAGGGACAAAGAGCTCAAATCGGAATATCACAAAAGGTGCAATCGGAATATTCTAAAACGAGTATAATCGGAATATGGAAAAAGTGCCAATCGGAATAACTAAAAGTAGTACTAATCGGAATACAGCAAACACATTCCAATCGGAATACTGGAAATAAGGACTCAGATCGGAATACCCAAAAATAAGCTACAATCGGAATACCCAAAACAAACCATCGGAATAATCTAAATCAAAGTTGTCGCAATGATGTCTATCGGAATGTAAGCTGTTGGAAAGTTCAGATCGGAATGCAAAGTGGTCGCAATATCCAGATCGGAATGATCTAGATCAGAAAGTCAGATCGGAATAATGCAAAGTCCAGATCGGAAAGTTGTAAACTAAAAACGGGCAGAATTTCAACTTAAGGTAACCTTAAATCCCGTCGGAATATGCGATCGCAATCCAGATCCGAATAAGGGAAAAAGTCAACCGATCGCAAAGTAAAACCCTCTTGGGTTATTGCGATCAAAAGCAGTAAATCCGTCGGAATGTGTATAACCCTGATATTGCGATGAGATGCAAAACCAAACCGAAAATGGTGAAAAGCTGAAACTTCAATAAGCACATACAATAAGCTACTTTAAACGGGACTTAAACACTTCAAAAAGATTAAATTTGACAACTTTTGAAAAGGTAAAATTATAAACATTATAAAAGGAACTTTTGAATGACTAAAACCTTGATGAAATCCGAAAACAATAAGCTTAAACAAGAAATAAGCCAATAAGCATGGAGAGCCTATAGCTTATACGAGTATGAGCTTAAATAGGAACAAGTAAGATCAACCTTTAATTACGAACTCATCAATTCACCCAAACCGTATGAAATGAAACAATCAGATCAATTGATTAAGGAAAACTAAGAAATGAAGAAAGAGATTAAAGAACTAAAAAGCTTAACTTGAATTAGATTAATGAAATCCAAAATACAAAAGCTTAAAACTTGAAATGTAAAAATGGAGAAAAGAAAATCTTAGTGAGAGAAAGTTTAGAACTTTCTCTCTCTAAAACTAGAGAAAAATGAATAACTAAAACTAAACAAAGACTCGTCTCTAAAATTGTGAAGTAAAATCCTTTATATAGGCGTCTCTTGTGGGCTTTGTGAATGGGCTTTGTTTTTGGGCTTCTTTTCTTCTTTCTTCTTTAGCCTTTACGTTTCTTTAAATAAACGTTTCCGACTTTGGATTTTGAGAAGTGTCAGTGAATAATTCCAACTCGTCTTATAATCTTTTGTTTAATAGACTCGAGTTCTTCGACATATATGAATCTTCCATCTTTGGCCCTTTTCTTCGATAAATCTTCAAATAGGCACAATGACTTCAAATCTTTTGCATCTCTTGGACAATAGACTTCGTCTTGAGTCTTTTTCTTCGATAAAACCCGTGGAATCCCATGCTTTCTTCAATATTCATCTGGTTGACTCTGAAAACACAATAAAGACAAAAACCACGCATAATTCCAAACAAATGATATTAAATACGTGTTCTGGTCTTGTTTTAGCCAGAAATAAGTGGTAAAAGGATGGGTGTTTTCACACCTATCAGATGGAGATGACACTTGCAATGTTCTTTAACATGATTTAGTACTATGTTTTAAAATGTGTGGACATAAATGTGCTATTGTGTGACATGTGTGCTTATGTGTTCTCATATGTGCTTTGATATGTATTCTATTATGTGAATCTTGATTGTGTTATGATTGGGATTGGTACATAGATGTATGGGCGTCTATGGGACCAGTTGTGATGTATGTGGAGCGTGGGGCACGATCCGTCCTGAGTTCTTGGTTCGTAGGGCACGATCCGTCCTGAGTACTTATGCATCGTCTCTTCGGAGGCAAGATATCTCGACGGGGATATAGTTCATCTTCCACAGGTGGTGTGGGAAAGATCCGGATAGTGTGGTGTGTGTTCTTGTGTGTGTGACGGGATACTTCTTGATTGTTATAGTGTGCTTTGTGAATTGTAGATGTGATCGTTACTTGGTTTAAGTTTTGTTGTGGATGCATGTAACATGATTATCACATTATGGTCCATTACTATAAATTGTTTATCTTCAACTTATTTACAGTGGATGTCAAGGTTTCTTATGATATTCTAGATAACTTAAACCTATGTTCTCACCAACTTTATGTTGACAAGTTTTAGTGTCATTTTCAGGTGAGGTAGTTGTGCAAGAGGATGCTAGAAGTGGCTAAAGTATAGAGGCTGCTAGGATCGCATTAGGAGGAATCCCTTTCCTCTTAGATTTTATTTTGTCTTTTGATTCAGTAAATTGTTTGATACCTATATGTTTGATGTGTGTTATTTAAATGTCTTTGGTAAGAGGTAGGCCTGTTACCTACTTACCTAGACGCCTACATTATTTGAGATATTGTCATGACATTGTGTCACCTTTTTATGACACTTCTATTTCATTTAGTTAACTCTATAGACATGTTATTGTTGTGATGATATCCATACGTCACGCCCCATATTCCGCCATGTTGAGGTGTGACAGTAAGACTCCCTGATCCAAAGGTGAAAACCTTTGGTGAAAGAGGAATTGAATGCATCTTTGTTGGATATGCTGAGCATTCCAACGCTTATAGGTTCTATGTTATTGAACCTAATGATTCAGTTTCAATAAACTCAATCATTGAATCAAGGGATGCTAACTTTGATGAGACTAGGTTCTCATCAGTCCCTAGACCAAGCCTTAGGACTCATACTAGAGCTGAGGACATTGGTGCTTCAGTGGAACCTAAAAGGGCCACTGATGAGGTTTTGGTTCAACAACCTGAGCCTGATCTTAGAAGAAGCACAAGGCAAAGGAGTCCACAGAATTTTGGGCCTGAGTTTCAACTATACTTAGTTAAACGGACAAGGGATGAGGTCTCTGATCAATACTCCTATTGCTTTAATATTGAAGATGATCCCAAAACATTTGATGAAGCAATGAAGTCCCAAGATGTTGCTTTCTGGAAAGAAGCAATCAATGATGAGATGGATTCCATCATGGGCAATAACACTTGGGTGTTGGTAGATCTACCTCCAGGTTGCAATCCACTTGGATTCAAATGGATCTTCAAAAGAAAAATGAACGTAGATGAAGCTATTGAAAAGTTCAAGGCAAGGTTAGTCATTCAAGGCTTTAAGCAAAAGTAAGGGATAGACTACTTTGATACTTATGCTCCTGTAGCACGCATAAGTACCATAAGAATGTTGATTTCCTTGGTAAGTATTCACAATCTGGTTATTCATCAGATGGATGTGAAGACAGCATTCTTGAATGGTGATTTGGATGAGGAGGTTTATATGAACCAACCTCAAGGTCTCATCATGCCTGGACATGAAGGTAAGGTGTGTAAACTGATTAAGTCCTTATATGGACTGAAGCAGGTACCTAAGCAATGACATCAAAAGTTTGATGAAGTGGATTTGTCTAATGGTTATTTACTTAACCAAGCTGACAAATGTGTATATAGCAAATTTGATGAATCTGGTAAACGAGTCATCATTTGTCTATATGTTGATGACATGTTAATCTTTGGTACTGACCAAGTTCAGGTTGATTTAACCAAAGAGTTTTTGTCATCAAGGTTCTCTATGAAAGACATGGGGAAGGCTGATGTTATCCTTGGCATAAGGATTAAACATAAAAGTGATGGTATTGTAATTTCTTAGTCTCATCATCACTTTGATTGTACTCTAGTGAGTACACATATGGATACAAGTGAGAAACTAATGCCTAACAATGCCCAGTCTGTCTCCCAGATTGAGTATTCTAGGGTGATTGGTTGCTTAATGTATGCCATGACTAGTACTAGGCCTGACATTGCATTTGTTGTGGGTCAACTGAGTAGGTACACTAGTAATCCTAGTACTCAGCATTGGCAAGCAATTCAGAGGGTACTAAGTATTTGAAAGGAACAATAGATTAGTGGATGTCATATACTGGATATCCTTCAGTGTTGGAAGGTTACACTGATGCAAGTTGGATCAGCAATACTGAGGATAATTCATCCACAAGTGGCTAGGTATTCCTTCTTGGTGGTGATGCAATTTCTTGGGCATCCAAGAAGCACACTTGCATTACTGGTTCAACAATAGAATCCGAGTTTGTGGCTCTAGCAGCTGCTGGTAAAGAGGTTGAATGGTTGAAAAATTTGCTTCTTGAGATTCCATTGTGGGTCAAGCCTATGGCATCCATATCTATCCATTGTGATAGTGTTGCTACATTGGCTAAGGCTTATAGTAAAATGTACAATGGTAAGTCTAGACACTTAGGTGTTAGACATAGTGTAACACCCTATTTTGGTAAATGGAATGTCACGCGTGATTATAGCGTGTCATCAAAGCATACAAGGAAAAATGTCTTAAACATTACATGACCATAAAGGAAATACCTGAAACAAACATCAGTACCCCAAAGTATAAGCTCATCACACACAAACATAAGTACTGTAACAGAAAAGAACTAAACAATGTCCATAGAAATAAGTAGCAAAATGTATGATGAAATGCATAAAGTAATGAAGGCTAGAAAGCTTCCAATCCATATGCACGTACGCTTAGAGTCTACGAGCGCCCTTGAGTACCTGCCGTTTTGGGAACATGAAAGGAAAACGGCTGAGCATAATGCTCAGTGCACGGATATACAAGTATAGAATGAATAACATAAGCATATACAACATATAGTAGCGGAATTAATTAAATCTTGGAAAACCTTGTATAACTTAATAAAATTGGTTTTATAGTTTGAAAAGCCTTATGTTTATCTTATAAAAACTGTTTAACATGTTAACCATTAAGCCAATATAGGTCATGAAATATCAACGTGCATGAATACTTGGAGGGGTGACCTCATCATGCAATTAGAGGGGTTGCCTCTAATTAATATATGTTTGGGTAGGAAGGATCAGCTCCTTGTGAAGGATGCAAGGCACACACCACATTCACCTGAATAATCTGCTAAAACATGTAACCTAGGATGCACCCATATGCCCCACATGATAACATAATAATATGGACAAAAGCTGAAAGGGACGCCACAAGCTATCACTATGCCGTGGTGAAGTCATAACACTGGTGCCTCCAGTGTTATGGTTATGGTACCTCTATAACTAGGTGAACTGGTCATGCATGTATATGGCTCAAGCATTTAAATTAACATAAGCAATTCAAAACATATAAAACATATACTGGGAAAACAGTTGGCTGCATACGGGGAATCCTAATAAGGAAAGAATGTCCATACTAAAAAAACGGAGAATCCGTACCTTATGTCTAGTGAACGAAGAAGACGAACGAAAGAGAGTCCTACTTCGATCTCACTAATGCTACATACATAGTATACGTGTATAAGTATTATGATTACTGAGTACGTAACTAGTTTTATATCGTGACTTAGCTTGTTTTATATGTTCATGTCTTGTTTTACTAATTGTAACTTTATACTGTGTTTATCATGTATTCTGGATATTCTGATTAAGTATTACTTGTATTTCTTGTATTATTATACTTGTTGTGTAATAATAAGTAACTTCCTAAAAATAGCAGGTTTCCTAAAATAGAAAGTTTCCAAAAATAGAAAGTTTCCAAAAATAGTTTAACTGCTTAAAATAGATAAGTTTCCAAAAATATAAAGTTTCTAAAAATAGTATGTTTCCTGAAATAGAAAGTTTCCATAATTAGAATTAAGCTAGATTATTAAGCTAATATGATAAGCTTAAGTTTTACTGATTAAATATACTAAGTCATGTGATTAATGGTATAGTTTATTAATTATAACATGTTAATTAAATAAACTATATGTTATACAATTTAATTAAATATAATCATGATTTAATTAATTTAAAGCGTATATAATACTTAGGTTAAAACATGTATTAATATTTATATTAATATAACCTAAGTCATGGAAATTAATTAATTATATGTCATGTTTTAATAATTAATTAATTACAATAGTCTAAATTACATAAATAAATACTTAGGTTAAAATCATGTATTATTAAATAATAATAGTAAACCTAAGTCCATATTTTAATTAAATTAATTATATGCCATGTTAAATTAATTTAATTAACTTGTAAATGAATATACTTGTAAAACTATTAAACTTGTAAAAATAATAAACCAAACCCATGTATTATTTTTATCAAAACATGTCGTGAACCGGTCCGTGAACCCGTGAACCGACCGTACCAAACTCCACCAAAAACAGTGGCAAACCGGCCTAAGCCGGTTGCCTCTGCCCTCGGCCTATTGCCACCGGTTGCTGCCGGTGGTCTTTGTTTCTCTCGGCCAGCCGCTGACACCACAAGGGCTCCCACCGAAAGTACGTCGGTGGCCCCCCTGCTGCCTGCGCGTGTTCCCCCTGCTTACCAAAAATAGCCATCGGCTATAGCCGGTGGTTGGGGTTGTGTGGCTGCCGAGACCAACCGAACCACAAGACACCCCCGACGCATGTCGGGGTGTCTTGTTCCCTGCTGTTGACCGAAACCCACCACCACCGAGACATGTGTCTCGGTTGGGGTGTGAACCAACGACGCCGAGAGCCCTTGGCTCTCGGTTTATGTGGCGGCCGAAAACCAAACCCGAAAACACCCTAATTTATTTTCCCCACCATGATTATTAGCATGTTTTAATCTTGTTTTTAAACCCCCCCCCCCCCCCATGATCACATGTTCATAAAAACATAAAAAGAATTAAAAAGAAAGGTTTATGGATTACCAAAACACGTGGAACAAATAGAGGATGAATATACGAACACGTTCTTATGATTTGTTAAATCAACCAATCACCCTTGTTTCTTGATGTAGCCGTCGGCCAAGGAGAGATAGAAAAAGATTTTAGGGTTTTTGCTTTTCTAAAAATCTTCTGTGAATGAATAATGTTTTCATTATTTGTTTACTTAGTAAAAATTAAACATGGGTTGGGGCCCCTTCCTCCTTGTTGTCGCGGCTTGTAGGGCCCACCAAGGAAAACCCGTAGTTTTTCCTTGTTCTAATTATTTACGTGTTCGTGTGCTTGTATTTACGCTACGTTATTATTAAATATTCGTGTTATTATAAATACTTGTACGTAGTCGTATTAATAATTACGTAAATACATAATTATACGTTCTTGATTCTTACGTTCATGATTTCAGGTACGTGATTCTAATAATTATTTATAATAATTATCGTGCATTAATACATACTTAATACTTATCTTGTGATAACACGTACGTAGTTCTTGTAATTTATATTCGTGAAATGTATTCATGTTATAAATGTAAAGTTATAATCATGTACGTACGATTATAAGTGTACTGTTCATGGAAAAAGCATGCGAGTTTTACAACTCTTCCCCCCTAAAAAGAATAATTCGTCCCCCAATTATAGATAAAGTAAACTGAAAAAGAGGAACATACCCGAATTCAAAACTTGAAATGAGGGTAAGAAGTCCGGATAGACTCCTCGGTCTCCCAAGTGGCTTCCCGCTCGGTATGGTCCCTCCAAAGGGTTTTGACGAGTGGAATCGTCTTCTTCCTCATGACTCGTTCTTGCCTGTCAAGAACTCGTTCGGGTTCCTCTATGAAGGTAAGATCTTCACGAATCTGTTTCAGTAGATACTGAACCATGTGAAGGGGATGATACTTGTACCCTCTGAGTAAGGACACATAGAAAATGTCATGTACGTGAGAAAGCTACGGAGGTAACGCTAAACGATAAGATACTTCACCGACTCACTCAATGACATCAAACGGTCCGATGAATCGAGGACTGAGCTTCCCTTTGATTCCAAAACGCTTAACGCCACGTGCCGGCGATACCTTAAGAAAGACGTGATCTCCGATGTTAATATGTAAATCCCTACGATGCTTGTCGGCATAACTCTTCTGACGTGATCGTGCTTCTTGCAATTTCTGCTTAGCTACAACGGCCTTCTCGTTGGTCAACTCTATCATTTCTGGTCCTTCAAGTGTTCGCTCACCAACCTGATCCTAGCAGATTGGGGCCCGACACTTTCTGTCATACAACATCTCGAATGGAGCACACTTAATGCTAGTGTGCCAACTGTTGTTGTATGCAAACTCTACCAAACCGATGTAATCGTCCCAATCTCCTGTCCATTCCAACGCGCATGACCTCAACATGTCTTCTAATGTCTGAATCGTTCGGTCTGATTGCCCGTCTGTTTGAGGATGAAAAGCCGTGCTAAGCGTAATTTTTGTACCCCAAGCTTTTTGCAGACTCTTCCAAAACCGCGAAGTGAAACGAGGATCTCTGTCCGAGACGATGCTGGATGGAGCACCATGAAGTCTCATGATCTCCTTCTTATAAGTATCGGCGAGTTTATTGACCGGATCATCCTTGTGGATCGGTAAGAAATGAGCTGACTTAGTAAGTCGATCAACGATAACCCAAATCGCATCATGCCTCCTCTTTGTCTGCGGAAGACCGATAACAAAATCCATGGTGATCTTGTCCCACTTCCACTCTGGAATATCTAACGGTTGTAGAAGACCGCTAGATCGCTGATGCTCGATCTTAACCTGCTGGCAGGTAAGACATTTGGAGACGTAAGTCACAACATCCTGTTTCATACCACTCCACCAAAAGTATTGCTTGATGTCGTTGTACATCTTGGTCGAACCAGGATGAATGGAGAATGGGGAGCTATGAGCCTCAGCTAACAATGCTTCCCTGAGTTCTTGATCATCAGGAACACAAAGTCTCGTGCCCTGCCATAAGATACCGTCTTCGTCTACACGGAATTCTGTCTGCTTCTTTAAGTTCTGAATTATCGCACAGATTTCACCATCATCCTTCTGAGTTTCCTTGATCCTAGAGAGTAACTCAGGTTCCACTCTAAGATTATCCCAATAACCGTGTTTTCCACGTACCATGATCTCGATGTCTAGTCGCTCTAAGTCTCTTATAATTTCCTCCTCAATTTTAATGTCGTTTATCATTCCGGACTTTCTACTAAGTGCATCTGCCACTACATTCGCCTTGCCGGGATGATATTGCAGATTAATGTCATAATCCTTCAACAGATCTAACCATCTCCTCTGTCTCATGTTAAGTTCACGTTGGGTGAAGATGTACTTCAAACTCTTGTGGTCTGTGAAGATGTCACATGATTCTCCATACAAGTAGTGCCTCTATATCTTTAATGCAAACACGACTACTTCAAGTTCCAAGTCATGCGTAGGGTAATTTTCCTCATAAGGCTTAAGCTGCCGTGAAGCGTACGCGATCACTTTCCCATGTTGCATGAGAACACAGCAAAGTCCCTTCCCTGAAGCATCACTATACATTTGAAATCCACCTATACCAGATGGGAGAGTAAGAATCAGTTCAGATACTAACTTCTGCTTTAGCTCTTCAAAGCTCTTATCTCTTTCTTCAGTCCAGACGAATTTCTCCCCTTTCCGCATCAGTTTGGTCAATGGTAGTGCTAAACGGAAAAAGTTCTGTTAATCCCACTTTAATCCATAACACAATATAAGATGATATTTTAGAGAGAGAAATAGATGAAGGTAGAGAGAGAAAGTAGAAAGTTTATGGAAGGTTAAACATTGCTTAGAGAGAGAAACTAATGTAACCAACACCCTCTTCCACACATGGAAGACGGTATTTATATGCCACGGCCTTAAGGCTTTAGTGGGCTTGTTCATGGGCCGGGCTTGGCTTTGCTTGGGCTTACGCCCCTAACTTAGACAATATTAGCTTAAAGTCCAAGCCCGGTTTTCCCGACTAACCTATTACAATACAAGACCAATAACGACTAAGATAACCTATTACATTCTTGTTCGACTATATAAAATATAGGGCTAACAATCTCCCCCAATGTATCGGTCATCTTTAAATGCAAAAGATTATTGAGTGAATACATCTTTGTGGAGGTGATCTTCATTCTTTGGTCTTGTATCTTGGTCTTGATCTTGTTTGCAATGGCTTTGTTCCTTCATGATTTTGTGATCTTTATCTTGAGTCTTTGTCATTTGACTTTGAGTGCTTGAGATAATCATTTTGTGCTCCTTGTGACTAAGATGACCTATTACATTCTTACATTCTTAGGTATCTTGATTATCGCCATCTTGTGCTCTTGTGACTTCTGAATCAACATCGGTTAGTGTGAGACCCCCAAAATCTGACATGGATCAACTAGGCAACGAGGGGGTAACACGTCATGGTACAAGAAACAATGAATTATTGTTCATACAAAGCTGACGAAATAAAAACATGTACATTACATCATAAAAGGTAATACATGGTTTTTACCTTGTAAGAAAATTTCTTTGTTCGTTGATGTATGTCTATTCGAATTGATACTGGTTAACTATGTGACTCAGCTGTCTTTGGTGAAACAAAAGTTGTGTCGTTGTAGTATAATTAAAATGCAAAACGTTAAAGTAAATGACGGGTAATTTAAACCTAAAACTAATTAAAATATAAATGTTGCAAAATTTAAAACTTTGAAAAGTAATTTAATTAAATGACTTAAAATTAAAACGTGACAGAAAACTAATCAATTTAAAACTTAAAACTTAAAACTTAACAAAACAAACAAACAAAGTGAATTCCATCGCAATGCGATCGGAATCCTGTCGCAATGTCACCCAAAGAAATCCAATCGCAATACCGATCGTAATCACCTATCGCAATAACAAAAACAAACCTGTCGCAATGATCCCAATCGCAATCCTATCGCAATAATCCCAATCGCAATACCGATCGTAATACCACCAAAATCAAACCAATCGCAATCCCAATCGCAATCTGCGTCGGAATGCAAAACCCTTATGCGATGCACCGATCGCAATACGGGTCGGAATACCAAAACCCTTATGCGATGCAGTGACCGCAATGTTGATCGGAATACCCCGTCGCAATGGGGTTTATCATTGCGATGGCTTGTGATTCAAAATAAGAAAATCTAATAAGCTAACTTGAATAAGCACAAACCAAAACTTGGTTAAAAAGATATAAAACGAGACAATAAGCAACAAAGTTAAAGACTTTTTAAGACAAGAAATAAGAAAAAAACAATAAGCAAACTTTAAGAAAAATGAAACTTTTTAGAAAACTTAGAAAAACAAATAAGCTAAGTACAAAACAAGCCAATAATATTGTCAAACTTATAGCTTATCACATACAAAAACTTAGATAAAAGTAAAAGGGTAAACATTTTAATCAAATAAGCAAAGAGATTAAGCAATTTCTTGCTTAATCCGAATTTAAAACAAATAAAAACAAGAAAAGTAGAATGAGAATGGTAAAATAAAGCTTGATCAAAGGTAAATAAAGATTAAAGCAACAAAATTAAGAACACTTACTTGGAATTAAAAGGAATTAAAGTGCAAGACAAATATTTAAAATGACATGAAAGGTAAATTTTGCAAGAAAATGAAAATGGAAGAACTAGTGTCACTCTAGCCAACAAAATGAAAATGATTATCCTAATGACTATTTATAGGGAAGGATTAAGGAGTGCTTAGGAAGCTTCCTCCCCTCCTTCATTTCTTCTTAATTGCATGATCAAGTCCTTAAGCCTTTAATCTTCTCAAATCTTGGACTTTAATGACTTTGTCTCGGGATTTCTTTGAACTTGTCTTTTAGTTCTTCAATAAATTAGACTTGAGTTCTTCGGCTTTTAGTAAACTTCCGTCTTTTGACTTTTTCTTCGATAAATCTTCAGAATTGGTCTTGGACTTCCGTTCTTTTTGCACTCTTGACTTCTTGACTTCGTCTTTCATCTTTTTCTTCAATAAAAGCCCGTGAATGCCCGTGTTTTCTCCACTTTTCACCTTTTCTTCCTAAATCATAACAAAAACACAAACCACGCATAATTCCGACATAAATGACATAAAATACACGTTTTGGCTCGGTTATTATTGTAATTAAGTGGTAAAAAGGATGGGTGTTTACACACCTATCAAATCCCCTACACTTGACCATTGCAATGTCCTCATGCAATGCATTAGTTACAAAGCACGTTTACATTTTTCATCATAATCAATCCACCTTGGCCTTTATTAAAAAGATAGAAAACTATAAACATTCAAAGTAAAGAAATCAAAAACATACCTTGGGTTTAAGAAATGTCATGAATGATCATCATCCTTAAGTTTTCGCTTTCTCCAAACCAAGCTTAAAAACGAGATCATTGTTATTATAAGTTAGTAAACTAACACGAACTCATGTGGGCCAATTATTCACTTAGACTCCCTTATTCCTAGGTGTATCTCTTATATTTTATTGTTGTCTTGAATGATCACGAAGATGCATTGTTGACTTATTTCGATAGTTATTAAGGCCAAAAATAAAGTGAACGATTTAATCAATAGTTAGCTAAAGGACAAAATCTTTTAAAACTGCTTCTCGGGACCTCATAAAGTTCATATCTTGGCATAACTCGCTTCGCGATTTGAGACCTTTCTCGGACCGATATTTGGCAGCGACTTCATACTTCAAACCTTGAGAGATGTTCATGAAATAATGGCCTTCTCTTCATAATAGGAATTTCTTCACTTGAAGTTTTGAGAGATTCATACTTGGACCACGACTTCTTCATTTTTCTCCAATCTTTATTTTGGACTTTGATATACAACGATCCGCCTCCTTTTGTGACTTGGATCTATTTATCCTCATACCTTGCTAGGGTCTTTTCGGATACACTTATCCATGACTTTTGGGGAGTTTTTGCTTTTCGTCGTGTGTCTCGATCCTTCATATTGATTTTCGATAAATGATTCTTCACATCACTTTTGGATCTTTAGCAACAAAATATAGCCCTCATGTCTTGTTAGGACCTTTTTGGACTCGCCAATCTTCGCATCCCGCTTCAATAAGTTATGCCTTGGCTATGAACTCTAATCCATACCGAGCAACTTTTAAACGATCTTGGGCTAGAAGCTAAGTAACTTTTCAAATCGTACAACCTTATTTATTGCAGATAAATTTATTAGCAAGCGATGGGAGAATAGGCTTATAATTAACTCACATAAATTCACGAAAGAATACCAAACTTATAATTGACTCTATCATCTCTCGTTCTCCACAGTTTAAAATCTCAAGGAATGAGACTCGTGGATGCTTAGCCTATTAAATCAAAGTTTTGGGTTTTCGAGTCGCCTATAGGATCCTGCAAACTCTTAGACTTTTTCAAGTTTAGAAATCGCATTTTAAAGTTCCCTTGATAAACGACTCTCTAGGATCAATTATAGGAACTTGAGAAAAGTTCTTGTTCTTAACCCGTGAGAGTTAAGACTTTCGCGTTTTATAGCTCCCTATATAAAATCCTAGCAAAACTTGACTTAAACATGTTAAGGATACTAGCTAGAGTAACTTAGATAAGTAAACTCGGGTTGATTCAAAAGATTCACAACGTTTGAAAATTAAAACCGCTTTATTAAAATTTATTCTAATAAGGAAAGAAAATAACTATACAAAAGGAAAAACTAATGGGCCAAAATAGATCAAAAATTTTGAAAAATGTCGAAAAATTGATTTTCCGGTTAAAATGAGGACAAATACAAGGAAAAGACCACTTAACTTCGATAGAAGTCCCCCCTACACTTAATATAAACATTGTCCTCAATGTTTAAGCATGTGGGAGTAAACTCCCCTACACTTAGGACATTGTGCACTTTGTTTAAATCTCGCTAAGGAAGGGACAACTAAAGAGATTCCTATTTTAATATTGAGAAATATAAAATAGTGAATCAAAAAGAGTTTAGGATAGAACCGGGAAGAAGGGAACACGAAATCACGGGTCATCAAAAATCATCAAGAGTGGATCATTGAGCGCTCGAATCCCTGATTAAAAGAAGAGAGGAAATAGCAAACACCAACGGGTCTCCCCCTACACTAATGGTAAAAACAAAGAGAAAGATAGATAGATAGTTGGGTTGCCTCCCAAAAAGTGCTTGTTTTTGTTAAACGAGTCACGAGCCTGACTCGTCCCCGAATTAAATGGTCCATGGGGAAGCCTCAAATGTAATACCGGGATTAAAGACCTTGTCCTCGTTCCCAGAAGAATATAATAAAGGGGAGGCATGAGGATAAGTCTTGAATGGTAGGAAGGTCCTTTCAACATACGAGAAGTATATGAAATCTTGATCCTCGGGAGGTGGGGTGGGTATAGGAATCACATTGTCATCTTCCAAAGACAATGGATGCTGACCAATTGGCAAAGCCGTAAGGTTATCAATCATAGAATGGTCATTGTCACCTCCCGGGTCAAAGCACTCATGCTCATTTCCCGGAGAGTGAAATTGATACATCACCCGCTTGGGCGTGCATTCAGTGGGAGGAGGGGGCAATATAGTAGGAGAGGTAAGAGAAGAATTACCTTCCACCTGCGGTACCTTTCCAGTAGAGTCAGAACTCTCCACCTCTGTGATAGAAGGGGGCATGGCTAACAAAGCATGCTCATCAATAGTAGGAGAATCAGAGCTATCAATGTCCTCAATCCCTTCGTCAAAGAGAGGATTCGCCTCACTAGATATGTAATCATCATCAAAATCAAATAAAGGGTTCGAATAAATCTTGAAAGTTTCCTTCGGAACGTCTTCATCAGATAGTGACTCGTCATCACTAGAAGTAAAATCATCATCTTGATCAAAAAGGGGATTAGAGAAAGCCAAAGAATCCTCTTCCAAAGTGTGGTGGAAGGAACATCATCAGAAGAAAGTGCATCATACTCATCGTCACTATCGGATGTCAACTCAGATTCACTTGGAATTGGGACAAGGTTATCAGCACTAGACGTATTGAATTCGTCGGATTCCTTTGCAGGAATTGTGCTAATATCCTCATCCCTTAGGATGGTTGAATCCTTAGGCTCCGGCAAGTCGGGGGAAGGAATAGAATTCTCATCGTTCCAAGAAATAGGACTCTCATCGTCATCACTGTCATAATAATATAGAGGTACAAGAGGAGGAGTATAAGCATTAAGTTTAGATACCTGCTCTTGTTGCTGATCCTCTAGACATTTCTCCATCATATTCTTGCAAGCTTCTTGAACTTTGTGAAAGTTGTCAAAAATTGTGGCAAGTTGTTCAGGAGGAAGTGCACAAAAGGGTTGATGATTGACGGTGTGACGTGGGGGCTCAAAGTTATACACACTGGGATGATAGCACGGAACTTTCTCAAAGACCTTCGACGGATCACAAGAAGAAGCATCGTGAGGGCCCCCACAAATATAGTACCACACCGCTCACAAGTACACCATTGACATGTTTGAAAACCATGCCATGGTCTCCCACACCGTCCGCAAGACGAATCCATGAAGAATTATAAATAAGAGGGGTAAAGAAAAGAATTAAACATAATAGAGGAATATTTTTGGTGCAAAACTTTGAAAAAGAAATGCTTTTTATAATTTTTCAAATGTTTTTGGGATTTTTTGAAAATTTTTGACACGAAAAATAACGTTCACGAGTGAACGGATCCCAAAAAGCAACGCGTCTCTCACAGAAAAACGTTAATCTTTACGAAAAGAGCCGGCAGCGGTGCCATTTAATACATGGTTTTTACCTTGTAAGAAAATTTCTTTGTTCGTTGATGTATGTCTATTCGAATTGATACTGGTTAACTATGTGACTCAGTTGTCTTTGGTGAAACAAAAGTTGTGTCGTTGTAGTATAATTAAAATGCAAAACGTTAAAGTAAATGACGGGTAATTTAAACCTAAAACTAATTAAAATGTAAATGTTGCAAAATTTAAAACTTTGAAAAGTAATTTAATTAAATGACTTAAAATTAAAACGTGACAGAAAATTAATCAATTTAAAACTTGAAACTTAACAAAAACAAACAAACAAAGTGAATTCCATCGCAATGCGATCGGAATCCTGTCGCAATGTCACCCAAAGGAATCCAATCGCAATACCGATCGCAATCACCTATCGCAATAACAAAAACAAACCTGTCGCAATGATCCCAATCGCAATCCTATCGCAATAATCCAAATTGCAATACCGGTCGTAATACCACCAAAATCAAACCAATCGCAATCCCAATCGTAATCTGCGTCGGAATGCAAAATCCTTATGTGATGCACCGATCGCAATACGGGTCGGAATACCAAAACCCTTATGCGATGCAGTGACCGTAATGTGGATCGGAATACCCCGTCGCAATGGGGTTTATCATTGCGATTGCTTGTGATTCAAAATAAGCAAATCTAATAAGCTAACTTGAATAAGCACAAACCAAAACTTGATTAAAAAGATATAAAACGAGACAATAAGCAACAAAGTTAAAGACTTTTTAAGACACGAAATAAGAAAAAAACAATAAGCAAACTTTAAGAAAAATGAAACTTTTTAGAAAACTTAGAAAAACAAATAAGCTAAGTACAAAACAAGCCAATAAGATTGTCAAACTTATAGCTTATCTCATACAAAAACTTAGATAAAAGTAAAAGGGTAAACTTTTTAATCAAATAAGCAAAGAGATTAAGCAATTTCTTGCTTAATTTGAATTTAAAACAAATAAAAACAAGAAAAGTAGAATGAGAATGGTAAAATAAAGCTTGATCAAAGGTAAATAAAGATTAAAGCAACAAAATTAAGAACACTTACGTGGAATTAAAAGGAATTAAAGTGCAAGACAAATATTTAAAAGGACATGAAAAGTAAATTTTGCAAGAAAATGAAAATGGAAGAACTAGTGTCACTCTAGCCAACAAAATGAAAATGATTATCCTAATGACTATTTATAGGGGAGGATTAAGGAGTGCTTAGGAAGCTTCCTCCCCTCCTTCATTTCTTCTTAATTGCATGATCAAGTCCTTAAGCCTTTAATCTTCTCAAATCTTGGACTTTAATGACTTTGTCTCGGGATTTCTTTGAACTTTTCTTTTAGTTCTTCAATAAATTAGACTTGAGTTCTTCGGCTTTTAGTAAACTTCCGTCTTTTGACTTTTTCTTCGATAAATCTTCAGAATTGGTCTTGGACTTCCGTTCTTTTTGCACTCTTGACTTCGTCTTTCATCTTTTTCTTCAATAAAGCCCGTGAATGCCCGTGTTTTCTCCACTTTTCACCTTTTCGTCCTAAATCACAACAAAAACACAAACCACGCATATTCCGACATAAATGACATAAAATACACGTTTTGGCTCGGTTGTTATTGTAATTAAGTGGTAAAAAGGATAGGTGTTTACACACCTATCAAATCCCCTACACTTGACCATTGCAATGTCCTCATGCAATGCATTAGTTACAAAGCACGTTTACATTATTCATCATAATCAATCGACCTTGGCCTTTATTAAAAAGATAGAAAACTATAAACATTCAAAGTAAAGAAATCAAAAACATACCTTGGGTTTAAGAAATGTCATGAATGATCATCATCCTCAAGTTTTCGCTTTCTCCAAACCAAGCTTAAAAACGAGATCATTGTTATTATAAGTTAGTAAACTAACACGAACTCATGTGGGCCAATTATTCACTTAGACTCCCTTATTCCTAGGTGTATCTCTTATAATTTATTGTTGTCTTGAATGATCACGAAGATGCATTGTTGACTTATTTCGATAGTTATTAAGGCCGAAAATAAAGTGAACGATTTAATCAATAGTTAGCTAAAGGACAAAATATTTTAAAACTGCTTCTCCGGTTCTGGTTGGATCATAGGACTTAGTTTCCTATCCTAAACCACCTTTTGACTCCAATGTTCCATCGTGGATATTAGGTTGTTTTGGATATAGATCGTAACCATGAAACCATTGAAAACCATTCAAAGTGCTTGATAAAAATCAAAACTTTTAACACTTTGAAAGTTTTACATTTCCAAAAAGCTCCCCCTACACACATGCATCGATATACGAAATAGTTTAGCATGTGAAGAAAAGAGTTGCACTTGAGTCTTTAAGATCACATGTTCTGATATGTTACATTTTAACCACATTTTCTCCCCTATCTCTGATATAAAAATATAATATTAGAGATACCAATTGATTAAAATATGACAATTTTCTAAAAATCGACGGGAGAGAAACATGTGTGCACGCATGAATCATGGAACTTTTTCAGTCGGGAAGCTCCCCCTCAACAATATATGTGTGTCTTAAAACAAAAATTTGACAAAATTTTGGAAAAACGACACCACAAAATATGTTGAGGTACGGAGTTGAGATGCCTTGTCTGATATAATTTATTACTTACGACAGTTTTAAACCATTTTCAGAATGTGTTGGATACATAAAACATGACAATTTATTAGATGACCCAACATTAAAGGCTTGATTTTAAAACGCTCCCCCTCAAAAATTGATCAAAATAACATATGACAATTTTGAAATATAAAAACCATATTATGAGGAAGGGAGTGTTGAACACACAATTTTGAAAGATTTAGAAAAATCTTTTGAGAAATTCTTGAAAAATTGTGTTCAACGGTTTTAAAATAAACATGATATAAGACTTCTCTTCTATTGCTTAGGGGAAGCGCACTGAAACATACACTTCCCTTTCGGGTCCGATTTTCATGAGCTCAAAACGTTGTTTGTTTTGTGACTAGCTCATGACCGAGAAAAATAAATTTCCCGTTGTGAAGGATAAGTTATCATCCGTGATAAACTTTCCTTAGGTTGAAGTTCGAGTTCTAAGTTGACATTTACTTAGAAGTCGTTTTTCATGAGTTTAAAAACTTTGAATGTTTTTATGAGAAGCTCAGGACCGAGAAGTATGAATTTCTCATTGAGAAGGATAAGTTATCGTCCGTGATAAACTTTCCTTATTTGAGGTCCGAGTCCTAAGCTATGATGCGCTTAGAAGTCATTTACACGAGCTTAAAACTTTTGAATAGTTTTAATATAAGCTCGTGTCTGAGAAAATGGAATTTCTCGTTTTGAGGATAAGTCATACTCGGGATGAACTTTCCTTTCTTTTGTGAGCCCGGGTTACAGTCTGTAATTTGACGATAAGCCATTACACGAGTTGTAAACTTTTGAATAGTTTTTAATAGAAGCTCGTGTCCGAGAAATATTAATTTCTCGTTTTTAGGGTAACTTATCGTTGAAGAGATAAAGTTCCCTTTATTCGACGTTCAAGTTACAGTCTGATATGTGACTGTAAGTCATTGTGAGACTTACTTGTGAAACCCCTGAGACACGTATTTCTCTGGTATTTGCTTCTTCAGCAACCAAACTCTGAGAGTGTCTTTAGTTAAACGGGTTACAAGTATTGGTCCTTTGTGTTCCCGTTGAACCGTAACGTCAGTACCTGCACTTTCATTAGTTGTTTGTATGCTTGCATGTGGGTTAGTGATATCTTTCTGAGAACCATGTGGGGGTACACCTTGAACCTTTGTCGAGCTAGAGGAAAATAACTTTCTAGTAGGAACCCACCTAAGACCAACTGTTTTAAAGGTTCTACCCGTTGGTATCCACCTGAGACAAGGTCTAGGAGACATAGTTTTCTCATGCACAACGGAAGACTTAATTTGAGAAAAACTATTTATGTTAGGGTTTCGTCGTTGAGGTTCTCTAGCTGTTTGGTCCACCTTGTTCAGGACTTTAGTGATACAATCATCATGAATGACATTAAAGACACATTTGTTACATTTCATGCAAACAAAGTGCTTAGCATCTGAGAAGGCTCTAGAGTTCCTAGGGTTGGCTGATTTGTGCACGTCATAGAAGGGTATAGAATTCCTAGATGTGAAAACAACGCTCCTAGGTTGTGGTTTGGTCCTATCTCTTGCTTGTGTATTTTTCTTAGCATCCTCTAGATAGCTTTTGTGACCGGTGTCAGTTGAACTACGCCTAGGCATGTTCTTGGAGCTAGATCTAGAGTTTCTTGAAGCATTCATGTGATTGGGTTTTGTAGATGCAGTCTGTCTTAAGGAGGGTCTAGATTGTGGAGTGACTGGTTTTGACAAATTGATATGCGTGTCAGCTTGAGAGGAAAACCTCGGGTTCGACGTTTTAGGTTGTTCAGACTGAAATGCATTCGGTTGTCTAGCAACTGAGCGTTGTCTGATTGGTTGAGAAGGAGGTTTCCCCAAGACAGACTGTTTTGCAAACTTAGTATCCACACTATTTCCTTTTAACTTCCTTAATTCATTTTTCGCAGTTGTAAGTGCAAAAACCTTTTCCTGAATCTGAGCTTTTAATTGCTCATTTCGTAGAAGTAATTGAGCGACATGTTGTTCTAACTTAATGTTCATATTATCAAATATGTCGTTATCAGCATTCGCATCATTACTATCTACAGTGTCGATAAGTTGCACAGATATTTCACTTAATGAAGCATGCGGAGGACTTGGATTTGGAGAAGCCAACTTTGATTCTAACAAATTTATTTGTTTCACAAAATGTTCATTTTCTGCATTAAAATCTTGAATCTTACGGTCTAGATTTTGTTCAAGAACAACATTTGCTTTTTCAAGTTTTTGAAAATAAGCTTCAAATTTGTCACTTTTCTTTGAGAATTCGAGTTTGAAATCTTCAAAATCTTTTGTCTTCTGAGCTAACAGAATTTCAAGCTCGTGAATCTTAGAATCAACATCTTGGGCACTCTCTCCTCCATTAGTACTCGTATCTGATGAATCAGGTGTGGTATTGCTATCAACCTTTTCCACTAGATACGTGTCAAAAATGGGTTCAGATTGCTCAGTATGTTGATAAACATCATATACAACATTTAATTGTACCTTAGCCATTGGCTCATCATCAAAAATGGGTCTGATATCCGTATCATTGGCTGTGTGATCATTCCCTGAGATGTTGCTGGTATGCTGCTTTTCAGATTCTGTCCCACTGCTTTTTGTATCAACCAAACAAGCATCCAATGCTTGACCCTTATCGACGTTGTTGTCTTTCGTCTACATCAGTTGTTCACCCTTCGGTCAAATTGCCTTTGATGGCATAGTCTTTCAGCAATTGACTTCTTTAGATTATTCAAATGTTGAAGAAGTGACTCTTTAAACGCTTGAGGATCTACGAGAGTATATTTGGTAAAGTATGTACTTGAGAACTCTCGATTGTTGTTGGATAAGCCACTTGAGTCAATGAATTGCTGGAACTGAATGTTGAGAGATACAAGGATGTCCATTGATAGAGTCTCGTGAAGATCATCGTTGTCAAGTTCTAGTTGAAGATAGTCCATATTAAGTAGCATCGATCTGGTGAATTTCTCAACATCTTGACCAAATAGTAGAACGAATACCCGTTTGAATCTAATTTCAAGACGAGTGCCTTTTAGGTCTTCTCTTGAAAGAACCTGAAGGTGTGACTGAAGCAACTTTAAGTTTTCCATACATCTTTCTTTTTCTTTTGACATCTTGTATTTGATTGCATGAACGGTTTTGGTTGTTGAATCCTTGTTAGTAGGTATACTGATTGGAGTCTCAGTATTTGTCTGAACCTCTGGATTCTGCATCTTCTCTTTAATCACCTCATTCATAGACGTTGTTGTTGTTGTGGAATCCGTTGTTTTGAAGATGTCCATTGAGCGTGATGTAGTAAGAGGATATGATGTGTATGGAATACGGATCTTAGTGGATGTGTTGTGATTTGATTGTGGTCGAAATTCCGAAAAATCCGATTTTTTTTCAGTCCGATATAACGGTAAACCGAAAAATTTTAAATTACCAAATTTTGAAATTGAGTTCGAAATAGCCAAAAACTAATAAGGAAAATTTTTGAAAAATGAAAAATTTAACGAAAAATAAAACCTAAAAAATTTGAAATTTGGCCTAAAAATTTGAATTTTGGTCCTAAAATTTGAATTTTTGGTCGAAATTTTTTTCGCATCGCCAAAATTTAAAATCAAAGATTAAATGGCCTAAAAATGGTATGGGAAAAAATAAATTTTACTCCGGTTTTCCCGCCAAAATTTTTTTTTTTTACTTTCGGAATATGGCTATTACGGATAAAATTGATTTTCCGATAAACGAGTATTTTCGGAAAAGTTGAGTATCTTTGGAATAATGATAATTTTCAGAAAAACTGACTTTTTCGGAAAATCTGAACTTTTTCGGAATAATTGAGATATTCGGATAAATGCAATGTTTTCGGAGAAATGAGTTTTTTCGGGAAAATTGCACTTCTTCGGAATGTGTGACAATCTTCGGAATGTATGACAATCTTCGGAATAATGGATGGTTTTCGGAATAAGTGACAATCTTCGGAATAATGTATGGTTTTCGGATAAATGAGGTTTTTTGGAATACTTGAGTTTTTCGAATAAGTTGGGTTTTTCGGAATACTTGAGTTTTTCGGATAAATAGGGTTTTCGGAATAAATGGGTTTTTCGGAATAATGGAGATATTCGGATAAAGTAGTATTTTCGGAATAAATGAGATACTCAAAAAATGTACCTTCTTCGGAAAAATGATAGATCTTTGGATAAATCAATCTTCGGAATAATCACCACTTTTCGGATAAAATCTACTTCTTCGGATAACCCTTCTTTTTTGGAATAAGCACCCTTTTTCGGATAAACAACAAATCTTCGGAAAACAGAAACCCTTTTCCGAAAGTAATATTTCGGAATAAACCCACTTCTTCGGATAACCAAAACCCTTTTCCGAATATACAACTGTTGATCGAGAAACCACTTTTCTCGGATATTGTAAAAACCGTAACTTTTTGCCAAAAATTGATACAAATACCCAAAAATTTTGTGTTTTTACCCAAAGAAACAATACCAAATCTCTACCACTACTATGTAGAAGATTTGTATCAAGATTAAACCATAAAAAACACAAAAAAAAAAACTGGATCAAGGATTATGGATCAAATACCTCACAAAATCAATAAGAACACAAACCACGGATCATCAATCACCTATCCACTATAGGCTCTTGATACAAATGTTAATCCCACTTTAATCCATAACACAATATAAGATGATATTTTAGAGAGAGAAATAGATGAAGGTAGAGAGAGAAAGTAGAAAGTTTATGGAAGGTTAAACATTGCTTAGAGAGAGAAACTAATGTAACCAACACCCTTTTCCACACATGGAAGAGGGTATTTATATGCCACGGCCTTAAGGATTTAGTGGGCTTGTTCATGGGTCGGGCTTGGCTTTGCTTGGGCTTACGCCCCTAACTTAGACAATATTAGCTTAAAGTAGAAGTCCGGTTTTCCCGACTAACCTATTACAATACAAGACCAATAACGACTAAGATGACCTATTACATTATTTTTCGACTATATAAAATATAGGGCTAACAAGTTCTCTACGAACCTACGGTAGTAACCAGCTAAGCCTAGGAAAATGTGAACTTCAGTCGCTGATGTCGGTCTTGGCCACTTGGTAATAGCCTCAACTTTTGCTTGATCCATGGCGATTCCTTCTGGTGATACAATGTGACCTGAAAACGCCACTTTGTCTAACCAGAACTCACACTTGGAGAATTTAGCATACAACTGCTTCTGACGAAGAATCTGTAATACTGTACGAAGATGGTCTTCGTGTTCCTCCTTGGACTTAGATAATATCAGGATATCGTCAATGAAGACAATGACGAACTTGTCCAGAAATTCATGGAAGATTATGTTCATCAAATCCATGAAAACAGCTGGAGCATTGGTAAGGACAAATGGCATGACTACAAATTCGTATTGCCCATAACGTGTACGGAAAGCAGTCTTGGCGATGTCCTGCTCTTTAACCCGTAACTGATGATAGCCCGACCTCAGATCAATTTTGGAGAAATGTTTGGCTCCTTGGAGTTGGTCAAACAAGTCGTGAATACGTGGCAACGGATACCTATTTCTGATGGTGATCTTGTTGAGCTCGCGATAATCTATGCAAAGATGCATACTCCCCTCCTTCTTCTTCACGAATAAGACCGGTGCACCCCATGGAGATATGCTCGGTGGAATGAAGCCTCGTTCCAGGATTTCTTACAATTGGTCCTCCAGCTCCTTCAACTCTATGGGAGCCATGCGATAAGAAGCCTTGGAAATCGGCTCAGCTCCTGGGATGAGCTCGATATTAAACTCTACTTCACGTGCAGGTGGTATGCCCGGAAGTTCTTTTAGAAATACGTCTGGAAATTCTGACACTATTGGTTGATTCTGAATTGATGGAGATTGAACATCCATGTCATGAATAGTAGCTAGATCGCCCTCGCAACCATGTGAAAGTAATGCACGTGCTTGCAAGGTTGATATGATTTGTACAGACCTTCCGGGTACAAACCCGTTGTGAATGTACTCTGGTGCATTTGCATCACCTAAGATGACCCGATATGTATAGGTAGACTATGGTGGCGTGATGTTTGGATAGCCAGTCCATGCCTAATATCATGTCAAAATCACTCATGTCCAGTGGAAGTGCGTCAATAGTACAAATCTTGTCGTCAAACTCTAGGGGAAGGCTCTTGTACACATGGGTTATGCGTACAGAGTCTCTTAAAAGCGTGGAAATGTTTAGTACATTCTCTAATGGCATAGGGGATATCCTAACATTCTTAGCATAAGCAGTAGAAATGACTGAATGAGTAGCACCCATGTCAAAAACAACACATGCAGCTTGACCATACATATACAAGATTCCAGTGATGGTACCTGTACACTTGTCAGCCTGGTCGCGAGAAGTCGTGTAAACGCGTCCACTAGTAGGAGGCGGCTTGGAATCAGCATGTCCAGATGTGCCCTCCATCTCGCCCTTGCGGCAGTCCTTCATGCGATGACCAGTAAGGCCACACTTGTAGCATGCGTCGCTGTTGCGGCGACATGGCCGTGGGTGCCTACGGTTGCAGGTAGTGCAAAGAGGATGAGTATACCCTCTAGCAGGTGTCCTTGCTGGCTGGGAGCCAGTGATAGCTGGACGGTTAGGTTGTGAACCTCTTTGGTTCTGGTCCCTCCCGTTACCATGATTCCTGCTGCTGTTGGAGTTTCCAGCGTTGTTACGGTAATTATCATTACCGCCACGCCTATCCGTAGCAGAACGGTCTTGAGTCTGACCGTTTCCCTTGGGCTGAGTAGGCTGTTGCTGAGTAGCCGGCTGAGACCGGTCCCTAGTCTTCTGCCTGAAAGATGCAGTTTAAAGAGAGATATAAATATTGGATAATACTGAAAGAATTCTACATGGTCACCGCTGAATCACGAATATTTACCTCTTCTCGGGTCTCTCTGCTTCCCCGAACTCTTCTCTTTCTTGCAGCATCTCCAGCTTACGTGGTGCATCGGCAACTTGTGCCACCGTGTTGAAAGTAGCACACACAAAGTTGTTGGCAACCGATGTACGAAGAGCCCACCGAAAGTGGTATGCTTGCTCTTCGGCAGTACCTGCTGCTGCGCAAAGAAAACCAGCCAAACGAAGAAAGCGTTGCATGAACTCGTTGCTGTTCTCCCCAACTCTCTGCCTGATTCCGTGGTACTCCCTCTTCAGCTTGTCTTGCTCAGCCTTGAGGAAGAACTGTCCCATCACTAACTCCCTGAACTGAGCCCAAGTCAAACCAGCCACCCAATTGTCACCTCCCTCGGACTGCTTGACTGCCTTCCACCATCCTAGCACATCACCTTCGAACTTGTAACAGGCCAACCTCGACTTGAAGATGGGGTCACAGCCCATTGCATCAAATATTTTCTCAATATGAGCCAACCAGCTTTCAGCTTCACTAGGGCTATCAGTTCTCTCGAAGGATCGAGGACGTTGCTTGTTGAATCTCTCCAGCCATGTGACCAATGTTGCTGGAGGAGGAGGAGGAGGAGGTACTGGTGATGTTGCTGATTGTTGGCATCCTGCACCTCAGCCCTGATTTCATTCCTCAGCTGAGGAAGCAGAGCTTGCATCGTAGCTTGGACTGCTGCATTGAGTTGTTCCTGTTCGCGTGTGAGAACCATCTGACAGTATAACATAAAATACATGATTAAACTGATCAAAACAAAAAATATATACATGAAAAAATTTATACCAATAAATCATGAGAAAAATTTTATGAAGGAAAACTAGTATATGAATGCAGGATGCAGTTTTATGAAAACTTTTATATGCGCGAGAGTGAACGCCTATGGTCAGTTCACTCAAAATGAAAGACATGAAAAGGGGACGCCAATGGGTCGGTCCCAAAGTTAAAAGTTTCGATAAAAACACATGCGACTAAATAGGGCCAGTCTTGTACCAACCATTACTTAGTCTGTAAAACCCGCATGCTTTTAACATGAATAGTACCCTTACGATCGTACGTACATGATTAGAACTTTCCTTTTATAGCATGTTTATGTTTCACGAACAAGAATTAGAAGTGTTACGTACGTGTTATAACACGATAAGTATTTATTACGTATTAAGACACGATAACTATTTCAAAAATAATTATAATCACGAACATGAAATCATGAACGTAAATAATCACGAGCTTAGTATTACGTATGTATGTATATTTATTACGATCATGAATAAATATAATAAGACACGAACGATAACTATTAAATCACGTAAAACACGAACACGAGAACACACTTATTATTTAGACACGGAAAACATTCGGGTTACCCCTTGTGGGCCCCCTTACCCGCGGACAAGACAAGAAACAAGGGCCAAGCCCATGCAATTTTACTAAACAAGGAAAAAGGGAAAACTATTTTCATAATTCAAGAATTAGAAAATAATCAAAAACCCTAAATCTCTTTTTCTTCTCCTCTCCTTTGGCCGCCAGGTATTACACACTCCAAAGGTGTGTTTGGTTGATTTTGGTGATTGATCTTTTGCAAGTGTGTTAGTGTGTTCATCCTCCTTTGATTCACGTGATCGGTATAACCCTAAACCCTTTTTCTTTTTATGTTTTTATTTAAATCAAGAACACATGAATCATGAATGGTATAAAACAAGTAATACATGTTAATTAAACATGGGGGTAAAAATTAACTAAGGGTTTAAGAGGTGTTTGTTTGTGGCCGACGCAAGAACCGAGCCCCAAGGGGGTCTCGGTTTGTTTTTTATTCGCACCAACCGAAACCTTAAGGTCTCAGTGTGGTGGTCTTGTGTCTCGGCAGCAGGAAAAAGAGGAACCCCGACCTCGATCGGGGTATGTTTTGGCTCGGGTGAGTCTCGGCTAGAACAAAGGAACCACCACCGGCCTAAGCCGGTGGCTAAATAAGGAAAGCAGGGGGAACTTTAGGCCGCCGCAGCAAGGGGAACCGCCGGCTAGCCGGTGGGAACTCTTGCTAGCCGGTGGCTAGGTTTTGACCAAGGGTGCGTTTGGTTGCCTGTTCACGGGTTAAAACCGGTCCGATTCACACATGTTTAGATTAAAACATGGTTCGGTTCATGAGTTGTTTTTACAAGTTTATTTATTTTTACAAGAACTAAATTAAATTAATTAAAACATGTACATGATTAATTTAATTTATACATGACTTAGGTTATTGATAATAGTATTAATACATGAATTTTAACCTAAGAAATTATCATCTTATTTAGACTATATAATTAATTAATTATTAAAATCATGACTTATAATTAATTAATCTACATGACTTGGGTTATATTATTAATAGATAATAATACATGTTTTAACCTAAGTATTTTGACCTCTATTTAATTAAATAATGTTATATTTAATTAAATACTTTAACCTATGGTTTATTTAATTCAAATAAAATAATTAATAAACTATACTATTTAATTACATGACTTAGAATATTAATCAGTAAACACTTAAGCTTATATAATTAGCTTAATAATCCAGCTTATTTTATTTATGGAAACTTTCTATTTTTAGAAACTTATTTAATTAAGGCAGCTAATCTATTTATGGAAACTTTCTATTTTCAGAAACTTATCTATTTTAAGTAGTAAATCTATTTTTGGAAACTTTCTATTTTTGGAAACTTTCTATTTTAGGAAAACCTACTATTTTTAGAAAGTTACTTATTATTACACAACAAGTATAATAATACATGAAATATAAGTAATATTTAATCAGAATAGACATAATACATTATAAACACAGTATAAAGCTTAAATAAGTAAAACATGACATGAACATATAAAACAAGCTAAGACATGATATAAAACCAGTTACGTACTTAGTAATCAGATACTTATACATGATGTATTTATGTAGCATTAGTGATACCGAAGTAGGACTCTCTTCCGTTCGTCTTCTTCGTTCACTGGACACAAGGTACGGATTCTCCGTCCTTTCAGTATGGACATTCTTCCTTATTAGGATTCCCGGTATGCAGCCAACTGTTTTCCCCAGTATATGTTTTATATGTTTTTGAATTGATTATGTTTAATTAGAATACCTAAAGCCATATACATGCATGACCATTTTCACCTAGTTATGGAGGTACCATAACCATAAAACAGGAGGCACCAGTGTTATAACTTCACCACGGCGGAGTGATAGCTCGTGGCGTCCCTTTCAGCTTTTGGCCATATTATTATTATCAGGTGGGGTGTATGGGTGCATCCTAGTTTACATGTTTTCAGTAGATTATTCAAGTGAATGTGGTGTGTGTCTTGCATCCTTCACACGGAGTTGATCCCTCCTACCCAAACCAGTATATTAAATTAGAGTCAGCCCCTCTAATTTGCATGACGAGGTCACCCCTCCGAGTATTCATGCACGTGGATAATTCATGACCTATATTGGCTAATGGTAAATATGTTAAACAGTTTTTACAACATAAACATAAGGCTTTACAAACTATAAAACCAGTTTTATTAAGATATAATCAGGTTATCCAGGACTTAGTCTTTTCCGCTGCTTCATGCTTATACGCTTATATTATTCATGCTTTACTTGTATATCGGCGCACTGAGCGTTATGCTCAGCCGTTTTCCTTTTCCTGTTCCCAAAACGGCAGGTACTCAGGGACGCTCGTAGACTTTAAGCGTACGTGCATATGGATTGGAAGCTTCCTATCCTTCTTTACTTTATGCATTTCTTTATACTTTGATAATCATTTCCATGGACATTGTTTAGTCCTTTCATTTACAGTACTTATGTTTGTGTGTGATGAGTTCTACTTTTGGGGTACCGATGTTTGATTCCGGTATTTCCTTTATGGTCATGTAATGTTTTATACATTTAACCTTGTATGCTTTGATGACACGCCATAATAACGCGTGACATTCCATTTATCAAAATGGGGTGTTACAATTATGGTATCAGAGCCAAGGCTTCGACCTATAGGCTCTCAAAACACGACCTATGATTAGTGGGTAGTCACTATAGTCTTCCTAGAACTGACAGTCGGTTTTCATGCATTCATCATTTTCATGCATACATATATATGTCATTGTCGCATGTTTATGACTAAGTAATGGTTGGTACAGGACTGGCCCTATTTAGTCGCATGTGTTTTATCGAAACTTTTAAATTTGGGACCGACCCATTGGCGTCCCCTCGCCATGTCTTTTGTTTTGAGTGAACTGACCATAGGCGTTCACTCTCGCGCATACAAAAGTTTCTATAAAACTGCATCATGCATTCATGTACTAGTTTTCATGTATAAAATTTTTCTCATGATTTATTGGTATAAATTTTTTTCATGTATATAGTTTATGTTTTAATCAGTTTAATCATGTATTTTATGTTATACTGTCAGATGGTTCTCACACGCGAGCAGGAACAACTCAATGCAGCAATCTAAGCTGCAATGCAAGCTATGCTTCCTTAGCTGAGGAACGAAATCAGGGCTGAGGTTCAGGCTGCCAACAACCAGCAGCAACACCCAGTACCTCCTCCTCCTCAAGAAACATTGGCCACATGGCTGGAGAGATTCAATAATCTCCGCCCTCGAGTTTTCAAAAGAACAGATAGCCCCAGTGAAGCTGAAAGCTGGTTGGCTCACATTGAGAAGATCTTCGATGCTATGGGCTGTGACCCCATCTTCAAGTTGAGGTTGGCATGCTACCGGTTCGAAGGTGATGTGTTAGCATGGTAAATAGCACTGAAGCAGTCTAAGGGAGGTGATGATTGGGTGGTTGGTTTAACTTGGGCTCAGTTCAGGGATAGGGTAATGGAATAGTTCTTTCCCAAGGCTGAGCAGGACAAGCTGAAGAGAGAGTACCATGGCATCAGACAGAGAGCTGGGGAGAATAGCAACGAGTTCATGCTGCGCTTTCTTCGTTTGGCAGGTTTTCTTGGAGCAGCAGCAGGTACTCCTGAAGAGCAAGCATACCACTTCAGGTGGACTCTTCGTACATCGGTCGCAAACAACTTGGTGTGTGCTACGTTCAACACGGTAGCTCAAGTGGCCGATGCAGCACGTAAGCTGGAGATGCTGCAGGAAAGAGATGAGTTCGGGGAAGCAGAGAGACCCGATAAGAGGTAAACATTCATATTCAAACGGTGACCAATCCGTATTCTTTCAGTATATGTCAATATTTCATCTCTTTAAATTGTATCTTCCAGGCAGAAGACTGGGGACCGGTCTCAGCCGGCTACTAAGCAACAGCCTAATCAGCCCAAGGGAAACGGTCAGACTTACGACTGTTCTGCTACGGATAGGCGTGGCGGTAATGATAATTACCGTAGCAACGCTGGACACTCCAACAGCAGCAGGTCCTTATACTTACTCATTTTCTTATGATTACATGTTATAATTCTTAATTCTGACACATTAGCAAATCTTCTACCAGGAATCATGGTAACGGGAGGGACCAGAACCTGAGAGGTTCACAGCCTAACCGTCCAGCTATCACTGGTATTCAATCTTACGATTATCTGCATTGTCCTTTGTACCTATTATCATGTCTCATGTATATTGTTTTTATCAGGCTCTCAGCCAGTCAGGACACCTGCTGGAGGATATACTCATCCTCTTTGCTCTACTTGCCACCGTAGGCACCAAGGCCATGTCGCCACGACAGCGACGCATGCTACAAGTGTGGTCTTCCTGGCATCACATGAAGGATTGCCGCAAGGGCGAGATAGAGGGTACATCGGGACATGCTGATACCAAGCCGCCTCCTACTAGTGGACGCGTTTACACGACATCTCGTGATCAGGCCAACAAGTCTACAGGTAACATCACTGGAATCTTGTATATGTATGGTCAAGTTGCATGTGTTCTGTTTGATACGGGTGCTACTCACTCGGTCATTTCTACTGCTTATGCCAAGAATGTTAGGATACTCCCCATGCCACTAGAGAATAAACTGAGTATTTCCACGCCTTTGAGAGACTCTGGACGCATAACCCATGTGTAAAAGAGCCTTCCCCTAGAGTTTGATGACAAGGTTCGTCTTGTTGACGCACTTCCGTTGTACATGAATGATTTTGACATGATTTTGGGCATGGATTGGCTATCCAAGCATCATGCTACCATAGACTGCCATTCATATCGAGTCATCTTCGGTGATGTTAATGCGCCAGAGTACATTGACAACGGGTTCGTACCCGGCAGGTCTGTACGAATCATATCAACCCTGCAAGCACGTGCATTACTTTCACATGGTTGTGAGGGTTATCTAGTTACTGTTCATGACATGGATGCTGAATCTCCATCAATTCAGGATCAGCCGATAGTATCAAAATTTCCAGATGTATTTCCAGAAGAACTTTCGGGCATACCACCTGCACGTGAAGTAGAATTTAATATCGAGCTCATCCCAGGAGCTGAGCCAATTTCCAAGGCTCCGTATCGCATGGCTCCCATAGAGTTAAAGGAGCTAAAGGATCAATTGCAAGAACTTTTGGAACGAGGTTTTATTCGACCGAGCGCATCTCCATGGGGCGCACCGGTCTTATTCGTTAAGAAGAAGGACGACATTATGCATCTTTGCATAGACTATCGCGAGCTCAACAAGATTACCATCAGGAATAGGTATCCACTACCACGTATAGACGATCTATTTGACCAACTCCAAGGGGCCAAACATTTCTCCAAGATTGATCTTAGGTCAGGCTATCATCAGCTACGGGTTAATGAGCAGGACATCGCCAAGACTACTTTCCGTACATGCTATGGCCACTATGAATTTGTAGTCATGCCATTTGGCCTTACCAATGCTCCAGCAGTGTTCATGGATTTGATGAACAGAATCTTCCATGAATTTCTGGACAAGTTCGTCATTGTCTTCATTGACGACATCCTGATTTTCTATAAGTCCAAGGAGGAACACGAAGACCATCTTCGTACAGTACTACAGATTCTTCGCCAGAAGCAGTTGTATGCTAAATTCTCCAAGTGTGAGTTCTGGTTAGACAAGGTGGCATTCTTAGGTCACATTGTGTCATCAGAAGGAATCACGATGGATCCAGCGAAGGTTGAGGCTATTACCAAGTGGCCGAGGCGGACATCAGCGACTGAAGTCCGCAGTTTCCAAGGCTTAGCTGGTTATTACCATAGGTTCGTGGAGAACTTTTCCCGCTTAGCACTACCATTGACCAAACTGATGCGGAAAGGGGAGAAATTCGCCTGGACTGAAGAACGAGAGAAGAGCTTTGAAGACCTAAAGCAGAAGTTAGTATCTACACCGATTCTTACTCTCCCATCTGGTACAGGTGGATTTCAGATCTACAGTGATGCATCGGGGAAGGGACTTGGCTGTGTTCTCATGCAACATGGGAAAGTGATCGCGTACGCATCACGGCAGCTTAAGCCTTATGAGGAAAATTACCCTACGCATGACTTGGAACTTGCAGCAGTCGTGTTTGCTTTGAAGATATGGAGGCACTACTTGTATGGAGAATCATGTGATATTTTCACGGACCACAAGAGCTTGAAGTATATCTTCACTCAACGTGAATTGAACATGAGACAGAGGAGATGGTTAGAGCTGTTGAAGGATTATAACATTAATCTGCAGTATCATCCCGACAAGGCGAATGTAGTGGCAGATGCACTTAGCAGAAAGTCCGGAATGATAAAAGGTATTAAAATGGAGGAGGAAATCATAAGAGACTTGGAGTGACTAGACATAGAGATCATGGTACGTGGACAGCACGGTTACTGGGCTAATCTTAGAGTAGAACCCGAGTTACTCTCTAAGATCAAGGAAGCTCAGAAAGATGATGGAGAAATCTAGGCGATAATTCAGAATTTGGAGAAGCAAACAGAATTTCGAGTAGACACATATGGTATCTTATGGCAGGGCACGAGACTTTGTGTTCCTGATGATCAAGAACTCTGGGTAGCATTGTTAGCTGAGGCACATAGCTCCCAATTCTCTATCCATCCTGGTTCGACCAAGATGTACCATGACATCAAGCAGTACTTTTGGTGGAGTGGTATGAAACAGGATGTTGCTACTTACGTCTCCAAATGTCTTACCTGCCAGCAGGTTAAGATCGAGCATCAGCGATCTGGCATTCTTCTTCAACCGTTAGATATTCCAGAGTGGAAGTGGGACAAAATCACCATGGATTTTGTTACTAGTCTTCTGCCGACAAAGAAGAAGCACGATGCAATTTGGGTTATCGTTGATCGACTTACCAAATCAGCTCATTTCTTACCGATCCGCAAGGAAGATTCGGTCAGTAAACTCGCCGATACTTATAGAAGGGAGATCATGAGACTTCACGGTGCTCCATCCAGCATCGTCTCAGACAAAGATCCTCGGTTCACTTCGAGATTCTGGAGAAGTCTGCAGAAAGCTTGGGGTACACAACTTAAGCTTAGCACGGCTTTTCATCCTCAAACAGACGGACAGCCGGAGCGAACGATTCAGACATTGGAAGACATGTTGAGGTCATGTGCTTTGGAATGGACGGGTGATTGGGACGATTATATCTGTTTGGTGGAGTTTGCATACAACAACAGTTGGCACGCAAGTATCAAGTGTGCTCCTTTCGAGATGTTGTATGGCAGGAAGTGTCGCACCCCAATTTGTTGGGATCAGGTTGGTGAGCGAACACTTGAAGGACCAGAAATGATAGAGTTGACTAATGAGAAGGTCGCAGTAGCGAAGCAGAAACTGCAAGAAGCACGGTCACGTCAGAAGAGTTACGCAGACAAGCATCATAGGGACTTACATTTAACGTAGGAGATCACGTTTTACTTAAGGTTTCACCGGCACGTGGTGTTAGACGTTTTGGAATGAAAGGGAAGCTCAGTCCTTGATTCATCAGACCGTTTGATGTCATTGAACGAGTCGGTGAAGTATCTTACCGTTTAGCGTTACCTTCGCAGCTTTCTCATGTTCACGATGTGTTTCATGTGTCCTTACTCAGAGGGTACAAGTATCATTCCCTTCACATGGTTCAGTATCCACTAGAACAGATTCGTGAAGATCTCACTTTCATAGAAGAACCCGAACGAGTTCTTGACAGACAAGAACGAGTCATGAGAAGGAAGACGATTCCATTCGTCAAAATTCTTTGGAGGGATCATACCGAGCGGGAAGCCACTTGGGAAACAGAGGAGTCTTTCCGGGCTTCTTACCCTCATTTCATATTTTGAATTCGGGTATGTTCTTCTTTTCCAGTTTACTTTATCTATAATTCGGGGACGCATTATTCTTTTTAGGGAGGAAGAGTTGTAAAACCCGCATGCTTTTACCATGAATAGTACCCTTACAATCGTACGTACATGATTAGAACTTTCCTTTTATAGCATGTTTATGTTTCACAAACAAGAATTAGAAGTATTACGTACGTGTTATAACACGATAAGTATTTATTACGTATTAAGACACGATAACTATTTCAATAATAATTATAATCACGAACACACGAACATGAAATCATGAACGTAAATAATCACGAGCTTAGTATTACGTATGTATGTATATTTATTACGATCATGAATAAATATAATAAGACACGAACGATAACTATTAAATCACGTAAAACACGAACACGAGAACACACTTATTATTTAGACACGGAAAACATTCGGGTTACCCCTTGTGGGACCCCTTACCCGCGGACAAGACAAGAAACAAGGGCCAAGCCCATGTAATTTTACTAAACAAGGAAAAAGGGAAAAACTATTTTCATAATTCAGGAATTAGAAAATAATCAAAAATCCTAGATCTCTTTTTCTTCTCCTCTCCTTTTGCCGCCGGGTATTACACACACCAAAGGTGTGTTTGGTTTATTTTGGTGATTGATCTTTTGCAAGTGTGTTAGTGTGTTCATCCTCCTTTGATTCACATGATCGGTATAACCCTAAACCCTTTTTCTTTTTATGTTTTTATTTAAATCAAGAACACATGAATCATGAATGGTATAAAACAAGTAATACATGTTAATTAAACATGGGGGTAAAAATTAATTAAGGGTTTAAGGGGTGTTTGTTTGTGGCCGACGCAAGAACCGAGCCCCAAGGGGGTCTCGGTTTGTTTTTTATTCGCACCAACCGAGACCTCAAGGTCTCGGTGTGGTGGTCTTGTGTCTCGGCAGCAAGAAAAAGAGGAACCCCGACCTCGGTCGGGGTATGTATTGGCTCGGGTGGGTCTCGGATAGAACAAAGGAACCACCACCGGCCTAAGCCGGTGGCTAACTAAGGAAAGCAGGGGGAACTTTAGGCCGCGGCAGCAAGGGGAACCGCCGGCTAGCCGGTGAGAACTCTTGCTAGCCGGCGGCTAGGTTATGACCAAGGGTGCGTTTGGTTGTCGGTTCACGGGTTAAAACCGGTCCGGTTCACACATGTTTAGATTAAAACACGGTTTGGTTCATGAGTTGTTTTTACAAAGTTAATTATTTTTACAAGTTTATTTATTTTTACAAGAATTAAATTAAATTAATTAAAACATGTACATGATTAATTTAATCTATACATGACTTAGGTTATTGATAATAGTATTAATACATGAATTTTAACCTAAGATATTATCATCTTATTTAGACTATATAATTATTTAATTATTAAAATCATGACTTATTACTAATTAATTTACATGACTTAGGTTATATTATTAATAGATAATAATACATGTTTTAACCTAAGTATTTTTACCTTTATTTAATTAAATCATGTTATATTTAATTAAATACTTTAACCTATGGTTTATTTAATTCATATGAAATAATTAATAAACTATACTATTTAATTACATGACTTAGAATATTAATCAGTAAACACTTAAGCTTATATAATTAGCTTAATAATCTAGCTTATTTCTATTTATGGAAACTTTCTATTTTTAGAAACTTATTTAATTAAGGAAGCTAATCTATTTATGGAAATTTTCTATTTTTAGAAACTTATCTATTTTAAGCAGTAAATCTATTTTTGGAAACTTTCTATTTTTGGAAACTTTCTATTTTTGGAAACTTTCTATTTTAGGAAAACCTGCTATTTTTAGAAAGTTACTTATTATTACACAACAAGTATAATAATACATGAAATACAAGTAATACTTAATCAGAATAGACAGAATACATGATAAACACAGTATAAAGCTTAAATCAGTAAAATATGACATGAACATATAAAACAAGCTAAGACATGATATAAAACCAGTTACGTACTCAGTAATCAGATACTTATGCACGTATGTATTTATGTAGCATTAGTGATACCGAAGTAGGACTCTCTTCCGTTCGTCTTCTTCGTTCACTGGACACAAGGTACGGATTCTCCGTCCTTTCAATATGGACATTCTTCCTTATTTGGATTTCCCGTATGCAGCCGATTTTTTTCCCCAGTATATGTTTTATATGTTTTTGAATTACTTATGTTTAATTAGAATACCTAAAGCCATATACATGCATGACCAGTTTCACCTAGTTATGGAGGTGCCATAACCATAACACTGGAGGCACCAGTCTTATGACTTCACCACAGCAGAGTGATAGCTCGTGGCGTCCCTTTCAGCTTTTGGCCATATTATTATTATCAGGTGGGGCGTATGGGTGCATCCTAGTTTAGATGTTTTCAGCAGATTATTCAGGTGAATGTGGTGTGTGCCTTGCATCCTTCACAAGGAGCTGATCCCTCCTACCCAAACCAGTATATTAAATTATAGGTAGCCCCTCTAATTTGCATGACGAGGTCACCCCTCCAAGTATTCATGTACGTGGATATTTCATGACCTATATTGGCTAATGGTAAATATGTTAAACAGTTTTTACAAGATAAACATAAGGCTTTTCAAACTATAAAACCAGTTTTATTAAGATATAATCAGGTTATCCAGGACTTAGTCTTTTCCGTTTCTTCATGCTTATACGCTTATATCATTCATGCTTTACTTGTATATCCGTTCACTGAGCGTTATGCTCAGCCGTTTTCCTTTTCATGTTCCCAAAACGGCAGGTACTCAGGGACGCTCGTAGACTTTAAGCGTACGTGCATATGGATTGGAAGCTTCCTAGCCTTCTTTAATTTATGCATTTCTTTATACTTCGATACTCATTTCCATGGACATTGTTTAGTCCTTTCATTTACAGTACTTATGTTTGTGTGTGATGAGTTCTACATTTGGGGTACCGATGTTTGATTCCGGTATTTCCTATATGGTCATGTAATGTTTATACATTTATCCTTGTATGCTTTGATTACACGCCATAATCACGTGTGACATTCCATTTATCAAAATAGGGTGTTACATAGTCATAAACCTATGACAATGACAAATATATGAATGCATGAAAAGAATGAATGCATGAAAACTGACTGTCAGTTCTAGGAAGACCATAGTGACTACCTACTAATCACGGGTCGTGTTTTGAGAGCCTACAGGTCGAAGCATTGGCTCTGATACCATAATTATAACACCTCATTTTGGTAAATGTAATGTCACGCGTGATTATGGCGTGTCATCAAAGTATACAAGGAAAAATGTCTTAAACATTACCTGACCATAGAGGAAATATCGGAAACAAACATCGGTACCCCAAAGTAATAGCTCATCGCACACAAACATAAGTACTGTAACAGAAAAGGACTAAACAATGTCCATAGAAATAAGTAGCAAAATGTATAATGAAATGCATAAAGTAATGAAGGCTAGAAAGCTTTCAATCCATATGCACGTACGCTTAGAGTCTACAAGCGCCCTTGAGTACCTTCCGTTTTGGGAACATGAAAGGAAAACGGCTGAGCATAGCCCTCAGTGCACGGATATACAAGTATAGAATGAATAACATAAGCATATACAACATATAGCAGCGGAATTGATTAAGTCTTGGAAAACCTGGTATAACTTAGTAAAACTGGTTTTATAGTTTGAAAAGCCTTATGTTTATCTTATAAAAACTGTTTAACATGTTAACCATTAAGCCAATATAGGACATGAAATATCAACGTGCATGAATACTTAGAGGGGTGACCTCATCATGCAATTAGAGGGGTTGCCTCTAATTAATATATGTTTGGGTAGGAGAGAACAGCTCCTTGTGAAGGATGCAAGGCACACACCACATTCACCTGAATAATCTGCTAAAACATGTAACCTAGGATGCACCCATACGCCCCACATGATAACATAATAATATGGCCAAAAGCTGAAAGGGACGCCACGAGCTATCACTCCGCCGTGGTGAAGTCATAACACTGGTGCCTCCAGTGTTATGGTTATGGTACATCCATAACTAGGTGAACTGGTCATGCATGTATATGGCTCATGCATTTAAAATAAGATAATCAATTCAAAACATATAAAAATATAAAACATATATTGGGAAAACAGTTGGCTGCATACGGGGAATCCTAATAAGGAAAGAATGTCCATACTGAAAGGACGGAGAATCTGTACCTTATGTCCAGTGAACGAAGAAAACGAACGGAAGAGAGTCCTACTTCGATCTCACTAATGCTACATAAATAGTATACGTGTATAAGTATTCTGATTACTGAGTACGTAACTGATTTTATATCGTGACTTAGCTTGTTTTATTTGTTCATGTCTTGTTTTACTAATTTTAACGTTATACTGTGTTTATCATGTATTGTGGATATTCTGGTTAAGTATTACTTGTATTTCTAGTATTATTATACTTGTTGTGTAATAATAAGTAACTTCCTAAAAATAGCAAGTTTCCTAAAATAGAAAGTTTTCAAAAATAGAAAATTTCCAAAAATAGATTAACTGCTTAAAAATAGATAAGTTTCCAAAAATAGAAATTTTCTAAAAATAGTAAGTTTCCTGATATAGAAAGTTTCCATAATTAGAAATAAGCTGGATTATTAAGCTAATACGATAAGCTTAAGTTTTACTGATTAAATATACTAAGTCATGTGATTAATGGTATAGTTTATTAATTATAACATGTTAATTAAATAAACTATATGTTATACGATTTAATTAAATATAATCATGATATAATTAAATTAAAGTGTATATAATACTTAGGTTAAAACATGTATTAATATTTATATTAATATAACTTAAGTCATGGAAATTAATTAATTATATCTCATGTTTTAATAATTAAATAATTACAATAGTCTAAATTACATAAATAAATACTTAGGTTAAAATCATGTATTATTAAATATAATAATAAACCTAAGTTCATGTTTTAATTAAATTAATTATATGCCATGTTAAATTAATTTAATTAACTTGTAAATGAATATACTTGTAAAACTATTAAACTTGTAAAAATAATAAACCGAACACATGTATTATTTTTATTAAAACATGTCGTGAACCCGTCCGTGAACCCGTGAACCGGCCGAACCATACCCCACCGAAAACAGTTGCAAACCGGCCTAAGTCGGTTGCCCCTGCCCTCGGCCCATTGCCACAAGCTGCTGCCGGTGGTCTTTGTTTCTCTCGGCCAGCCGCTGACACCATAAGGGCTCCCACCGATAGTACGTCGGTGGCCCCCTACTGCTTGCGCGTGTTCCCCCTGCTTACCAAAAATAGCCACCGGCTATAGCCGGTGGTTGGGGCTGTGTGGCTGCCGAGACCAACCGAACCACAAGACACCCTCGACGCATGTCGGGGTGTCTTGTTCCCTGCTGTTGACCGAAACCCACCACCACTGAGACATGTGTCTCGGTTGGGGTGTGAACCAACGACGCCGAGAGCCCTTGGCTCTCGGTTTATGTGGCGGCCGAACACCAAACCCTAAAACACCCTAATTGATTTTCCTCACCATGATTATTAGCATGTTTTAATCTTGTTTTTAAAAACCCCCCACGATCACATGTTCATAAAAACATAAAAAGAATTAAAAAGAAAGGTTTTCGGATTACCAAAACACATGGAACAAATAGAGGATGAATACACGAACACGTTCTTATGATTTATTAAATCAAAATCAAACAATCACCCTTGTTTCTTGATGTAGCCGCCGACCAAGGAGAGAGAGAAAAAGATTTTACGGTTTTTGCTTTTCTAAAAATCTTCTGTGAACGAATAATGTTTTCATTATTTGTTTACTTAGTAAAAATTAAACATTGGGTGGGCCCCCTTCCTCCTTGTTGTCGCAGCTTGTAGGGCCCACCAAGGGAAACCCGTAGTTTTTCCTTGTTCTAATTATTTACGTGTTCGTGTGCTCGTATTTACGCTACGTTATTATTAAATATTCGTGTTATTATAAATACTTGTACGTAGTCGTAATAATAATTACATAAATACATAATTATACGTTCGTGATTCTTACGTTCATTATTTCATGTTCATGATTCTAATAATTATTTATAATAGTTATCGTGCATTAATACATACTTAATACTTATCGTGTGATAACACGTACGTATTTCTTGTAATTTATATTCGTGAAATGTATTCATGTTATAAAAGGAAAGTTTTAATCATGTACGTACGATTATAAGTGTACTGTTCATAGTAAAAGCAATGATTCGTGAGCTAATCCTGAATGGGGTGATTTCAATAGAGTTTGTGAGGTCTCAACAAAACTTAGTTGATCACTTGACGAATGGATTGGCTAGAGACTTGGTTATAAAGTGTGCTAAAGGGATGTGTTTAAAGTCAAAACTAGTCACTGAATGCTAGGACACCCAACTCTCTCCTAAGAAAACTTAGGAGTTGAGTTCAATGTGGAAAGCTGAACATTCACGGGACTGAAGCACATGTTTTACATATCATCCAAGGATATGCTTGTACTTACTGAAGTTATAAACTTTTTAATGGTTAATTTCTTTGAAAAAGTGCTTAAGCATGAGCATGAACTAAAGAGGAACCGCCTATGTAAATGTTGAGGTTTCGCCGCCTCAAGGAGCATGGACTTTGGCTCTTACAACATTTATGAATTGGATATGGACACATGGCTTGTATTGTGTCAAGAGCGTTTTAAGTGTCTGAAAACTTGTGTGTATTTTATCTTCAGGTATTCAAAGTAGTTGAAGGGTTCAATTCTTAGAACACCTTAAATCTCGAATATTTGAAGTGATGTACTAAGATGGAAATTCAATCATCAGAATATTTTCATTTATGCACTGGTTTTGTTAAAGTTGATTTTCATGCAAAAGGAATTGTACTAAATTGGGGAGGATTGTTGGAAATTTAGTATAATTATGGGATATGGTCATACTTGTAAATGGGTTTGGAGGTACGGAGTGTACACTCATTAAGTCCCTGACCACCCTGGACTCAATATAGTGGTTTGCTGATGATGCATGTGTCAGCGGCTAGGCTTTGCCTTGTCAGCGGCTGGGCTTTGCCTTGTCACGGCTAGGCTGTGCCTTGTCAGCGGCTAGGCTGTGCCTTGTCAGCGGCTAAGTCATCAGTGGGTGGGTTATCTTTGTAACCTCTTTGACTGTTTCATAAGGGGTTTAAGATTGACTTAATAACCATTATTCTGTTCATGTAACCACTATGTAGTCATGTGGGAAATAATGAGATTAATTGGCCGATTAATACTCACTATTCCTTTGACCATGAGTTACATTCCTAGGAATGGGATCACTATAAATAGTGATCATATTTGCATGATGAGAAAGGCAGAAACATAAACACATAAACGCACAGAGTTCTTGATTTGTGCCTAAAACAAGAACAAACACTAGGTTTTATCCCAAGGAGGTATTCGTGTTAACCCATGAATAGGGTCGAATAATATTCTTTGGAAAGTGATTACACGACTTCAAGTGATATCCGGTAACCATTCATTGGTACGTAGTTAGGCTGTTGATTATCTTTACCCTGTTGGAACGATTTAAACCCCAACAGTCTCCATATTTATCTGAATAAAAGTTCCACAAACTTTTGAATTGTTCATTGAAAGCATATTTTGTATCTCTTGCAAACCACACGTTTGAATCAAAAATCCCCAAGTGTTCCGAAATTGCATCGATAAACACCTCTAACCCGTTTATGTTAAAACATGGATTCAAAGCGGCGACACAGCTAAGAACAGGTGGGAATTGTTCAAAATATTTTTTTAGCTTTTCTTTCATTAGAAAAACCATACTTGAATAAACATCACCATTTAATTCAAATTTTAGCTTTTTGCAAATTATAACGATTTGTTGCATTACTAAATGACCCGTTAGATAATAAACTCCCGAAACTAATTTTGTGGCATTGTTAAAAACTTCAAGTAATTGGGTTATTGTTTCAATATGATCCCAATTCTCGAGAGCAAATCCATAAGGGATCAAACTATTTTCGTACAATTCGTCATGAAAGTATTGTAAAGTTCTTTTGTTATAAAGCACATTGGAACATATGATAAGTGGAATTCCATCTAGTAGGAACATCCTAATTAGGTGCTAAAAATGGTTTTTGTGCATCTTTACAAGCCTTAATATATGAAACATATCTTTCGTTCCCCGATTTAAAAATATCTTTAAGCATCTTTCATGCTACTTATCGGGAGCAAGTCTAGTCCGTCTTGCACGTCCAAGTTAATGATGTATGCAAAACAACGACTATGAAAGAATATGCCATTAACCTATGGTTCGTATTTCATCTTTAATTTACCCATGGTGTTTGTATTGTTCCTTGCATTATCTAACGTGATTGAAAAAACTTTATTTTCCAAATGAAACCTTCATAACACTTTAAGTATCATATTAGCTAAAATGTATCCCTTGTGAGGACTCGGAAAATGTTGGAATGAAATGACCCGTTTCATCATTTGCCACGTTTTAGGCTCGATCCAATGTGCGGTGACACACATGTATGAGCCGAGCAAACCATAAGGAGGGGACCAAATATCCGTAGTTAAATTAACACAAGTATCCAAATTTAAAAACCCATCTTTCAATACTTGTTTAGCCACTTTCCATAATTTCATAGCATCGCGTTTAAGAGTAGTGCGACTTACATGGTTATACTTCGGTTTAAGAGTGTTCTGAAACACCCTAGTAATACGCGGGTTGTCAAAATGGTTGAACGGCAGCCCCTCTTGAATCACCATCCCGACAAATTGTTTTCGAACCAAATCTGGATTATAAGAAAATATACTCCCGTCTCGACTCATAGACCCTTTGTCGGAGTATTTCTTGAGCGTCAGACAATGCATGAGATGAGACCTCAACGACGAGTTGGCACCGAGCGCAAAAAAAACAAAGCAATGCTTACATTGAGCCTTAGTCAAACCATTTGATAACAAAACGTAGTTGTAATCTTGCCAAACCGCGGTGGTATGATTGTGTGTAAGAATTTCAATAACCGTGGGTTTAGGTTCTTGTGTTGTTGAACCAACACCGGTGGTAGTAGCCGAGCTAGCTCTATGAGCCATTAGTGAAGTGAAGAAATTCGATTTTGAATGTTTGCTTGCTTAAAACATACACACAAATGTGTTATTTAAACTAATAAGAATAGCCAAATGGGTCCCAAAAATTCAAAAAAAGGTGCCCCATTAATACCAAACGGTCCCACCCGAAAATTAAAATTTGAAATTTGAAATCTTTAAACACGCTTCTAACCTGTTTTTAGCCGGTCAAAAAACCGGTTTCGGTTAATTGGTCTGAAAACCGGTCAAAAAACCGCTTGGCTCCTCAAAAACAAGAACCGGTCTGAGACACCCGGTTTGTTAAAAAACGGGGACCGGTTTGGTCAAAACCGGTTTTAACCGATCGCGGTTTCCGATTTTTTCCTGGTTCCGTTTTAAAAACCGATTTATATGCCCACCTCTAACTCATATCAGGTAGAAAAATTTAGAAAAGCATTTTACATAAAAAGATTAAAAAAAAAACTCACCACCCCCACGTGGTTTTTTATTTACCATGTACTTTGTTTATTACTATAAACTATCCTGTCATCTTGTTCCTCTTTCTCATCACCATCGCAAACACATGAACCAGTTTGATATTCATATTCATGGAATTTAATTCAAATTTGATTTTAAGTTTAAATCTAGATGAGAAAGACGTTTTTCAGGGGGTCATATTACAAAAATATATCAAATACTCGGAAAAAAAACTCACTATTTTTTTTAGTGGGGTCACTTGACTACCATGACCCCCTGCAGCTCTGCCCCTGCTTATGAGTGTATGCTAATTAATATGCATCTATAGTTCAGCTATTTATTGCAGATTAATGCATCATTGACTCGTTATTCGGAGATTAGACGTGGTAAATCAAACCATTTGTATGTTTTATTATTAGGGTTTTGCTAATGACAACCTCAAGCGTTATCGTTAAGATCATGAACTAAACTTTTATTATACATAATTGTAATGGATGATTATGATTTGATGAATAATCCAAAAATACAATCCTTGAAAATATGAATTAACATTAAACACTTGACTTTGATTGACTAATTTAATTTATTACAAATAATTGTAATAAAAAATCAATTCTTAACGACAACCCTTAGAGCTGTCATAATACAATAAGATATTTTTGTACTTTTTTTGGGTGGTCAAAGTTGTGTTGCCATCGAGAGCTCGTTTCACCCATTGTTCTCGAATATGGGTAATATGTTCTGGTACTTGTTTCAGTCTGACTTAACTGGCGAGTGATCCCGGTTCGCGAAAAAAAACAAGACAAGCTAAATGCATTAACGAGTTATACACTTGAAAAATTTTAATAATTTTATAGTTTTAGTAACTTTAACACATTTTAAACTTAACAAATTAAATGCATTAACCCGTGTAAAGTATGTCCATGACTATTATTTAGTAGCGTGACTGAAATAACACATTATATACATTTCTACAAAAGTAAACGTAAGAAAGTATTTGCATGTTACTTAAATACCACTAAACAGAACTTATTTGGACTTTAACTAAACAATACGACTTTCTCTGTCTCAAGTTTAGTTTTTATTTCTATTTTAGATTGTTCTCAAAATTATTTTTACTATTAGAAATAAATGAAAATATAATCAAATTTATCATATTATGATTGATTAAAATTATTATTACAAACATTAAATAAGATCATTTTTAATTAATTAGTTGAGAATAAAATTATTACTCTCTCCGTCCCAAAATTATTGTCAGCATATAAGAATCACACAGTTTAAGAAAAACATAATTAATACAGCCTTATCTCTCATACTTTTTTGCAAAATGACTGTTTTACCCTTAACTAATTAATTTAAACTTTCTTTAATATTTGTAATAATAACTACAAGTGATGGTGATATGGTTAACTCGAACTAAATTCACTATCTATATTTAGAAGTGGACAATAATTTTGGGACAAAACAAAAAGGAAAGATTGAAGAATAATTTTGGGACGAAGAAAGTAATATACTAAAAAGTAAAAAAAAAATATTGTAATAAATGTAATTTTTCTAAATATTATATTCAGAAAAGTTATTTTGCATCCTTGTTTTTTGGTGAAAACTAAGGGACAAATCCCCACCCTTATCTATTTTTGATCTAATGTTAGAGATTAACCTAATATTTAAAAAAAACACGGAGGGGCCATTTTTACCAAAATGTCCAAAAGTTGAAAAATGGATGGAAATACCAAATTTGTAAATATGACGGAGTAATGAATTATCACTAGTGATATTTCACTAGCGAAAATCAATGAAATATCACTGTTAATAAAACAATAAAATATTACTGCGATATTATGTTAATGAAATATCACTAGTGATTGCATTGGTTTATCTCTAGTGATATTTCATTGTTTTTATTAGTAACGAAATATCATTTGTGATAACCAATTTTCGTCATATTTACAATTTAGTCCTTCCGTCGTTTTTTTGCAAATTTTGGACATCTTGGCAAAAATAGTTTCTCCGTGTTTTTTTAATCTTAGTTAATGGATGGCTAAGATTAGTCCCTTAGATTTCAACAAAAAACAAATTTCTAAAATAACCGGACTCATATTATATTTTAGAAACATCACATTATTTTTTGTTATTCCATCATATTGGCCACCGCAAAATGTGGGCTTTCTGCTATAATTAGTGTATGTCAGTGACGGATGTATGTAAGAAGAAGTATGTGGGCTTTCTGCTATAATTAATGAGATTTTTTTTTAATTTTTAGTGAGTTTGATTTATTTTAATATAATTTTTTGTACATTTTATCATTAATTGGATTATAAAAAATAGTAGTATCTTACACGCGGGTAACATGCTAGTGCCTAAAAGTCACGTTAACGTTTTAGCCCAGCCACCAGACGTGTCTTTTGGCCCAAGAGTTAATGGGCTTTTATAGTTAAGAAAAAGGTGGAAATTAAACAAACTTATGGCACTAAGGGTGTGTTTGGTTGCTGGGGTTAATGGGGTTTAGGCTCATAGGTGGCCCAAATAAATTGTTTGGTAAATCTTGTTTAGGATGACACGCTGGTTTGGTTCCAATATTTCAAATCTGGCTGTCTACCCAGGATTTCAAAATCCAAATAGTATAGTGCCTTTATTTTATTTGTAAAAAAATTTCATCCGCATGTTGCAGTGGACAATCAGATTCACTTTAATTATTTAGTCAAAAAATTGTATCCTATCTTATTTAATATAATATATATATAATTAAAATAATAATTAATTTTTCTTTCCTTATTTACTTTCAAACACATCTTAAATCTAAACCTAAATCCAATCCTACTTACAAACCAAACGGGCCCTAAGTAACCAACCGACTTTGTGAATAACAGAACCTTACATGAAGGGAGTTAATTTGCACACTCTTAAAATTAAAATTGATTGACACACTCAAAATTCGTGTGTCTTAACACATATACCCTTAGATTACTTCTAATGATCTTTACCTTTATAAGGGCATAAAAGTCAAGGCACACTTATTTTGAGTGTGTCAATTAATTTTTGGAGTGTGCAAATCACCTTCATGTGAATGTATGTATTCTCCTGTTTAATGAGCGACATATTTGGTTATAAATAGCAGCACCACCTTCCCAAAACATATACTAATTCCCAAAATCCTCCCCCCTGTGTTCAATAACCGACAGACATATTTGGTTTTAGTTTTTTCCATCTTTCTTCTTTGATCGATAAAAATGTACTCCCAGATTATCATAACAACGTTGGTGTTCATGGTGGCCTTATGGTTAATCATCCCAACACAGATTCCCACATTAGATCTTGTTACATTCACACACTCGTCCACTAACAACAACATGGCCCTCAACATGACCTTCATAAACGCTAACAAGCGCCTGGGTTTCTACTACGACAAGATTGAGCTTGATGGAATGCACCAGGGCGTTAGATTCTCAAGTAATGACCAATTAACGCCCTTTTATTTAGGGCATAAGACAGAGAAGAATGTTAAAGGACAAGTGATGATGATGGTTTTTCCTGGTAATGCTGCTGATCAAGATAAGGGTTATTATGATACTCGTTTGAATTTAAGGTCGCAGATCATGTTTAAGGTGTTCGGGGTTATAAAAGTGCCTATATTTACATGTCAAATTGAGCATGATTTGAAGGTTCCACTAACCACCAAAGGGAGGAAGATTTCCAGGGTTAAGCTCGTCTGTTAGCTACCCATATATGTTTTTTTTTAATCCGTGTACTGTGTACTATTTTGGGTATTGTTTTTTAGGGAATGAATATACTATTAATTCTTTGTTTTTGGATATATGATTATGAATTATGTCATGAAATGCTTGTTATTTTTTATAAATGGGATTTCAATGCTAACAACCACCTTGTTCCATAAGCATTCTATATTTACATAATTACCATTTAATAATGTCTAAACATTCCATATTTAACATCAAATATCATGTAAAAATGGTTATAAACTTATAATTATGGAAAATAAGAGTTCGTTAAATGTGATTTTTTTACATATAGAATGCTTATGCAACTATCCTATGGGTTGTTAGCAAATCCCTTTATAAATTTGGGATTGGTTTTGAGTTTAATGATGATTTTGGTTTAGTTTTTGGGTTTTAATATGAACGACAGTTATTAAGCCATGTAGTCACAGTTTTATGCTTTATTCTTAAGCGCGCATGGTACGGTTTAAGTCGTGGGCAAAAAGTGGTACGACATCATCATTTTTTTCCACAACACCAAAACACCCCATAACCCAACAAACACCCTCCCTCGTTAACACCACAATTTCTCATGTTATCATGACCTCATCTTTTTCTTTTTTTAATTCAACAATTAATTAATTAAAACATAATTTTTTTCATTAATAAAAAAAACACAAAATTTTAAAAAAAAAGACAACACCAAAAATTTAAAAAAAAAAATAAAAAAAATACATATTTGATCTACTTCTATCGCCATATTCCAAACCCTCTTTCTTTCTATCTACTTCACAACAAACTCAAAGTCAAACCTTTTATAAACTAGTGAATTGCTCCCTTCCATAGGATCCTTAATGGTTGAAAGTGTGTATCCCAGGTATGATCTCCTTATTTAAATAAGAGCCAGTCAGATTAAATCGCTGCCTCTGCCCCTGTCAGATGTTTAGCCACTGAACGCCTCTGACTCGCACAAAAAAAAACAAGCCCAACGTCTAACCGTGTCTGACTGGTAAGACGTTAGAGGCGGTCAGACCTTTTTATGCAAAAACAAACGCCACCTTAGGCTAGTACAAGGAAAAAGCTTGAAATGCACTAGAACTCAAATAAGCCAACTCCAATAAGCCAAGAATAAGCTATAATGAAATCCAGACATGCACATTTCAATTTTTTTGTCAAAACTTATTAAACAGCTTATGGAGAGTCTGGAATGTCTTTTCTTATGAAAAATGATCAAGTATTTAAGCTGGAAATTACAAATAAGCTGAAACCTAGCTTATTGACCAAGTTTGACCAAAAAGTGAAAAAGCTGAAAAGCTCAAAATTTAATCAAGGCATGTTTCTAAGTAGGAATGTGGAAGAAAATCACAAGATTTATGAAGTGGATTTGCCAAACCAAGAAATCAGTTAGCTACTTTGTTACAGAAACTTGAAGTGGTTTGAGTGCTTATTCAAAAGCTTATTCTGAGCTTAATTGTGAAAACTGTATAATTTCCCTACTAATACTTAAACTTCAGATGTTAATGGACAGATAGAAACAGGTTTGACTGATTTTTATCAAGAAATGAAGAAATGGCATAAGACTGAAAAGTGCTACTTTATTGATGAACTTTTATTACAAAACTGACCCAAACTTTTTAACAACCATTTGCCTGTTTGACAATATTTTTGACCAAACTTGTTTGAAAAGACTAAAGGTTATGAAATGAACTATGTTTATCCAGTTTACTACACTTGAACTCTAAAATGTACACAAATCCAAACACCACTTATCTGAAATTTTAACAACTTTTGTGAAGAGAAATTTAGCAAATGATTCAACTGAGCTATGAATGATATCTAAACAAACTTGTTGAACAAAATGGAGTGCAAATGAACCAAGAACATGCAATATAACAAACTAGTACTCAAAATGCTACAACAAGCTATGTGACTGATGAATTAAGTAACAGAAACAAGTATAAGCTAACAAATGATTATCAAACTACCAACTAGCTATCTAATCAACAGAATCAAGTCAAAACAGATCAATCACACTTGATCAAGCAGCATTTAGTGATTACACTAGAATTTAACATGCAAATGACTGTTTAGTGGAACAAAACTCAGGATCATAAAACCTTTTAGCAATGAGCCTCCATTGATGAAGTAGGTAGGCGCTAAGCCTCCTAAACAATACTAAACCACCACCTTAGCACTAAAATCAACTAATCATCCATCTACCATCATCATCATGGTCATATCTACCCAAAATTCTGCTACTATCAACAATTCAGCTACTGGAACCAACAGGAACAGCTTCAAATCTTCACAATAAGCTTCTTATGATCAAATGTGATCACAAGAAACTCATAACAGTAACAAGAATCAACAGGATTGCATAGTAGATAAAAAGATTGAGGGAAAATGAGGAATTTTATTGATTTTGAATGTGAAAAGTGGTTACAGAAGTAGGTAATTGGTTACAACTAACTATAACTAACTCAAGAGTTTGTCAAGCTCTTGAGTTTGTTATGCTAACAGCTAACTAACTAGATTGAAGGGAGAAAAATGGAAGTGTGTGAAAATTTCACACTTAGCTACTTACAACAAATGAGAGGTCCTATCACTATTTATAGACAAGAAATGAGAGTGATTTGGGGTTGATGACGTGTCCCATCCAATAGCAAGCTGCCAGGTGTCACCAATCTCTTAATTGTAGATTCTTGTGTTCTTCATGAATTGGGGGATTTTTATCCTTTGATTTTGAGCTTGATTAAGTGTTCCCAATGTGTTCCTCTCTTGAAAACGAGCAAGTTTCATGTCTAAATCTTCTCTTGAAATTCATTGTAGCTCAAGAACGATCCTGGGTTTGATTGTTGAAGACGACGCCACGTAGCAGATTCTGGTTGGTTGAAATATTAACACACGGATTGATATCTAATATGGATAAAGTGAATATGGGTTGTCCTCTTCTGATTGGTTATAAAATAAGCTAGTGGGATTTTAATGTAGCAGGACGGCTCATAAATGAGCTGGTGATGTGGCTTGGATAGCTGGCAATCCGTGTGCTCCCTTTCTTTCATTCTTATTGGCTGTTAGCAATAAATACGGATCAAGGCCATTTTTGGTGTAATTTTTGGCAAGTTAAGTCCCTATACTTTGGCAGAATGTCCAAATGAGTTAGAATCTTCATTCCAATGTCATTTTTGGTCCTTCCACTTACATTCTTGTCTAGTTTGACCCTTTGACTTGGTTGACTTAAGAGTTGACCATGTTTGACTTTAATCTTGACTTTGACCGTCCTTCAACTTTGGTATGTTGTCAAGATAGGTCCTTTATCTTCAAAGTCTTGTCATCTTTGATCCTTTTTTGTCTTTTTCATCCAAATAAGCTTGATTTCTTCTTGTTTGTTTGAAAATGTATCCTTCTTACCTATTTATACACAAACACAAAACATACCACATAATTCCGCTTTATAGCACAAAAGTTAGGTATTTTCCATGTGTTTTAGGGTGATTTGTTGATTAATTGATATGAGTTTTTGCTCATATCAAATCCCCTACACTTGAACATTGCCATGACCTCATGCAATGCTATATTTTAAAGCACAAATTTACATTTTCCTCATAATTAACCCACCTTGGCCAATATGGAATGCTATTACACTACGCTACTCTATATGATGCATGATTTTGATTTTGAACAATGCAATGCAAAAGAAACAATTCTATTTATATCTTTTTGGATTTTTCTTGAAATGGCTTTGATGGAAAAACTCATAAAGAAGTCAATGACTTAAATTAGGGCTTGGGTACATTGGACACTTATCACCCTCGAGTTTTACTTTCCCTATACCAAGCTTAAAAATGGGATCATTGCATTCACAAGTAAAAAGGTGCATCAACTTATTCATGACAATTAAATGTGGAACCGGTTATTATTTGAGCAAATTACTTTTGGGCAAATTTGTCATTATTTGAAGCGTGAAATATAAGAAATGTAAAATCCAAAAATAATGAAGCACGGTTTTAATCCTAAGTAATCCTCTCATCCATTACTTGAAAAACCGCTCACAATTAATATAAGTCCGTTTCAAGAGTAATAAGTCATTCGCCTTATGTGTAAAATCCTCATGTCATGCATTAAGAAGTAGCTACACACTCGCTAAGGAAAGAAAAATAAAACTCACGCAATAATTTACATCCTCCACCTTTATGAGACTTTGGATCTTCAATCCCGCAACCCGTCAAGGTAATATTGGATTGGAGCAACTATTAAATCCCTGCAACCCGTCAAGGTAATATTGGAATCTAATAGTTACTATAATTAACACTTCACTTCCCCTCTTGGGAGTCTTGTATAATTATTTTTTCTTTTTTTTTTCTTTTTTTTTTCTTTTTTTTTTCTAGCCACTCATTTTTTTGTAAGCCGCTCTTATTTTTCTTTATTCCTCACAAAGAAAGTTGAAAAGAATAAAAGGAAAAACATCCGCTAAATATTAAGCATAACATAAGTCTAGTACACATAAAACGTTCTAACTTAGAATCTTAAGAGGTACTTATACCAACCATGAATGATTAGACAAAAATGCATAAGAGATTACAAACCGATTAAAACCGTTCTTGATTATTTATGAACATATATACATGCGAAGAAAATAGAGGTAAAGAAGAGAAGGGTTTAGCCACAAGTAAATAGAGGTAAACCGTTCTTGATTATTCTATGAATCTATGAAGGGGTTGATGATTTCTAGAGAGAGAAACTAGAGAGAGAAAGTGAGAGAAAACTATGTGTTATTTCATTAAGTGGAAACAAGAAATGTTCAACCACCCCAACCCCGTTCCAAGGAGGAAAGGGGTATTTATACTTCCAAGTCTTATGTGGACTTGGGCCGGCCCATGACAAGCCCATGGACCGGTTCTTACTTAACTAAATAAGTAACTATTAACTATTTGTTAACTACGAGCTATTACAACATAAATAATATTGTGGAGTGACCGATACTTTTAATATACGTAAAAACGTATTTCTAACAATCTCCCCCTAAGGGAGGTCACTCCACGTTACAAAGTTCTAAACCTAGCATACTATACTAAGTCTTCGTTCTTTAGCTCGTAGTATTTTCTTCTTTTTCTTTTTGTTGTGAATATTTTGATTTGATCTTTTTGGGCTTTGGCTTGAGAGCATTGTTCTTTTGGCCTTTCACGTGCGATCTTTGCCTTCTTGTGAAACTTGCCTCCTCGTGACTCCATGTTCCACACGCTTATGTCTTTTTGTTGAATTCTCGAAAGCTTCAGAGTTTGGTACAGCGGAATACTTTATCTTGTACTTTCTTGAATTTTTGCTGAACTTTGATGCAGAAAAACATAAGCATGTGGGAACGACTTCTACAGGTACACCGCAACACCACCGTCTTCACTGGTACACAGCAACGCCACCGTCTTCAACAGGTACACAGCAACGCCACCGTCTTTAACAGGTACACAGCAACGACACGAATAAAATGGCTTTGAACATTTTATTATTCGGTATCATTTTACCTCCGGTCGGTGAAGACCGTTGGACGATATTAGATATCGTACCCGTGACGGATAGTTTCAATTAAGTAACTTCCTGACAGGATTTCGCGGGTAAACCCGTTCTCTTTATTCGACCGTCCAAAGCTGACTGCGAACATAAAGAGTGAATCACTTGGATAAATTATCCTTGTGATTTGAAGCCGTCAATTCATGAAACCTGGAACAAGTGAATTTCAATTAAGATTTTCACCATCGTTGCTTTCCAGTTGTCACGAGCTCAATTCATAAAGAATCTTGCACGTCACCTACCAAGTGCTGTTTGATGTTAACACTAGAAGGATTTCCACTCGTCACTGTGATCAATAAAGAGTCACTCTGAGTGTTCTGGCAAGATCATATGATAATGCGTAGAGGCCTGGAACGAGTTTAAGTTCAATTAAGAATTAAACCACTGTTTCTTTCCAGTTTTTCACAAGATTGGTTCTAAAAGAACCGCACGTGTAACCTACCATGAGCTTGTTTGATGTTGGCTCAAGCAGGATTTACATCTTCATTGTAATACTTACGTATTACTCGGATGTTTTGGCAATATTACAGGAACATTGCGTAGGACTCATGAAAATCTCTTACTTTTTACAGTGTGTGAGAAAGCAAGGAATAAATGGAAAGTGTCCTAATGAGACTTTTGATGATCTCTTGGCTCTAGACTCGATTGTGCGTTTTGATTTAGTGAGCGATGGCTGGAGAGGAGTGCCACCTTTTCAATACCAGTCTATTCGGAGTGAATAAACCAATAGATAACGTGTTGATCTCCGTGTGATTAAAACAAATATCGTTTGAGAGATATTTGAGTTAGCTGGGAAGGGTTGTGCATTGCATCACTGGGTCCATGATGTCTTTCTTCAATATCGAGAATCATTAACAAAAATGACCTCAATAGCATATGTATTGACCCGGTTTATGCCTAAAGTTGTAAGGAGGGCTTCTTTCTTTACACCCTTTATCTTTACAATTCTTTTTCATTCTTCAACCCCTTCAATGCTTACCAATACGTCATAACTAGCACCTTGTTGTGATTGTTCCAGTGCTAGCTTAAGTACTTGGTCGGCATTCAGCTACGTTCACATTCTTTCTCCATCTTTCCTAGGACTTCTAATTATATCTAGTGAATTGTCCTTGGGAAGATTCCATCGGCTCTGATGAATCATTGGACTAAACCTATTCCTACCACCCTTTTGTCACCACATCGTCGTGAATTAAGCGTGTTTTGGGAAAGTATAGCCACCATGAAAAATCATTGAAAATCACCTAAAGGTACTTGTGATATTGAAATCAAAAGTTTTGTACCTTAGGTGTTTTGTTCATAAAAAACGCTCCCCCTTAACACGTGCTTTACACATATTAAGTTGGATAATCGTCAAGTCTTTTTCATCTTTTAGCCAAGTATCATTTAAATCTCCTTAATCCCATTTTCTCCCCTTATCCAAAATGTTAACCATTAATATTTGGGATATTGAATGGATTAACCGGTCTTTGGGTAAAAAATGAAATCGATGTTTGGCCATAGAACAAATTAATGCTCCCCCTTAATTTAATAAGGGATAGTTGTAGTGCTTTAGTATGATATATTTTGAAAGATTTAGAATCTCGTGAGAAATTCTTGAAAAATTATCATACCTTAACACTACATCAAGCCGCAAAAGCACAATATTCACAAATATACATATTCACAATTGAAAACCAATATAAAGTGGACCTGAAATGTACGACCCATTAGATGGATTGTTGCAGTAACTTGTGGTGCACTAAATATGGTCTACCACCAACGAATCTTTCTAAGCTCCTCATCAATCTTCGTTCAAGAGTTCTTGCTTTGGCAATTACGGCTGCTCTTAGAATCTTGGAGTGCTTGTACTGTTGGATTAGTCATCGTATTTGCTTAAGATAAGACATGAAAGGTTGATGCACGAACAATATATAGATATATATCATTATGACTTGTAAGCATAACACATTTCAAGAAGTAATTATATTAGGCAAACAACTATCAATCCAACAACTCTTCATTCGGAACTCTTCATCCGAAAGTCTTTCATTCGGAACTCTTCATCCGGAAGTTCTTGGAACTCTTCATTCGGAAGTTTCACTCGGAACTCCTTCATTCGGAAGTTTCATTCGGAACTTCTTCATTCGGAAGTTTCATTCGGAACTTCTTCATTCGGAAGTTTACTCGGAACTCCTTCATTTAGAAGTTTCATTCGGAACTTCTTCATTCGGAAGTTCACTCGGAACTTCTTCATTCGGAAGTTCACTCGAAACTTCTTCATTCGGAACTTCCTTCATTCGGAACTTCTTCATTCGGAACTTCCTTCATTCGGAACTTCCTTCATTCGGAACTCTTCATCCGGAACTTCCTTCATTCGGAACTTCCTTCATTCGGAACTTCCTTCATTCGGAACTTCCTTCATTCGGAAGTTCTTTCATTCGGAACTTCCTTCATTCGGAACTTCCTTCATTCGGAACTTCCTTCATTCGGAAGTTCTTCATTCGGAAGTTCTTTCATTCGGAACTTCCATCATTCGGAACTTCCTTCATTCGGAACTTCCTTCATTCGGAACTTCCTTCATTCGGAAGTCCTTTCATTCGGAACTTCCTTCATTCGGAACTTCCTTCATTCGGAAGTTCATCCGGAACTTCCTTCATTCGGAAGTTCATAATCTTGTTCATCCGGAAGTTCTAAACGCATCCTATTGGTGATTATTCTAAGCACGAATGTGAGTTTTAAGGCATGCTAAGGCAACAGAACATCTTCTAATCCTAATCCTCATAAAACCCAACTAAAACCCCTAATTAATTAACCCTAAATTAAGGTAGAGACCCTAATCTTGATTAACTTAATTAAGTGAATTTAAATGAATTAGGCGAATTAATTTTCCAACTTAAGCATCGCATCCTATTAGCAAAGCTCCAAAATCTAAAGCCAGTCCAATCACAAGTCGTATTCTAAAGCAAAACCACTCATAAATCATTTAGCCAATTAATTTTCCACAAACACTGTTGAAAATCGTTTTGATGACAAAGATGATTTAATATTTTCTCCCCCTTAAACGATGACCCGTTTTCTATTTAAAGAGCTGTAGTCATTGTTTAAAGAGTCAAATATTGATGAAAGTATTTCCAATTTAGTATCTTGAAAAAGATTGATTCGTGGTGTCAATAAGATTTCTCTTATTTTAACAAATTAATGCACTGAGACGTACATTAATTCGTGTTAGACCAAGTTATAAAGTAAACTTGATCCCTTTGCATGATTTGGCTTGTAAATCATGCCCGAGAAAATTAATTCCCGTTCTGAGCCAACGTTTTCCAAGGAAATACGTGACTTTAATATGAAAACCGGGTTGCAGTCTGAAATAACTACAAGCCATAATGGGCATGTTTTAAAAATTTTCAACTTTTATACGGACTCTATTTATGGCACCGTGTCAATATTGATCGACATTTCTAAGGCCGTAAATATTACCGTACTAAAAGACATGCCCGTTTTAAAAAACGAAAAATATTTTTGGTTTTTCTAGATTTTATAATTTTTATGGTTTTTGTTGGTTTTATATTTTTGTATTTTCTTTTTGTGGTTTATATATTTACGATAATATACATGATCACGAACAAAGGATACTCTGAATAGTTTACCACCACTATTCAGCTGATTCTTCTGCCAACTCTTTGAGAGTCGCTGGAGTGAATGATTTCATGCCAAGCTTGTCGATCAAAAACTCGATTCGTCCTCGATCTAAGGCTTTGGTGAACATATCCGCCAGCTGGTACTCAGTAGTGACAAAATACAGCTCGATCACTCCGTTCTCCACCTGCTCTTTAATGAAATGGTAGCGAATGTCTATGTGCTTAGCCCGGGAGTGTTGAACATAGTTGCAGCAAAGGGCAATGGCGCTCTTGTTGTCACAATACATCGGGATTTTGTTAAATCGAAGACCGTAGTCAGTTAATTGTGATCTCATCCAAAGGACTTGAGCACAACAACCGGACATGGCGATGTATTCAGCCTCTGTGCTAGAAATTGCAGCGCTTTTCTGCCTTTTTGAAGACCAACTGATCAATCTATCTCCAAGGAGTTGCAAAGATCCAGAAGTGCTACGCCTCGTGTCTTGACATCCAGCATGATCGGCATCTGCGTATGATATTAAAGCAATAGAGGAATCTTTCGGATACCATAGACCACGATGAAGTGTTCCTTTTAGATACTGAAAGATCCTTTTCACAACATGTAGGTGCTTTTCGGTAGGCCGAGCCTGATACCGGGCACACATGCATACAGCAAATTGCAAATCAGGCCTGCTAGCAGTCAGATATAGAAGGGTGCTGATCATCCCACGGTAAAGTTTTGGATCGACAATAGTCCCATTCCTATCTTCATATAACTTGGATTTCTCCACCATTAGAGTCTCCACGGGGTCACGATTTTCAAAGTTATATTTCTTTAAAGATTCTAGAGCATATTTGGATTGATTAATAAAGATGCCTCTGGGATTTTGAGAAATCTGTAATCCTAAGAAAAATGAGATTTTTCCCATCATTGACATCTAAAAGCGTGTGGACATTATCTTCTCAAATCGATTTGACAATTCTATGTTAGTGGCAGCAAATATTATATCATCAACATAAATTTGTACCAGTATCATGTCGTTGCCCTCCTTGAGAGTGAATAGAGTGGGGTCCACCTTGCCTTTGGAGAAGCCTTCCGAATGAGATATGTTGAGAGGAGATCATACCACGCGCGTGGAGCTTGTTTCAACCCATAGAGAGCCTTCTTAAGCTTGTACACATGATTAGGAAACTCCGTGCTAACGAACCCATCCGGCTGACGAACATAGACCTCTTCCCTTAGTTCACCGTTCAAAAATGCCGTCTTCACATCCATTTGATAGACGATCATATTCATATGAGCAGCATACGCAAGGAATAGTCTAATAGCCTCCAATCTTGCCACAGGAGAAAAAGATTCTTCAAAGTCTATACCCAAGGCTTGTTTATATCCTCTAGCGACCAATCTAGCCTTATTCTTTAATACTGCACCCATCTCATCGAGTTTAACCTTATAAACCCATAACAAAGTAAGGATGTTAACCTTGTCAGGGAGAGGAACCAATTCCCATACTTCAAGTCTTTGGAATTCATTTAGTTCCTCCTGCATGGCTTCAATCCAAGATGATTGAGTCATAGCCTGCTGCCAATTTTTAGGTTCAACTTCAGAGAGAAATGCATCAAAGTAGCAATAGAGTGCACTCTCTTGTAATTGATGGCGTGTAGAGACTGGTCGATCTAGATTACCAATGACATTCCTAATTGGGTGATCTTTTGTCCATTTGGTGCTATGTTTTTCAATCATAGGTGGTCTGGAGTGAACAATAGAAGGAGCTTCTTTTGAGGTAGACGCGGCTGAAGGGTTTTCAGGTATCGCTACACCAAAGAAAGGAAGCTCTTGCAGGTGAGCATATTCCAAATCGTGATCAATAGAATCCTCTTCCACATCATTAGGCACAAGTAGGGGTGACGATTCAGGTGTAGTTTGAGAATCACTTGGTGAAGGTGCATCCGGTTCAATGTGAATTGAAGATGCATTAGATAAAGCTTCATTGGCTGGAGCAACAACTTCAGGAATTGGAGCTATCACTACGGGTGCTGGAACTTCATCATTTGGGGGATCAAAGAATTCGTCAAACAACGGTTGAAACAGTTTATCCCACTCGGGCCTTGATGGTGGTAAAAATGATGTAGAAGTAGGATTATTGGGAACTAATCCGGAACTAATAGCACCGGTTCCCATCTCATGAAGCGCGGGTTCAGAGCTGTGTTGCTCAGAAGCCATCGCTGTCAGCTCATCGAAATCTGTGTCCATAGTTTCTACAATCTTACCAAGACGACGGTTGTAAATTCGGTATGCTTTCTTGGAGGGTGAGTAACCAATGAAAATACCTATATCGGCTTTCGGTTGAAGCTTGCCCAAGTTCTCACTATTAATGTTTGGATAACAAAGAGCACCAAACACATGAAAGAATGAAATATCGGGTTTACGGTCATGTAGAAGCTCGTAAGGTATTTTTCCATGGCGTTTCCGAATGATAGAACGGTTTTGGGTGAAACATGCAGTAGATATAGCTTCTGCCCAAAAGAACAATGGAGCGTTCGCATAAATGAGCATAGTCCTAGCAGCTTCCATAAGCGTACGATTCCGTCTTTCAACGACACCGTTTTGTTGTGGAGTGCGTGCAGCGGATGTTTCATGTGAGATACCAACTCCTTCATAGTAATCACGAATAGTCTGGTTGACGAACTCTGTTCCATTATCTGTACGAATACGGCGAACAGTAGTATTCAAACGTACCTGAATGAATTTCAGAAAAGTGATGATAGCCTTTGGTGCTTCATCCTTTGTACGTAGAAATCTAACCCATGTAAACCTGGAGAAATCATCCACAATAAACAGAATGAATTTCTTACCGCTCACACTTTCAGTTCTCATTGGCCCACAAAGATCCATATGCAAAAGATGAAGTTTTTCTTGATTGGTGTCTTCAGCTTCGGGCTTATATGATTTCTTGGTACTTTTCCCCCTTGAACACGCGGAACATAAATGGTCCTTGTGAAATTTGAGCTTTGGAAGACCACGAACTAATTCGTTTTTAGCCAGATGATTAATAGCATCAAAGTTAAGATGAGATAATCTGCGATGCCATAACCATGACTTGGTCTTAGATGCTTTAGAGAGAAGACATACTGGAGAGGCGGCCATCATGTCTTGTAGAGACAAGGTATAAAGATTTGCACCACGAGATCCCTTCAACAAGTCTTTTCCTTCCAAGTTGCGGATGAAACAAGTGTGTTGTCGAAAAGCAACCTCTAGGTTGGAATCACAAAACTGTCCTACTGAGAATAAATTATGACCAAGACCTTCTACATAGTATACTCTTGAAATCGTAACATTTCCAATCTGATATTCACCATATCCCATTATCTTTGCAATATGATCATTCCCGAATTTAACCGTACCAAGAAACTTGCTGACGAAATTTCGGAGCATCGAGCGATCTCCGGTCATACGCTTTGAACAACCGGAGTCCAAATACCAGAGGATGATTTGGACCACCTGAAAATATCACCACACGAAGACAATGTAGAGGTATCGGAATCTGAATGTTCCTTGTTATTAGCAGGTACAGATTTAATAATCTTAGATTTGCTAACTTTAGGTTTCTTAGATTTCCTAGCCTTCTTCTTCCTAGTCGGTGGTGTAGATTCTAGTTGGCTTAAATCCTGTGGTATTTCTTCACTGATAGGCACTATAGTGGGGGCTGACCTAATTAAAGGGCGCTGTTTCCATACTTGAGTGCGAGTGTGCCTAACTAAAGGACGCTCAGACCTAACCTCAATGGATGCATTCCTAGTTAAAGGGCACATTGTTCCATCTAATGTAAAGGTCCTACCAGTGGGACGCCATTGTCAGCCAACCTGGGCACGAGTTCTACCCGTTGGCTTCCATTCAAGACCATTCCTAATGGAATTCATTTAATTCACATGATCAATAAGACACAAATCATGACGTTGGGAAAACATACATTCATTACAATTCCAACAATTCAAATTAGAATTCACGAATGGTTAAGGCTTCTGCACAGGCGCATAGCTTTTAGTCTTAACATGATTCTTCTTATTTAAAACTGAACTAACATTCCTATGGTGAGCTTCTACTTTCTTCTTTTTGGCACTACTAGTGGAGGGCTTGATCTTATCTTTCTTGAGTGGCGATCCTTTAGCCTTAGTAGTCTCTTTTAATCCTGTAGAAGGCAAAGTGGGAATATTAGCAACAGATTTTAAAGGTGCCTTACTTGATGGTGCCAGTGACGGTTTTGCTCCTGGAGTCTTATTGAATGGAGTTACAGCAATGGGCCTATTAGTAAGTAGTGCAGAGCCTGGTTTACCTATGTATTGCAAGTATGCTAAGCAATATTGAACTCGCTTAATATATTCATGAGCCGAATAATAGTAGCTACTTGAGGGATCTAAGGCATAAAGATCGTCTAAAATATCCCTAACAAGATCTACATGCTTAATGGCATTCCTCATATAATCATCGTAGGTAACCGGGTTTCTCTTATGAAGCGGGTTCTTATAAAGCACTACCGACTTGGTTGTTGGAGCACTAGTGGACGGTGCAGAGTCGGTAGCTAAGTTATCAACAACTTCTTGTCGGGTGAGAAGAAGTGTCTCCTTTAACTCGGCCAAAACCATGTTTTTGTCAATGAGCAGGATGTTTAAGTCAGAGATTTCCTCACACTTTTGGTTCAGTTGTTCAAAATAAGATAGTTGATGTGCCGCATTAAAAGCAAAGCGTTCTTCTAGTGAACCATAAAGAGCGGATAGTCCCTGTCTTGTCCGATCCATCTCCCCTAGAACATACGAAAGTCTAATTTCTAAGACCTGGTTTTTAGACTCTGCAGCCTCTAGTTCCAATTTTAGTGTTTCATTTGATGACACATCTCTCTTCAATCTCATAATCTCTTCCTCTAATGCCTTAACTATTGCAATCATCTTGTCACTCGTCTCAACGCCGTTTTCACAACTATTTGTTATCAAAAGATCCTCATTTTGAGTTTGTTGTTTCAGTTCTAAATATATACAATGTTGTTCTAGTTGATTAAAGCGTTTTGACAGTAAATTGTAAGAATCTTGTAGCTTTAAAAACTCAGCGTTAGATTCATGACAAGAATGATTATCTACCTCATTTACAGTATCAGCAACATTTACAGAGAGATCACACACATCATCACAAATATTCACAGCATCACAATTAATCATAGCGGATGTAAGCTCATTCGAATAATTAACATTTATAGTAGTAAGCATATCACACGAGATTACTTCGGACAAGAATCGGTCATATTCAGTTAAAATCTTTTCCTTTTCAATCAGTTGTAGTTCGTAAGCGGTGTCCATTTCATAAAACACTTTTTGAACTTCTCCAATTTCAAATTCAAGATTTTCTTTAAGAGATGCAAAACTTCCTTTTAGACTTTCGACAAATGGATTTATCTCATTCTTAAACACCTCGTTCATGTGTTCTAAAGCCCATTCTCCAGCGTTTAGGCCATTTGAAGTCGTACATTCCAAAATGACCTTGTCAAAATTAGTAAAGTATTGATTAATCTCTTGCAAGTTTAACCATACAGTGCTAACAGGTGGAAGATCCTTTGGAATTTCCTTAGGACCTTCCATTTTGACAAGTGTAGGAAATGTACTAGGGTTTTCTTCATTCAACATGTAGGTTGGTGCTGTAATGAGATCTTTGTCCATATGGAAGCGAATTCTAAAATCCGTTTTAGCAAGCTCCTTATTCATTTTAAAATAATCACACTCGGGATATTTTGCAGAATTGTATGACCGATCCTCATCAACTAGATCCTTACTTATTCGATCATCGAAAATAACAATCGGGTCTAAGACCAATCCTAATTGGGTTGCATTATAAAGTCTTGGACTATATCTTAAAGCTTGTTTTGCATACCTTGGGTTAGGGGGAAGGCCTTTTTGACGTGATAAGTTAAATTCTCTAAAGGAAGCATCAAATAAGTGCACTAGTTGAGAAGCAGCGTATTGTCTTAAAAGCAAATAATCTAGACTTCTAATCTTATTAGTCGCATTAATTTCCATTTCATTCTTCTTAGTCTCGAGTAATTCAAAATCCGTTTGAAGTTTTTGAAAATTAGTGACCACTAACTCCTTTTCTTTAAGTTCATTAGAAAGATTTGCTCTTAAGTTTTCAATTTCTTGCAAGTGACCCATTTGTTTGTTTCGAAAGTGATCATATTCGGGATTTGTGAGAACACTAGACGAAGGCACTAATTCCAAAGTTTGAACTTTCTTGTTGCTTAAGGCAAGCTCATCAGACAAATTCTTATTCTTAGCTAGGGTTTCTAAAAGTGCAGCATTCATTTGGCTAAGTAATGTAGCAGGAACCATGACCAAATCTTGTTGAGCAGGAGTAGGCGTATGCGAAATGGCTCCCGGTTGTGATTCACTCAAAGTCTGGGGACTCACATTGATATTACTATCATTGATTGTCTCCTCATTTGAAAGACTCGCCACCGAAGACTCATTCGAATCAGCACTCTCTTGCACAACTTGATGTGGTTGAATACTAGCATCAGTGGTATTAATAAGTACCTCAGATCTCTTTTCTGGCCCTAAGCTGGAGATAGTTGCCATGAGAGCAGCCTTTGCAGATTGAAATTCATCACAGTCTGAGTCATACGCATCGAGATCATCTGCTTGGTATGCAGCATTCTATGTGGTGACAGTGTCTTGTTCAGCAATCCCTGGATCAGCAAGAAATGCAAGCTCCTCTTCATCAAGTTCCCTTCATTGTGCCTGAGCATTCACCAGATAAATCTTCTCTGCAAACCATTGACCATCCCTTCTCCTCTTGGGTTTCTTGCAATCCCTGGACATGTGTCCTTCTTCCTTGCAGTTTTAGCATGTAATCATTCTTAACTTGCCTGTGGAATTAGCCCGTGGAGCAGGATTGACCATTGGAGCCTGATTGACCGTGCGAGCATTGGTAGTTGATGTGGTAGGTCTCCCCTGATATGGTTGAATAGGCTGAACCATTACCCTGTCATTCTCAATAGTAGCTTGTTGGCGAGAATTGGATGAATTCCTCAACTGATTGTTAGTCGGAGCTGATCCTCTAAATCCTCGTTTGCTTAAAGTCCTTGTGAGATAAGCAGACATAGTGGTTAACACTTCAACTGGGTCAGTTCCTTGGTTGAACACTGGAATGGGGACTTCATCATCATCATCACAATACATTGCTTGGTCATGTTGAGCTGCATAATCACTAGAAGGAATACTCATTTGATCAGGGTAGCTTGTTGGATATGCTGCATTTTCTTGATAAGAAGAATATGAAGATTGAGCATAAGGTGCAATACTTGCTGGGTGATGTTGTGAAGCATAGTGTGGTGAAGGTGCATTGAACTGATATTGTTGCTGATGTGAGGTGGGTGGTTGCAGTAGAATCGAGTATTGGGGGAAGGTTGGTGTCATGTAAGGTGATGGATGATAGGCTTGATGTCCCAAGATATAAGGAGTGTTGTTGTGAGACAAGCTTGGTTGATTCGCCATCAAAGCTAAGGAATCAGGGTACATACCTCGAGGCGAACGGTGCATGATCACATGTTTCTCATGCTGCTAAAGGAAAGCATAGCGTTGATCCAAATTGCACTTATGCAAATCCCTAGTTAACTTAACATCGGTAATATACTCACCCCATTCAGCTTGAGGTAAAGTATTCAAGAATTTGGTGTTAACCTGGAATGGAGCAATCACGAGATTGTATACATTCATATCATTCATGAGAGTGGTGAACCTGAAGTAATAATCGTGAAGCGTTTCCCCTGGGTTGTACGCGAATCTATCAAACAGATCATACAACTGACATTCCCTTTCCTGTTTGGTGAGAGACGTACCTTGTAGCAACACCTTTAGACGTTCCCATAAATCCTTTGCCACCGTATACTGACTTACCATCCGATAGATGTCATGGGGAAGAGCTTGGAGAATGGTTTGAAGAGCCTTTTCGTCTGCATCGGCAACAAGTTGTTGAGCTGGTGTAAGTTCTTCAAATTCTCTTGGTCGAGTCACATTGTTAACCACGATGGTACCATAGTCAAGTGGACCATTTAAAATTGACTTAACCATAAGCCTCCCATAAACCGGTTTTCCCTTAAGGTAAGACATCATCCGGCCTTGCCATGCTTCAAAAACTTCTTTGATGAGCATTGGCGGGCGATTATCCTTTCCCGTAATGACGGAAATATCCGTGAGTGATGTCATCTGAGGCATTACTGAATTCGGATTCAATTTGTTCACTTCAAAGAGACAAAGATTATCGGTTGATCGAGCGGTGAAGTAAAGCTTGTGAATTGTGTTGAGTTTTTGTTGTAAGAAACCAAGATTAAATCCTCTAAAAAATCGTCGAAAAAACAAGTAAAATAACCCTTGATTCGGAACTTGTTGTTGATTCGGAAGTTTGATTCGGAAGATTTGGCTTGGAATACCTTGATTCGGAACTTTTGGTTCGGAAGTCTTGATCCGGAACTTTCCCTTGATCCGGAACTTTTCCCTTGATCCGGAACTTTCCTTGATCCGGAACTTTCTCCTTGATCCGGAACTTTCCTTGATCCGGAACTTTTTCCTTGATCCGGAACTTTCCTTGATCCGGAACTTTTGGTTCGGAACTTCCTTGATCCGGAACTTTCCTTGATCCGGAACTTTTGGTTCGGAACTTCCTTGATCCGGAACTTTTCGTTCGGAACTTTTGGTTCGGAACTTTTGTTGATCCGGAACTTTTCGTTCGGAACTTTTGATCCGGAACTTTGGTTGATCCGGAACTTTTTGGTCCGGAAGTTTTTGGTTCGGAACTTTTTCTGGGAAACAGTAACCTTGTTCGAGTATGAACAGTCGACCAAAAATGATGATTAAGCCCGGATTTTTACCAAATAACCCAAAAAGTTTTGTGATTTCTACAATAATAAGTAAAAACTAATACTTATCTACTAATCCCAATCACAAAAACACCAAAAACACCAAGAATCAAGATGGATCTTCTTAAAGAACACTAATACAATCAAAAACTAAAAAACCACACAAATCATTACCTTAAATCACCCCATAGCTCTGATACCAAATGTAGAATCTTGATAACCTATGAATCTATGAAGGGTTGATGATTTCTAGAGAGAGAAACTAGAGAGAGAAAGTGAGAGAAAACTATGTGTTATTTCATTAAGTGGAAACAAGAAATGTTCAACCACCCCAACCCCTTTCCAAGGAGGAAAGGGGTATTTATACTTCCAAGTCCTATGTGGACTTGGGCCGGCCCATGACAAGCCCATGGACCGGTTCTTACTTAACTAAATAAGTAACTATTAACTATTTGTTAACTACGAGCTATTACAACATAAATAATATTGTGGAGTGACCGATACTTCTAAAATACGTAAAAACGTATTTCTAACAATCATGAAGTTTATTTAGCCCTTTTATACTTGCTTCAACTCTATCATCTCCCATTCTCCACAAATTTAAAATCTCAAATAATGAAATTGGTGGATGCTTAGCCTTATAGACCAATGAAGGACTACATGGTTAAGGATACTAGCTAGAGAGTGCTAAGATAAGCAAACTCGGGTTGAGTCAAAATATCCTGGCGGGCCTAATATGTCAAAGAAGTCTAAATTTGTTAAACCATGTTCTTATTATATTTTTTTCCTTTTTATATATTTTTGATGAAAAGTAAAAGAAGAAATATATACAATGCAAATGTGTTATGCAAATGAAAAATAATTGATGCAAAAATTATGAATGCATATTTTTGGTGGCCAAAGTAGATCAAAAATTTGAAAAATGTTCGAAAAATTAATTTCCAAGTTATCATGAAGGTCAATGACAAAGTCTAGGTAAGGTCACTTCTATAGAAGACCCCCCTACACTTAAGCTAAACATTGTCCTCAATGTTTAAGAGCATGGAAGTATAAAACCTCCCCTACACTTATGACAATGAATAGACTTTGCTTAACCCAAGTTAAGGAAAGATCAACTATAGTGAATTCATTTTTAAAGCACAATGTGTCTATGAAAAATCACAATAGTAACGAAGTGAACCGGATACAAGGGCCTCCTTCATAATCTCCAAAGCATGTGATGAGTGAGCAAACCTACAAACAACATGAAGACAAAAGAAGGTCTCCCCTACACTTCTCATCAACTTGCTATCCTTATTTCTAACCTACAACACTCTAGATCTAAAAACTTCTAAACCTAGTTATTCAAGCTTGATTTAAGGAGTCTCTAGCTCGACTCGTCCCACAATGAATGAATTCATGGGGAAAATGGAGGTCTCTTAGACCATTTCCACGGAAATGTCCTCCCCAAAATAGTGCTTACACTGTGACCATTCACTTTAAAATTGGGACCATCGGGTTGTGACAACTCAATAGTTCCATATGGAAATACTTGAGCAATAGTGAATGGACCGGACCATCTCGACTTAAGCTTGCCTGCAAAAAGTTTCAACCTTGAATTAAAGAGGAGAACCGGCTCTCCAACTTTAAACTCACGGTTCTTAATCTTATGCATCATGCAATTTCTTAGTCTTCTCCTTATAAAGCAATGAGTTCTCATAAGCATTGGCTCTCAATTCATCCATTTCATTAAGTTGATCCTTTCTATGTGAGCCGGCTTGGTTTAAATCAAAGTTAGCCCACTTGAGAGCCCAAGAAGCCTTATGTTCTAACTCGAATGGAAGGTGGCATGCTTTTCCATAGACAAGCCTATATTGAGTACAACCAATTGGTGTCTTAAAATCCGTCCTAAAAGCCCACAAAGCATCATCAAGCTTATCCGACCAAGAAGCTCGATGCTCTCCCACTGTTCTTTCCAAAATTGTCTTTAAACCACGATTTGTGACCTTGGTTTGACCATTGGTTTGAGGGTGATACGCGGTAGAAAGTCTATGATTAACTCCATATTTCTTCATAACTCTCGTGAATTGATCATTACAAAAGTGATTACCACGATCACTTATAATGGCCTGAGGTACACCAAATCTAGCAAACAATTGCTTCAAAAATTTGACAACAACTCGGGCATCATTAGTAGGTAAGGCTTTGGTCTCAACCCATTTTGACACATAATCCACCGCTATGAGAATGTACTTGTTTCCCTTGGAAGATGGAAACGGTCCCATAAAATCTATTCCCCACACATCAAAAATCTCACACTCTTGAATGAAGTTTTGTGGCGTCTCATCACGTTGTGTAATTTTTCCTTGTCTTTGACATACATCACAAAATTTCACCATCTCTTGGGCATCTTTGTAAATGGAAGGCCAATAGTAACCCGAATCAAAGACTTTCTTGGCGGTATAGTTGGGCCCAAAATGTCCACCCGTAGGTCCCTTATGACAAGCTTCTAAAATCTTAAATGCCTTGGGCCCATCTACACACCGTCTAATGATTTGGTCCGCACATTGCCTAAAGAGGTAAGGATCATCCCAAAAGTAATACTTCACTTCCTTTAGAAATTTCTTCTTTTGTTGGGAAGTAAGACCCTCTATAAGCACATTCCCCACAAGATAGTTTGCAAATCCGCAAACCAAGGGGTGGCATCCTCTTGAGAAGAGATAGACATGAGCTCCTCTAATGGAAAGGATTCATTGATTTCCTTATGAGGAAAATCTCCTTGAAAAGGATGCTCAAGTCTACTCAAGTGATCCGCCGCTAAATTCTCGGCTCCTTTCTTATCTCGAATCTCTATCTTAAACTCTTGGAGCAATAAAACCCATCTCAAAAGCCTAGGCTTAGCATCTTGCTTTGTCATGAGATACTTGAGAGCGGAATGATCCGTATACACTATGGTTTTAGGTAGTACAAGGTATGGTCTAAATTTCTCAAAGGCATAAACTATAGCAAGCAACTCTTTTTCCGTGGTAGTATAATGAAGTTGTGCACCGGTCATGGTTTTACTAGCATAGTGTATAGGTTGAAAATGCTTATTCACTCTTTGTCCTAACACGGCCCCCATCGCATAATCACTAGCGTCACACATAAGCTCAAAAGGTAATTCCCAATTTGGAGAAACCAAAACGGGAGCCTTAGTCAATTTCTCCTTAAGAGTCTCAAAAGAATCCAAACAATCTTGGTTGAAAATGAAAGGAGCCTCTTTCTCCAAGAGGTGAGTCATCGATCTTGCTATCTTAGAGAAATCTTGAATGAATCTTCTATAAAACCCCGCATGTCCTAAGAAACTCCTTACACCTTTAACCGTAGTGGGTGGGGGAAGCTTAGCAATCACAACAATTTTAGCTCGATCCACTTCTAATCCCTTATTGGATATCTTGTGTCCCAAGACAATCCCCTCTTTCACCATAAAATGACATTTCTCCCAATTAAGAACCAAACGGGTTTCCTCACACCGCTTAAGCATTTGTTCTAAATTGGTGAGACAAGAGGTAAATGAATCTCCAGAGACGGAGAAATCATCCATGAAAACCTCCATAGTTTGCTCAATCATATCATGGAAAATTGCCATCATACACCTTTGAAATGTCCCCGGTGCATTACACAAGCCAAAAGGCATTCTCTTCTAAGAAAATGTACTGTAGGGACAAGTGAATGCGGTCTTTTCTTGATCCTTAGGGTCAATGGGTATTTGAAAATAACCCGAAAATCCATTAAGAAAGCAAAAGTATTCATTTCCCGCTAAGCGTTCAAGCATTTGGTCCATAAAAGGCAATGGGAAGTGATCTTTCCTAGTAGCCTCATTGAGCATCCTATAATCAATACAAACTCTCCAACCCGTAACAAGTCTCGTAGGAATAAGCTCATTGTTCTCATTGGGTACTATGGTGATTCCACCCTTCTTAGGGACACAATCTACCGGGCTAACCCATGGAGAGTCGGAAATGGGGTAAATCATGCCCGCATCAAGGAGTTTGATAACTTCCTTTTTAATGACCTCATGGATTTTTGGGTTAACCCTTCTTTGGCTTTGAATGGCAGGTTTGTAATCATCCTCCATAAGGATTTTGTGTGTACAAAAATGTGGATCAATTCCCCTTATGTCCAATGCTAAGGCTTGCTTATGTTTCTTAAGGACTTCTATGAGTTTCTCTTTCTCATCCTCTTTCAAATATTTAGCAATGATCACGGGTAATTGGTCTTTGACTTCTAAGAAAGCATACTCTAAGTGGGATGGAAGGTCCTTAAGTTCAAGTGGAGGTGGACTCTCTATGGAAGGCTTAACTATGGATGGATCATCATTGGTTACTTCTTGTGGAATGGGTGAAGGAATGGGGTTCTCCTTGAGCAACTTTTGGATAGTGAGAATATCTTCTTCCCAATTGATGGGAGAATCATCATTACCAAGAAAGTTGGACTCAAATTCCTCCAAAAGTAAATCACTCTCTCCAAAAGGTGTTAAAGAGGGAGCAATTGAGGCCACGGTCTCAACATGGGGCATATCCTCACTATTACTCTTGCAAGCGTCATGAAAATGCTCATCACACACCTCATCTAATACATCAACTATGTTAATGGTTTCACAAGGTTTAGACGCCTTAATCACTTTCTCATCACACACTTTCCCTAACTTAAACACAACTTTCTCATCCTCAACTCTCATAATTAGTTCTCCCTCCGCCACATCTATTAAAGTACGGCCCGTTCTCAAAAATGGTCTACCAACAATCAAAGGAACTCTAGGGTCCATGTCATAATCAACCACTACAAAGTCGGCCGGAAAGGTAAACTTATCCACACCTACAAACACATCCTCCGTGATACCTACCAGGTAAGCTATGGTACGGTTGGCTAACACAAGTGTTATCCTAGTGGGAGTGAGCTCGGGAAGAGAGTTTTTTCTAAACCGATAAAGGCATGAGGTTTATGCTTGCCCCTAGATCCGCCAAAGCCATGCAATTTTCCACCCCGGGAAAATTACAAGGTATCAAATGGCGCCGCTGCCGGTTCTTTGACTTTACGAGAGACTATCGATTGACGTTTTCATTGGCTTTTGGGATCCGTTCACCTCGTGAACGTTATTTTTACGTATCATAAATCAAAAACATATAAAAAATCAAAAATATAAAAACTAAAAAATAACAAAAACAATTCTTTTCCTAAAGAATTGACCAAAAAAATTAAAAAATCAAAAAGCAATCTTTTTCCTAAGAGATTGCACCTAAAAATATATATTATTGGATTTCCTCGGTTTTTATGTACATATAGTATTTTCTTTAAAAAACCCCAATAAATACAAAAATATTTTTGATATATTATTATATGTAAATACGTATACGTATAAGAACAACCAATACACATATTCTCCATAAGTATTGCCAAGCCAATACACCGTGTTAAGGGGCGTTCCGGACCTTGACACGCGTATCGATCAAATTCAATAAAGCAAGAATAGATAAATACTTCCAATAGGAAATATTCGAAGAATACAAACTACAAAGTGAATAGAAAGGCGAAGTGCTATAAAATGCCATCTAAGGGTCAATAGGTACTTAAGTGCTTCGCGCCACCTAACCCCCCGTTCACTAGTGCGTATTCTAAGAAGGAAGGCTTTATTGGGGGTCTTCCACCCAAGTAGTAATTACGTATATTATACTTTCTTGTGGATATTTAATATTGAAACTCGAAGAGGATAATCCCTTTCTCTTCAAAGTCAAACGACAGCTTCTCTCTCATTCCTCGTATTGAGTTGCATGCTCACTCGCGAGCGTGCACAAATACCGGTTGGAGTACAACCCCTTCCTCTGAAAAGGAAGAAAAAGAGAAAGAGTAGGAACACCACCGTCCATCAAGCCGATCCTGAGAATCGTGCTTTGATCCACACACAACAAGAAGCCATGGCCGGAGTTGATACTCGACCTTCGATGGAGCATTTGATATTGAGTAAATTGAAGTTCTTTTCTCTCGATTCTTAACCAATTGAAAGTCCTAACAACTTCAGGTTTATTATCGTTTTTGATTGATAGGGTTATTTGGATTTTCTATGTCTATTTAAGCAAGCACGTAAAAATGTGAAAAAATATTAAACTACGTAACCGTAAAACAATTAGCACATACCAAATTTTTATTCACAAAAGGACAAAATTGTAAATCTAAGAAAGTAATGTGCTGAAAATGTAAGTAAATGAAACTAAAATGCTTGAAATGAAAAAATCAGAAAGTAAAAGGACCAATTATGTAAATTCTAACAAACTTCTAACCAATTGTAACAACTTTTAAAACTGCCTAACTGAAAATGACAAGTAATGAAAAGTTATGGACTGAAATTAAGCAAACCCTAATTAATTGGAAATTTAGCTACCAATACAAACAGTAACAAACTATGGGGACTAGAATGCAATTAAATGGGAAATTTCACCAAAAACGGGCTCAATGAACAATAAGCTCGTATAAGCTCAATAATGCACCAATTAATCTATAACAAGTTTTAAACCGCTTAAAATCCAAAAACACTTAGGCTAGTACAAGGAAAAAGCTTGAAATGCACTAGAACTCAAATAAGCCAACTCTAATAAGCCAAGAATAAGCTATAATGAAATCCAGACATGCACATTTCAATTTTTTAGTCAAAACTTATTAAACAGCTTATGGAGAGTCTGGAATGTCTTTTCTTATGAAAAATGATCAAGTATTTAAGCTGTAAATTGCAAATAAGTTGAAACCTAGTTTATTGACCAAGTTTGACCAAAAAGTGAAAAAGCTGAAAAACTCAAAATTTAATCAAGGCATGTTCTAAGTAGGAATGTGGAAGAAAATCACAAGATTTATGAAGTGGATTTTCCAAACCAAGAAATCAGTTAGCTACTTTGTTACAGAAACTTGAAGTGGTTTGAGTGCTTATTCAAAAGCTTGTTATGAGCTTAACTGTGAAAACTGTATAATTTCCCTACTAACACTTAAACTTCAGATGTTAATGGACATATAGAAACAGGTTTGACTGATTTTTATCAAGAAATGAAGAAATGGCATAAGATTAAAAGTGCTACTTTACTGATGAACTTTTATCACAAAACTGACCCAAACTTTATAACAACCATTTGCCTGTTTGACCATATTTTTGACTTGAAAACTACACAAACTTGTTTGAAAAGACTAAAGGTTATGAAATGAACTATGTTTATCCAGTTTACTACACTTGAACTCTAAAATGTACACAAATCCAAACACCACTTATCTAAAATTTTAACAACTTTTGTGAAGAGAAATTTAGCAAATGATTCAACTGAGCTATGAATGATATCTAAACAAACTTGTTGAACAAAATGGATTGCAAATGAACCAAGAACAGGCAATATAACAAACTAGTACTCAAATGCTACAACAAGCTATGTGACTGATGAATTAAGTAACAGAAACAAGTATAAGCTAACAAATGATTATCAAACTAACAACTAGCTATCTAATCAACAAAATCAAGTCAAAACAGATCAATCACACTTGATCAAGCAGCATTTAGTGATTATACTAGAATTTAGCATGCAAATGACTGTTTAGTGGAACAAAACTCAGAATCATGAAACCTTTTAGCAATGAGCCTTCATTGATGGAGTAGGTAGGCGCTGAGCCTCCTAAACAATGCTAAACCACCACCTTAGCACTAAAATAAACTAATCATCCATCTACCATCATCATCATGATCATATCTACCCAAAATTTTGTTACTATCAACAATTCAGCTACTGGAATCAACAGGAACAGCTTCAAATCTTCACAATAAGCTTCTTATGATAAAATGTGATCACAAGAAACTCATAACAGTAACAAGAATCAACAGGATTGCAGAGTAGATAAGAAGATTGAAGGAAAATGAGGAATTTTATTGATTTTGAATGTGAAAAGTGGTTCAGAAGTAGGTAATTGGTTACAACTAACTATAACTAACTCAAGAGTTTGTCAAGTTCTTGAGTTTGTTATGCTAACAGGTAACTAACTAGATTGAAGGGAGAAAAATGGAAGTGTGTGAAAATTTTACACTTAGCTACTTACAACAAATGAGAGGTCCTATCACTATTTATAGACAAGAAATGAGAGTGATTTATGGTTGATGACGTGTCCCATCCAATACGTGTCCCATCCAATAGCAAGCTGCCAGGTGTCACCAATCTCTTAATTGCAGATTCTTGTGTTCTTCATGAATTGGGGGATTTTTATCCTTTGAGTTCGAGCTTGATTAAGTGTTCCCAATGTGTTCCTCTCTTGAAAACGAGCAAGTTTCATGTATAAATCTTCTCTTGAAATTCATTGTAGCTCAAGAACGATCCTAGGTTCGTTTGTTGAACACGACGCCACGTGGCAGATTCTGGTTGGTTGAAATATTAACACATGGATTGATATCTAATATGGATAAAGTGAATATGGGTTGTCCTCTTCTGATTGGTTATAAAATAAGCTAGTGGGATTTTAATGTAGCAGGACGACTCATAAATGAGCTGGTGATGTGGCTTGGATAGCTGGAAATCCGTATGCTCCCTTTCTTGCATTCTTATTGGCTGTTAGCAATAAACACGGATCAAGGCCATTTTTGGTGTAATTTTTGGCAAGTTAAGTCCCTATACTTTGGCAGAATGTCCAGATGAGTTATAATCTTCATTCCAATGTCATTTTTGGTCCTTCCACTTGCATTCTTGTCTAGTTTGACCCTTTGACTTGGTTGACTTAAGAGTTAACCATGTTTGACTTTAATCTTGACTTTGACCAATTTACACTTTGAGTCCTTCAACTTTGGTATGTTGTAAGATAGGTCCTTTATCTTCAAAGTCTTGTCATCTTTGATCCTTTTTTGTCATTTTCATCCAAATAAGCTTGATTTCTTCTTGTTTGCTTAAAAATGTATCATTCTTACCTATTTATACACAAACACAAAACATACCACATAATTCCGCTTTATAGCACAAAAGTTAGGTATTTTCCATGTGTTTCAGGGTGATTTGTTGATTAATTGATATGAGTTTTTGCTCATATCAAATCCCCTACACTTGAACATTGCCATGACCTCATGCAATGCTATATTTTAAAGCACAAATTTACATTTTCCTCATAATTAACCCACCTTGGCCAATATGGAATGCTATTACACTACGCTACTCTATATGATGCATGATTTTGATTTTGAACAATGCAATGCAAAAGAAACAATTCTATTTATATCTTTTTGGATTTTTCTTGAAATGGCTTTGATGGAAAAACTCATAAAGAAGTCAATGACTTAAATTAGGGCGTGGGTACCATGGACACTTATCACCCTCAAGTTTTACTTTCCCCATACCAAGCTTAAAAATGGGATCATTTCATTCACAAGTAAAAAGGTGCATCAAATTATTCATGACAATTAAATGTGGAACGGTTATTATTTGAGCAAATTGCTTTTGGGCAAATTTGTCATTATTTGAAGCGTGAAATATAAGAAATGTAAAATACAAAAATAAGGAAGCATGGTTTTAATCCTAAGTAATCCTCTCATCCATTACTTGAAAAACCGCTCACAATTAATATAAGGTCGTTTCAAGAGTAATAAGTCATTCGCCTTATGTGTATAATCCGCATGTCATGCATTAATAAGTAGCTACACACTCGCTAAGGAAAGAAAAATAAAACTCACGCAATAATTTACATCCTCCGCCTTTTTGAGACTTTGGATCTTCAATCTCGCAACCCGTCAAGGTAATATTGGATTGGAGCAACTATTAAATCCCCGGAACCCGTCAAGGTAATATTGGAATCTAATAGTTACTATAATTAACACTTCACTGCCCCTCTTGGGAGTCTTGTATAATTATTTTCTTTTTTTCTTTTTTTTCTAGCCACTCATTTTTTTGTAAGCCGCTCTTATTTTTCTTTATTCCTCACAAAGAAAGTTGAAAAGAATAAAAGGAAAAACACCCGCTAAATATTAAGCATGACATAAGTCTAGTACACATAAAACGTTCTAACTTGGAATCTTAAGACGTACTTATACCAAACATGAATGATTAGACAAAAATGCATAAGAGATTACAAACCGATTAAAACTGTTCTTGATTATTTATTAACATATATACATGCGAAGAAAATAGAGGTAAAGAAGAGAAGGGTTTAGCCACAAGTAATTATCATGAAGTTTATCTAGCCCTGTTATACTTGCTTCAACTCTATCATCTCCCATTCTCCACAAATTTAAAATCTGAAATAATGAGATTGGTGGATGCTTAGCCTAATAGACCAATGAAGGACTACATGGTTAAGGATACTAGCTAGAGAGTGCTAAGATAAGCAAACTCGGGTTGAGTCAAAATATCCATGGCGGGCCTAATATGTCAAAGAAGTCTAAATTTATTAAACCATGTTCTTATTATATTTTTTCCTTTTTCTATATTTTTGATGAAAAGTAAAATAAGAAATATATACAATGCAAATGTGTTATGCAAATGAAAAATGATTGATGCAAAAATTATGAATGCATATTTTTGGTGGCCAAAGTAGATCAAAAGTTTGAAAAATGTTTGAAAAATTAATTTCCAAGTTATCATGAAGGTCAATGACAAAGTCTAGGTAAGGTCACTTCGATAGAAGACCCCCCCTAAACTTAAGCTAAACATTGTCCTTAATGTTTAAGAGCATGGAAGTATAAAACATCCCCTACACTTATGACAATGAATAGACTTTGCTTAACCCAAGTTAAGGAAAGATCAACTATAGTGAATTCATTTTTAAAGCACAATGTGTCTATGAAAAATCACAATAGTAACGAAGTGAACCGGATACAAGGGCCTCATCCATAAGCTCCAAAGCATGTGATGAGTGAGCAACCCTACAAACAACATGAAGACAAAAGAAGGTCTCCCCTACACTTCTCATCAACTTGCTATCCTTATTTCTAACCTAAAACACTCTAGATCTAAAAACTTCTAAACCTAGTTATTCAAGCTTGATTTAAGGAGTCTCTAGCTCAACTCGTCCCACAATGAATTAATTCATGGGGAAAATGGGGGTCTCTTGGACCATTTCCACGGAAATGTCCTCCCCAAAATAGTGCTTCACACGGTGACCATTCACTTTAAAATTGGGACCAACGGGTTGTGACAACTCAATAGTTCCATATGGAAATACTTGAGCAATAGTGAATGGACCGGACCATCTCGACTTAAGTTTGCCCGCAAAAAGTTTCAACCTTGAATTAAAGAGGAGAACCGGCTCTCCAACTTTAAACTCACGATTCTTAATCTTAGCATCATGTAATTTCTTAGTCTTCTCCTAATAAAGCAATGAGTTCTCATAAGCATTGGCTCTCAATTCATCCATTTCATTAAGTTGATCCTTTCTATGTGAGTCGGCTTGGTTTAAATCAAAGTTAGCCCACTTGAGAGCCCAAGAAGCCTTATGTTCTAACTCTAATGGAAGGTGGCATGCTTTTCCATAGACAAGCCTATATGGAGTACAACCAATTGGTTTCTTAAAATCCGTCCTAAAAGCCCACAAAGCATCATCAAGCTTATCCGACCAAGAAGCTCGATGCTCTCCCATCGTTCTTTCCAAAATTATCTTTAAACCACGATTTATGACCTCGGTTTGACCATTGGTTTGAGGGTTATACGCGGTATAAATTCTATGATTAACTCCATATTTCTTCATAACTCTCGTGAATTGATCATAACAAAAGTGAGTACCACGATCACTTATAATGGCCCGAGGTACACCAAATCTAGCAAACAATTGCTTCAAAAATTTGACAACAACTCGAGCATCATTAGTAGGTAAGGCTTTGGCCTCAACCTATTTTGACACATAATCCACCGCTACGAGTATGTACTTATTTCCCTTGGAAGATGGAAATGGTCCCATAAAATCTATTCCCCACAGATCAAAATCTCACACTCTTGAATGAAGTTTTGTGGCATCTCATCACGTTGTGTAATTTTTCCTTGTCTTTGACATACATCACAAGATTTCACCATCTCTTGGGCATCTTTGTAAATGGAAGGCCAATAGTAACCCGAATCAAAGACTTTCTTGGCGGTATAGTTGGGCCCAAAATGTCCACCCGTAGGTCCCTTATGACAAGCTTCTAAAATCTTAAATGCCTCGGGCCCATCTACACATCGTCTAATGATTTGGTCCACACATTGCCTAAAGAGGTAAGGATCATCCCAAAAGTAATACTTCACTTCCTTTAGAAATTTCTTCTTTTGTTGGGAAGTAAGACCCTCTATAAGCACATTCCCCACAAGATAGTTTGCAATATCCGCAAACCAAGGGGTGGCATCCTCTTGAGAAGAGATAGACATAAGCTCCTCTAATGGAAAGGATTCATTGATTTCCTTATGAGGAAAATCTCCTTGAAAAGGATGCTCAAGTCTACTCAAGTGATCCGCCGCTAAATTCTCGGCTCCTTTCTTATCTCGAATCTCTATCTTAAACTCTTGGAGCAATAAAACCCATCTCAAAAGCCTAGGCTTAGCATCTTGCTTTGTCATGAGATACTTGAGAGCGGAATGATCCGTATACACTATGGTTTTAGATAGTACAAGGTATGGTCTAAATTTCTCAAAGGCATAAACTATAGCAAGCAACTCTTTTTCCGTGGTAGTATACTGAAGTTGTGCACCGGTCATGGTTTTACTAGCATAGTGTATAGGTTGAAAATGCTTATTCACTATTTGTCCTTACACGGCCCCCACCGCATAATCACTAGCGTCACACATAAGCTCAAAAGGTAATTCCCAATTTGGAGAAACCAAAACGGGAGCCTTAGTCAATTTCTCCTTAAGAGTCTCAAAAGAATCCAAACACTCTTGGTTGAAAATGAAAGGAGCCTCTTTTTCCAAGAGGTGAGTCATCGGTCTTGCTATCTTAGAGAAATCTTGAATGAAGCTTCTATAAAACCCCGCATGTCCTAAGAAACTCCTTACACCTTTAACCGTAGTGGGTGGGGGAAGCTTAGCAATCACAACAATTTTAGCTCGATCCACTTCTAATCCCTTATTGGATATCTTGTGTCCCAAGACAATCCCCTCTTTCACCATAAAATGACATTTCTCCCAATTAAGAACCAAACGGGTTTCCTCACACCGCTTAAGCATTTGTTCTAAATTGGTGAGACAAGAGGTAAATGAATCTCCAGAGATGGAGAAATCATCCATGAAAACCTCCATAGTTTGCTCAATCATATCATGGAAAATTGCCATCATACACCTTTGAAATGTCCCCGGTGCATTACACAAGCCAAAAGGCATTCTCTTGTAAGAAAATGTACTGTAGGGACAAGTGAATGCGGTCTTTTCTTGATCCTTAGGGTCAATGGGTATTTGAAAATAACCCGAAAATCCATTAAGAAAGCAATAGTATTCATTTCCCGCTAAGCGTTCAAGCATTTGGTCCATAAAAGGCAATGGGAAGTGATCTTTCCTAGTAGCCTCATTGAGCATCCTATAATCAATACAAACTCTCCAACCCGTAACAAGTCTCGTAGGAATAAGCTCATTGTTCTCATTGGGTACTACGGTGATTCCACCCTTCTTAGGGACACAATGTACCGGGCTAACCCATGGAGAGTCAGAAATAGGGTAAATCATGCCCGCATCAAGGAGTTTGATAACTTCCTTTTTAATGACATTGTGGATTTTTGGGTTAACCCTTCTTTGGCTTTGAATGGCAGGTTTGTAATCATCCTCCATAAGGATTTTGTGCATACAAAAAATATGGATCAATTCCCCTTATGTTAGATATTTTCCATTCTAAGGCTTGCTTATGTTTCTTAAGGACTTCTATGAGTGTCTCTTTCTCATCCTCTTTCAAATCTTTAGCAATGATCACGGGTAATTGGTCTTTTCCATCTAAGAAAGCATACTCTAAGTGGGATGGAAGGTCCTTAAGTTCAAGTGGAGGTGGACTCTCTATGGAAGGCTTAACTATGGATGGATCATCATTGGTTACTTCTTGTGGAATGGGTGAAGGAATGGGGTCATCATTGAGCAACTTTTGGATAGTGAGAATATCTTCTTCCCAATTGATGGTAGAATCATCATTACCAAGAAAGTTGGACTCAAATTTCTCCAAGAGGAAATCATCCTTAGTCAATTTCTCCAATTGGACTCAAATTTCCCAATTGATGGGAGAATCATCCTTAGTCAATTTCTCCTTAAGAGTCTCAAAAGAATCCAAACACTCTTGGTTGAAAATGAAAGGAGCCTCTTGAATGAAGCATCTATAAAACCCCGCATGACCTAAGAAACTCCTTACACCTTTAACCGTAGTGGGTGGGGGAAGCTTAGCAATCACATCAACTTTAGCTCGATCCACTTCTAATCCCTTATTGGATATCTTGTGTCCCAAGACAATCCCTTCTTTCACGATAAAATGACATTTCTCCCAATTAAGAACCAAACGGGTTTCCTCACACCGCTTAAGCATTTGTTCTAAATTGGTGAGAAAGAGGTAAATGAATCTCCAAAGACGGAGAAATCATCCATGAAAACCTCTATAGTTTGCTCAATCATATCATGGAAAATTTCCATCATACACCTTTAAAATGTCCCCGGTGCATTACACAAGCCAAAAGGCATTCTCTTGTAAGCAAATGTACCGTAGGGACAAGTGAATGTGGTCTTTTCTTGATCCTTAGGGTCAATGGGTATTTGAAAATAACCCGAAAATCCATCAAGAAAGCAATAGTATTCATTTCCCGCTAAGCTTTCAAGCATTTGGTCCATAAAAGTCAATGGGAAGTGATCTTTCCTGGTAGCCTCATTGAGCTTCCTTTAATCAATACAAACTCTCCAACCCGTAACAAGTCTCGTAGGAATAAGCTCATTGTTCTCATTGGGTACTACGGTGATTCCACCCTTCTTAGGGACACAATGTACCGGGCTAACCCATGGAGAGTCAGAAATAGGGTAAATCATGCCCGCATCAAGGAGTTTGATAACTTCCTTTTTAATGACATTGTGGATTTTTGGGTTAACCCTTCTTTGGCTTTGAATGGCAGGTTTGTAATCATCCTCCATAAGGATTTTGTGCATACAAAAATATGGATCAATTCCCCTTATGTTAGATATTTTCCATTCTAAGGCTTGCTTATGTTTCTTAAGGACTTCTATGAGTGTCTCTTTCTCATCCTCTTTCAAATCTTTAGCAATGATCACGGGTAATTGGTCTTTTCCATCTAAGAAAGCATACTCTAAGTGGGATGGAAGGTCCTTAAGTTCAAGTGGAGGTGGACTCTCTATGGAAGGCTTAACTATGGATGGATCATCATTGGTTACTTCTTGTGGAATGGGTGAAGGAATGGGGTCATCATTGAGCAACTTTTGGATAGTGAGAATATCTTCTTCCCAATTGATGGGAGAATCATCATTACCAAGAAAGTTGGACTCAAATTTCTCCAAGAGGAAATCACTCTCTCTAAAAGGTGTTAAGGATGGAGCAATTGAGGCCACGTTCTCAACATGGGGCATATCCTCACTATTACTCTTGCAAGCGTCATGAAAATGCTCATCACAAACCTCATCTAATACATCAACTATGTTAATGGTTTTACAAGGTTTAGACGCCTTAATCACTTTCTCATCACACACGTTCCCTAACTTAAACACAACTTTCTCATCCTCAACTCTCATAATTAGTTCTCCCTCCGCCACATCTATTAAAGTACGACCCGTTCTCAGAAATGGTCTACCAACAATCAAAGGAACTCTAGGGTCCATGTCATAATCAACCACTACAAAGTCGGCCGGAAAGGTAAACTTATCCACACCTACAAACACATCCTCTGCGATACCTACCAGGTAAGCTATGGTACAGTTGGCTAACTCAAGTGTCATCCTAGTGGGAGTGAGCTCGAGAAGAGAGAGTTTTTTCCAAACTGATAAAGGCATGAGGTTTATGCTTGCCCCTAGATCCGCCAAAGCCATGCAATTTTCCACCCCGGGAAAATTACAAGGTATCAAAAAGCGCCCCGGATATCCAAGTTTTGTTGGTAAGGTTTTGAGTAACATGGCGGAACAATTTTCATTAAGGGATGTGTTGGGTAAATCAACCAATTTTTCCTTGTTGGAGAGTAGATCTTTGAACAACTTAGCAAATTTTGGCATGTAAGCAAGAGCTTCCGCAAAGGAGATGTTTATGTTGAGTTGCTTGAACATCCTTAAGAAATTTGAGACTTGGATATCATCCTTGTTCTTTAATTTGTCCTTTTTCAATCTTGAAGGGTAAGGAAGATTTGGTTTAGGTGTAGGTGTTGTAGTGGAAGATTTTTCTTTGTTAGCTTCTTCATTGGGAGTTGTGGAAGTTAAAGGAGAAGTGGGAATAGGTGGAGAAGGTGTGGTTAATGAAGTAGTAGAGTTTGAAGGTGGTGAAACAGATGTAGAAGGCTTATCATAAGTGGGAACCAAATTAGGTTTAACAATAGAAGGTTTAAGAGGTGAAGGATCATTTGTTGTTTTTCCACTTCTTGTTGTAATAGCATTAACATTTGCTCTCGGGTTTGTTTGTGTGTCAGATGGTAAAGCCCCTTGTTGTCTTTGATTAAATGCTATCAAAAGCCTCTTAGTTTGCTCCTCCATTGTAAGTTTTATTTGCTCATTCATTCTTTTTTCACTTTCACAAATTCTCCTCTCAACATACTCATGAGTATTATGTAGCCCATATCCTTGATTTTGAAATTGAGGGTATCCTTGATTTGGGAAGGGTGGGGTGGTGGATTAAATCCTTGATTTGGTGGATAAAAGTTATTTCCTTGATTTTGAAAATTGTTAGGTGCCTTGTAGTTGTTCCCTTGGTATTGTGGTCTTGGACCTTGGTTCCTTTGTAACAATTGAGGAGATTTTGTTGAAGTTGGGTGGGTGGTTGGGGTGGGAATCCCGGTGGAGTAAGGTAATTTTGAGACTTATAGGAAAGGTTATTTTGATTGATGTTGGGTTTGAAATGTTCTCTATGTTCCTCTTAGTATGCATAACACTCCCCTTGATATCCTTGCACCTTATCACATTGTTGATATGAATGGGGACCTCCACAAGTCTCACATGAAAAAGTAATAGCATGCACATCATTGGTGGAATTATTTCCCAAAGAAAGTTTCATAAAGTCATTCATCATGGTTTGTTGCATCTTGTGTGTGTTTTGCATAATTGTTTGACTTTCCTTTTGAGCTTGAGTCAATTCTTGGATGGATGAAATGAGTTGAGTCTCAAATGTTTTAGAACCTCCTTCTTGAATGACATGTACTCTCTCATCAAATTGTGTGTTAGTTTGCACAATTGCTTTAGTCTCAATTATGTCCCAAGCATCTTGAATGGACTTAAGAAGAATATTTCCTCCCGCGGAAGCATTGAGTGAGTCTTGGTGATGAGGTCTAAGGCCATTGTAGAAAGTATTGATTTGGTGAACTTCATCTAATCTATGGTTAGGGCATCTCCTCAATAACTCTCTATACTCCTTCTAAGCATCACTAAAAGTTTGACCGGTGCGCATAAGCAAAACCAGAAGCCTAAAAGAGCATTCTAGTTGGAAGAAAGGAGGTAAGGTTTTCCTTACAAACGAAATGGGAATGGGGAAACTTTTTCATTCAGCAGAGTGTATAGCCTATATAAGGAGCGAAGTGCTGCTCACGTTACAGCTGCTGTGTTGACTGTAACTACACTACGAGAATTTTCATTGAGCTCCCACAATCGATTCGTGAGCACAGACGATTTGATAACAGACTCTTCAAGCCTTGACTCATTCTAACGATATAGAAAGGGATCTCGAAGCGACTAGTCTGATCTGGTACGATGCCTGTGATTCAGGATTGATCGACGCCCGAGGAACGCTCGACCGAATGAATGAGTCACAAGGTGTAAGCCCTAACGACAAAAGAACCTAGGCGCGGAGCATTTTCGGGGGCTAGCCTCCTTCCTTCTTACTTGACTTACAATTCGACTCTTTTTTTCTTGAATTTGAATCATTTCCTCTTTATCGCCATTCTTCTATTTAAGAACTGCGCCCCCTTGCCTCCGGTGGCTATTTGACTAAGGATGGAAAGAGGTGCTTGCCTTGGTATCCGATTTGAAGCATAGAGATGACTTGCAGAAAAAAAGCTTTCTAGGTTTGTCTTCTGTCTCCGTAATAAATGGTCCATTTATTGATGGGCGAACGACGGGGATTGAACCCGCGCGTGGTGGATTCACAATCCACTGCCTTGATCCACTTGGCTACATCCGCCATTCATTTCAATATGAACAACAATTTATTAACTAGAATAATGAAATAAAGGAATATATTGGGAATAGATCAAACTAATAAAGACTTTCTATTTTATATCCAAAGTAAAATAGAAAAAGTCGATCGAGTCCATCCCTTGAGGTCGTACCCTCCCAGGATGCATGAGTCTTCCGCCGATTGACAGAAATGCCGATGAAGCAATTCCTCGCATCCCGATAAAGGGAGTCACCCGTGATTCGATAGTTCCATTTTCCGCTGATGCAGGCCTATTGGGCAGTCAAACCACTGTCTTCGTTCCTCACCCTCCTTCTCCAATCAAATCTATTCTAAGGTGCCCGGAGGCAGGGGAAACAAAGGAGGGATTGATCGACCAACTTGAACAGATCCATATAAAGGTACATATAGATCCTAGCTGAGGCTGTGATGGCTGCTGATAGTTGGACTGCAGCGTTGCTAGGTGGGCTCCAATGTTCTAATGAAGAATGCCCTACATTTTCTTTGTAGTTTATCACAAAGGTGTTATCTCCTACCAGATCAGCTACATCAAAATGAACAAATGGTATTAATCTCTTGAGCTCCTCAAGATCACCTACTGTAGTTTTAGAGCTTAATGGGTTAATCCCGAATCTACCGTAGAGTGAATTCATAAGGATCTTGTACACATAGGACAAAGCATCATTTCCTTCTTTCCTTGCTTCTAACCTGCTTGAAAAGAGCGAGCTAACAAAGTCTTTGAAAGGACTTTCCTTCCTCTCAAAGAGGTAGCCTGAGATAGGGACCACCTTGTACTCAAGGCCTACTGCATACTTCAACTCCTCGCTATAGTAGACTCCTATAAACTCACCAGTTGGAAAGATCAGAGTACCCGTCTTAGAACGATATGGCAGAAAGGGCTTCTTGATTGTCTCGACTCATGCATCTGCCGGTAAAGTCAAGCACGTTCAAAGTGATGCGCGCCCCAATAGAAAGAAGCACGCCCGCCCGAAGTAGCGTCCTTAGACACGTCCTTATCGCGGGAGGAGAAGAGATGAAAGATTCATAGTTTCGAAGACCTTTCCATTGATAAGGCATTAAGGTATTCTTTCTTGAGGTTTTCTCCTTTTCATGTATAGATAGATCGTTTATTCCAAAACCCAATAAGGATGAGTCCAATGTTGTCCCTACTTCCTTCATCCACTCTTTGAATATCACTAGTATGCGGGGTTCTTCCTTCTACCCTGCTATCCCTGCTCTATAGAGGTAAGACAGCGAATAGAGGCTACTATATGATTGGCTTGCCCTCTGCTGAGAGAGGTTATTGAACAGGCTACTCTTAGTGCTTCTCACTCCTGTAGAGAGCAGGAAGATTGATAGCTATTGAGTTACCGGTTATTTCGACTATCAAAGTTCTCCCTAGCATTCCACTACTATTATAGCATGACTCAGACTGGTCAACGGCTGTGCTACTCCACAGAATCAGACTAGCCCCTAGCATTCAACCCTAGCATTTATGATAGCATGCCATCAATAATTATATAGAAGAGATATGAATTAGCTATCACTTCTTTGGGACCGAGTAAGCCCACCGGGGAGCTAGTAATCCCACCATTGTGCAAGCTTTAGTCCCTGAATAAACCAGAAGCACTTCTGACTATGAGAGTGAGTCTGTTTCCTATGAGTTGTAGAACTCATCTAAGGATGAACTGAAAACAGATAGAAAACATAGGAATTGTGGGTTTTCAGTATCCACGATCTTGCTTTAGGCCAGCAGTATTTTAGAGCGGACCACTTGGAATCAAGATTCTGAAGTCCTTCTATGTACAATAACATCATTATCCCGCTCTATCTGCAATAGAGATTTCTCATTATATACGGGGAGAGGAGAAGAATCACCTGGTCGAATAGAAACAATTTCACCAGGAAGATCGAGTTCTTTCACCTCTACAATTCGGTAAAGCGGCTTCGCCTTCCTCTCTCCTTTAGTTTGTGTTTCCACCCGGGCTTTTCCTTCTGTTTTATAGAGACCGAGGAAATTCTTCTAAAAATGCATGTAGAAAGGTGAGGCATTTTCCCCGGCATACGGAAAAAAATTCCAGGATGACGCAAAAGACGAGTAAGGGACGGGGAGGGGGAGGCTCTCGAAACCAAACGAGACTAGAAGGAACATGGGAATTAGTACCATTCATATTAGTGCTTTTGTCTCGAAGAGCCAACAAAGGGGCAGCCCTCTCTCTCTATCTTGGTCTCCGTTTAGCATCATATATCGATCTGGAGAACATTTTGATTGGTTGTAGTGCGGATTAAGGACCTGCTCCTCCATGCTGTGGCTATGGAGGTGGGGGCTGTCGCGATAGAGACAGAAGCGGGGGCCACCGGAGTTATCTGCGTCGAGTGTGTCGATTGAAAGAAAGAAGAGAGACAACTCAAATGTCAGCGCAGAAATCGAAAGAGTCGTGCCGAAAAAAGTGGAATTCTTCTAAGATCCATTGCTCGATTTTTCTGCATGCTCTGCTTCCAAAATGCAGAGAGACTTGCGAGGACAGATCCGGGTTGGTTGGTCCAGAAAGTCATGGGAGAGGCAGGCTAAGTGAATGGGAGAGGCAGGCTAAGTGAAATAATATACTGGTTCTACTATATAATCTTATGAATCAAGCACGGCACACTTTCTATATCTCCTCCGTCTACAAGGTGAACAGCTTAGCTTACAGCACAGCGTGTTCGCCACCACACGGCCTGGTGCATTGCCCCTTTGAGTGAAGAAGATAAGGGCTTTGGATAGACAGTCCTCTTTCGCACTACTGCAAGCTTAAGAATAGAGTCGTGTGAGTGCATGGTTGGTCCTGAACCAGAGATGAGGTAAGGATATGTATACCTGGGTTAAACTTTTTGGGTTTATGAGTTGCTTTTTTCCTTTTTTGGACAAGCACCGGAAGAGGCTTTCATTTAGCTGACGTTTTAGTGGGTGACGTCTATTAAAAAAATAAAAAGATGAAGAGTCAGTTTTCCTATGTCTTCGGGTGCCACAGCTGCTACATTAAACACTTCGTCTATGGTGTCTTTCACCCCGGGCAACGCAACCTGTTGCCTAGTTTTGAGTCTTGCTCACCTTCAAGTTCAAGATTCTTTACCCACACTTTCACTCACAAAAAAGGCACTGAATCAGCTAATCAGCTCAGTCGGAGACGAGATGCTGTTAAAGAGCCCTAATTCGTATTCGTGCTATGAAGTTGGTCAATCCTCAAGGATTGAATACTTTCCTCTCCTTAGTTCTTAACTTGGGTCTCTCTCTAAAAAAAAGAATAATCTGGGAAGAATAAATTGTTTTTAGTGGACGTGTTGATTCATATTTATTTTGACTATACACAATCGACAGCTTGAGGAATAAATGTGCTTTAATACTTTCCGAGTTTTGCAAGAATAATAATCGTGAACATGAGACCTTCGTCGACATCATACAAGAACTGACCTTAAAAAACAAGATAAGCGAAGGCGATTCACTTTCGGGTGAGGACTTTATTCACATTTTACGGACTTCTTACGGCTTACAGAATTCGGAGATAGCGGGGATAGATGGGCTAGGAAATATGAAGAGCTAACGGGATGCTTACCGACTGAACGAACTTCGGCAAAAGGAAATGAAACGGGCGGGCGAAATGACGTGAGAGAAAGAACCTCTTAGTGGAGTCCAGTCCCTGGGCGGCTCTCGGTTCATGGCATGTTAAAACGACTCTATCGGCTTATAGTCATTCCAGACGCTAACCGAATAGTTAGAGATACCGCAAGCAAAGATCATATAGCCTAATTGACTGCAAGTTGAATAAGCTATGACCCTCTTTAGATCGTTCTGTAATATTCCAGTGGTTGCCGCAAGTGCATGAATTCTTGGAAAAAAAGGGAGCGAGCCTATATAAAAAATGAAATCAAGCAAATTCAATGAATAGATAGAGTCAACGGTACGACAGACAGCGCTGGCTACACGCGAATTTGCTTCCGAAGTCGAGCAGTCTCAATTTCATTTCACTACAGGATTTTAGAATGAATGTTGGGCTGGGCCACCTCGAATACCGGATTTTTAGCACGTACAACCATCAAACCAGAGACCAAATCAAGGCTCGACAAAACAGAAAGTATCATAGTACGTCGTCCTTCCCTGAAATGGAACTTTCATGCTGGAGCAAGAACTAGCATGAAAGTCGATCTATTACAACCAGCGCGGTTGTTCGTATTTCATTTTCTTCTTCTAAGCCCTTCTTTCTTAGAAAGGCGCTCACTGAGTTACTTATGGAATCTCAAATCTTGAGGCTGATTACGGCCCCTTTGATGAAAGGTAAGCGCTTTGGCTGGCTACCTATAATATAAAGATCCTTCACTGCACACTTTAGATATCTGTTTGAAAGCCTATAATTAAATTCCTCAAAGTCGTGGTCTTAGATGGGGGAAAGAACTTGTTCAAAAACTTCTTAGTTAAACCATCCCATGTGGTAATGCTCTCGGGTGGTTGTGTATCTAACCAATGCTTAGTCGGACCCTCTAGTGAAAATTGCACCAATATCAACTTAATGGCATCATGGGGAACTCCATTGTACTTAATGGTGTTGCAAAGAGCAAGAAATTTCTTAAGGTGATCATGTGGATTATCATTCTTGTTCCCAAAAAATGGTGTGTTTGAAACCAAGTTAATCATGGATGTTTTTAGCTCAAATGTGTTTGCGGGAATATCGGGTATCTTGATAGCATCGGCATATCCTTGCACATTAGATTGCAAGTGCTCCATCAAAGGTCGAGTATCAACTCCGGCCATGGCTTCTTGTTGTGTGTGGATTAAAGCACGATTCTCGGGATCGGCTTGATGGACGGTGGTGTTCCTACTCTTTCTCTTTTTCTTCCTTTTCGGAGGAAGGGGTTGTACGCCAATCGGTATTTGTGCACGCCCGCGAGTGAGCATGCAACTCAATACGAGGAATGAGAGAGAAGCTCTCGTTTGACTTTGAAGAGAAAGGGATTATCCTCTTCGAGTTTCAATATAAAATATCCACAAGAAAGTATAATATACGTAATTACTACTTGGGTGCAAGACCCCCAATAAAGCCTCCCTTCTTAGAATACGCACTAGTGAACGGGGGGTTAGGTGGCGCGAAGCGCTTAAGTACCTATTGACCCATAGATGGCATTTTATAGCACATCGCCTTTCTATTCACTTTGTAGTTTGTATTCTTCAAATTATTGCCTATTGGAAGTATTTATCTATTCTTGCTTTATTGAATTTGATCGATACGCGTGTCAAGGACCGGAACGCCCCTTAACACGGTGTATTGGCTTGGCAATACTTATGGAGAATATGTGTATTGGTTGTTCTTATACGTATACGTATTTACATATAATAATATATCAAAAATATTTTTGTATTTTTTGGGGTTTTTTAAAGAAAATACTATATGTACATAAAAACCGAGGAAATCCAATAATATATATTTTTGGGTGCAATCTCTTAGGAAAAAGATTGCTTTTTGATTTTTTTTATTTTTTTGGTCAATTCTTTAGGAAAAGAATTGTTTTTGTTATTTTTTAGTTTTTGTATTTTTATATTTTTGAGTTTTTTATATGTTTTTGATTTATGATACGTAAAAATAACGTTCACGAGGTGAACGGATCCCAAAAGCCAATGAAAACCGTCAATCGATAGTCTCTCGTAAAGTCAAAGAACCGGCAGCGGCGCCATTTGATTTTGAGTAAATTGAAGTTCGTTTCTCTCGAATCTTAACCAATTGAAAGTCCTAACAATTTCAGGTTTATTATCGTTTTTGGTTGATAGGGTTATTTGGATTTTCTATGTCTATTTAAGCAAGCACGTAAAAATGTGAAAAATATTAAACTACGTAACCGTAAAACAATTAGCACATACCAAATTTTTATTCACAAAAGGACAAAATTGTTAATCTAAGAAAGTAATGTGCTAAAAATGTAAGTAAATGAAACTAAATTGCTTGAAATGTAAAAATCAGAAAGTAAAAGGACCAATTATGTAAATTCTAACAAACTTCAAACCAAATGTAACAACTTTTAAAACTGCCTAACTGAAAATGACAAGTAATGAGAAGTTATGGACTGAAATTAATCAAACCCTAATTAATTTGAAATTTAGCTACCAATGCAAACAGTAACAAACTATGGGGACTAGAATGCAATTAAATGGGAAATTTCACCAAAAACGGGCTCAATGAACAAATAAGCTCGTATAAGCTCAATAATGCACCAATTAAGCTCTAACAAGTTTTAAACTGCTTAAAATCCAAAAACACTTAGGCTAGTACAAGGAAAAAGCTTGAAATGCACTAGAACTCAAATAAGCCAACTCCAATAAGCCAAGAATAAGCTATAATGAAATCCAGACATGCACATTTCAATTTTTTAGTTAAAACTTATTAAACAGCTTATGGAGAGTCTGGAATGTCTTTTCTTATGAAGAATGATCAAGTATTTAAGCTTGAAATTGCAAATAAGCTGAAACCTAGCTTATTGACCAAGTTTGACCAAAAAGTGAAAAAGCTGAAAAGCTCAAAATTTAATCAAGGCATGTTTTTTAGTAGGAATGTGGAAGAAAATCACAAGATTTATGAAGTGGATTTGCCAAACCAAGAAATCAGTTAGCTACTTTGTTATAGAAACTTGAAGTGGTTTGAGTGCTTATTCTGAGCTTAATTGTGAAAACTGTATAATTTCCCTACTAACACTTAAGCTTCAGATGTTAATGGACATATAGAAACAGGTTTAACTGATTTTTATCAAGAAATGAAGAAATGGCATAAGATTGAAAAGTGCTACTTTACTGATTCAAGTTTCACTTTCCCCAGCAGCGGCGCCATTTGATATTGAGTAAATTGAAGTTCGTTTCTCTCGATTCTTAACCAATTGAAAGTCCTAACAATTTCATATTTATTATCGTTTTTGGTTGATAGGGTTATTTGGATTTTCTATGTCTATTTAAGCAAGCACGTAAAAATGTGAAAAATATTAAACTACGTAACCGTAAAACAATTAGCACATACCAAATTTTTATTCACAAAAGGACAAAATTGTAAATCTAAGAAAGTAATGTGCTTAAAATGTAAGTAAATGAAACTAAATTGCTTGAAATGTAAAAATCAGAAAGTAAAAGGACCAATTATGTAAATTCTAACAAACTTCTAACCAAATGTAACAACTTTTAAAACTGCCTAACTGAAAATGACAAGTAATGAAAAGTTATGCACTGAAATTAAGCAAACCTTAATTAATTGGAAATTTAGCTACCAATGCAAACAGTAACAAACTATGGGGACTAGAATGCAATTAAATGGGAAATTTCACCAAAAACGGGCTCAATGAACAAATAAGCTCGTATAAGCTCAATAATGCACCAATTAAGCTCCAACAAGTTTTAAACTGCTTAAAATCCAAAAACACTTAGGCTAGTACAAGGAAAAAGCTTGAAATGCACTAGAACTCAAATAATCCAACTCCAATAAGCCAAGAATAAGCTATAATGAAATCCAGACATGCACATTTCAATTTTTTAGTCAAAACTTATTAAACAGCTTATGGAGAGTCTGGACTGTCTTTTCTTATGAAAAATGATCAAGTATTTAAGCTGGAAATTGCAAATAAGCTGAAACCTAGCTTATTGACCAAGTTTGACCAAAAAGTGAAAAAGCTGAAAAGCTCAAAATTTAATCAAGGCATGTTTCTAAGTAAAATCACAAGATTTATGAAGTGGATTTGCCAAACCAAGAAATCAGTTAGCTACTTTGTTACAGAAACTTGAAGTGGTTTGAGTGCTTATTCAAAAGCTTATTCTGAGCTTAATTGTGAAAACTATATAATTTCCCTACTAACACTTAAACTTCAGATGTTAGTGGACATATAGAAACAGGTTTGACTGATTTTTATCAAGAAATGAAGAAATGGCATAAGATTGAAAAGTGCTACTTTACTGATGAACTTTTATCACAAAACTGACCCAAACTTTTTAACAACCATTTGCCTGTTTGACCATATTTTTGACTTGAAAACTACACAAACTTGTTTGAAAAGACTAAAGGTTATGAAATGAACTATGTTTATCCAGCTTACTACACTTGAACTCTAAAATGTACACAAATCCAAACACCACTTATCTGAAATTTTAACAACTTTTGTGAAGAGAAATTTAGCAAATGATTCAACTAAGCTATGAATGATATCTAAACAAACTTGTTGAACAAAATGGAGTGCAAATGAACCAAGAACAGGAAATATAACAAACTAGTACTCAAAATGCTACAACAAGATATGTGACTGATGAATTAAGTAACAGAAAAAAGTATAAGCTAACAAATGATTATCAAACTAACAACTAGCTATCTAATCAACAGAATCAAGTCAAAATAGATCAATCACACTTGATCAAGCAGCATTTAGTGATTACACTAGAATTTAGCATGCAAATGACTGTTTAGTGGAACAAAACTCAGAATCATGAAACCTTTTAGCAATGAGCCTCCATTGATGGAGTAGGTAGGCGCTGAGCCTCCTAACCAATGCTAAACCACCACCTTAGCACTAAAATCAACTAATCATTCATCTACCATCATCATCATGATCATATCTACCTAAAATTCTGCTACTATCAACAATTCAGCTACTGGAATCAACAGGAACAACTTCAAATCTTCACAATAAGCTTCTTATGATCAAATGTGATCACAAGAAACTCATAACAGTAACAAGAATCAACAGGATTGCAGAGTAGATAAGAAGATTGAGGGAAAATGAGGAATTTTATTGATTTTGAATGTGAAAAGTGGTTACAGAAGTAGGTAATTGGTTACAACTAACTATAACTAACTCAAGAGTTTGTCAGGCTCTTGAGTTTGTTATGCTAACAGCTAACTAGCTAGATTGAAGGGAGAAAAATGGAAGTGTGTGAAAATTTCACACTTAGCTACTTACAAAAAATGAGAGGTCCTATCACTATTTATAGAAAAGAAATGAGAGTGATTTGGTTGATGACGTGTCTCATCCAATAGCAAGCTGCCAGGTGTCACCAATCTCTTAATTGCAGATTCTTGTGTTCTTCATGAATTGGGGGATTTTTATCTGTAGAAACTAGAAGGGGGGAGGGGGGTTGAGTAGTTTCTTATAATTTACTTGTTAAAAGGTGGTTTTCAAAAATCCTTTTTCAAAAAACTTAGACTTGAGGAAATGTGTGAAATCTTCTTATGCACAATATGAACAATGATAGTGTAACTAAGCTAATACTAACAAATATATATGCACAAAGAATAAAGAATGTAAAGAGGTAAGGGTAAAGAAAGATCAAACCAAACACCAAGGATTTATAGTGGTTCGGCAACGAAGCTCACTCCTCGTTCCTACTCCACTCCTCGAGTACTCCTTACTCGAGAGTTCACTAAACAACAAGCTCTTTATGGTGGAGAAAACCGTACACGTCGCTTAACCAATTTCCGACTCTAAGCTAAAAGTCGAGCCCTAATCGTAGCTAGGACCAGTCTACACAACTATACTTAGTACATACACAACTTCCAAATAGATACAACTACTTGGATCTTCTCAACTAAGACACAACAACAAATGTATAAAAGTAGATCTTCAATGGATCTTTGGTAGTGGACTCAACACTTCACGAGGATAGTGTTCTTCTCTTTGCACTTGGAGAGGAAGGGATGGAAGAACAAGATTCACTTCTTAAACAAGTAGTAATCAAACAAATGATCAAAGATTTGAGTGATTAAAGAAGAGAGTTTGAATATGGAAATAGATGTGCAAAAGAGGTGATTTGAAAAGCTGAGAATGGTCCACTATTTATAGGACAAAGGCCCAACGGATATATCTGGCCGCGGTTCCTTAGCTCAGCCGGCGGTTCCTTATCGATAAGGAACCGCCTAGGCACTAGAGAACCGCTGCCTAGACTCCGCTCCATTTTTTGTCCTTTAGTGGTGGAGGTCTTATCTAAATATAAAAAATATCCTGAAAGGATATTCTTAACCAAATAAGAATATGCCATTTTCAAATTTCAAATAATTAATTTAATAAAACATTTTCTTAAAAAGAAAGTTTAATAAAAACTTGTCACACTTAATAAAAAGTGAGTTTTAAGAAAGTTTAAATCACTTGATCACTTGATTAAGGTTAGTACTTGTTTATTCATACCTTAAGTGAAAATGGGTAAAATGAAAAAAATACTTGAACTCAAGAATTCGTTTTTCGTTGTTTTCGTAAATGCTTGTTTTTACATATTGTCGTAATCAAAACAAAGCGAGACCGAAAAATGCAAGTAACGTTTTTAGGCATTATTGCATTAACAATCTCCCCCTTTTTGATTCCGACAATACATAAACTCAATCACACAAAAAACAAGATTTTCGAAGACGAGTTTATTCATTTCTCCCCCTTTGTCGAAGCAAAAAGGTTGCACAAGTCGGTGTTGAAGAAACGGACTTAGCAAAGACTCCCCCTTGGTGCTTACTCCCCTAGCTTGGGGCACCGAGGAATCGAGATATGGTGACAAGCTACATAGAAGGGTTAGTTGAACAAAAGAAACTACCAACAATATATAGCAATAGGTCACAAAAAAATAAAAGAGAATAAAACACAAAGACAAAGATCCAAGATAGGTTACTAAAAGAACATCATACAAAGAAGTATGGAAAAAGAAACAAGCCAAAAGCATAAATCTAATCCTAGTTATTCTAGAATTCTAAGATTTGCTTGAATTTGGTGTCTTGTGGATAAGCAACCAATGCTTATATGAAAGACAGGGTAATGGCGGAGGGTGGTGGTGGTGGCTTGTTGGAGGTCTCATAATCATAGTGAAGAGGAGGCTTGATTAAGAGACTCTTGATGTAGCTCAACTCCTCATAGATGTGTGCCATAGCAAGATATTGATATTGACAACAATGACAATATGTTCCATGGTGCATGACATTATCATGAGAATGAGGAAGAACACTAAAGGGTGGTGGTGGAAGCAAAGAAGTTCCACAATCAACGTTCTTGGTAGGAGAAATGTGATTAAGAGTGTTCTTGGGTAAATTTGGGTTGAAAGCAATTGGAGAAAATGGAGGAGATTCAAGGCTTTCATTAGGAGAATAAGACATTTTGGGATGTGAAGTATGGAAAAATGATTAAGGTTTAAATAGGGAAGGTTTAAGGTATTTTAGGGTGGTCAAAGGGTTTAAAACAAAGATTCTCAAAAAAGGTTGGAGCAAATCTGGAGTTTCAGAGAAAAACCCGAAAAAGGAAGGCACTGTATGCGGTTCCTTATCATGTCCGGCGGTTCCTTATCACTAAGGAACCGCGGTTCACTTATGGAACTGCCTACAGGGGCTGTGTTTGGTGTTTGGTGGAAGATTTTTCAATTCAGCAAATCTTATTTTTCTAGTCTAACTTATCATAGGGATATGCTTAAAAGCAAAGATAGACAAAGAAAACATATACAAACTTACCAAATAGAGATTTGACCAAATTACATGGATTAAAAAAATCGATGTAGGAGGTGTGTAAGACAAGACCTTAAGTCATGACACAATGATCCTCCATGATTCTATCTTGTTCTTGCTATGTTTGAGAGAATCATACATATGAATTATGTAAGCAGATTAATAGCGAGAATCTATGAAAACCCATTTTTAGATTGAATTAACAATGTCAAAAGCATTTCTCAACCATTTTCGAAAGAGAGGGTTTATCACAAAGAGTTTGGAAGACTCAATGACTCAAAGTGGTAAAATGAGACACACAAAGAGAAGAAGGTAATTAAGGAAGATGTTCCATTAATCCTAGATCTAGACGCAAGTAATTAAAAGGTTCCCTCTTAAGTGGCTTAGTGAAGATGTCGGCTAAGTTGTCCTCGGAGGGTACCTTCTCAATTGAAATGTTCCACTTTTGAACATTATCCCTAAGGAAATTGTGTCGAATTTCTATGTGTTTGATTCGCGAATGTTGCACGGGATTCTTGCTAAGGTCTATAGCGCCTTTATTATCGCACATGATGGGAACATCATCAAGAGAAATCCCGTAATCAACAAGCGCTTGCTTCATCCATAGAGCTTGTTGGCATGCTTTTCCGGCACTCACATACTCGGCTTCCGTGGTGGATATTGCAAGAGCGGTTTATTTCTTGGAGAACCAAGAAGTTAAACAACAACCCATGAAGGTACAAACTCCACTAGTGCTTTTCCGGTCCACATAGTCTCCCGCATAATCCGAGTCCGCGTAGACAATGGTTTCTACGCCGGTCCCTTTAGGATACCATAATCCTAAATGTATAGTGCCTTTAATGTATCGGAAGATACGCTTAACCGCTTCAAGGTGAGAGGTTTTGGGAGCCTCTTGGAAGCGAGCTCAAAGGCAAACACTAAACATGATATCCGGTCGACTTGCCGTTAGGTACAACAAACTACCAATCATACCTCTATATTTGGTGTTGTCTACCGACTCACAATCATCATCTACGGTGAGTTTAGTATCCGAGACCATTGGGGTCTTCATTGGTCTAGATTCTTCTAAACCAAATTTCTTTAGCATTTCTTTAGCATACTTAGATTGACTAAAGAAAATACCATCATCCATTTGTTTATTTGGAGTCCTAAAAAGAAGTTAAGTTCTCCCATCATGCTCATTTCAAACTCATCATGCATGATTTTGGCAAAGTCATCACACAATTCTTGACAAGTTGATCCAAATATAATGTCATCAACATATATTTGTACAATTATGAGGTGAGAATCTTTCTTCTTTGTAAAGAGCGTGTTGTCTACCATCCTCATGGTATACTCATGTTTAACAAGAAACGCTTTAAGTCGATTCAAGTTTTAAAATACAATATACTTTAAAAATTCTTGAGCAACCACTCTCTTATACCAATTGTAGAAACTAGAAAAGGGGGGGGGGGGGTTGAATAGTTTCTTATAATTTACTTGTTAAAAGGTGGTTGTCAAAAATCCTTTTTCAAAAAACTTAGACTTGAGGAAATGTGTGAAATCTTCTTATGCACAATATGAACAATGATAGTGTAACTAAGCTAATACTAACAAATATATATGCACAAAGAATAAAGAATGTAAAGAGTTAAGGGTAAAGAAAGATCAAACCGAACACCAAGGATTTATAGTGGTTCGGCAACGAAGCTCACTCCTCGTTCCTACTCCACTCCTCGAGTACTCCTTACTCGAGAGTTCACTACACAACAAGCTCCTTATGGTGGAGAAAACCGTACACGTCGCTTAACCAATTCCCGACTCTAAGCTAAAAGTCGATCCCTAATCGTAGCTAGGACCAATCTACACAACTATACTTAGTACATACACAACTTCCAAATAGATACAACTACTTAGATCTTCTCAACTAAGACACAACAACAAATGTATAAAAGTAGATCTTCAATGGATCTTTGGTGGTGGACTCAACACTTCACGAGGATAGTGTTCTTCTCTTTGCACTTGGAGAGGAAGGGATGGAAGAACAAGATTCAATTCTTAAACAAGTAGTAATCAAACAAATGATCAAAGATTTGAGTGATTAAAGAAGAGGGTTTGAATCTGGAAATAGATGTGTAAAAGAGGTGATTTGAAAAGCTGAGAATGGTCCACTATTTATAGGACAAAGGCCCAACGGATATATCTGGCCGCGGTTCCTTAGCTCAGTCGGCGGTTCCTTATCGATAAGGAACCGCCTAGGCACTAGAGAACCGCTGCCTAGACTCCGCTCCATTTTTTGTCCTTTAGTGGTGGAGGTCTGTGACAACCCTGGTTTTGAGGTTCGTCACTTAGTTTTATTTTGTGCTAGTTACGTGTCTTTACGTGTTTATGTGCTTATTGGTGTGTATAGATTGTAGTTTGGATATCGTTTTCGGTACGGGGTACCTTGTGAGTGAAACGATGTGTGATGATTTCATGTTCATGAGTTCACATGGTAGTGACTATGAAGTGAGATGGTGTTATTTAGTGGTTTTACGTATACGTATATGTATTATAGAAAATCGTATTTTTACGATTTACGGTTTAGCATTTGGAGGTCTCGGATGAGGTAATTAGTCATATGGATATTTTTAGGGATGGTTTTAAGTCATTTAGGACTTAGTTATAAAGTTTATTTCAAAATTTGAGAGTTTTTATAAAAGTATATATTTTACGTCTTTTACGGTAAAACACGTAAATTTGACTAGTTTTACGGTTTTGTGGTTTTGGAAGCTTTAGGAGCTGAAATAAATTAAATAAAATTAAATTAACATTAATAACATAATATTAAACAATAAAAATAAAAAAACGAATTTAGGGGTGTTTGGGTCGGTTTAGACGCACCAAAGAAGAAAGAAAGAAGGGAAAAGCCCAAAACAGGCCCAATGGACTTGTAATGGGATTAGGGGGCCTTTAGGACTTAACCAAACGCAACTCATAACCATAATAATCAGGTTTTTAACCTCTATAACATCTCCTAGCCGAAATTCATCAATGGTGGCCAATTAGGGTTCTTCAAAAATTAGGTTTTCTTCATCTTCTATTAATTCAAAAGTAAAACCTTCTTAACCCTTTTCAATTTAATTATTTTAATGATGTCTTAATCATCTTATGACGGATTTAGGTTAGGGTTTAATTAGAAACAGTATATTAATCATATTATAATAATTAAATAAATTAGGGCTTGTAATTAGAGGGATTAGGGTTAATTAATGAGGTTGATTTTGTTAAACCCGTTTTTAAAAACTGGGCAGAATTTTGAGTCAACTGTTTTGATCATATCGGGAGTTCTAGGAACATTCAAGATGCGATCCAAGTATCCATGAAAAGGTAATTGAAGTATCTTTCCATTGCAAGAAAGGAGAACTAAAATGGAGGTAGGGAAGTGGGTCAAAACCAGGTTACAACAGTCAGAGGTCAAAACAGTTTTGTAATCACCCTGTTTTCTTTTTAAGTTTTGGGTTGTTTGGGGTACTTAGGGTTGCATTGGGATCTTCTCACGAACATGAGAGATGGTTTATATATTGTAGTAAGTATCTGCAATTGGGCTAAGATTGTGGTTTAGGGTAAGACCCTCTAATGGTAATGAATTTTTCATACGTTTAAAATCAGTGAATTCTGGATAGGTAGCAATATATACACATATATCGGGGCCTTAACAGTAGATTTAAGGTTAGGGCAAGTGGGAGATTTTAACTAACATGTATAAAAGTGTGAATATTCCTTTTACAGAAACCATGGGTATATTTAAGTGGACGTTTGACTTAAAGTTTTGAGACCTAAAACTGGGACTGTTTTGTGTAAAATTATGAACGGGATAGCTATTAAACTTAACCAAGTTAGGGACTTGTTAAGGAAGGGTAATGGGGTGATTAGAACTTAACAATGAGGTACTTATATGAGAATAGGCTAGATGTCCATCATAGGTTGATGAGCCATCTTGGTGGTTGGTTCGGGTATTGATTGTGTGTTTCTGGTTTGTTAGCTCGTTGCTAAGTGCGAGGACTTGTGAAGAAGCAATCAGGTGAGTTTCATACTCCCATGTTTAATATTGATTTTGACTTCCAGATGGGATGGAAGAGACACTGTGTTGAGTTATTTTCTAAATTGATGTTGTGAATGTGTTTGTGATTTGAGATGGCCTTGTGGTTTGACAAGGTAGTGGCCTTGTGGTTTGACAAGGTAGTGGCCTTGTGGTTTGACAAGGTAGTGGCCTTGGGATAGGTACATAGTGTGATCATCTATGATACCATGTTGTTTGGCAAGGTAGGAGCCTTGGATTTTGGTTTGGTATGATTAATATTGAATGTTAGTTGTTAATGCATATTTGTAACACATTGTCCATATGTTCTTTTGTGGATGGTGGTTATTCACAGTTTATAACTGTTTTGGTGTTGGAGTCTAAACCTATGACTCTCACCAACATTATGTTGACGTGCTTTAGTGTCTCTTTCAGGTGTGAATGTGGTTAAGCGTGAGGATAGAAGTGGCTAGACTTGGATGCCTTAGGATTGCATATAGAAGGAGATCCCCGTTCCTTCTTAGTTTACCTTTATGTTTTTTTGAATTAGTGATACTGTTGGCACCTATATGTTTGTTTTGTTTACTTGTTTGTCTTGGGTAAGAGGTAGGACTGTTACCTACTTACCTAGACTCCTGCATTATTGAGATATTGTCATGACATTTTTGTCACCATTTTATGACATTTCTTATATCATTTAGTTATCTCTATAGACACGCTATTGTTGTGATGATATCCATACGTCGCGCCCTATATTCCGCCATGGTGGGGTGTGACAGAATGGTATCAGAGCCAGGTTATAGAGAATTAGGTTGCCTAGTCGCGTAGCCTAGTCTATAGCTTAAGGGTCCCTGCATATAGGCGTCATAGGAGTATGTGTGCATTTTATAATAATTGATGTGTTTGGATGTTATTTATTGCGATGTTTGACTAGTATGAATTGAACCGTAGTATGTTCATACTTAGTCACATGTTATTTTCTTTTCAGTTTTGTGACTAGTGCGGGTTGAACCATAATCGTCCACGCTAGTCACTATTGTATTTTGCTTAAATTGTACGTTATAGTACATAATTTAGTACAAGGTAGTTTCTATCTTATATCGAGTTATCTTACATACCTGAGGTATGTTATTTTTCTTTTGATGTTTAAGTCATGTTCCCTAAGAATCGTGTGGTGGTTCGAGTTACTAGGAGTAGGTGGATAGGAAGGGTTTTAAGCTGTTTCCACTCTTACGGGCAACATGACTTATAACTGATTATGTTTTCGTTTTGGATTTAGTCTAGGCTGTTTTAGCTAGACTATGGATTTCTGTATTTCAAGAGTTTATTATGTTATTTTTATAGATGGAGTTTTGGACCTTATTGGTTATGTGGTTATGAGCTTATGTGAGTAGATAGATTTATGTGTTATATGTTGTATTGAGTCTTATAAGTGTCATCATAGGAGGGAGTACATTGGGGAAAGGGTAACTGTATAAGTATGGTGGCCAACATAGTTATACAAGTACCACAACTTCAATGGGTTCTCAAGTATGATTGCATGAAAGAGGGTTAATACATGCTTGTATATGATAAGATGTAGAATTTGGGTATACGTATATACATGGGTTTATGTAACGGCTGCCTACGATATGGCTATATTATTAGTGTGTTATATGTTTTGAGTTATAGTCGTGTTGTGTGATGATGAGGTCACACGATATGGGTTGGTTTTGGTATTGGGTTTTGTGCCTTGTTGTGCCATGGTGAGATGGTGAGAAGGTGATTACTCGTATGGAAAAAACGAGCGTATAAAGTGATCGATTGACTTGACATGTATGATAACGAGTATGTTTGGGAGATTCGATAGGTATACATACGCGGATGTATATATATACTAATAGATGTTATGTTATGATTTACGGTCGTTCAGTAGTTATTATAACTTGAACGTACCTAGTACTCTCTTGTGTTTAAATAATTTATTAGTGCTCGAGTTTGGTGGAGTCTCAACGACGTTTTGAATTATTTTTTTTTTATTTTTTTTTTAAGTGTGTCTTGTAGCGTATTCTTTGAGTTTCGTATTTCACGTGTACGTTTTAAAATGGTGTTCTTGGTTTTAAGTCTATTGAAATAACTTGGGATTTCTTTTGAGATAATGAAATCTTTTGTGTTGGGTCTTGCATTTCTTTTGGGTCGGTATATATTGAGAAAAAGGGGGACTTGGAAATCTATTATAGGGTTAGATAGTTGGTTGTATTCGATAAAATAAGGGTAAGGTGTTGGAGTCGTGTTTGAAACAAGATGTAACGTAAGATTTCTTTTAATCAACACTTATTTATTTCAAATTTTAAAAGACTTTCTTTGAAATAAAGCGAAGTAAAAATTTCTTTCTACCTACATAGTTTATATAATTAAGTTTGACCGATTTATGTCATTTTTAATTATTTATACAAGGTTAAATTGAGTTTACGAAGATTTCACATACAATCATATCTGTCATTTAAAAGGATTGCATTAATCACTAAGTTTATTCTTTAGTTTTTAAAACAACTAGTATAAAATTGTTTTGGTCATAACTTGTTCGTTTTTAGAGCTTTTTGAGTGATTCAAAAGTCAAAAATTATGTACTCGGAACGTACTTTTCAAATATTCAGAATGTATAGTCATGGGAGGTCAGTATCTTGGCCGGAATTATTGTACAAGTGTCGGGTTAAAGGTTGAGTTTGAATAGTAGTTTATTTTTATGATTTGGGATGAACGGGATACCTAGTTTTTGAGTTGAGTTTTGAGTTCTTCAAGAGGGTTGTTTGTAGATTGTTTGAGTCACATAGATGTAGGAGGTAATAATAAATAGATAAAAAAAGGATATATATTCTTTTGGAAAGGTCGGTCTTTTGCACGGTTTAAATAATATGTCGCGGGGCGTAATATGTTTTGGTTGCTATTGGGTGTTTCTTGGATTATTTTTCGTTGTCATGGGTCATTTTGAATTGATACACGTTTTGGGTTTGAGTTTTCTTTTGAGTCTCGTGGTTTTTGACTTGTTTTAACTGGTGCACGTGAAATGTCGTTAGTTATCCGTGGGTTGATTCGTTGATCGTATCTGATGGATTCAGGATGTAGTTTTGGTTTTGTATTGTTCGGGAGCGTTGAGGTAGTCATATGAAAGACTTGGTCGCGCCTACACACTTAAGTAGGTGACCATGAGAGAACGGTCAGAATACCCTTAGTGGGGAGGAAAGAGGTTCGTAGACGAACTAATGTGGTCATGAGGTCTAATAGGAGTGCCAAGGGAGATGAATAGAGATTTGTGAAATTATAGATATTAGCACAGGTAACGCGCCATAGAGAGTGTTGGAAAGGGATATTGTTCGTAAGGCATGTATGTTCTCTAAAAAACTTCCTGAAAGTTAGTAGGTTTGCCTATTATTTTGAGGTAGAACCATAAATAGAGCAAGTACGAGAAGTGAGAGGAGTTGTAGTTAGTGCCTTTCCAAGGAAAATTGTTGATGGAATGATTTAAAAACAAGAGTTATTAGAAAATGCAACGGATGCAAGGTAAAAGTTGAGTTGCTTAGTAGTAGATTGAATGTGGAAAGCGGTTGAGTGGTCTGATGAGAGGAAGCATTTGTCTTTTAAAATGTGTACAGAATTTTGCATGTAGAACGAGGTAAGAATTTATTTGTATTGCCGCTAAGAGAGGGTGCAAGGAGGACATAGTTGAAATTGCTAAGCATGTTGTATGAACGCTTTGGGTTCACGGTTATGCATTTGGCTTCGCCAAAGCACTAGCGGATTACATGGAGTCAATGAAGCGAGTGTGCCTGAACGTATATAAATGAGTGGTCATCGGGAGTATCGACGACATCTTGATCTACTCAAAGTCTAAGAAGGAGAGTGAGGCGAAGTATGTGTTGGTTTTGAAGTGGAATTATACGGGAGATTTTCAAGTGTGAGTTTTAGTATTAAGTCTACCATGATGAGTAGTTAGAGATGATGGCATATCATGGAACCAGCAAGGGGCGAAGTGAAGAAGGATGAGGAAGCATTTTGGAGGCTGAAGAGGTGGATTGGATAATGAGCCGATCTTGGCATTATCGGAAGGACTGGATGAATTCGCGAAGCATGACGATACGTGGAGCAAGGATTTGGACGCGTACGAGGACGACAAAGAAAGGCGATCGCTTATACGTTGCAAGAACTGAAGATTTGGAAGAACTGGATAGACTTAGTTAGTGGAGCAGGGCTGTTATATCTGCCTAGAATGCTAGAGGAATTTGGCAGTACGAGACGTGGAGAATGATCTATACGGATCATGAACGTCTCCAACACATATTCAATCATCTTGATTGAACATTTGTCAAAAGTGATGGGTGGAGTTAATTGACGAAAGAAAAATTGCAAGGCCAAGTACCATCTGGGAAAGGCAAGCATGATTGATAAGACATGGAATAAGAAAAATGAAGTGAAGCTGAGACGAACTTGAACTATAGGGATGACGTATTAGGGTGGTTTGGATGAAGGATGTAGGTTACGCAAGTTGAGTTGTCTAAAGCAGTGAACGCGTCAACATGTATGTTGCGTGGCTTGGACAATCATGTGGAGAAAAGGGACGTAGACTATACTTCCTACATAGATAGGAGTAGCTTAGAAAGGGGGATGTAAGGACGAAATTGGGGAAGGTGACGAGAGTTGGGTGATAGTCGATAGACTAACTAACTCATCTCATATTTCAAGAGGAATGAGAAGTCACGTAGTTGAAAAGTTGGAAGGATTATGTACGAATGTGATGGAATAGAGGGTGTTGCGTAAAAGTTAGCCTAATATGTATGGAATGCCTTATGAAGGGTTATGGCAAGGGAAGAAACGATGGGAAGCATCACATCGTGATGTATGGTATGAGCTGCGGAAAAGAAGGAAGTGTGTATAGGATCGAAGCAAGAATAAAATAGGTCGAGATTGGAAAAGGAAATGGCACTGATCTATACTGATTGTTTGGGAGGATTAGTATCGATAATCGAATGGATGAGGAGTTATAGGTGTGATATGCCATAGGGACGAAGGGATTGGTCTAACTGAGATAACCACCCTTTTGAGGATGTGTATAGATCGTAGGTTGATTTGGACTGGAAGAACTAATGGGTATGTGAAAGACCGTCATAGGTCCCTTTGCAAGGAAATTGGAAATTTTAAGTAGTTTGGGGTACGGACTAAAGGGAGTTTCACCCGTAGTAACGGGTGGTATGTTTTTGTAAAATGGAAGAGTTGATGTAGAGTTTTGTAGGTCCATTTATGATCTTTGGAAAGATCGAACCAGTAGCTTATGAGCGTAGAATTACCTGGGGGAAACGAGTGGTATACATGTTATATTTCGTGTATTAAGATTGGTAAAGGTTGTTTGAGAATGCATTTTGCATGTACGGTTATCCGGGACTTGTGTTAATAAGAGTCTTTGTTTTATCAAAGATCATTTGTGAGATTTATTGACTGTGAGGTCAAGAGTTTGGCAATGAGTTTAATTATTTTTGGTTTGTATATGTGGCATTTTGAAACTTGAACTAAAGTTCACGTGGAAATGAGGGGAGTTCGTTTAGAACAAGTATCCTCATGTGATTTGTTGTTTGTGTGTTTGATCCTAAGGAGTAAATCTCGGGACGAGATTTCTATTAGGAGGGAGTGATGTGACAACCCTGGTTTTGAGGTTCGTCACTTAGTTTTATTTTGTGCTAGTTACGTGTCTTTACGTGTTTATGTGCTTATTGGTGTGTATAGATTGTGGTTTGGATATCGTTTTCGGTACGGGGTACCTTGTGAGTGAAACGATGTGTGGTGATTTCATGTTCATGAGTTCACATGGTAATGACTATGAAGTGAGATGGTGTTATTTAGTGGTTTTACGTATACGTATATGTATTATAGAAAATCGTATTTTTACGATTTACGGTTTAGCATTTGGAGGTCTCGGATGAGGTAATTAGTCATATGGATATTTTTCGAGATGGTTTTAAGTCATTTAGGACTTAGTTATAAAGTTTATTTCAAAATTTGAGAGTTTTTATAAAAGTGTATATTTTACGTCTTTTACGGTAAAACGCGTAAATTTGACTAGTTTTACAGTTTTGTGGTTTTGGAAGATTTAGGAGCTGAAATAAATTAAGGAAAATTAAAGTAATATTAATATCATAATATTAAATAATAAAAATAAAAAAAACGAATTTAGGGGTGTTTGGGTCGGTTTAGACGCACCAAAGAAGAAAGAAAGAAGGGAAAAGCCCAAAACAGGCCCAATGGACTTGTAATGGGATTAGGGGGCCTTTAGGACTTAACCAAACTCAACTCATAACCATAATAATCAGGTTTTTAACCTCTATAACATCTCCTAGCCGAAATTCATCAATGGTGGCCAATTAGGGTTTTTCAAAAATTAGGTTTTCTTCATCTTCTATTAATTCAAAGGTAAAACCTTCTTAACCCTTTTCAATTTAATTATTTTAATGATGTCTTAATCATCTTATGACGGATTTAGGTTAGGGTTTAATTAAAAACAGTATATTAATCATATTAAAATGATTAAATAAATTAGGACTTGTAATTAGAGGGATTAGGGTTAATTAATAAGGTTGATTTTGTTAAACTCGTTTTTAAAAACTGGGCAGAATTTTGAGTCAATTGTTTTGATCATATCAGGAGTTCTAGGAACATTCAAGATGCGATCCAAGTATTCCTGAAAAGGTAATTGAAGTAGCTTTCAAATGCAAGAAACGAGAACTAAAATGGAGGTCAGGAAGCGGGTCAAAAACAGGTTACAACAGTCGGAGGTCAAAACAGTTTTGTAATCAGCCTGTTTTCTTTTTAAGTTTTGAGTTGTTTGGGGTACTTAGGGTTGCATTGGGATCTTCTCACGAACATGAGAGATGGTTTATATATTGTAGTGAGTATCTGAACTTGGGCTAAGATTTTGGTTTAGGTTAAGACCCTCTAATGGTAATTAACTTTTCATACGTTTAAAATCAGTGAATTCTAGATAGGTAGCAATATATACACATATATCGGGGCCTTAAAAGTACCTTTAAGGTTATGTCAAGTGGGAGGTTTTAACTAACATGTATAAAAGTGTGAATATTCCTTTTACAGAAACCATGGGTATATTTAAGTGGACGTTTGACTTAAAGTTTTGAGACCTAAAACTAGGACTGTTTTGTGTAAAATTATGAACGGGATAGCTATTAAACTTAACCAAGTTAGGGACTTGTTAAGGAAGGGTAATGGGGTGATTAGAACTTAAAAATGAGGTAATTATATGAGAATAGGCTAGATGTCCATCATAGGTTGATGAGCCATCTTGGTGGTTGGTTCGGGTATTGATTGTGTGTTTCTGGTTTGTTAGCTCGTTGCTAAGTGCGACGACTTGTGAAGAAGCAATCAGGTGAGTTTCATAGTCTCATGTTTAATATTGATTTTGACTTCCAGATGGGATGGAAGAGACACTGTGTTGAGTTATTTTCTAAATTGATGTTGTGAATGTGTTTGTGATTTGAGATGGCCTTGTGGTTTGACAAGGTAGTGGCCTTGTGGTTTGACAAGGTAGTGGCCTTGGGATAGGTACATAGTGTGATCATCTATGATACCATGTTGTTTGGCAAGGTAGGAGCCTTGGATTTTGGTTTGGTATGATTAATATTGAATGTTAGTTGTTAATGCATATTTGTAACACATTGTCCATATGTTCTTTTGTTGATGGTGGTTATTCACAGCTTATAACTGTTTTGGCGTTGGAGTCTAAACTTATGACTCTCACCAACATTATGTTGACGTGTTTTAGTGTCTCTTTCAGGTGTGAATGTGGTTAAGCGTGAGGATAGAAGTGGCTAGACTTAGATGCCTTAGGATTGCATATAGAAGGAGGTCCCCGTTCCTTATTAGTTTACCTTTATGTTTTTTTGAATTAGTGATACTGTTGGCACCTATATGTTTGTTTTGTTTGTGTTATTTGTTTGTCTTGGGTAAGAGGTAGGACTGTTACCTACTTACCTAGACTCCTGCATTGTTGAGATATTGTCATGACATTTGTGTCACCATTTTATGACATTTCTTATATCATTTAGTTATCTCTATAGACACGCTATTGTTGTGATGATATACATACGTCGCGTCCCATATTCTGCCATGGTGGGGTGTGACAAGGTCTTATCTGGATATAAAAAATATCCTGAAAGGATATTCTTAACCAAATAAGAATATGCCATTTTCAAATTTCAAATAATTAATTTAATAAAACATTTTCTTAAAAAGAAAGTTTAATAAAAACTTGTCACACTTAATAAAAAGTGAGTTTTAAGAAAGTTTAAATCACTTGATCACTTGATTAAGGTTAGTACTTGTTTATTCATACCTTAAGTGAAAATGGGTAAAATGAAAAAAATACTTGAACTCAAGAATTCGTTTTTCGTTGTTTTCGTAAATGCTTATTTTTACATATTGTCGTAATCAAAACTAAGCGAGACCGAAAAATGCAAGTAACGTTGTTAGGCATTATTGTATTAACATTATCCTTTGAGTTTGAGCTTGATTAAGTGTTCCCAATGCGTTCCTCTCTTGAAAACGAGCAAGTTTCATGTATAAATCTTCTCTTGAAATTCATTGTAGCTCAAGAACGATCCTGGGTTCGTTTGTTGAAGACGACGCCACGTGGCAGATTCTGGTTGGTTGAAATATTAACACACGGATTGATATCTAATATGGATAAAGTGAATATGGGTTGTCCTCTTCTGATTGGTTATAAAATAAGCTAGTGGGATTTTAATGTAGCAGGACGACTCATAAATGAGCTGGTGATGTGGCTTGGATAGCTGGCAATCCGTGTGCTCCCTTTCTTGCATTCTTATTGGATGTTAGCAATAAACACGGGTCAAGGCCATTTTTGGTGTAATTTTTGGCAAGTTAAGTCCCTATACTTTGGCAGAATGTCCAAATGAGTTATAATTTTCATTCCAAAGTCATTTTTGGTCCTCCCACTTGCATTCTTGTCTAGTTTGACCGTTTGACTTGGTTGACTTAATAGTTGACCATGTTTGACTTTAATCTTGACTTTGACCAATTTACACTTTGACTACTTCAACTTTGGTATGTTGTCAAGATAGGTCCTTTATCTTCAAAGTCTTGTCATCTTTGATCCTTTTTTGTCTTTTTCATCCAAATAAGCTTGATTTCTTCTTGTTTGCTTGAAAATGTATCGTTCTTACCTATTTATACACAAACAGAAAACATACCACATAATTCCGCTTTATAGCACAAAAGGTATTTTCCATGTGTTTTAGGGTGATTTGTTGATTAATTGATATGAGTTTTTGCTAAACATTGCCATGACCTCATGCAATGCTATATTTTAAAGCACAAATTTACATTTTCCTCATAATTAATCCACCTTGGCCAATATGGAATGCTATTACACTACGCTACTTTATATGATGCATGATTTTGATTTTGAACAATGAAATGCAAAAGAAACAATTCTATTTATATCTTTTTGGATTTTTCTTGAATGGCTTTGATGGAAAAACTCATAAAGAAGTCAATGACTTAAATTAGGGCTTGGGTACCATGGACACTTATCACCCTCAAGTTTCACTTTCCCCGGCAGCGGCGCCATTTGATATTGAGTAAATTGAAGTTCGTTTCTCTCGATTCTTAACCAATTGAAAGTCCTAACAATTTCAGGTTTATTATCGTTTTTGGTTGATAGGGTTATTTGGATTTTCTATGTCCATTTAAGCAAGCACGTAAAAATGTGAAAAATATTAAACTACGTAACCGTAAAACAATTAGCACATACCAAATTTTTATTCACAAAAGGACAAAATTGTAAATCTAAGAAAGTAATGTGCTGAAAATGTAAGTAAATGAAACTAAATTGCTTGAAATGTAAAAATCAGAAAGTAAAAGGACCAATTATGTAAATTCTAACAAACTTCTAACCAAATGTAACAACTTTTAAAACTGCCTAACTGAAAATGACAAGTAATGAAAAGTTATGGACTGAAATTAAGCAAACCTTAATTAATTGGAAATTTAGCTACCAATACAAACAGTAACAAACTATGGGGACTAGAATGAAATTAAATGGGAAATTTCACCAAAAACGGGCTCAATGAACAAATAAGCTCGTATAAGCTCAATAATGCACCAATTAAGCTCTAACAAGTTTTAAACTGCTTAAAATCCAAAAACACTTAGGCTAGTACAAGGAAAAAGCTTGAAATGCACTAGAACTCAAATAAGCCAACTCTAATAAGTCAAGAATAAGCTATAATGAAATCCAGACATGCACATTTCAATTTTTTAGTCAAAACTTATTAAACAGCTTATGGAGAGTCTGGAATGTCTTTTCTTATGAAAAATGATCAAGTATTTAAGCTGGAAATTGCAAATAAGCTGAAACCTAGCTTATTGACAAAGTTTGACCAAAAAGTGAAAAAGCTGAAAAGCTCAAAATTTAATCAATGCATGTTTCTAAGTAAGAATGTGGAAGAAAATCACAAGATTTATGAAGTGGATTTGCCAAACCAAGAAATCAGTTAGCTACTTTGTTACAGAAACTTGAAGTGGTTTGAGTGTTTATTCAAAAGCTTATTCTGAGCTTAATTGTGAAAACTGTATAATTTCCCTACTAACACTTAAACTTAAGATGTTAGTGGACATATAGAAACAGGTTTGACTGATTTTTATCAAGAATGAAAATTTGGCATAAGATTGAAAAGTGCTACTTTACTGATGAACTTTTATCACAAAACTGACCCAAACTTTTTAACAACCATTTGCCTTTTTGACCATATTTTTGACTTGAAAACTACACAAACTTGTTTGAAAAGACTAAAGGTTATGAAATGAACTATGTTTATCCAGTTTACTACACTTGAACTCTAAAATGTACACAAATCCAAACACCACTTATCTGAAATTTTAACAACTTTTGTGAAGAGAAATTTAGCAAATGATTCAACTAAGCTATGAATGATATCTAAACAAACTTGTTGAACAAAATGGAGTGCAAATGAACCAAGAACAGGCAATATAACAAACTAGTATTTAAAATGCTACAACAAGCTATGTGACTAATGAATTAAGTAACAGAAACAAGTATAAGCTAACAAATGATTATCAAACTAACAACTAGCTATCTAATCAACAGAATCAAGTCAAAATAGATCAATCACACTTGATCAAGCAGCATTTAGTGATTACACTAGAATTTATCATGCAAATGACTGTTTATTGGAACAAAACTCAGAATCATGAAACCTTTTAGCAATGAGCCTCCATTGATGGAGTAGGTAGGCGCTGAGCCTCCTAAACAATGCTAAACCATCACCTTAGCACTAAAATCAACTAATCATCCATCTACCATCATCATCATGATCATATCTACCCAAAATTCTGCTACTATCAACAATTCAGCTATTAGAATCAACAGGAACAACTTCAAATCTTCACAATAAGCTTCTTATGATCAAATGTGATCACAAGAAACTCATAACAGTAACAAGAATCAACAGGATTGCAGAGTAAATAAGAATATTGAGGGAAAATGAGGAATTTTATTGATTTTGAATGTGAAAAGTGGTTATAGAAGTAGGTAATTGGTTACAACTAACTATAACTAACTCAAGAGTTTGTCAAGCTCTTGATTTTGTTATGCTAACAGCTAACTAACTAGATTGAAGGGAGAAAAATGGAAGTGTGTGAAAATTTCACACTTAGCTACTTACAACAAATGAGAGGTCCTATCACTATTTATAGACAAGAAATGAGAGTGATTTGGTTGATGACGTGTCCCATCTAATAGCAAGCTGCCAGGTGTCACCAATCTCTTAATTGTAGATTCTTGTGTTCTTCATGAATTGGGGGATTTTTATCCTTTGAGTTTGAGCTTGATTAAGTATTCCCAATGTGTTCCTCTCTTGAAAACGAGCAAGTTTCATGTATAAATCTTCTCTTGAAATTCATTGTAGCTCAAGAACGATCCTGGGTTCGTTTGTTGAAGACGACGCCACGTGGCAGATTCTGGTTGGTTGAAATATTAACACACGGATTGATATCTGTTGGAAATACGTTTTTACGTATTTAGAAAGGATCGGTCACTCCAAAGATATATTCAAGTAATGGGCTCGTGATCCTATATGTAATCCTTATAGCCCATATAGCCCACATGTAGGATGGGCTATATATACCCCCTCCTAGCATGTTAGGAGGGGTTGGTCACTTTGTTATTTCTCACACATTCACTTAATCAACCATTCTTCTCTTTTCTCTCCTTTCTCTCTCTACCTTTCTCTCTCTAGTTCTTCCATTTCCCTTCCATTTCATTAGATAAATCATACATTGCTTAATCCTAAGAAATCGTAGACCTACAATTGGTATCAAGAGCTATGGTTGAATCTTAGGATTGGCGGGGTTTTATCTATTGATTTTGTGGTCAAAATTTTTTTTTCTTTCGCTTCCAAATCCGGTATTACATTTGATCTTATATTGTTTTGGTATAATTTTTTCTTACTTTTGAATTTTATACTCACCATTTGTCATGGAAAATATCCTTTCAGTTATTAAATAATTTTTATATCTGCTTTTGTGTCTCGATCTGTGTTTTTTCTTGTCTCAATTTAGGATTTGTCACAAAAATCTATAAAGTATTAGTTTTTTAATTCCTTTTTATCAACTTCTATTTCATTTAGTGTTTGTCTGTGTTTTTGTCGGAAAAGGGTTTTAAACATTCTGATAGTTATTCCGACAATTTGCATCGGAAAAGGGTTTAAGGATTCCGATTGTGTTTTCCGACATCATTCCGACAAGTCTTTTCCTATAATATTCCGATTGAATACATTCTGACAGCTTTGAACCTAGGTATTCCGACAGAGGTTTCTGATTACATTCCGGTAGTGTTTTCCGACATCATTCCGACAGGACTGATTTCGATACGACATTCCAATGGTTTTTTTGTTTTAACATTCCGACGGTTTTCATATTTTTGACATTCCGATGGTTTGACACTTGACTCTCGACTCACTCCTATCTCGACTAACACCAAAAGACCAGACTCACTCTCGACCCAACATCACTCGATCCAAGACTAACAGCTAAGATTCGACGCAACATCAAAAGAAAAACAAACTCTCGACACAATATCAACACTTCAACGACACCACTCAAAAAAGACTCGAACCCAAACTAACTTCACTAGACTCTCGACTCGACACTCTTCCCATGACTCTTCTCTCTCGAACCAACAAAACCCCAAACCTCGAAAACATCGACACATACCCAACAACACTCAAAAACCAGACTCAAACACACCCGAATCAAAACCATCACGATCTCTGATTCATTTTCGTGTTTAACCATTTGAGATCTTTATAGATCTATTCACACGAAAATCTATCATCACTGATCCTTGTTGGGTTTTTACCCAGCCTTGATTTTTGAAACATAAAATTAAAACTTATAACAAATATGTTATAGTTTGTCACTTTGTTTCTTTCAATTACTCGAAACAAGAATTAAAAAAAATGAAATGCAATTAATCTAAGTACACCTTACCCGAGACCTTGTATAACAAGACCTTATGAGCAGAAACAAGTCAAACAACCTGGTGAGATTGACATTCGTGGGTTTTGTCTCATTTTTTGAGAATTTATTTCATGGGTTTGCGATTATGAAACAAAGGTTAATAGATTGATTTGTTGTGTGATTGACTGAGATTTAGATTTGAGTTTTGGCAGTGATTGGATGAAAAGAGGCGGAGTATTCAAAGATTAGGTCTAAAAGGGGGCGGATGTTTTGGAGAAAGATAGATTAGGTTTAGATTAATTGGGTGTTTTGGGAAGTGTAGTTATAGGGCGTAGGAAACAAGGTGAGTCACTAGGTATTAATGTGAGTCTATCCAGAGCTGTTGTTTATAACAAGGGGTTGTCTGTTGTATCATTGCCACGTTTTTGGCACCTTTCATATCTTGGGCCACGTTCTATACCCGTTTAAAACGTATATCCCAATATTAAAAGTTTTTTGAACGTTTTTTAATTAATCACGTTACATGTATACGTTTAATTAAAAGTTTTAATTATTCACGTTACATGAATACGTTACATGTATAAGTTTTTTAAAAGTTTTTTTTAAACGTTTTAATTATATACGTTTGGCAAAGATATTTAGCGTGTTTTTGCAAATTCATTAGGCTCGAAAGGAGTAAATTTTAAGGGGTCGAGTTTCATGGTATGTTTTGGATATATATCGTCGGGCCGTTCACTTTATTAACCGAAAGTGTGTATGTGGTAGTGGGTTAAAAGGATATCAAGTTGTTCATATCAAGTTTAATTTATCATCGTTTGAGCCGACAACAATTTTTGAGCCGAGAAAAGAGACATATCATCTATCGAGGATTTTTAGAGTCATTTACGGATTTTTCGTTGGTTTGTAAAAACCCGAGAAATCAATTTCTCGTCGAATTATACTCTCCCGTTGCCACTTACCTTTCATCAAACATCAATGGAATCGTTGAGTTAGACAGTTCACGAGGGAGAACTGCAACACATGCAACTCAAAGAGATCAAATTGCTTCAAAAAACATTGGAAATCTTTCACGAGCTCAAGACACATCTTGCAATTCTCTATCCGAACAACATGACCGAACTTCCAGCCATAGTTCAAATGTTCTTTGGAAAAGTGGATAATTTCAAAGAAAAGATTCTCAGTAATTTGGATGCATTACAGTTGCAATTTGAAAGGGAGAATCTTCATGAGGTTAAAGTGAAGATATGTCTAGAAATCCTTCGCACACAATTTAAGGATTTCTTTGCCTCAACAATGGAACCTCTTTTTGATTATTCGACTCCAATCTTTCACCAGATTTTCAACTTGCATACGGGTTGCCAGACTGAAACCTTTAAAAGTGGTTTACTCAATCACATCAATATACTTGAGAAGTGTATTGAGGTAAGGTTTGTTAACTACAACGAGATACGGTTGAAAAAGGGTCATATTCAAAGAATCAAGGAGTCGTCTAAACCATTGCATGCAGCAATACCTCATGAACATGAGAGAGAGACACGTTTCAAGCTGTCGTCAAAAGATGATCAGATCTGCCCGATGCAAGAAATAGGTGCCAATTTGGTCGTCAAGGTAAGCAATGGCAAGGAATCAGGAGGAACGCATGAAACGAGCAGCAAGTCACAAGCACCAACTGTTCAGGTGCCAAGTTTCAACAATATACAGCATGTTGAGCATTCTGAACCTAATTATGCCAAACATGGGATGGAAAAGAGTGATAGCGATACCACTTCTGATTCATCCGATGTGAGTCATAATGGGGGAGAAAGTGTTCAAAATGCTAAACATCATGACAAGTGTCCTATGACTGCTTCTTTAAATAATTCTGATTCTAGGATTAAAGAGCTTGAAACGATTTTAGCTCAGCACTCCAAAGAGCTTGAGGATGCCAAAATTGAATTTTCAAAGAAAACGGAGAAATTTGAAACATATTTTGAAAAACTTGAAAAGTCAAACGTTGTTCTTGAACGAAAATTGGATCAAACTGTTCTAGATTCTAAAGCTGAAAAGGATAATCTTTTGAAAAAAAATTAAGTTGCTTAAATCTAAATTGGCATCCCAAGATAACTTGCTCAAAGAGAATGAGACTTTAAAGGCTCAAGTACAGGAAAAGGTTTTTGCTACAGCTTCTTTGAGAAATGAATTAAGGAAAACTAAAGGAACTAGTGTGGACACTAAGCTTGAAAAACCATCAATCTTGGGGAAACCGCCTACAAATCAGTTCATTCGACAACCGACTGCATTTAGATCCGAGCGATCAAAATCCTCGAGACCGCAGTTTGCCTCCCAAGTTGATATGGTTCATCTTTCTAGACCAGTCACTCCACTATCTAGGCCCAATGTGACTAAAACAGCTTCTGCAAGACCTAATCACATGATTGCCTCTAGTTTCCCTAGATATAGTCCAAAGAACACGTCTCAAACTAGTTCAAATGACGTTCGCCATACTTTTGGTCTAAGGGAAGCTAAACTAAAGACACAAGTAAGAGATAGGAATTTCAAACCTAGTCAGATGCCTTCTAGATTACCCAACACTGCTAACCGTAGCATGTCACATCCTAGGAGCATCAATCAATCATCTAGGAATTCTAGATCTTACTCGGACATTAAATATGTTACTTGTAAAACATGTAGGAAATGTGTCTTTAAAGCCAACCATGATTCTTGTATCAAGAAATTACTTAATGAGGTGAACTCCCGTGCTAGACTTAAATCCCGGTGGGTGGCTAAAATCAAACCCATTGGTAAAATGTGGCGCCCCACTGGTAGAACTTTCACTCTTGTAGGAAACGAATGCCCTTTAACTAAGATAGTCTCCGATTCTACTAAGACTACTAGGGAGGAAATTGAAAAGGATGATACATCATTTAAGCCTAAACTTAAGGTTGTCTATAAAAGGAAACGTTTGCCAACTAAGACAAGTGACTCATCTCCTTAGGTCACCTCTGGCACAAGTAAGGCCAACTATGAACCCCCACTTGCTTCTAAGATAGATATCACTAACCCCTATCAAAGCATGCAAATTTCTAATGAGAATGCAGGTACCAAAGAGGATGTTCCAAAAGAACGAAGCGGTCCAATCATTGTAGACCATTCAATTAAGGTCACTCTCAGAGTTTGGTTGCTGAAGAAGCTGATATCTAAGAAACAAGTGTCTCAGGGGACTCGCAGTTAAGTTATATGGGACTTATAGTCACATTACAGTCTGTAACTCGATCTCAAAAGACAGGAAAGTTCATCCCACTGATGACTTATCCTCAAAACGAGAAATTAAATTTTCTCGGACACGAGCTTACATTAAAACTATTCCAAGGTTTTAAGATCGTGCATATGGCTCACATTCAAATCACAGTCTGTGACCCGAACTTCAGAGAAAGGGAAGTTTATCTACGCAACGATAACTTACCCTCTAAACGAGAAATTAAGTTTTCTCGGACACGAGCTTACACTAAAACGATTCAAAGGTTTTAAGCTCGTGTATAATGGCTCCTCGTTAAATGACAGACGATGAACCGGACTTCAGAGAAAGGGAAGTTTATCTACGCAACGATAACTTATCCTCAAAACGGGAAATTAAGTTTTTCTCGGACACGAGCTTATCCTAAAACCATTCAAAGGTTTTAAGCTCGTGTATTTGGTTGATTGTTAAGTGTCAGACAATGACCCGTTCTTCAAATAAAGGAAAGTTTATCGCCGATGATAAACTTATCCTCATAACAAGAAATTATTTTTTCTCGGGCATGGGCTTATATTAAAAACATTCGAAGTTTTTAAGCTCATGCACTATGGCGTATAATTATATTTCAGATTATACCCCGGACCTCAAGGAAAGGAAAGTTTATCACCGATGATAAACTTATCCTTACAACGAGAAATTAATTTTTCTCGGGCATGAGTTAATATTAAAAACATTCGAAGTTTTTAAGCTCATGCACAATGACTTACAGTTAAAATATCAGACTGTAATTCGGACTTCAATTTTAGGAAAGCTTATCTTTAAAGATAGCTTATCCTTGTAACGAGAAATTAATTTTTCTCGGTCATGAGCTTGTATTAAAGCATTCCAAGTTTTAAGCTCATAAAGAAAAGTGTATCTTTTAAATAAGAGAACTTTTCTTCTTAACGAGAAATTCATCTTTCTGGGTCATGAGCTTTACGTTAAAACATTCAAAGTTTTTCAAGCTCATGAAAACGACTTCTAAGTAAACGTCAACTTAGAACTCGTTCTTCAATTAAAAGGAAAGTTTATCGCCGATGATAAATGTACCCTTACAACGAGAAATTAATTTTTCTCGGGCATGAGCTAATAGTAAAAACATTAGAAGTTTTTAAGCTCATGCACAATGACTTACAGTTAAATATCAGACTGTAACTCGGACTTTAATTTTAGGAAAGCTTATATTTAATGATAACTTATCCTCGTAACGGGAAGTTAATTTTTCTCGGTCATGAGCTTGTAGTAAAACATTCCAGGTTTTGAGCTCATCAAGGAAAGTGTATCTTTTAAATAAGAGAACTTTTCCTCCTAACGAGAAATTCACCTTTCTCGGTCATGAGCTTTATGTTAAAACATTCAAAAGTTTTCAAGCTCATGAAAACGACTTCTAAGTAAATGTCAACTTAGGACTCGTTCTTCAGTTAAAAGGAAAGGTTATCGCCGATGATAAACTTATCCTCACAACGGGAAGTTTAGAACTTCTCGGACTTGAGCTCGTTTTGTAAGATATTCAACATCTTAAGCTCAAGTAATTGGTTTTCAAAACTTTGAACACAATTTTTCGAGAATTTTTCAAAAGGTTTTTCTAAATCTTTCAAAATTGTGTGTTCTAAAATGTTTTGATAACAAGAGCATGTCTTCTGGAATCGATAATATTTACGATACTAGAAATGTCATTCAATAATGACACGGGGTTGTAAATAAAGTTCGAGCAGAAGTTCAAATGTTTTAAAACATGCTCAAAATGGCTTATTATTATTTCAGATAGTAACCCGCTTTTCTTATTAAAGTCAAGCATTTCACCGGAAAGCTTTGACTCAACAACGGGAATTAATTTTCTCGGGCATGGTCTATTTAGAACCATGTAAGGGATTGTGTTTACGGAATAACACAATATAACACGAATATATGTACATGTCAGTGCATTTATTTGTTAAAACAAGAGAAATCTTGTTTTTATGAAGTTATCATCTCCACCAACCGTAGCAATTTACAATTGATATCTACATACTCGACGATGCGACTACTCAAACGGCGACTACAGCTCTTTCAATAGAACACGGGTCAACAATTGAGGGGGAGCAATTGTCCAGCATTCAGAATCTTTGACGCCGAAAGTGCCAAGTTCACATGTTGGTGTCAAGACAACGATATCAATCGTACACATGGAGTAAAGAGATAACTTTAGACATGATGAGGCGACCAACATTCGTGAACAAGAACCATGTGCTTCTTTCATATGATGTTCTCCATCATTCAGGTCCAACCTCATAAATCACTAATCTTGTGAACACATTATCATATATGATCTTTGCACGTGATAAATACCTTACACTTGTGTTTAAAAGGTATTTAAGTTACGTTTCAGGTACATCCTCATTAATTTGAGGGGGAGCTTGTGTAAATCATGAAGATAATTGGATTTACATTTTTCTTCCCAAATTTTCTTAAACTGCTATTAAATCAATTGATATTAAAAACATCGATTGGGTTAATATTTTTAATATGGGGGAGAAAATGTGATTTAATATGGGAAATGATTAATCACAAATGGTTTGACTTAACGTGATAGCTCGTCCCGACATGTGCGAAATATTTTCGGACATCGTGGCATATGTTAAGGGGGATCAAAATGGATTTGCACTTCAAAATGGATTTCATGGTGATTTATACTTACCCGCAACCCATTTATTTCACGACGATGAAGATTGTGGTGACATAAGGATGGTAGGATAGGTTAAAGTCCAATGATTCCTCTAGAACCGGAGGAATCTTCCCAAGGACATTCCATAGCTAGAAATAGTAGTCCTTAGGAAAGTTGGAGAAAGATTGTGAACGTAGCTGAATGCCGACCAAGTACTTAAGTTAGCACTGGAACAATCACAACAAGGTGCTAGTTATGACGTATTGGTAAGCATTGAAGGGGTTGAATAATGAAAAAGAATTGTAAAGATATGAAAAGAAAGAAGCCCTCCTTACAACTTAGGCAGAAACCGGGTCAATTCATATGCTATTGAGATCATTTTAATGATGCTTGATATTGAAGATAAGACATCATGGACCCAGTGATGCAATGCACAACCTATCCCAGCTAACTCAGATATCTCTCAAAAGATATTTGTTGATATTTGTTTTAATCACACGGAGACAACACATTATCTATTGATTTATTCACTCCGAATAAATTGGTATTGAAATGGTGGCACTCCTCTCCAGCCTCCGATCACTAAAAATCCAAAATGCACGATCGAGTCTAGAGCCATTTGAGATCATCAAATATCTCATTAGGACACACTTTCATAATTCCTTGCTTCTACACACACTGTGAAAAGTAAGAAAGATCTTAAGAGTCCTAAGCAAAATTTTCATGATCTTGCCTGAACATACGAGTAATACGAGAGTATTTACAATGAAGATGGAAATCCTTCTTGAGCGAATATCAAAAAGCTCATGGTAGGTGACTTGTGCGATTCTTTATGAATCAAACTTGTGATAACTGGAAAGCAACAGTGGTTTAATTCTTAAATGAATTTAAACACGTTCCAGGCCTCTAGCAATATCTTAGTGATCTTGCCAGAACACTCAGAGTGATACCTTAGTGTTCACAGTGATGAGTGAAAATCCTTCTAGTGTTAACCTCAAACGGCACTTGGTAGGTAACTTGCAAGATTCTGTACGAATCAAGCTCGTGACAACTGGAAAGCAACGATGGTGCGGTTCTTAATTGAATTTCACTTGTTCCAGGAACATGAATTGACGGCTTCAAATCATGCGGATATTTTTATCCAAATGATTCACTCTGTATGTTCGCAGTCAGCTTTGGACGGTCGAATAAAGAGAACGGGTTTACCCGCGAAATCTTGTCAAGGAGGTTCTTAATTGAAACTACCTGTCACAAGTACGATATTTTTATATCGTCCAACGGTCTTCACCGACCGGAGGTAAAATTCTACCGAATTAGAATGAAATGTTCAAGGCCATTTCATCCGCGTATATGTTTTGTTGCTAACTGTCTTTTGACGCGTAACAAGAAGGTGGCATTGCGGTGTACAATCCAGAAGAAGTTGTCACCACATGCTTATACTGTATGCACTTAATACTTCAACAAATTCAAGAAAGTCTAAAAGTCAAGTCTTCCGCTGTATCAAACTCTGAAGCTTTCAAGAATTTATAAAAGTATAAGTATGTGGAACATGAAGTCACGAAGAGGCAAATATCACAAGTGATGAATGCACAAGGTCAATGCAAGAGTACATGCTCAAGACTAAAGTTAAAGATCTCATCAACATATTCACAAGAACAAGATCGAAGACTCAAGCATAGTATGCTAGGTTTAAGATTTTGTAAAATGGTGTGACCTCCCTTTGGGGGAGATTGTTGGAAATACATTTTTCCAAGGAAAGTATCGGTCACACCATTGTTAGCATAGATCACGAGCAATAGACTATTTAGGACATTGTAACTTGGAGTGACCTCCCTTTGGGGGAGATTGTTGGAAATACGTTTTTACGTAGTTAGAAAGGATCGGTCACTCCAAAGATATATTCAAGTAATGGGCTCGTGATCCTATATGTAATTCATATAGCCCATATAGCCCACATGTAGGGTGGGCTATATATACCCCCTCCTAGCATGTTAGGAGGGGTTGGTTACTTTGTTATTTCTCACACATTCACTTAATCAACCATTCTTCTCTTTTCTCTCCTTTCTCTCTCTACCTTTCTCTCTCTAGTTCTTCCATTTCCCTTCCATTTCATTTGATAAATCATACATTGCTTAATCCTAAGAAATCGTAGACCTACAATATCTAATATGGATAAAGTGAATATGGGTTGTCCTCTTCTGATTGGTTATAAAATAAGCTAGTGGGATTTTAATGTAGCAGGACGGACGGCTCATAAATGAGCTGGTGATGTGGCTTGGATAGCTGGCAATCCGTGTGCTCCCTTTCTTGCATTCTTATTGGCTGTTAGCAATAAACACGGATCAAGGCCATTTTTGGTGTAATTTTTGGCAAGTTAAGTCCCTATACTTTGTCAGAATGTCCAAATGAGTTATAATCTTCATTCCAATGTCATTTTTGGTCCTTCCACTTGCATTCTTATCTAGTTTGACCCTTTGACTTGGTTGACTTAAGAGTTGACCATGTTTGACTTTAATCTTGACTTTGACCAATTTACACTTTGAGTCCTTCAACTTTGGTATGTTGTCAAGATAGGTCCTTTATCTTCAAAGTCTTGTCATCTTTGATCTTTTTTGTCTTTTTCATCCAAATAAGCTTGATTTCTTCTTGTTTGCTGAAAATATATCCTTCTTACTTATTTATACACAAACACAAAACATACCACATAATTCCGCTTTATAGCACAAAAATTAGGTATTTTCCATGTGTTTTAGGGTGATTTGCTGATTAATTGATATGAGTTTTTGCTCATATCAGTAAGGGGTTTGATAACCACTTACAGAAGCAAACTCAAAAACTATTATACATGTGAAACACCATCAGTAGCAAAAAAACTCATCATTTGTGACAAACTCTATGCTGCAAATGGGGAAAGAAGTATAACAAATAGAATCAGCCATCTTGTAGTTGAACAAAATTATCCGTAATCAACATTTTAGTGCAGCCAATACCTAATTAACTGACCTTGATATAATATCAGCTGAGTGAAAAGGATCCCCATGCCTAAGTTTAGCAGTGTCTCGGAATCGACTATATATAAAAACAGAACAATGATACTCAACGACCATGCTAGACATAAAACTGAGAACAAATGATCGACATCAAGCCAACACACAACCTGTATCGCGTAAATGTTGATAGTCCAGACTGGAAGTCTGTAATACCGGTGCGATAACCTTCTCTTTTTATAGATTGTTGTCTCTTTCTTCGTGCTCCTGCGCTAGTTTTGCCCAACGTCTTCGCCTTTGCAGGTAACATTCTTGCAAGTCGTTGAACTGTTACAATGGTGGAACAGGTTACAATGTAGATAAATTGGCGTCATACACTAACCAAAAAGAATCAAAAACATCAACAACATACCCAATCCCGTTGGGTGGGGTAACTAACCAAAAAACAACAAATCTGTAATATTTGTCAGTAACACTATACAAAGCATCAGCATGCATAAAACCAAAGTTCAAAACATATGGGGCATGTCGAATTTTCTGTTAATTCAAATAAAGGAGGTTAGGTGAGCGGTTTGGGTAACATCATTTGGGTAACAGGTTAAAACGGGTATGGGTTCAAATGGGTTTTATCTTGGGTTGACCCATAAACACTTTTTCTCCATTTTCTATAGATAATTATATCTTGGGTTGAACTTAAACACTAATTAGCAAATACAGACTAAAATTCATATAATATATAAACATCTTAGTCAAAAAAACATCATTACCACACCTAATTCAATCTAAACTCAAAAAGTACTAATCATGAACCTTAATAAAAACCAAAATCTAAGAAACATATAAAGCAAGCAACTTTTCAAACAATTAATCCCACCACCAAACAACCTTATTTTGTTAACACCTACAACAATCAACCTGGAAATAGGGCAAAATAATCGAAATATCAGATAGATTAGGCATGCATAACATGTTTCGTAACCACCCAAAATAAAACCACAAAAAAGATCACAAATCACTCACATATGTAGTTTCCTCTTTCTTCATGGATTTGAAAAAGAAATGAGACAGAGATGTTGTAGCTGAATTTGAGTTGGTGGAAGAATGTTGGATAAAAAGTGGTGGAGTGTGAGTTTTCGTCTCACACAAACACGTGTTTAATAATTAGGGACTTAAATTATCTGATTTGAAGAGTGTACGTGACATTGATTTTGGTGAGTTCTAGGTTTTTATATAAAGATAGAATAATGGTAACGTAATTATATATCTAGCGTGTGGACTCACCGCCACACAAACTCGTATCTAAAGCCTTCTCTGTACTGGTGGTTGTCGTGACAACTTTATTTAGTGACTCACGTTAAAAGGTACTAGTACTAGATAGATTGGTTAATGAGTCGAGGAAAATGAATGCTCGACGTTCAAATCCATTTGTTTAATGAGTCGAGGAAAAGGAATGCTCGATATTCACAAATACGCCCTTATCCTATAATGGGGAGTTCAGTTGGTTCAATGATAATCCACAAGGCATCGAAATCTCTCTGAAGGCAAAAGAAAATGACATGGGTAAGCAAAACATACCATTGGAGTTACTAATCTGACTGAATGTATATAATTGACTGATGAAGAGCATCTAAGGCTCGTTGGGTTTGAGTTTTAAGAAGAAAAAATAAGTCTTTGAATACAACTTTGTAATGCATGTTGCATAAGATCATGTAACGTAAGAGATGAGAAAGTGGGTAATGTGTATATTTTAAAATGGTGGGGAAAAGATGGTGATATGTGGCATGTTAGGAACATAAAACATAAATGCTTAATTTTATAGCATGGTCAGCAAAACTAACCATTACTAAGCAAGTATTTCTTGACCCTAGACCCGAAGCCATATAAACCCGTTACCCTAATTGTAAGAGTCACCCATTTTGCCAACTTTAATGCGATAAGTTGCACCCAGAGATTATGTTACTTAACGGACAAGCATACATACCTGTGACCCAAGAACCCAAACTTTTTGGAGCAACGCAAATAGATCATTCTCACTCAGTATCAAGGTTAAGAATGTCACTTTCTCATCCTTTGTAAGCCTAATATGTGTAACAATAAGGCACTGTTTGGTCGAACCCTGCCAAACAGATGTAATTTGATTGAAGTAGAGAGTTCTTTCGCTATCATACCCCAAACACGATCCTGCGGAACATTAAAGTTGCAAAAAAATATTATAAGGGCAGAATAAGATGCATACTTTAGGAGGCATTCATGTATCTGTTGTTAAATAGATTATGTAATTACTGCAGCTTAAGGCAGAAGAGGTTGGCTTAATCAATGAGTTCCATAGAGGATGCAATAAATTTATTACTTAACAATAAAGTAAAACTACTTATTTACTCCTTTCTCAACCTAGTATGAGATGCTTCAAAAAAAAATTATTGTCTCGTTTTATCACAAACATGTCATGTGTAGTCATCTTACTTATTATTTCCTTGAATACTCGGATATTGCAAAACGTTCAAACATCTTATTCTCTAATTGCAACAACTTTAAACAGCTTAAATACATCCAAAGACTTTTTTCACCGCCCCTTTTATTTATCTGATTGTGATTATATATATAATAACAAATAATCACAATCAAGATGCAAATCCAAACACCCAACTGAAAACTCAGCACATACAAAGGATTTTGATATGTGTTGCGAATAAGCTAGAAAATGAAAAAAAACTAAATTTCTTAAAAAAGGAAGAGAATGATTCAAAGAATGTTTACCTTTACAGAATAATATTCATTTCCAAGCACCAAAAGAAATAGATTGAAGAGATATATGACCCAAAAATAGATCCTTTAGATGCTGATTACATAATCCAATTCGGCGCCTATTTATACTCGGATGAATACTGCTTGAAAATCCCGTTTTCCAAACAGGAAACTTTTGTCTTTGCATAACTTGAACAGTATATACACATGGTGCAGCAGCCCTGCATCCTACAACGAAACAAGTACATGGTCGAGAATCACTTACCATTCTTGCCAACGATAGCAAACACAACCCACTGTGAGGTATCCCATAAAGTAAGCCATCATCAGAAGATACCAATGTTTCACTAATAACCTCAGATTCAAAATCTTCGGTTAATGGGATTCTGCTCAAATCAGAATCAAATTTCCGCTCTATCTCAAGCTCATGTAATCTATATTTTGTTGCTAATGTACGTATGCAAGATTTCCTAACTTGCTCGGTAATAATGAGCTTTACTTCATTGAAGTTATCACAAGAGCGATACCAACTAAGCCATCTATGAATTATACCAGAGAACCAATCAATAATATGATCATGATCTAGTAAAACAAGCATATGACACGCACGTGGGTATCCTTCGGAATTCGTTAGTCCATATCTTTCGAGACACATTCTTATAGCCTTTATTGGGGCAACAATTTCTGTGACAGATGCTGACTCAGGAGAGGTGCCAGATTCAAGCAAAAGGTTAAGAGTGGATTTTGTCTCAGAAGAAACATAGTTTTTGGCATGGTGTTGAAATGTATAAAATGAATCTTTTAATTCTCGGGGTAGTGATTTTTCTGCGATAAACTTGGATAAAATTGATTCTTCAGTCTCGGTACATTTCACAACCGCCTCTTGCATCCAAATCTTTACTAACACTTTGTACCAGTGATCTGTTTCCATTCCAGATTTTCGAAACCTTGACACCTGGCTCAAAACCGAGTTACTGTCAGCCAGTTGTTTGATTTCTGATTCCTTGACTTTCTTAAATCCATGACCCAATACCTTTTTCCCGATTCGGACCGTACCCTCATCCCACGCCTCTTGCTTTTGTAATGCAAATAACTCAATCTTTTCCTTTAACTTGTGAACTGCTTTAACTGTGGAACTGTCTTTTACAATCTTCCTTACAGTATTTCCAATAAATTTAACACCGCGAGGGTCAAGACATGGCAAAATATTTGTTGTTTTATCAAAATCTAAATATAGAGATTCCCGCATGTAGGTTTCAATCTCAGACTTAAAATCCAGAGTCACTTCTTTGGAACCCTTGACAGCAACAAGAATTTCATCCATTGACCGACAACAATGTACCCTAATTCCTGACATAACTTCATTTTTTTGAATAGGACCCATTTGTCTCTTAAACCAGCTACGCAACTTTGATGAGGACCCATCACGCTCACCATCAAGAACTTCATATTTCATTGACAAATTACGAATTTCACTGTCAAAATTGTCAAGATATATATTCATAAAAATTGGTGATAAGACACCCTCTTGTGGGAGACCGTGGCCTTTAGCAAACCCCCCAAACTCCATATTGATAACTCCAGCATCAAACATTGTATGAATTATAGCATACAATCTTGGATCTTCGATTTTAGTCTCCATTGTTGATATGAGTTTACGTACGATAAAAGTGTCCATCTTTTTGTTAAGTACTAAAGTGAACCACCAATTGGTATTTTGGATTTCTTTACAAATATACTTGAAAGCGGATGACTGACCTCTTCCACTTCGGCACCCATGTGAAATTTTCGAATAATGGGGCTTGTAAACAACTTCCAAGGCTATTCTAATGGCTTCTTGTATTATGTTCAACTTAAGGTTGGGAAGCACAAGTGTTTCCTTGTTTGCTCCCCGTGTTGAAATAGAATATATGTTGGCTTTGATATCAAAACTTCCAGAAGATAATTCTGCTGCCAGAGAGTCAAAGCGGATATCGTCACACTCGGATGCGAGATTGACATTTGAGTTGACCCGGATACTATCGTAAGCATCCCGAAGAGTATATGGGTCAGCAATTACTTTTTCGAAAAGATGATGAAACTTTCCATCTTTGAATTGATCCTTTACCCTTTTCTTTATGCACAACTCAAGATACCTCTTCAGCTCTAACCGGCTCATTGGTTTCCTTTCATTAACCGACAAAGACTCTTCAACCAAAGAGGCTAAATTGCTTGCCAGTGACATCTTGTCGATGCTACTGGTGTTACCATTATTATTTGATTTTAGAGCTGAGTCAACTGAATGGCCAAGACATCTTCTTCCTGTGAGGACACACAAGAATACAAGTTAAAATGGGCGTGCTAGATAACTGGGAAAAGTCTGTAACTTTTGACGTGGTCAGGAGTCAAGACTCAGGATCGACCAGGAACACTTGATGTCAATAATACACTAAACTTTCGAATTAAAATGATCTGAAAGGTTTCGGGAATCAAATACAATATTTGGCTAATGTTTCACCTAAAACTGAGGGCTTGTGAACAAGTTATAACGAGCCAACTAGGCACAGTTACAGACGACTTTTGGTGCAGGTATTATGGAAACAAGCAATTAGGTGATGCTATATTAACTTACAAACAAAACAATATTGTAAGAGCTGATGTTCCACTTATGAGAAATAGTGAACCTTTACGAGCTCTGCGCTAGTCATACACAGATACTAAAAAGTGAAGTGGTATTTTACATAAACACATTGATTCATTAAATTTCTAGTGATGAAACCAAACGCATAAAAGGGAGAGTTGATGAGTTTGTGCATCATTTCATTTGATTAACCATTACTGTACTAAACAACATAAGAGTAGGGAATGGTCAATTTCGGATAATTGATGAATTAATTAGTCTTTAACAGTAACAAGTAAACAGTTGAGATAATTAGAAGAGAGTGGTATGAATGACCTGATAGTATTATGTAATTAGTGAAGGGATGCAGCAGGATTGGTCGACGAGTCAGAAAGCACAACATATTTCTTCGCCTTTTTCCGGCTGCCTCGCTGCCTTTTGTTACTTCTTCTTTCTCTTGCCCATTTCTATTTGGGCATTATTAATTAATTGATGCAGGTAAAGTATATATATAGTTTTTAATTGAAATTACTAGTATAAGTTTTAAATAACGTTTTTATTAAATAACAGAAAATTGTCAATTTTTAAAAGGTAAAAAAGAAAAAACATTAATAAATATATTTTTGTTAAATTATATGTTTTTTTAGAGAATAATTTTTAAACAGTACTATCAGTTTCAAAATAATGTCTATTTTAATTTTTTTAAACTTTTTTCTTAAACTTTAACTCTAAATTATTATTTTTTACAACATAATGAGATTTATTTGCGTTCATTATAAATAATGAGTCGTTACAGTTAGTCAATAAAGTATTTATAGCGTTTACCCGTGACTTATTTATAAAAAAAAAAGAAATTGTCATATTATATATAATATGACCGGTGACCAAACTTGAGTAACCTATTTATAACGAAAAAAACTTTAGTAATTTAGGTGATAAACTTTAGTAACATATTTGTGTATTAACTTTTATAAAACCTCAATTTTATAGAAAAATTTTATAAAGCGTATAACCAGTTGGATTATTTACATGCTTTATTTAGTAAAGCAAAATGCTTATCGAGGATTTTATTCGTTCAAAAAATTAATTTTTTTATTTAATAATATCTTTTAAAAATTAAATTCGTTTTAAAATTTTTTAAAATAATAAGACCCAAATTATTACTAACTTTAGTTAAAAAAATTAAAAAAGATGTGAGAAATCGATAGAATGGTTTGATGAGAACATAAAAGTAAATGAATAAAACTAGAAAAAGAAGATAATTAATAAAATTTTAGTGGTTACATTTTAAATAAAATAGATGAACTTAAGTGAAATTTATAATTTTGCATATTTTACAATAACTTTAGAAAATAAACAAATAAACTCTTATACTTTATACCTAATAGACTTTATATCTTAAACATACAAAATTAATAAAATTTATTTAAATACTAATATTAATATATAATGAAATTTTTTATGTACCCAACCACGTGCATAATTATTAGTTGCACGAATTTCGTAATTACAAATCATTAAGCACTTGAAAATTTTTATACATCATATTTAAACTAAAACTAACCTGATATCCGCGCAGTGCTGCACCGAGTATCCGACGATATTTTTTGAGACGAACAAATGTTACTCTACTACACGTTACCCATTAAGTATATTATTCACATTAATGCTAAAGTTATAAAAAAAATGAATTAAAATAAACCCTTACTAAAAATTAAAAAAAAAACTAAAAGTTGGGGATATTGAATTAAAAAACACGAAATTTAAGAAAATACGATAAAGTTAAATTATAAAACTAAAAAATTGATGAAAATATTTTTTCATTTATAACTAAAAATATTATTTTAATAAGTTGTTACAAAAGTTAGTTACAAATATAATGACATACAATCGTGATGAAGAAATCAACAACCTCTTGATTTAGTAAGTTAAAAGGTTTAAAAATTTAGTTTTATTATTTTAAGAAGATTTTACATGATTTATAAATTAGTTATAGATTATAGATATAAAATAAATTTGATTTATGTGTAAGTGTGCACGGGACTTATAACTAATAATATTTAAAATATAATTGATTATTACGCAAAAGACATAAATATATGTGAATTTGAATATGATGTGTTATATGTTTTTGAGTTAGAGATTAATATAAATTCAAAACTTAGTAAATACTTTATGGATAAATTGTAGCCATTATTTTTTCTTCAAAAATAAAAATGCTTAATTTTCACTTTTTTCTTAAAATTAAATATTTGTAAATGATAAATCGTCAAATGACATAAAATACACAATCGTGACGAAAATTAAATAATTTTTTTATAGAGGGCACATCTGAATAATTTTAACAATTCTTTTTTTATTTTCTTTAGTCATTTAAAAAAATTATATAAATCATATATGATTTGATAAAATCATAATGTATATAATTTGTGATATGGTTTTTTTTGACATAAGTAAAAATTCTGAAAATGCATAATTAATTTGAAACAACTTTTAAATATTAGTAATAAAATTATGGGACGAGGATTATATTATAATCGAGATGCACCTTTTTTGACTTTGTAAAAGGGTTGACATAGTGAAGTCGTAAAGACGAGACAGATAGACAAAGTAAACACACGTATACATTGAAAATATGTTTGTTAAGAGCTGAAAATTAAAGGGTAAAAGCTATAAAATACCATCTTACTTATTGATTTGTGCCGACTTTAAACATTTACTTTTTTATTTTGTGACTTTAACAATTAACTTTCAATTTTGTTTCGACTATGCCAATATAAGCATAAAATAACTATATTACCTTCTTAAATGACCAATATACCCTTTGTCTTTTTCTGACATTATTAACTGAAAAAACACCTCATTGTCTATACTGAGTAATGATCTAGCTACGAAATTCATATATCATTAATCAATATATATATCTCTCTATACATATAACAATTCAGATCTATCTTCAACTTCACTTTTTCTAACAACCTTAAAATCAAAATTCTTTTATTTTTTTTTTCTATAACCGAGTATGACAAACACACTCACTAAACACATGTATTATTTGTCAGACCAACCACAAATACACTCAGGCACATATAATGGTTGGCTATATGGTGTTTGGCAGAATGTCTGTATTGAACTTTGCGGTTGGTACCAACATGGGTCCATTTAGTTGAAGCATCAAGTTGTATTAGTGAACGAGTGTTAACCCAACATAAAAGAATAAGAAAATCAAGTAGTGAATTAAGTATGTTGCTGAAAATTTTAATTTTAGATATCGAAGTAGTGAATTAAGTATTAGTTGAGTGATTATTCTTTCGAGGTGTTCAATGGTATTGGGATGAAAGAATCAAAATGATTATACAATGAAAGGAAGTAAAGCCTCTCTCTGTAGCATCTGAGTTCACAACCCAGTTTGAATCTCTTTTCCTTCTTTCAGGAGTGTTTAAGTTGACTTTTTAGGTAGTCAAACCAAGCTCAAAAGGATAGATTGTGGTTTTACAGAGCGTATCAATTTTTTTCTTTAAGTTTATGGTAAATAATGAAAAAAGACAGCGAGACAATTCTCAATTAATAACTTAATGACTTTTTATGAAACTAAAAACTATGGTCGGTTAACTAAACTAGAATGAAATAGTAACAACCACATCTATGGCAGTACATGGCAATGCATGTAATTATATTGAAGAAGATAAGGATAATATAGTCATTTTATGCACGAGATAAAAAAGTAAATGTTTAAAGTTAGCACAAATCAATAAGTAAAATAATATTTTATAACTTTTACCCAAAATTAAAATAGAAAGTATTAATGGCCAGTTGGCCACCTTCTTGACTCCTTCCTAGCTTATTATCATTAAATATGATAAAAATGGGACTTGGTAGAACAAGACTTGTTGTTCACGTAATCGTACTGTCATGGCAAACCAAAGCGTCGGGGGAGGTCGAGCAAAAATTGTGGTTATCGGTGGCGGAATAGCCGGTTCATACATTGCTAAAACTCTCCAGTTTCATGGAAATCTAACGCTTATTGATCCGTATGTTTCCTTCATCATTTCTTATATAGTTGTTTTCTCATACTATCTCGATCAAACATTTGTTTCTCATCGCACATAATGATCCAAATAATAGGTTACGCGTATGCTAATGCTTTTATACAAGTATCAGAAACGTAAATCACGGGCGATGCAATTAGTCAAATCTTCATGGTTTTGTTTAAAGTTAACAAAAATTTAGCATCCATTATATTCGAATCAAGGTTGCAAAATCGCTAGGCACTAGTCGGGCGGTCGATCACCTTCGAGGCGGGGAATTTTAGACATATAAATATGATAAAGAATACGTGTAACATAAAAAATACCTCTAATTTCGAATAATTCAAAGTTCACATAGTTTGAAGTTGTAAGATAGACAAATAGACATAACAATTTAAGTACTTAAAACTTTAAACGTGAACATATAATTCAATTGGTTTCAATTTCATACAGAAAACTCCTTACTTTATGTTTGATGTTATGTTAAAATAAATATGAGCACTTATTTTTTTGTAAAAAATATTGACTTTTACTTGATTTTCTTGACTTTGTTGACCGCCTAGGCCGCCTAGCACCGCCTAGGCGAATATTTGACCGCCTTTTGACTTTTCCGCCTAGCTTGGCCGCCTAGTCATAAATCGAGGCGGAGTACGACCGCCTAGGCGGCCGCCTAGCCCGCTTTTTACAACATGTAAACTAAAACATAGTACATTGCGATATATGTAACTGAATTTGATGTACTTACTTCATAGCTTTTGAAAACTTTTCACATCTTTATATAGCCGATTATAATTAGCATTGTTTTTTTCTCTATATTCAAAGCACTTCTCAAGTTCTCATCACTTTTGAAATTTAAATGACTTGGTAGTTGAAGGTGGACATAATCAGGAAGAGTATATAGATAGAAAAATATACGTATAGTCGTATAGAAGTTGTATAGAGTTATGTACCACTATCAAGTTTCCAAAATACCAAATTTCTCTTCAAAATCGAACATGTAATTTTCCTTTCTTTTTTTAGTGTAAAGTGCGATTTAAATTACGTGTGCATATTTTATGGCTTCTATGAGTCTATCTAATAATGTAACAGGAAGGAATATTTAGAGATTCCATATGCAAGCTTAAGAGGAATGGTGGAACCAACTTTTGCAGAAAGATCTTTAATCCAACACAAAGATTACCTAACGGCCTCACGTCTTGTTGTGTCGAATGTTATTGACATATCTGATTCTGATGTCCTCATATCTGAGGGTCGTTTAGTCCCATATGACTATCTTGTTATTGCTACTGGTCATGCGGATCCACTGCCAAAAACAAGAGCTGAGAGGCTTAGAGAATACCAAGCAGGTATAACTAATCTTAATCCAAACAGTCAACATTGTGTCCGGAATAACATCCAAGTTCTTATCCTTTGCAGTAAATTATTTAGGAAGAACCATCAGCAATAACTAACTTTTTTTCTTGGAAACTTTTCAATGTCAATACCAATTTGTAGCAAATTTTAAACAGAAAGGTGGGTGTACTAAACATTGATCACTTGCCAAATTGATGGTGTTGAACTGGATTAGGCAAAATGGGCGGGTTGGGTCATATGTAAATTAGAGTAATTTCTTGTCACGTTGATACGGGTTGTGTCGGATTCACCCGCAGTCCTTTTAAACAGAAAGGTGGGTCGGTCTTGGCCTCCTAGGGATGATTATTTCCAATGGTTTCTGACCGTGATGATTTGTGTCAAACTTGACAAACCAAGGGAATGATTGTGCAGTTTACTCTAACTATGTAATAAGTCAAATATGATTAAAATGTCTGCATTTCTGAATAATATTATTCTAGGAGGTTTCATACATTAAAAGTACATTTTCAGCAACCCCTTAACTTGTCAGACTTATTCCAGACAGTAGCCAGTTTCCTTCTACGCCTTCGTTTATAAAGTTTCACGTTTGTGACGTCAGACATAAAACATAACCCCTATACGCGTCATAAATAAATGAGTTGAAACTGCTTTATGCATTGACATATGCTTGAAGCTCATGTATGCCTTGATCTCATGACAGAGAACCAAAAAATAAAAGCTGCACAATCGATACTGATTGTTGGAGGTGGACCCACTGGAGTAGAACTGGCAGGAGAAATTGCAGTAGATTATCCAGATAAAAAGATAATATTGGTGCATAAAGGATACCGGCTGCTGGAATTTCTTGGAGTGAAAGCTTCTAAGAAGACATTAGATTGGCTACACTCAAAGCACGTTGAAGTGAAACTGGAGCAAACCGTAGATTTGGAAGATGTTGCAGATGGAAATAAACTGTATAAAACTTCAGCGGGCGAAACCATCAAAGCAGATTGCGTTTTCTTGTGCTTAGGAAAGCCACTGGCCTCGTCATGGCTGAAAAATACCATTTTGAGGGATAGCTTGGATGCCAATGGGAGTGTGATTGTTGATGAAAATTTGAGAGTCAAGGGGCGCAGGAATATTTTTGCAGTTGGGGATATTACAAACATCAAGGTAAGATGTTACACACACTGCAATTTAATCAAGTCTTGGATTCATTATGTGATCTTTTGCTAGGATAGTTGCCTAGCAGCTTAGTTTGTGTTCAAAGTCAAAAAGCCTTGCCTTGAAATGGTTAAATATATTTAGGAAATAAAAATTGGGGTAACTGATATATGTGTGCCTTTTTTAGAAGACTTGTTAGAAATGGGTGAAAACAGGTGAGTTTCGTCAGTTGCGCTGACCCGATAAACTTTTATCCATATATCGTGTGTGTGTTAAATATAGTAACAAAAAATATACTTATATTATTGCAACAATAACATAACTTTTTGTATAAAAGTGTTTAGTTGGTTGTATCATTTGCTTATTACATATACACTTTGGACTAATTTGCCTGGTTCTTATCCTTTTAGCTTAACTTTTTTATTTTACCCATGAGACTATGAGAGATAAGTGAATGGTCAATGTTGGATAGTACTTATCACACTCTGGAAACACAAGATAGAACTTGATAATCCATTGTGAAAATTTAATGATAAATAACCATACACAAACAAGGACAGTTCTTTCTAAGATTTTGGTTTCAAAATTCTAGCATCTCTCATGGGTGAACTGTGTTCTCAAGATTGATTTAATGAAGAAAATGAAAGAATGTGAAAGTAAATACAATTTGAAAGGAAATGAAAGTAAAGTGTTTCATTCCAATATTGGGGTGAAACACTTTACTTCCATTTTTTTCATTTTCTTTAATGAAGGATCTCGAGAAAACAGTGTTAAGGAAGGAAAGTAAAGGAAACCTAGTGTTATTTTCTTGATTTTGGAAGTAAAATGGTTCCTCCCAAAATTGGGGTGAAACTTTTTACTTCTAATTCCTTTACTTTTCTTTATTAATCCATCTTGAGAACACTTAAGATACTTCATAATTACTGAGCTGATATATATTTTGTAAACATATTTGACAGAATAAATGGATATAAAATTCTGTCAGATGCATTTTGAACTATTACCCAAACACAAATATTGAAATCTATACTCGTTTCAAGCTAAATACATACCAGCATGAGATGCGTCCATATGGTGATTGTTGGTCTAATGATTTTGTACGTACTTTATCTAACTCGGTACTTAACGGCTTCAGGAAATGAAACAAGGTTATTTTGCTAAGAAGCAAGCGTCAGTTGCAGCCAAGAACATGAAATTGCTGCTGAGTGGAGGAAACGAAAGCAAGATGTCAGCTTACAAGCCCAGTTCAGCTAAAACCTATGTTTCACTCGGAAGGAATGATGCAGTTGCTCAATTTTCTCTAACTACAATGATTGGATTAATTCCTGGATTAATTAAATCCAAAGACCTTTTCGTTGGGAAAACAAGAAAGGAACTGGATGTTGATTCTCATGTCGTGCATTAAGAGTAATGATACCTTCCGAGTAGTCATACGTACATATTTTCTCTCTTTGTGGTTCTAAAAATGATATGGTTGCTGATCGCGTATCAGCTATTTGTTCTGCTGTGTAATTATCTACTCAATCTACTCATTTGTTATATCATTTATTGCTGAACATATCAATGGTTCGTGAGTAAATGTCTATCCTCATTGTCAAGTGGCTTTATGTCAGTTGAAGAAAATTTTACCAAGTAGACCATCAATAGGATCAAATATCTTGATTCGAGTCTGTGTTCATGCTTTTGTGGGTTAAATTCCTAATTGTTGATGATCCATCTATACCTATATGTGGTCTGAGAATCTGTTTTGAAATTAAAGTCAAAACATCAAACATCATTTTCTTAGACAAAGTCCAAAGACTCTTTCTTGGCGGCGTTGTTGACTCTTTCTTGTCCTCTCCTCATGGGGTCAATGCCTTGTTCAACACTCAAACCCTCCATCCTTGGTGTTATATATTACTTCAGTTGTGAAAATAAACATGCATTATATACAAGTTGAAATTGCATCAGTTGGAAGAAACAAGATTTGTTGGTCAGGCAATCAAGTTATGGCAAACCAAGTGTTAGAAGGTGGAGGAAGGAAAGTGGTGATTATCGGCGGGGGGATTGCTGGTTCGTACATTGCTAAATCACTCCAATTTCATGGTATATTGACCATGATTCATCCGTACGTATCCTCTCTTTCCCACAAATCTGCACTTTTTTCTAATATAGAACTGAATCATACATTTCTGCTGCAAGTTTCAGACTTTAGGCATTCATTTTGGAATAAGAGCTGTTGTCTTTTCAGTCCCTTTGTGTATTAATAATGTTTATGTATCTGACTTGCCTGCTACACGTATACTTGATCTATAGTAGCGGTACTAAAGGTTTCACGTCAGACACTCATTACAAAAACCTCTCGGCATGCACTCTACTAAGGGTAATTCATTTGGCGCCTACAAATATCATTGGTGGATTTCAAGATTGATTTGTAGATACTATATAGGAACTATGTAAAACTTCCTAACAAATGAAAAGTAATGTAACTTTTTTCTCAAATATGAAACATTACTAAACATAATGTAGAGTGAAAGGCATGCTATTCTGCATCATTACCTTCTATTGCCAATCTGATAACTGCTAAGCCCATAAGGAGTTCATCAAGATTATGTATACATGATTTGTTTATCTGCAAGCATCTCCAAAATTGATTAAAATCCATTATATATGAATTCTGTTATGAGATACTTACCTAATATTTATTGCAAGAAACTACTGACGGGCTACTATCTTGGCTTCTATGTAACATCAATTGTTACAAAACAGGAACGAGTATTTAGATATTCCATGGGCTTGTTTAGGGGGAATGGTGGAACCTAGATTTGGAGAGAGATCCTTAATCCAGCATAAAAACTACCTAAGGTCTTGTCGTGTTATTGTGTCCAATGCTGTCGACATATCTGATTCTCAAGTCATCACATCCGAGGGTCAGTTGGTCCCATATGACTATCTTGTTATTGCTACTCGTCATGGAGATCAACTACCAAAGACCAGAGCCGAAAGAATTATAAAATATGAAGCAGGTAAAACCCGTCCTGAACATCAAACATATATTGTCCAGAAAAAGATTTCCGTTAATGAATTATAGTATACTTAAAATTGAGTAACACCCCCTAAATATGGCCGACACCCTATTATTATAATCATAAGAGAATGTAATACAATACTTCAAATATTTTTTTACATGACAGAATACGAAAAAATTAAAGCTGCTCAGTCGGTTTTGATTGTTGGAGGAGGACCCAGTGGAGTACAACTTGCAGGAGAAATAGCAGTTGACTTTCCGGAGAAGAAGATAACGTTAGTGCATAAAGGCGAGCGGTTGCTGGGATTTCTTGGACCAAAAGCTTCTAAAAAGACATTAGATTGGCTAACATCAAAGCACATTGAAGTGAAACTGGAGCAAACTGTAAATCTGGAGGACGTTGCAGATGGAAGTAGACTGTTTAAAACTTCAGCTTGTGAAATTATACAAGCAGATTGCTGCTTTTGGTGTATAGGGAAGCCATCAGCCTCATTGTGGCTTAGGGACACCAATTTCAGGAATAGTATGGATGCCAATGGTGGTTTGATCGTTGATCAAAAATTGAGATTCAAGGGCCACAAGAATGTCTTTGCTATCGGAGATATTACAAACATCAAGGTTAGTTGATATTTCTTTTCTCCGCCAAATACTTGCATGAGAACTTTATTACAAAAGAACTTTATTACCCATTCGACCCATTAGTAAGTTAATGGGACAAAATTTGCATCTCCAGCTTTTCTATTGAAATTTTGATATATAGCTGGGTAAATTAATAAATTTGAAATTAACATGGATTTTGTTACCGATTTATTACCAAGGTTACATATTTTGTTCGACACTCTCAAAAGTAAAGTTCTATGTTTCTGGAGGGACTTAGAGGCTCTCACAGACAGAAAATTCAGATTCTTTATATAACGTTTCATGTAAATGATAGGAAAAGAAGCACGGTTATTTGGCTAAAAAGCAAGCATCAGTTGTGACCAAAAACTTAAAATGGTTGCTGGGTGGAGGCAACGAAAGCGAGATGGTATCAACGTACAAGCTTAGTGCGGCTAAATCCACTGTTACTCTGGGAAGTCATAGTGTGGTGGCTCAATCAGATCTGAATACAATGATGGGACGAATCCCTGGATTAATTACATCTAAAGACCTATTTTTCGGGAAAATGAGAAACGAATTAGATGTTGATTCTCATGTTGTTCACTATCAAGAATGATACAGCATGTTCTGATGCTTGAGATCCACTACTTACTCCTACGTACATGCATCTCTCTTTCTGGCTTTGAAGATGATAGGGTTGCAGAAAATGGTTGACAGTGGATCAAGTCATATATAGATCATTAGATATCCACCGATGTAAAGCTAATGTATTTTCTTTTAAACATACATACTTCCATGATTCGCAAAATACCAAGTTCAGAATTAAATTGATAGCTAATTTGGAAAAATCCAAATACTCTTAAATCCAATAGAGTTATTCTCAAAAGAAACTTGTAAACAACTTGAACACCAGTTGAAGACACTTGATAGTATGAAATCGCAGTAAACTTTAGAAAGACGGATGGAATCAAGTGGATAGACACTAAACAACATCATAGCCACCGGCCACCACATGGAACTCTAGCATGACAGTTTGAAGGGGGATTTCTGGCAGTAGATGATCAAGCATTTACATAGACAAATGCAATTTTACATGGACATTCAGAACGACAATATTAACGTACAAGTCGGCTGCTTATCATTATCTATTAACCTTGCAGGTTACAAGATCTTTGTATGACCTTGAACAAACTTCATGATTGTGGTGCACATTACATATGGGGTATAGACTACTTTTTACTGAACAGGGTCATTACTAATGTGGTACAATAGACTTATTACCAAACACAAGAAACAGCATACTCTACAGCCTTAGTCTGTGTGAATGATGTTCTTACAATTGAGACAAATCTATATTTCATCAACAGCCTCAACAATGTTATTCATGAAAGTTCACAACTACTGACTTTGGGCCCGTAACATATACCATTGTAATTTCAAAACTAAAAGACATATTAAAATTAAAAGAATCTGCTAATATCATGCTCATTGAATTTTATAATGTTTAAACCATGTCACAAGAGGGCTATAAGAATCCATTGTCATATAGAGCTAGATGTCTCCATTGCACACTTGGTGTCAATTCATCAATGAAGGAAACATATATTGTAATGAACTAATGAACCCTTGATAAAAGTTGTACGGCACATGCAAGAAATACCAAAAAATTCATATCTCGAGATAATCCAACTCTACAAGACCAATACTAAGGTCGATCACTAGTTATTGCAGTATATTCTGATCTCTATCATCATAAAAATTCAAAGCGAGTAGTCGTATCTTACATTCACGCAGTCTTCAGACCAGTTACAAAAATACGCTTAATGTCCCATGGTTCTGAGAGACTGGCAACCTTCCAAAAGTCTTGCAGACCGTTGTATTTTACTTAACCATCATTCTGATATGGTATCCTACCACGGTATCATTATATTAAGTTTTCAGGAAAGGCAAAGCATAGAGCTGTTGCAGACACTATATGCTAGAAATGTGGGCAATATTAGCAAAAGATCCGTGAGAAGCATGGTCTCCAGTCCATATGTCCTCACAGGGCCTTTAAAGAGTATAAAAAGCCACGGTATCAATGCATTCATCAACAGCCAAAGAAAACAACTCACTTTGCATAACAACAAAAGACCCGTGAGAAGCATGGTCTTCGGTCCATATGGCCCGGTCCTAGTTCTGATAAGGTATCCTATCACGGTATCATTATATTTATTATATTTTCAGGAAAGCATAGAGCTATTGCAGACACTAAATGCTAGAAATGTGGGCTATATTTGTTGCAACTATATCTTCCATTAACACCCTACAAATGAACTTTCAATGCATTCATCAAAAGTCAAATAAAACAACTCACTTTGCATAACAAGCAAAAGACCAGTGAGAAGCATGGACTTCGGTTCATATGGCCCGGTCCTAGTTTGGTCAGTGTTGTTCCAGTCCTCACGCAGCTTTAAAGAGAATAAATGCTTGATTCTAGACTGTTGGACCTCTTGTATTCCTTCTAAAACTTGGGCTAATAACTTTTGTAAGCTTATTATAAGAGCAAACGGTACGGTCTCGTGCCGTGGGGTGGTGTTATAAAAAAAGCTTGCCTAGCTTTCTTCAACATAACATAAGAATCACCATAACAACATAAATGAGACACCAGACTTTCTCGTGCAAATGACCTCCAGCCCAGCTGGCGTGATGCACTGGGTTTACATCCACTGTGGGCTGCAGGTTGTGGGTTCGATCCTTGTGGTCGTCGCATTATGCATAAATTTAACTCATACCTCACACGGGCACACGTGGGGAATTCTCCCTGGAAACCCCTTTGGGGGCTGGGTTTGCCCGCTATGCGGAGCTCGAACTCGGGGTGCTCGTTGAAATATTGCGAGTAGGCTTCCGTTTAATTATTTGCCGTTTCCAAAAAAAAAAAAAAAAAAAAAAAAACCACTCCTTTTTTTTTAATTCAATTATATTCTAAAAACAAATTATAAAAAATAAAATAACTTCTGAGGCTCCTTGGTTCGTCTTCTTCATTCAGATTTTCTTCCAAATCAAACAAAACCACCAGATTTATAAAAATAAAAATAAAATCGCGAAAACACGGGGGTCGGTACGGCCCCTCACGTTTTCGGGATCATTTGGGCTGGAGAGTACGGCGCGAGACGCGAAAACGCCACTCGGGGTGTGGTTGCTCGGGCCGTGAAGTGGCGTTTTCGCGAAAACGCAGCCCGTACCCTGAGCTCTAACCATGTAACACTTAACTACATATAATTACTAGATTTTTATTTATTTTTGCAATATATAATACAAAAACATAAGCATTCCAAAATGTTAACTTGCCTATTATTAATAGAAACCTTATAATTTTAATCCACTGCTAAAACACAGCACGGTTAAGGGTACATGAAACCAGCAGACACACAAAGATAATAAGAACATGCACTCCCTCTTTAATAAGACAACCATACAGTTTGAAAGTAACACGACTTAAGCACCAACCCTATCGCGAGGAATCAAGCGTAGTTCTGAGCCATGTTTAAGGAAGACATTGCCTGTATAAAAAAAATTCATACAAAACTGACAATTGTAAGCACCAAGATAACAGAAAGAATTGCATCAATTTTGCACACAATTAAGCGGTGGCCAATAAAGTTTCAATGACAATAAAAGTAGCAAAAGTCAGATAATGATTTGTGATACTTTTACCGTGCAGCTGAAACCAGAAATTGCAATTGTCTTCTCGGGTCACATCATTTTAAGAATGTGTATTTTGTGGGAACCAGATTTATACATGCTTTGCTACTTTAGCTAGTTTACATTTGACTTTTGAGTAGCACTCTAATGTAAATATTAAGAAATATCTTAACACTTCATACAAAATTTATGTCATATAATGTTGTTTCTGAAAACAATGGTTCTGACTAGAGGTGCAAAATAGGTAGTTCGGGTCACGGGTTTAGATTGATTTGTGTCTAAACAGGTACGGGTCTAGATGGGTCTCCTAGAAACATGGGTCTAAACAGGTCCGGGTCTAGATGGGTTTTGGTCATTTTAAAAAAGAACAGTTTTTTCTTTTAATAAAATATGAAAAAAGTGAAACTTAAAAAGACCCGCTAGACCCACTTAAACCTGTTGGTTAATTATACAGAAGTTCACTTCCTATCAAATAACCAATTAGACTCATCTATAAAATTTAGGGCGACCCAACTAGACTCATCCTGTACTAGATATTTTACCAATGGGTCTTAAATTGCCAAAGATAAGTTTATCTCTATTTATACTTTGACTTATTGCGTCTAAATCAACTAAAAGAAATGGTAAAGTACCTGCACTTTGCTGAGGATTGATGCCGACACCATCTGCATAGCAGAAACAAAAATAAGGAAAGGGTTAACGTATTGCAAGAAACATTAGAATTATTCCAATTACATGCAAGCACAACTCTCCACAAAGATGAAGTCAACTAGTAGCAACCTTAATAGTTTATCGTTTATCATTGCAATTTTGTACAACATAAGCAAATACCAAACACTATTTCCTGAAATGCTAATTTAATTTTCACCAACCAACAAGTTCTTATTTAATAGGAATCCCAAACAGTATACAAGATTGCTAAAACTCAAGAAATCACACGATTCCCACCGCGAGAAATAGAACATAAGCACGAAATACACCCAAAAACAACTATGAAGTGCACGGTAACAAACAAACATTCTATTAGAGGGTATTTGGATTAACTTACTGATTCGGCTTATGGGCTAATTTAAATCTGGAAAAGCTCATTAGCCCACTTATCAAGTTGAGCTTACGCAAAAAAATGAGGTTTCCCATTTCCCAAATTGAAATAATCCGATAAGGCGATAAAACAAGCTAATCCCTAGGTCACAAACAATCATGGTTGAGCAAATATTACAGTTTAAGAGTTAAGAGAAACGATTGGGATCTAAAGATCTGACACTTGATTGGTTAGTGGGTCCTTTTGGTAAAACAAACAAAAAGCTATATTATTTTGGGCATGTTTGACGCAATGATCTAGTTGAAGCTCAAACTTATTAGGGGGTGTTTGGGATTGCGTTTGGAACTAGATTATCTACTTATTTCATTTTGAAAATGGAGATAAGCTAAAATGAGTGTTTGGATAATAAAAGGAAAAAAGTGATTATTTGCGTTTAGAAACTTTCAAAATGGAGTTTTGAAAAAGTAAGTGAGGAGTTACTTATTTCATTTTCAAACTTTAGAAAAGCTAAAATGAGTCATTTTAGCTTATCAACTAAACAAATAATCTGATTTGCCAAACACTAAAAAAAATTGATAATGTGATTATTGCAATTTCAAACAACATAATCAAATCCAAACACTATTTCTCAAAACCACGTTTTCTAATTGTTGATTATCTAATTGTTTATTTTCAAAACACATACTCTATTTTCAATAAGCAATCCCAAACAGCCCCTAAATGTAAAATCGCATAAAAATACATCAAATAAAATTAAAAGCCTTTTTGCGCGTACGTGACAAACAAAGCTGATTTTAAAGGCTGAAGGCGGGCCAAACATAGCAATAAGAAAAATGAATGAATTATTGAATGAAAAAAGATAGGTAGTGTACCAACCATTGGTAATGATGGCACTAGTTTGGGGAGGAACTTTGAATTCTTCAGCAGCAAATTTCAAAACAGCAGTAAATGGTGCTCCTTCTGGGACGCTAAACCTGGTTTTTTAATAATATTTATTAATAAATAAATCAATCAATCATAACAAAAAAATAAAAGAATTGAGATTGATTACTGACACTTTAAAAGGAAGCTTGGGATCGGAGGTCAGAGTGACCTTGAATGACACCTTTCCACCCGCACCACTCGCCATGCTTTTTTTCTTTGATTCTCGTCTATCTGTATCTGTGTCTTGTCTATGTTTGGTTTAATAGCTAGCTTAACTTTCAAGCCGATGCCACACCTTTTTAGGGGGTGTTTGGATTTTCCATTTATTTCTACTTTTCAATGGTAGAAGCCAAGGCCGAGCATGACAGACTCAAAACCGACTCGGACCGGATCTAATTGAACCGGATCGAGTAATTTTGGTCCGATCTTCCGTCCGAGGTTCTGGACGAATTCGGTCTTCGGTCCGGTCGGTCTGGTCTGATCTGGTTCGGTTCGGTTTTAGCAAAATCTCGTCAAATATGTTTAATAGGACTGGACCGGACCGAGGACCGAACCGAACCGGATCGGACCAACCCGGACCGGACCGGACTATTTCGGTCCGGGGTTTCGGACCATTTCGGTCCTAGGTCCGGTCCGGTCTTAGCCGGTCTGGTCCGGTCCTGGACCGATACTCAGCCCTAGTACAAGCTATAAAATATCATCGTACTTATTAATTTATGTCGACTTTAAACATTTACTATTTAATCTCGTGACTTTACCATTCTACTTGTTTGTTTTATAATAATACTACTATTATGACCGTTTACATTTACACGTCACTAAATTAATTATTAAAAAAATCTAAAATTAGTTATTATATCCTACGTGGAAGTTAGAGAAAATGTTTGACCCATCCAATTGTCCATACCAAATCCGAAATCTAAACCCAACTACCCTTATCTTAAACGTAAATACGTCCGTCCCCCTTTCACCTTCACTTTATTGATTCCAACATCCAAAAAATTATAAACCCTAAATCTAGAGATCTAAACATAACCCTAATTTCTTTGCAATCAAAACTCAAAAATGGAAAATTGGCATTACGAAAAAAACATCCCTGCTGAGTGTAAGTGCAATCTTCCATTGATGGAGTACACTTTGTGGAAACCCGCCAATCCTATTAGAAGATTCTTAGTTTGCCTCAACAGATACGCAAGTTAGATCTAATGACACCTAATTGACTTTTATTAAGTATTTAATTTTAATTGAATGATAAGAGATGATAATTCACAAAACCTAACTTGCAGAAAACTGGTGTAGGAAAGTGTCATGAGTTCTATTGGTATGACGCTGAATTGGATAATGCTTTGTACAAAGGGCTTTTGTATGAGATGCATTTCCAACTGAATCCTCATCTGAGACAGGAGGTTGATATTGAGATAAGAAGAATAGAACAATGGCTCTGGTGCAATGTGAGTTGATCAAGAGTAAGAAGAATGCAAGGTTTTGGAAGAAGCCAACTTTGATCTTGGTGGCCTTTGTGTTGTTTTTCTATGTTAAGAATTAGATATTAGTAGGATTTTTGTTGTCTTACTATGTATCAGACCCTGATGATGAACTAGGTTTTGTGTACTCAAACCAATCTCTAATGAAATTTGTTTACCATATGTTTGTCTATGTTATGAACTATGTTTGTCTATGTTATGAACTATGTTTGTTGAGAATTGTATGAGACATAGTACACAATTTGGTTGTCTGCATCAAGTGGTATGAGACATTGTGCACAAGTTTGGTTGTCTGCATCAAGTGGTATGAGACACTGTGCACAAGTTCAATAAACAAAGTCACATTTTTGTCTTGTTTTCTGCAAGTTTTTGCAGCTATTATCAACTAGGATTAAACAACACACAAAAGGTTTACAAACCAAAAGAATCTACACATAATTAAGTGTTGCTTTTCCATATTTCATGGAAGTCAAATACATAGTTCAAGACAAAAGATTACAACAAAATTTGCAAGTCTCATAAAACCTGCAATACCTACATTCACTTGTTTACCCTTTTGATCCATTACTAAAAGCTAAGCACTGATAAGTTCCTAATAGTTCATTACAGACATTAAGTTGTTTAAAAAGTTAAGAGGAAACATCAAAGGATTTATCTGGAGTACTTCCAGTCCCATCCTTGTCAAACACAAATGGTTTCTTCAACTTTATATTTGCAATTCTTTCAGATCTGCCACGGTTCTTGTGATAAATCATGACTCCATCTAAATGGGATGGTGGCCTACCCCTCTTCCTTTTTGGTGCAGGTTTTGGATCAAATGTCATTGGAGCTTTGCCTCTAGCATTAGTTTCATCCACTTTATCAATAACTTGGTCTTCAACAGCAGTTGCAACACTTGTTTCCATGGTTGGTGCATCCTCCATATCTGCAGTTGTAATAGTTTGACCCTCATGTTGGTTTTCCACACCACCTTGAACAACAGATTGTTGTGTGGGTTGTGAATGGATGTGTGGGATTAAAATCTCATTATATTGGTGATTTTATGAAGAATCATCTTCAATGTCATATCTCTAATTACCTGGATTGTAGTAATCATTCCTATCTTCCCATTCCGAATACTCCCTTCTTTCTTTATCAATCCTAGCTTGTTCTACATTAATTTCTGCTTGTCTCAATGATTCTTCATGCAGATGCTCCCTAAAAGCCTCTTCATCAAGCTCTAATTGGTATTCATGTATTACATGTATTTCCTTGTTTAGCCTTATTTAATGTAAAATAATTACAAAAAATTAAGTAATTAAGTGGTTATACTTCTTCTGCAGTTAACCATCCATGTGATGTAGAAGTTTGCTCCCCTACTTGAACCAGCCTTTGTACAAGGTTTCCTAGTCCAACCACCACTATTAGTTGAACCTGATCCAACACCCCTTTCACCACTACCAACTCCTCTCCCAACTCGTCTCCAAACACCTCTTCTAACTCATCTTTAACCGGATCCAACACCCCTACCACCACTACCTTCACATGTCTCATCCAACCCAGTACCAGAACCCCCACTTCCATCTCTTGGACCTCTTTCAGCCCTACCACATCTACTAGATGCATATTGACCAACAACAACTGCTGGATTTCTCCCTGGTTTTTTCTTCTCTACAACAGGTTTGGGTTAGGGTTCTTCTTGACATGTAGCCTTATTATGACCCTGTTTTCAACGGTTTTTTATGTCATTGTTCTACTCCTCCTACTTATTTGTGTTCCATTGTTTTCATCAGGGGCTCTTATTCTTTCTTTCTATGGTCTACCAGGCATCCTTCTTAAAAGTGGAGGTAAAGGTGGAATGTCATTAGTACTTCTCCAGATGTTAGACCTAGGTACATGTATAATGGAGAATTGATAAGCATTAAACCAAAACTCTTGACTATACCAATGGCTTACTCCTAGATCTATTTCAGTTCATTCATGCAAGTATGCAGCTATAGTATGCACACATAGAACCCACTCAGCTCCCATATTCTACAAGTATATACCTTGTTAAGTAGATTCACACCATAACTCTTATCATATTTTCTGACTTCAAGTTCTTGGCAGCCACTCTTAAATACAATCCAATCTTTGCAATAACAGAAACAAATTGATTAGTATACATGTCACATACTTACATATACAATGAATTAGTATACAGGTTATCTAGTAAGTACCTTTGTTTTTCTTTGAGTACCTCTAACCTCCTTCTTATGCTAGGTGTAATGGTGTCTTCTAAACTTGAAGAATCTTGTTCATTGCAACCAATCTTTGCATTATGTATAACCTAACCTCTTCTAGCATAGTTATGATAGGTTTATGTCTTGGACCCAAGATTGCTCTGTTAAAACTTTCCGATATATCATTCTCAAATGCAACACATCCCCTGTCCATCTCAAAGAAAGCCCTTGACCAAGAATTGGGATTCCTTTTAACTAAATAATCATATGCTTCTTGGTCTAATAATCTTATATGTTCCATTATTTCCTCAAACTGGTGTTCTATTGTACAGGATGCTGCAGCCCATAAAAGTATTTGGGACTGCAATCCGCTATACTTCTTCTTAAAGTTTGCATAAAGATGCCTTGTGTATTTCCTATGTTCAGCTTATATTAACCAGTCATGAACAACATCAAGTAATCCCTATGTCATAATAAAAAAGGTATTGATTAAGAACAATTAAGTAGAATTAACAAAACTATCAAAAATGACATTTAATTTGAAATTGTGTTACCTTATGGGAATCAAATATGACTGTTATTCCAGTTCCTTCTTGTAGATTCAAGTCTTAAACCAGTTGACCAATAAACCAATCCCAATTCTCATGATTCTTTGTTAATGCAAGTGATGCCAAAAAACATTATTAGTGTTAACTAATCTTTTTTTTTATCATGACAAATTAAAAGACATTTATCGTCAAAGAAAATCGTAAGACGAATTATTTAACAAACACTATCATCAAGGTAATAATCATTTAAGTATTGCACTAACATATCTTAATCATGTTTAGTGATCATAAAAAGTGATTAGCCTTAAACTTACATTTTGTCAAATGTGACGAAAGGTTTTAATAAACTTTCTTTATAAGAAATGTTTTATTAAAATGGAAAATGTAAATTTGGAATATGGCATATTCCAAATGCCATAGGAATATCCTTTGAAGGTAAAACTTACCTCAGATATTACTTTCCCATTAAAGGACAAAAAGGAGCGGAGTCTATACTCACGGTTCCTTAAATGGCTATGCAGTTCCTTAGTGATAAAGAACCGCATGCACAATTAAAGAACCGTAGGCAGGGAGCCGTTGGTCTTTGTCTCCTATAAATAGTGGATCAAATCTACATTTTCCATGAACCTTTTTGGACATTCTTTCTGCCTTTTTTCTCTTTTCTAAATCTTAATCATTAGTAATGATCACTTAATCTGTTAAGTATGTTTACTTATGATTATCCTCTTGATGCCTTTATTTACCTTATCCAAAGAGAAGATCACTCACACACTTGTGATGTGATTAAAGATGAAGCCTTGATGAAGATCAACCTACCTTAGATCTAGTCATGTTCATCATTTTTATTTGAGTCTTGTGTAACTCCAATGTATTTGTGTATATACTTGGATTAGTGTTGTGTTGATCCAAGGTATTAGTGAATATTTGGATTAGTCTTGTGTAAATCCATTGTATATGTGTATACTTAGATTTGTCTTGTGTGGATCCAAGTTACATGTGTATACTTGGATATGTTTTATTGAGTTGTAAGTGTTGTGTGTTAGTTCTCACTAAACTACAAAGTGATTTGTGTATGTGTCTTGTGAGTTTTCACTTAGCTTCAAAGTGAAGAGTTGTGAAGATTAGTTCTAGCTTTGGATTAGAACTCGACATCTAGCCTTGTGTCGGAAAAGAAGATGGGCGACGAAGATTGGTTCTAGCTTTCGATTAGAACTCGACATCTAGCCTTGTCTCGTAAAATGGTGAAGTAGGCGACGCGTGTAGATTGGTCTTAGCTAAGATTAGGTCTCGACATTTAGCTTAGTGTCGAAAAATGTAAGCGACGTTGTAAGGTTTTCTCCGCCAAGAAGGGAGCTTGTGGATATAGTGGAAATCTCGAGTAAGGTGTACTTAAGGAGTGGATTAGGAACGAAGATAGAGCTTCGTTGCTGAACCAATATAAATCTTGGTGTCTCCCTATTAGGTTGCCTCTTTCCTTACTCTTTACTTACTTACATTATTACATTGCATACAACAACTATTTGTCATTGTTAATGCATTAGAATTAAACCTAATCATTATGTAATTAGCTTTTAAGTACAAGGTAGTTTTGGGACAAACCTAATTGAAAGGGATTTTAATTAGGACATAAACCGAAGAGAAACTATTCAACCCCCTTCTAGTTTTCTACAATTGGTATCAGAGCTATGGTCAGTCAAGATCTTTGAAGTATATTGTGCTTTAAAGCTTGGATCGATCGATAGTCTCCTCAAATTAGAAGGATTCATTGTACTAAAATTTCTCTTTGGTTAAAACTATTTTTTTTTATTGAAAATAGGCCTTTTTAATTGGTTATATAGCATCTCATCTAGATTAGTAGTATTTATACAATTTAGATTTACTCTTAAAATGTATCTACTAGTTTATGTTTTGATATGTGTAGGTATTCATGAATCATTTAATTGATTATGGATTGAGTTACTTACACTTGTAAAAGACTCACCTTCTTTGATTTCCAACATCATTGAATGATGATATCAAGATGGGTGAGAGTGATACTAGTCCTTGAAAACTTAGTAGTCACTTTAGTCTTGTTTGGGCATTGCATTGGTTCTTAGAAGACTTGGAATGCATTTTGCGGCTAAGGTACGCTTTCGTCCTTCCACACGCCTTATTGATCATTCTTTTGATCATTACTTGACTATATGCTTGTTCTTGGCATCCTTGCCTTGACATTTATTTGTGGTATGTGATTCTATTCTTATACCCTCTCAAACCTTCATTTCTTGGATACTTGACTCACTTAGGATATGTAGAGTGAATTAGTAGTAGCTTAAAGTATCAAGCATGATTTCCATGGTTTGCACCCATACGGTTAGTAGGACCTATATCATGTGTAATATTGTAATTGAGCTCATCTCTAAGATGTTTGATTAATCAATTGAGACACCAAAGTACTCCATAAGTTGTAGTTAGGATATTACACATTTGGAATTGAAATATTCCAATGATATTGTTATTGTAATCCCAAGCAATAATATTTTTCTGATCATGTGGGAGAGAAAGTGAATCTATACTTTGCTCACATTTTGAAATAGCCTAAGACTATCTCTGAAAGTGATCTTACTCTATTTATCAAAATTGCTTGGTATGGTTCATTAATAAAGCTGTAACACCCCATTTTGGTAAATGGAATGTCACGCGTGATTATGGCGTGTCATCAAAGCATACAAGGTAAATGTCTTAAAACATTAAATGACCATGAAAGGAAATACCGGAAACAAACATCGGTACCCCAAGTATAAGCTCATCACACATAAACATAAGTACTGTAAGGAAAAGGACTAAACAATGTCTAAAGAAATAAGTAGCAAAATGTATGATGAAATGCATAAAGTAGAGAAGGCTAGATAGTTTTCAATCCATATGCACGTACGCTTAAAGTCTACGAGCGCCCTTGAGTACCTGCCGTTTGGGAACATGAAATGAAAACGGCTGAGCACAACGCTCAGTGCACGGATATACAAGCATAACCTGGAATAACATAAGCATAAAGACTAACAGTAGCGGAATAATATAAGTTCTAGAATCATGTTCATAAAACTGGTTTTATAGTTTGAAAAGACTTATGTTTCTATGAAAATTTGTATTAATTAGCCAAATAGCCCATATAGGTCATGAGGTTCCACCGTGCATGAATACTTGGAGGGGAGACCTCGTCATGCAATTAGAGGGGTTGCCTCTAATTAATTAGTCTGGGTAGGAGGGATCAACTCCTAGTGAAGGATGCAAGGCACGCATTGCATTCACTCTAATAATACTGATAAACATGTAACTAGGATGCACCCATACGCCCCACATGATAATATAATATAATGGCCAAAACTAAAAAGGTACGCCACGAGCAATCACTTCGCCGTGGGGAAGTCATAACACTAGTGCCTCCAGTGTTATGCTTATGCTACCTCCATAACTAGGTGACAATGGTCATGCATGTATATGGCTTAGGCTCTTATTCTAACATAAGTATCAAACATATAAAACAAATACTAGGAAAACAGTTGGCTGCAAACGGGGAATTCTAATAAGGAAAGAATGTCCATACTGAAGGGACGGGAATGATGAGTCCTATTGATCGTTGGGCTCAATGGTTATGAACCATATATCTAGGTTTGATCATCATTCATATGATAACATAGCGGAAAAGAACAATGATCATGACAAGGTGTTTAGGCACGAAGAACACGAATTAAAACAATGGGATGTTCATTATATTAATAACAAACATCCACTAGACGTGTATACATTGAATCCCACGTCTAGTGCGACACACACTTTAGGTTTACATTGTGAATGATAATCTGATATAAAACCTATGCAGGGTGTGTGTTTATATACTACACATAACCCTCTTTACAAGAAATCTAATTACACTAGAAGTCCCTCCATCTTTTGCTAATAAGTCCTCCTTGTTGTATGAAAGGGCTCCATATTCTTGTAAATCTTGATAATTGCATATAAGTCCTTCTTGTTTCATTATTGTTGATTTGTCTCATCAAATTAATTCCCAACAATCTTCCCCTATTTGATGATGACAAAACCAATCTTCAAATCTTGATCTTTCACGAATGAAACAAGCTTCCCCTTAAAGTAAGATTTCTTGTAATCTTATAAATTGTACATGATCTTCAGATTGCTTCCCCTCAAGTGTAGCACGTATTTTCTTCCCCTTTTTGTCACATCAACAAGGAAGTAAACAATGTAGGCAATCTTGAAAATTCTCCAAATGTAGGCTCTATGTAATGATCCTGAAGAAAAATAAATAAAGTAGTCTTTGATGCAGAATTAGAATACCACAAACCTATGTTCTATGTCTTGTTTATCCATGTGATGAAGAACTTATACCAGAAGAAAAAATATAAGTAGACCTCGATCCCTTGTCAATATTCTCATCCTTTGTGAGACACTGAGCACGATAATGTAACTCCTTCAAGTGTTTATGACAAGTCTTCGTCACCAACTATGTAAGCACGAACAAGTTACCTTTAAAGTCTATGGCTGGAAGTGCACGACTTTAAGATATGATAGAACACAAACTCACGAAAATCTTCTTCAATCATCAGACTTACCATAAGAATTCTTCCCCTTAAGCTAACACTTCTTCATGAAGAAACTTAATCTTCATATCATATGTAAAAGTGATAAGACGGATAACTCTTTTACAAGGCTACCCCGATTACATAATCAAATCCAATAAATTACCTCACGAATTGTTGCTAACTCGCATTAAAATCATTAATCCCTTTCAAAATATCCGAGCCATAAATATCATCATGATATTCTGAATAAAAACGGAGATTCCATGTACCTTTGTGTGTATATTCCTTCTTTTTGTGTGCTTAAAACGTCTAATTTTCTCAAACAGCAGCAATCAGTGTGTTGTCCAATATCTCTTCTGTCCAATATCTTTGACAGATGTATTGTCCAATATCGGACAATACGTGTCAGCGTTGAAGCTCATATATCGGACGACACTGTCAACTCTATCAGTGTTGACTTATTCTGTCAGCGTCGAAACCCTTCCTGTCAGCGCTTGAATTACACACGTCAGCGCCAACCATAAATCTTGTCAGCGTCTATTTTTTTACTCTTCCATCAGCGTCAATACAAGCCTTTGTCAGCGTCCAAAATACGAACGTCAGTGATCAACGCATGGAATATATTATATTCAATATATACTCCTTGCATCTTCTTAGACCATGCGAACAAGGCTTGTTAACCAGTAATAGATTTTGACCAATAAAAACATACAAACCGTGTGAACACATAGTTGTTTACCAATAGGATTTGAAGGCTCACGGTAGTAGAGTACACTAGCATGTAGAGTATCAAAGATTAGGGTTTTGTTTTGGCTATGTGAATGCATGAGATATTCACCAATCAGGAAGCTCAAACCGTGTGAACACTCCAAACTTCAACCAATAGAAACAAGAGGCTTATGGTAATACAGTGTACTAGCACTCATGGGATCAAATCTAGATAACAACTTAGGGTTTAAGTCATGTGAATGCACGCAGCTCGTGTGAACAGAAACTGAAACCCTTCGTCGTCACTTGCAGACATGCGTATTAATCCTTTGTTTAATATTGGAATCTTTTTCGAGTATACGGCTGAATAAATACCATGGAAATCAGCAAGATCCAAGCATGTATACCATCTTCATGATTCACGAACCACCAGATGCTGTTACGTTACAAGCCTCGATCTAGGGTTTTAAAAACTTTAAACATTGAAACCCTAACTTAGGGTTTGTAGATTTAACCATAGATCCTGAATTTAACAGCCACCAATTTCAATTCTTCCTGCTTTTTAAGTAGATCTAGGGTTTGAGAAACCCTAGTTCATGATTTCATGTGAAAACAGAAAACTGAAAATCTGCCATCAGCCAACTTCGACGCTTAATAACTTTTGCCTGGGGATAAAACTCGACAATCCCTCCGGTGGATGTTTAGATCTATGTATGTAGAACACACATCTAAAATTTCGTGACGATCCAACGGTTAGATCAAAAGTTATGACCTTCTGAATACTGCTGCGCACACAAAATCGTCCAGAAAAATTCAATACGAATTTTTCTTCTCTTCACCATACACGAACACCTCGTCGTACCTAGATATCAAGAGCCTTAGGCTCTGATACCAATTGATGAGTCCTATTGATCGTTGGGCTCAATGGTTATGAACCATATATCTAGGTTTGATCATCATTCATATGATAACATAGCGGAAAAGAACAATGATCATGACAAGGTGTTTAGGCACGAAGAACACGAATTAAAACAATGGGATGTTCATTATATTAATAACAAACATCCACTAGACGTGTATACATTGAATCCCACGTCTAGTGCGACACACACTTTAGGTTTACATTGTGAATGATAATCTGATATAAAACCTATGCAGGGTGTGTGTTTATATACTACACATAACCCTCTTTACAAGAAATCTAATTACACTAGAAGTCCCTCCATCTTTTGCTAATAAGTCCTCCTTGTTGTATGAAAGGGCTCCATATTCTTGTAAATCTTGATAATTGCATATAAGTCCTTCTTGTTTCATTATTGTTGATTTGTCTCATCAAATTAATTCCCAACAGGGAAATCCGTACCTTATGTCTAGTGAACGGAAAAGACGAACGAAAGGAAGTCCTACTCCGATCTCACTAATGCTACATAAATAGGGTACATGTATAAGTATTCTGATTACTGAGTACGTAACTGATTATATCATGTCTTAGCTTGTTTTATATGTTCTTGTCTTGTTTTATTGATTTTAAGGTTATGATGTGTTTATCATGTATTCTACGTATTCTGATTAAGTATTACTTGTATTTCTTGTATTATTATACTTGTTGTGTAATAAAAAGTAACTTTCTAAAAATAGCAGGTTTTCTAAAATAGAAAGTTTCCAAAAATAGAAAGTTTCCAAAAATAGAAAGTTTCCAAAAATAGAAAGTTTCTAAAAATAGATCAACTTCTTAAAATAGATCAGTTTCTAAAAATAGAAAGTTTCAAAAATAGTAAGTTTCCTGAATTAGAAAGTTTCCATATTTAGAATTAAGCTGAATTAATAAGCTAATAATATAAGCTTAAGTTTACTGGTTAAATATCATAAGTCATGTGATTATAGTATAGTTTATTAATAATATCATGTTAATTAAATAAACTATAGATTATATGATTTAATTAAATATAAGCATGATTTAATTAAATTAAGGTGTATAAAATACTTAGGTTAAAACATGTATTAATATTATATTAATTATAACCTAAGTCATGATTATTAATTAATTATATTCAATGTCTTAATAATTAATTAATACTATAGTCTAAATTAAATAATAAATACTTAGGTTAAAACATGTATTATTTAATAAATAATAATTAACCTAAGTCCATGATTAATTAAATTAATTATAAGTCATGTTTAATTAATTTAATAACTTGTTAAAAATAATAACTTGTAAAAATAAAAATACTTGTACAATTATATTCATGAACCGGACTCATGAGTTTAAGTTAGACATGTCGTGAACCGGACCAAATTCACCCTTGAACCGGACCAAACAAACACCCCTTTAACAGTGGCAAACCGGCTCGGCCGGTTGCCACTGCTCGGGTAAAACACCACCGGCGGCTGCCGGTGATTCCTTTCTCAGCTAGCCGCTGACCAACAGTAGGTTCCCACCGGCTGTGTGTCGGTGGTCCCCCTGCTGCGCCGCGTTCCCCCTTCTTGACCCACGCCGCCACCGGCTGTGTGCCGGTGGTGGTGGCTGCTTGCTGCCGAGACCCCAACCAAACCACAAGGACACCCCGACGCGAGTCGGGGTCCCTTGTCCTGCTGCCGACCGAGATCAACACCACCGAGATCAATAGTTCTCGGTTGGTGGTGCGAACCAAGACACACCGAGAGCCTTGGGGCTCTCGGTTGAGTGCCGACCGAGCAACCAAACCCGATCACAACCCTTAATTTACCCCATGATTTGTTTAACATGTTTTTAATTTTAATCCATGTTCATGTGTTCATAATTAAATAAAAAGAATAAAAATAAAAGGGTTTACGGATTACCGAATGCGTGTAATGATTGGAGAACAATAACACGAACACGATCCTTGAATTTAATTTAATCAAAACTCAAATCAAACACCTCCTTGGTGTTTGTTATATCTGGCGGCCAAAGAGAGAAAAGGAAGAGACTAGGGTTTTTTATTTTCTTGAAAAACTCTGTTAAATGAAAAGGTGTTAACCCTTTTTGTTTATTTACTAAAAATCAAATGGGCTTGGCCCTTGTCCTCTTTTGGTGTCGCGGTTTGTAGGGCCCACAAGGAAAAAACCCGAAGTTTTTCCCGTGTTATAATTTACGTGTTCGTATGTTCGTATTTTCGTGTTTAAATGTTCGTGTTATATCTAAATACTTGTACGTAACGATATTAATCGTATTATACTAATTAAGTACGTAATTACGTGTTCGTGATTTTTTCGTTCATGATTTCATGTTCGTGATTATAATTATTATTGTTAGTAACTATCGTGTACTATCACGTACTTAATACTTATCGTGTAATTATACGTACATAACTTGTGTAATTACTAATCGTGACACATGTTCATGCTATAAAAGGAAAGTTTTAATATGTATGTACGTTTACTAAGTGTATTTGTGACAATCCGTCAATTTGAGGTCGTTATTTTATTCTCAAGTATTATTTTAAAATCATTTTTTTTTATTAATTTATGAACTCACTCACTTTTGGGAAGAAATAAGGGGTTTACGTCTTAAAGTAGTATCGACTACGTCTAAACCGGAGAACTCTACGTTACGTGCTTACGTTTACATACACCGTTTTTGTGACAGTCCGACATTTTAGGAAATAAATTTATTCTCGAATATTATTTTGGAATTTTAATTTGTGTTGGTTCATAAACTCACAAATTTACGAGAAGAGATTAGGACTTACGTGCATAATTTAGCGTCTTTTACGATTAAACCAGAAACCCTAGGTTTACGTATTTACGCCTTTGAACTCCGTTTGTCATGAGACAATTTTTATTAGAATCGTTTTGTGCCGTAGAATCATAATTTATAAAAACGTTTTTCGTAAATCGAATCGAGGGCACGTAAATCGAGGAAACTAGAACCGAGGAGTACCCGTAAATTAGTGGAGATGAGACAAGTGGGACACTTGTCCCACCTCCACTATGGGTGGCATAAACAAGCCACCACACACTCTTGTTGTCAACTTTTTAAGTATCCATGGGACACTTGTCCATGGGCTTTATCAAAACTACTAGCAAAACCACCAAGCTTCCCATTCACTTCTCACACATGCAAACTTAATCCAAAAATCATCAAACCCACTCTTCCTCTCTCATGTTGAACGTCCAACATCACCCCCAAATCACTATCTCTATCAAAATTTAACCACAAACTTTATCAATAATCAACTTATGTTGAAAGCCTTTTAAAAAGATGAAGATTGGAGGTGATCATAACATGTAAAAGGAGTTTTCATGAAGTTCAAGGGCTGATTTTAGAAGGAGCTTAGTTGCTTTGAGATTTCCAAAAAATGGTCCTGCTAAGTTTATAAGGTTTGGTGTCAAAACCAAGTCTTGTTCATCCAAAAATCTCAATCTTTCATCATATTGATTGGTATAGAGATCAATTTCTTTCTATCATCCTATTTTTTTGAATATGTATTCATGTATTTTATTCAATAATTTATATGTATGTGATGATGAATGATGATCAATATATTGTGTGGGGATTTTGTGTTAATAGATTAGGTTAAAAAGGCTAAAATCAACAAGTAAAGATGTTAAAATCTTGGTTAATTGTATAGGCTGTATAAAACAGTAAGTATCAATATGATCACTTGGTTAAATGGCTTGGATTATTAAATATACAGATAGATATATGACTTTTACATATGTGGTGAGTTGACCACTCAATGGAATCATTAAAATGAGCAAGTTATGATCAAAATACTATTGAGGTACAAATCTGTATAGTCTGTATTGGACGAATTATTTAAAATACTTAGAGGATGATTGAGCAGTGGATATACGAGAGTTATTTATAGCACACATCATGTAGTTTATTCTGTTCAAATTTGAGCTTCTATCTCTTTGTAGAACTCAAGATATGGCAAAAATGGTGAAATGGACTTTAGTAATCAGATTTGTAAAAAAACTATATAGTATAAAAAGAGCACTCAAGTAAATATTATTATAAAATAAATATATAAAAGCCACTAACTAGTAATAACTATTATAAAATGAGTTATATACTAAAATAAATAAACATGGCATTTTATAAAAGTAAAACTCAGAGGTTTTCTAAAATTATAAAACTATATATATAAGTTTTACGTCTTTTGGGCTAAAACCGAAAGATTAACGTTTTCGCCAAATAAAACTTAGACGGTCGGACCCGTCTAATGTAACATTTTTATAACTCATATACTGATATGTCCATATTTGGCAAGCAAAAACTGATAAACCCGAGCCTTATAACTTATGGACCATAATGGGCCAAAGTAGCCTTATTGGACCATTAGCCCAACTAGTTTGGCTAAACACTAATGGACTTACTCATGGGCTTAACCCACTTGGGCCCAACATATGAGTATAGGCCTGGTATTAAAAGTATAAATGGACTAATAAAATTATATTGGACTCTTAATGGTCTTATTGGGCCTTAATGTGTAAATGGGCTAAAACTAGTGTAACTAGTATGATAAGCCTAAGTTAACTAATACTAAACAACTAGTAATGTTGTAAGGTGATAAAACCACACTTGATTATCATGTTATGATATCATTACATATACATATCAACTTTTTATAAAGTTATTGGGCATAGCCTAAGACCGAGTATTATTTGTCTAGGTTTCCCGTGATCAAGGCACGTACTATACGTCCTAATTGCCGATAACCCGCCTTCCCACACCAATGTGAGTTCATAGCCTCGCACTATTTTAAATGTTTTATGAAATATTTTATAAACCCGCGAGGGAGATAACATGCTAGTTTTAATAAAAATAGTACATCAGTTGTCCCGATTGTTTGCTTATTGATATGGACCCGAATGATTATATGACCCGATGAATGAAATGAGATGGATTATTATTAGTTAGGTTATGTCACTAAAAGTCCCATTAGCATGATTTGTGAACTACCTGGATTTGGTAAACGCTTATGCATATAATAGTATTATTTGGGGTAGATCACCCAAGTTCGCGCCTTGACGGTTGATCCCCGTCGTGCCACATTGAGTGGTAAGCGAAATTATGTATGAGAAGATTTATATAAGCATGATTATTGTGACGACACACTGTTTTAGATGGGCAAAGGAAATACGGGTTAGCTACCCGATATATGTTATAGAAAGGTAACAATGTCATGCAGCTTATAATAATCCGGTATTGAAAATACTGATATACGAATTGAATTATGATATATTGCCTGACTAGCAATACGGGGTCTTATTACTGATATTATGTTCGTGTTTTGGTTTTACATAACCATCTTCATATAACGGTTTTTATTAAACTCTATACACCGTTATAAAACGTATTTTATGATGTTTTTACGACAATGGTTCGTTTAATGGTTTTGAAGGCAAAAGCCTATATTATGATTTACGATAAAGATTCATATAAAATGTCTTTGGCCTATTTTATGGACTATGACAAAGAATTTTACAAAATGATTGTCGGTAATGATTATATACCGGTGATATATTAATGGTTTTTATTAAACTCTATGGATTCACTCGGCGTTTTCGCTGACTTTTTAACATGTTTTATCTCAGGTACTTGAAGGTAATTCTCGGGAAGACGACAAGAATTTATGGCCCGCATTCAAATAAAATTTCCATTCAAATGTTTTGTAAATCGTATGACATACTATGACCTAATTCATGAATGGAAAATGCTTTATTATTAAACGACGCGATTTTAAGCGTTGTTTATGATTTGAGTAATGTGCTATCCCGTAACACCAACGACTCTTCCGCTGAACTAAAGTATGAATATTTGGGGGTGTTACAGTTTGGTACCAGAGCTCTCGTTATAGAGAACGAAAGATTTTTAAAACTGAAGTTTTGAATAAAACATTTCAAAAACCTTTTTAACTATAAATATTTTTAAATAAATATTTTGAGTAAAATGTTTAAAAATCTTTTAACTATAACGGTGCCGAAGAATTCCCGATTTACCGACAAGGCCAGACTGAGAAGTGTTGTTTTAATATATATATATAACTTGGATTATATATATATATATATATATATATATATATATATATATATATATATATATATATATATATATATATATATATATATATATATATATATATATATATATATATATATATATATATATATATATATATATATATATATTTATATATATACATATATATATATATATATATATATATATATATATATATATATATATATATATATATATATATATATATATATATATATATATATATATATATATATATATATATATATATATATATATATATATATATATATATATAGGGGAGCGTTATCGTGGTATACACTCTTAAAATGCATTATAATGAGCACACTTGTGGACCATTAGATTAGTCATCATGATTGAGATTAGTATTTAAATGAATGTGTGGCATAATTGTAATAAATTGGAAAATTAATGGCTTTATATTTCAATTAAATTAAATTGAGTTACTATGGAGTAACTGATTTTGATAAAACCAAAACCAATATTTTGGCCTTTCTCGTAATGCGTTGCTTATTTGAGTCTCATATTAGCTTGTATAAAAAATTCTTACAAATAGCGTAATTCTCTTTATGGCTTTATATATTATTGATACATTATAGATATGATAAATCTATGTATCCTATTGTTTATAAACTGATTTATTTTAGTATTTTTATCAAAAATTAATCAAAATATCTTTTTTCATAAATATGTAGCACACCATTTTTTACTTTCATTATATTTTTACTTTTTCATACGTAGTATATTTCTTATGCCATTTTAAACTGAATTCATCTATTTATTTTTTGTACTTAATTATGCAAACAATGGACTAATATTCGAAAAAAAATACACATAGTTTAACACAATATTCTGATACATTAGCACACACTCACAGTATGACACAAATACAAAAGTAAATTCAATTGAAAGGTGATACATAAGGGCGGATCCACATAGGAGTTGGGTGTAGCACGGGCTAATTTTAAGGTCACGAAGTGTAAAAAGTTTTTAAAACTGTCATTTTGTTGGTATGTGCAACCCCCAAAATCGTTTGTGTTACCTCAGTTTCTTACGCCGTAATTTTAATTGATCTAAAAATAATTTGTGCAACACCCGTTTTAAAATCTTAGGTAGCCTGGTGATACATGAACTCATAAATCTATGTTTTTTCTTAAAACTAATTGCATTAAAAAAAGAAGTAAAAACCAATCATAGTTTACCACCCTCGTAGATTACATGTTTAAATAAATAGTGATACATAACTCTTCAATACACAATTCTCAATACTTAAAATAAGTACTGCACCAAAAAAAATACTTAAAATAAGTGATAATATACTATACATATCTAAATGGAAAAAATAGATAAGTGATACAATAAAGTTGATACACTCATACACCTACTAATTGATATTGTAGCACACTTGTGTACCAAATTTACACAACTACTGTATGTATTACTAGGGACACTCAATTATAAAACAATAAGTTAAATGAAGTAAAAAATAAATCAAAACAAAATGTTAATCACGCTGAGGTGTTATCACTTTCACATGGTTGGTTCTTGAGTCTTGATTGATACGCACGAACACTAATACGCAATTTGCTAAAAATGTTTCATCTCCCAAAACAGCAAACAAATTTTCGTGGGTTTTGTTGTGATTGGAAACAAGATCCATAAAATATATTCCGGCGGCAGCGACATGGACAACGTCGAATCCACATGTTCAACTTCGACATCACGTACAACGGCGGATCCACAATATCAATAAAATAGCTTCTTGGGTTTTGTTGTCACCGAATAATTAAGAGCTCATGAGGGTATTGATTGTTTGATATCAAATTGTTTGATGTAAAATAGTTAGATCTAGGATGAGAGAGAGGTTTGATCATGAATGGGAATGCAAAGTCACGATTTGTGGTTTTGTTTGACATTTAAGAGATGCTAATAAATATGTAGAGTAAATGCCTGTTATACCCTTTTATCTTGATGGACATTTACTTTTTTTTTTAAATATAATAACACTTTTTCTTTTTTAACTTAAATGTAATAACACTTGGCAATTCCTTATTGGTGCCTATTAGAACCTATTTTAAGATGTAACACACTTGAACGCAAATCTATATATATATATATATATATATATATATATATATATATATATATATATATATATATATATATATATATATATATATATATATATATATATATATATATATATATATATATATATATATATATATATATATATATATATATATATATATATATATATATAGTAGCGATCCAGTAAGAAGAGAAATAAAAATAAGAAGAATAAGAAGAACTCTAGACCACACATTTTAAATAAGAGTGAGAATTTTAAGGGGAGATGCAGGAGATTTTGTAGGTGCATCTGAAATGAGTGGTTGTGGTTTCTTCTCATCCTTCTCATTTTCGTTAATCTTCTTATTAGATCCTAACTCTATATATATATATATATATATATATATATATATATATATATATATATATATATATATATATATATATATATATATATATATATATATATATATATATATATATATATATATATATATATATATATATATATATATATAGAGTTAGGTTATCGTAGTGTAGTAGCTTAAAGTTGTTAAAATGAAAAGTCATCTTAACCATTAATTTTATCAATTAACATGTGATTTATTTAATATTAAACACAAAACAATAAATCTTATACATAAAAATTAGTATAAAAACACTAAAAAATTTGATACGTAAAAAATTTATAGCTGATACATATGATACATAGTTTTACTTCAAAAAATATTATTAGCATAAATAATCATTTATTCGCAAATTCAGTGATACATTATCACATGTTGCATTCGATATAACAAAATAATTGATAAACTATGATACACAACTAATACACGAAAAACTAGTAATATTAAAAATTGTGATCTAGCTACTCGTACACGAACTAAAACTTCCAAAACACTCGTACACGAACTAAAATATCATAAACGAACTAAAACTAGTCAATAAATGTGATATTTGCCCATTTTCTATTACTTCTCATTTTAACAACTTTAAGCACCTAAACTATTTTATCTAAATTCTCTCTCTATATATATATATATATATATATATATATATATATATATATATATATATATATATATATATATATATATATATATATATATATATATATATATATATATATATATATATATATATATATATATATATATAGGTATAATTATGATTTGAAACCACACTTTTTAATCCAGTCATATCCCAGTCACATCTTTTAGCCAATAGTATTTTAGAATTTCCTAGAAAATCTCCAAATTCCCTAAAATTTTGGTTTGAAATCGCAGTTTATTCAAATTCGCGTTTTGAAAACGTAGTTTTGAAAACTGCGTTTTGGAGCCGCGTTTTAATGTTCTAGACCGGTCCGGTTCATGTCTGGGACAAGCAGGGTCTGTACCGGTCTGGACAAATCTGGGCTGAGTCGGATCAGTACTGGTCCGTATCAATTTTGGGCCGAACCGGGTCAGGACCGATTTGGTTCAATTTTGGGCCGAGCCGGGTCAGGGCCGATCTGGTTCACGTTTGGGCCGAGTCGGAACTAAACCGGTCCGGTTCAAGTTTGGGCTGAGCCAGGTCTGATCTGAACCGGGTCAGACTTCGGGTCATGTTTAATTTGAACTGAGTCGGACGTTTTTTTGGACCGGGTCAGACATGAAACGGTTGAAATTAATTAATGACAAAAAGTGACACTAACAAGATTTGAACCTTAGTCTCCTTCCTCAAAACTTAGCACCACACAATTTACCAACTGTGCTATACATAGTTTTAATTATAACTATGCAAACCTATATATTTAAAAATAGTTTCTTTTGGCTTGTGTTGGACTTATATAATACATAGCTTTGTCCGACCTATAAAAGATGCATCGGATGGACCCAATGAAAAATAAAAGTACCTTTGGAATCGTAATCTCGTGCTCTTCTCAATGGTGTGCATGTGATTAAATATAAACCCCGTTTGCATCTCAAAAAACGTGCAAACATCGACAAAATGCATCGAAAATCACCATTTTTAATTCATTTTATATATTTTGTATCTTCAAGACTCAATAAAGTATAAAAACATATTTTTACTTATATTTAGCATATTTAAGTCTTATTAGTCTATTTCGAGAATATTTTGATAATGTTTTTATGTGTGATTTGACACACATCGCTACAAAATCATACACAACTTCAACAAAGAAATATGTATTCATTCAATAAAACACATTTAATCATAAAACAATATAAAAAATAAAAAATAATTATATATTTTAAATTATATATAAAACTTATTTTAGCAAAACTTATTTTAACGTAAACTATAACAAAAATATACTAAACATTAAATTACAAATTAAAAAAGACAAAAGAAAATACACAAACCACAACAAAGAACTATTATTCATTAAATAAAACATATCAAATCACAAAACAATATATATATAAATATTGTACATTTTAAATTATGTTTTAGCGTAAACTATAAAAAACATGTTTATTTTCTAAATTTTTTATTTTCTATATTTTGGATTAAAAACATGTTTATTTCAAAAAAAAATTCAATATTTTTCAAAAATCATGAAATTTTTATTTTCTAATATTATATAGAAACTAGAATACCCCATATTACCTTTCTATTTCTTTTCCCTAATAAAAATAAAATATTTCGCATATCTATTTCTAACCCTATTTTACATTTTCGTCACTTTTTAACGTTTTTTTTCAAAAAATTTACGTTTCGACAACTTCTCACGTTTTTGTCATTTTTCTTTACGTTTCTTCTTTTTTCACGTTTTCGCTGGTTTTTTCCTTTTTTACTTTTTTGTCAGTTTTTTATGTCTTCGTCAGATATTTTTATACCTTGGTTAGTTTTTCATGTTCTTATCAGTTTTTTACGTTTTCGTCATTATTTTTAAGTTTTTTTCTTCGATTTAGTCCGTTTTCATCAGTATTTTTACGTTTACATCAGTTGTTTTACGTTTTTCTCAGTGTTTTTATGTTTTCGTCCGATTTCTTATGTTTTTGTCCGAATTTTTAAGTTTTCGGCAATATTTTTTTCCTTTTTCTTCTGATTTTACATTTTTATCCGATTATTTTACGTTTCTGTCTAATTTTTTCGTTATCATCCGATTTTAATTATGTTTTTATCAGGTGTTCAAGATTTTCAACTCTACTCAAGAAAAGAAATCTCTTTCCTCCTCTAGAAATTTAATAGCAGATAATTATGAAAAGTTTTCACAACTAAACAACCCCTTTATTTTTTTTTTAACTTTCGAAATATTTTTAGTAGTTTTCTTTTTAAGTTTCAAAATTTTTTTATTTTCTAAATTTCGGATGAATTTCCGTAGCTCAATAATTATCCGACTGTAAAGGTTTAGACATGTAAAAATTGCCATTGAATAAAAAAATTAAACACAAACACTTGCATCGGATAAAAATATAGTTAAAGACCCAAAATAACAATTACTACTTTTAAAATTCCGTCATTCCATTATAGGAAAATAAAATAACGTTGTTTTTGTGAAATTTGATATTCTTTTTAAGGTTTATCGGTGTGTAAAGGTTGTTGTTTTCATTAATGCATGTTTGTGAGTTTAGACATGGAAATTTTTTATTAATTTCGAAATATTTTTTTTAAAATTCGGATTTGGTTTTAAATCTTTTAAAATATCTTTAACATAAGTTTAAGAATCATATTATAGCAATATATCAGGATACGGTTTCACCACCGGGTTAATCCGGTTAAGTCACCGGGTAAGGAGACTGATCATTGGGTCAACCCTACCGAGTCACCGGTTCATCGTCAATGGTTCGTTCATATTATGCAAAGAAAACAATCCCGCCCGTTGACCAGAAACAAACGTTAATTAAGCGTAAAAAATAACTAAATTATACAAAAGGTTAAATTACAAATTCAAGAAACTAAAAACGCACAACAATAAACTCTCCTGAACAAGAAAAAAAAAGCGACCCCGCCCGTTAGGCGGGTTACGACACTAGTATATATATATATATATATATATATATATATATATATATATATATATATATATATATATATATATATATATATATATATATATGTTGTAATTTGATTACATGATTGTTTAATGATTATTTTAATACTTATACGAGATTTTATACGACGTAGATTGTCACAAGGAACCCTAACTCCCCTAGCAAATCAATCGAAGCTATTCCTGTAGGAAATCTAGCTATTTTAGATCTAAACCAAGTTGTGGATGTTCATAATTCTAACAAAATGGTTGATATTCGTAGAAATGTTGATATTAGTTGATTATGATCTTGAAGAAGAATTGGCGAGATTAAATCTGATATCGATGTCATGACGATCTTTCCTTATAGAGTGGAGTTTGACAAAACCTTACCACATAAAAAGGTGTCATCTGATTCGGTTTCACCCAATTCTTAAACTTGAAATCGATAAGATAAATGTTGCACTTAAGGCTGTCATTAGAACCATTACCCAAAAGCCTCATGCCACTAGTATCTTTCCGAGAAGTCTAATTAAATGTGTAAGTCATTTCATACTAGTGACTCATTTGATAACTATTGTTGTAAGAGCTATAGGATTGGAAATTAAGTGTTGTTCATATCGATCTTTTATTTCCCTTTCAAGGTCTAAGAATAAGGTTAAAAGTATTGGAGAATGAGGTAGGATGTCGCATTGAGTATAAGTTGGTTGAAACTTGAATAAAGTCAAATTTAACTCGTATGGAATACGAGATTGATAAAAAGGAAGTCGTTAAGTCCTGTGGTTAAATTATAAGGTTTTAAATGATTGTTGGTTCGTGTTAAAGGTTGTTCCTAGGCCATTGTCCAATGACGATGATGCCCAGTGTCCAAGAAATAAATTGAAGAAATCTTCTTCTAAATTGGGACCGATGGATCTTCCGGGACAGGTGTGACACCTAATGACTTTTGTAGATTAGTATTCATTATAGTATCTTTTAGAATCACCAACTTAACTAAGACATCAGTTGGTTGGATGTGTCTTTGGAATTGTATGACATAGCGACACATAATGTGTGACGGTACAATTTTTGACTTGTTTGTGATTAATGAAAGGACTATCTTTGATTGCTAAATTCTACATGTATCGTTGTCATCTATCTTTTCTTACTTCTTTCTAATGTTAGCATTAGTGATGCAACCATTGAACAAGCACTCATCTCGGTTTGAGTTGCGTTGTAGATTTTTCTCTTTGTATTCCTGAGTGCCATCGAGGTCAAGAACCTCATGATTATTTGGCTAAGCTCATTTCCTAGCATATTGTAGTTAGTTCTGGGTGAACAACTCTTCATCACTCCTTTTGCAGATCACTTATTGTTTTTATAAGTAATACGATACCATCTGGGGGAAAATATGAAATTCTCATTTTATATGATTTATTTAAATTGGTACTATTAGTAGTTATTGTCGAAAGACAGTTTTTATTAAACCTCTTGTAAATGGGAATGCTTTCATAATGATGAACATGTCGGTAAAATCATTTTTATTTTTATTTTATAATTAAATATGAATATATATTTACATGATGACAAGATTTTGACGAACTGAGTACTGCATCATTAATCCTAAAATTGTATATAGTTCCGCGCCTACGTACAATTTGGAAGGGACCATGCAAGGTAGGGGTGTTCAGTGTTTGGTTTGACACCGAATAAACTAAAAAGTAAACTGGACCGAATCCGAATAAAACCAGACCGAAACTATTAATTGGTGTATGGTTTGGTTTGAATCCGAACCGAAGTATTTAGTTGGTGTTTGGTTTGGTCATGGTTTGACAAATAAAACCAAGCCAAACCGAAAAACCCGAATAACTCTATACACATGAAATTTTTAACTATATATACATATATTATATCTTACTCAAATATTGATGTATATCCCGAGAAACTGAGCAAGAGTTTGCCTACTTGATTCATATATAATCCTATATATGAAGTAAGTTTAAAGTATACTTGTGTTTGGATGTGTGAAAATGTACTATTCAAGTTAATAAGAATTTTGAAGACTTATTTCAAACAAAATTAGTTTACCTTTTTTTTCTTTCATTTGTTAGAAATAAGTTTTAAACCCTTTAAGTTTTTTTAAAAAGTTTATCGATTTACTTGAGCACTTTTAAAAGCTTATAATTTGTTATTTTTACTTGAAAATTTAGGTTTTTGTTTCTGACTTCTAGTTTATATTTTGGAGTTTACTTGAATTTAGTTTTCTTGGTTTAAACCGAAACCAAACCGAATTTGAATTTGGTTTATGGTTTGGTTTTATTAGTATTATGATTAGTTTGGTTTGGTTTGGTTTTGGTTTTGACTTTGTAAAATTTCAAACCGATTAACCCGAACCATAAAACCTACAAATCCGAAAACCCAACCGATGAACACCCCTAATGCAAGGCTTATTAGTAGTCACCATGAAATTGTTAATAAACATTACATTTTCTTTGTAATTGTGAAAAAAATTGATTTTTTATGAGATCTGCAAGAAGTGCAAAAATAGGGACATATTGTTAGGGACACCTACATATGTGCCCGTACCATTTATTTTTCCGAATCGAATGTACTCATCCGTGGGTATTGTCTTAATTGACAATTGATACCCCCTTCTTGTTCATTTCTTTAAATGATAAGATTCCTTGGAAAGCTATCTAATTATCGAGTATTGATACCCGACTGGATGTATCGACGTTCCTATCATTTCTTTTGATTAGATTTCATTTGAATGAAATGGGTAACGATTCGAGGTGCTTTCGAATGTGTACTCAAATCATGAAAACATGGGATATATTCATATTCGTTAATGTTTTCGTCTTTATCTGAATTGAAATTCTCTCGCGTAAATTATGCGTTGACCTTGCTCTTTTAATGTTAGCTATGTCTCCAGATATCCTTGAATTTGTGAAGGGTTATGAGTTATTATTAGTCTTTTGAGAAGTTCACATCTTATCAACGGTAATAAAACTAGAAAGTTGGTAGTTCCATTAGAATGGATTGGTTGATCATGACATGATGTCATTGTCTAAATTGATGGGAACTCGAGTAGAATTCCCCTAAAAGATAAGATGTTGATTTTCAAAAGTGATCTAAATAATTCCCGATGGGTGACCATATCCTGCATTTAGGCTTGAAATTATACCATGAATGGTTATGAATTAGTCATATATCTTGTAATCTAGGAAGAACCTAATGTGAATTTATTAAAAGATGTTCCTGTTATCTGAGACTTTCTGAGGTAATTGCTGATGAAATACCTAGACTCTCGCCTTTAAGGCAAGTTGAATTTGGTATTGATTATATTCCCGGTGCTGCACCTGTGGCATGTGCACTGTACGTCAACAACATCTGAATCGAAAGAGTTATCGTACAACTGAGAGAGTTGTCAGAGAAAGCTTTTATTCTATCGAGCTCGTCATCATGAAGAGCTATGGTGTTATCATTCCTTATATTCATTAATTATCATGAACTGAATAATTGACGATCAAAATTGATATCCATTACCCAAGATGAGAGATTTGTTCGATCATTTACAAGGTTCTAGCGTATGTTCCAAAAATTTGATCTACGGTCAGGTTGTTATTATCAAATTCGCGTCCGTAAAGGAGATTATTTATTCCAATCACTACATCCAGAACATGTAATAAACATTATGAGTTTCATGTGATACCGTTTGGATTAACCAACGCACGTGTGGCATTCATGAATTTGATAAATCATGTGTGTAAGCAGTAGGCTTTATTCATTCATTCACTACTACAATGTAACCTACTATTACTTTGATCTTTAAGTGTGGGATTGAGTGTACACACACCTAGAGCGGTTTGTGTTAATCAATAATACAAACCCTTCGAGAAGAATTCGTCTTTGTTAGACATCTTGTTCTAATTATTGTTCTATTCGGCTATGTTAAATCATATGAATGATGATTACTCTAGGTAAAATGGTTTCGACTGTTTGAGTCTAACAATCTTGGATTCAACACCATCTGTAGACTACCCTGAGTATTTTTCATGTGATTTAAGGCTTAATCCTTTACATTATTTGACCGTGTGATTAATGGTGTGATTAATGGTAGTGGAATCTATGCTGACTCTTCAAAGATCGGAGCCTTTAAGGCTTTGGGTTATACCAAAAAGAAAGTGCAAAAACGTTTTGATATATATTTTATCAAAAGATTTTTAAGAAATTATTCTCTCATACCCAGATCATTTAACTAAACCCACTTAGGAGTAGATGTTTGTGTATACCTCAAGACAACCTAAGAGGAATTGAGAAAACCATTTAAACCATGACTTGGAATTTGGAACGAGAATTTTTGCTCTTCAACTAAGAAAATTTTGACCAAAGTATAAACAAAGATTTTTCGAACATTTACGGATCTTATTAATTATTTTTGAAAAATCAACAAAGATCGTGTTAACTAAATTCAAATTTATTTTGAATATTTTTCTATAATTGGGTGAACTGAAAATTTAAAAATTGTTACGTTTACGTTTCATAAAAATTAAATATTTATTATTTAATTACTTGTAATATTTATCGACGCTTTAAACATTGGACTGAGCAAAACTAATAAAGATAATTGTTGAGAAGAAACAAAAACTTAGAAAATATGAAGAAAGAATTTTTGAGTGATTATGGGCATGATATTTATTTCATCAGGGAAGGTGAATGTAGATACTGACACATTATGTAGAAAGGATAAAGAACCAATTAGGGTGTGCTCCTTAATAATGGCCGTGCAGAATAATTTGCCCGAGCAATTTAGAAATAACTGATGCTTGTAAGAAGGATAACATATATAATAAAGAGTTTCGCGGCTAATGAAAACCATTAGAAATGAGAGCCGATGGCGTTAAATGTTTAAAAGGCCGCTTGTGGTTGCCTAAATATGGAGGATTTCAAGATTTAGTCATGTTGGAATCTCATAAGTTTAAGTATTCTATTCATGCCATTTCTGATTAAATGTATCTTGTCTGAAGAAGTTGTACTGATGGCCAAATATGAAAGCAGACATCACAACATACGTTGGCACATGTCTAACTTTTGCGAAGGTCAAGGCTGAACGCCAAAATCTATAAGGATTGCTTCTACAACTTATAATTCTTGTTTGGAAGTGAGATAGAACCACCATGGATTTTTATCATAAATCTTCCAAGGTCATAATCTGGATTTGATTTGATTTGGGTCATCGTCGACAGACTAATATCATTCCCGTTAATGATAGATTCTCGGTGAAGAAATTGACTCTTTTGTAATTAAAGGAGTTGTGTAAGCATGGTGTGCCTGTATCGATCATCTCTATCAAGATCCTCGCTTCGCATCGAATTTCTAGAGATTTCCTCAAAAGTCATTGGGAACGAATCTTGATGAGAGTACTGTTTACCAGCCCCAATCGAAGGGACAAGGTAAAGTAACGATACAAACACTAGAAGTCTTGTTTTATGTTTGAATAATTGACCTTTGGTAATGAACGGGATAATCGTTTTCCTTTGGAGAGATTATCATTGATAATTATTGTAATAGGATCGAGATCGAATCTTGTGAGGATCTAAATTTAAGAGCATCTATAGGCAGGAGTTGGGATGAAGATACCCGACCCGTAAGACCTGAAATGATTGTGGAAATTAGGATATGATTATTGACTGCCAGTAGTGGGCAGGAGGTTATGTGAATATGAAATGTAGATCTTGATGTGTAGGATGGGTAGCAAAGCTATGTCGAGAATTTATCATAATGAAAAGATGAACGTATGATCTGAAAGATCGTGGGAATCTAAGTCCCTGTTGTATGGGACCATTGAGATAATGTAAAGATTTGGTTTGAGAGGCATATAAGCTGGATCTACCCTAGGACTTCAAGGGATGCATGAATTATGTTTCGTATATCGAACTTGATAAAATGTCTATCAAGTGAAAATATGATTATTTCATAATGAAGTTTGGATCGGCGAAAAGTTGCATTCATCAGAAACCCGCGAACATCATGGATAGAGAAAGTAAGTCAACTTAAGCCTGATCGTATTCCCGTAGTTATGTTTGATGAAACTCGCGTATTGTAATGAATTACACCTGAGAAAAAGACCGAATGTGGAGGAAATACCCACGTGTCTCTAACTCTATAAGAAGCGAGTAGTAAGATAAATTGATCTTTGAGGACAAAGATCCTCTTTAGGGGCAACTGCTGTGACAATCCGTCAATTTGAGGTCGTTATTTTATTCTCAAGTATTAATTTAAAATCATTATTTTATTATTAATTTATGAACTCACTCACTTTTGGGAAGAAATAAGGGTTTACGTCTTAAAGTAGCATCGACTACGTCTAAACCGGAGAACTCTACGTTACGTGCTTACGTTTACATACACCGTTTTTGTGACAGTCCGACATTTCAGGAAATAAATTTATTCTCGAATATTATTTTGAAATTTTAATTTGTGTTGGTTCATAAACTCACAAATTTACGAGAAGAGATTAGGACTTACGTACATGATTTAGCGTTTTTTACGATTAATCCGGAAACCCTAGGTTTACGTATTTACGCTTTTGAACTCTGTTTGTGATGAGACATTTTTTATTAAAATTGTTTTGTGCCATAGAATCATAATTTATAAAAACGTTTTTCGTAAATCGACCCAAGGGCACGTAAACCGAGAAAACTAGAATCGAGGAGTACCCGTAAATTAGTGGAGATGAGACAAGTGGGACACTTGTCCCACCTCCACTATGGGTGGCATAAACAAGCCACCACACACTCTTGTCAACTTTTTAAGTATCCATGGGACACTTGTCCATGGGCTTTATCAAAACTACTAGCAAAACCACCAAGCTTCCCATTCACTTCTCACACATGCAAACTGAATCCAAAAATCATCAAACCCACTCTTCCTCTCTCATGTTGAACGTCCAACATCACCCCCAAATCACCATCTCCATCAAAATTTAACCACAAACTTTATAAATAATCAACATATGTTGATAGCCTTTTAAAAAGATGAAGATTGGAGGTGATCATAACATGTAAAAAGGAGTTTTCATGAAGATCAAGGGCTGATTTTATAAGGAGCTTAGTTGCTTGGAGATTTCCAAAAAATGGTCTTGCTAAGTTCATAAGGTTTGGTGTCAAAACCAAGTCTTGTTCATCAAAAAATCTCAATATTTCATCATATTGATTGGTTAGAGATCAATTTCTTTCTATCATCCTATTGTTTTGAATATGTATTCATGTATTTTATTCAAAAATGTATATGTATGTGATGATGAATGATGATCAATATATTGTGTGGGGATTTTGTGTTAACAGATTAGGTTAAAAAGGCTAAAATCAACAAGTAAGGATGTTAAAATCTTGGTTAATTGTATAGGCTATATAAAACAGTAAGTATCAATATGATCACTTGGTTAAATGGCTTGGATTATTAAAAATACAGATATATATATGAGTTTTACATATGTGGTGAGTTAACCACTCAATGGGATCATTAAAATGAGCAAGTTATGATCTAAATACTATTGAGATACAAATCTGTATAGTCTGTTTTGGACGAATTATTTAAAATACTTAGAGGATGTTTGAGCAATTGATATACGAAATTTAATTGTAGCACACATCATTTAGTTTATGCTGTTGAAATTTGAGCTTCAATCTCTTTGTAGAACTCAAGATATGGCAAAAATGGTGGAATAGACTTTAGTAATCAGATTTGTAAATAAACAATATAGTATAAAAAGAGCACTCAAGTAAATATTATTATAAGATAAATATATAAAAGACACTAACTAATAATAAATATTATAAAATGATTTATATATTAAAATAAATAAACATGGCATTTTATAAAAGTAAAACTCAGATGTTTTCTAAAATTATAAAACTATATATAAGTTTTACGTCTTTTCGGCTAAAACCTAAAGATTAACGTTTTCGCCAAATAAAACTTAGACGGTCGGACCCGTCTAATGTAACATTTTTATAACTCATGTACTGATATGTAACCACATTTGACAAGCAAAAACTGATAAACCCGAGCCTTATAACTTATGGACCATAATGGGCCAAAGTAGCCTTATTGGACCATTAGCCCAACTAGTTTGGCTAAACACTAATGGACTTACTCATGGGCTTAACCCACTTGGGCCCAACATATGAGTATAGGCCTGGTATTAAAAGTATAAATAGATTAATAAAATGATATTGGACTCTTAATGGGCTTATTGGGCCTTAATGTGTAAATGGGCTAAAACTAGTGTAACTAGTATGATAAGCCTAAGTTAACTAACTCTAAACAACTAGTAATGTTGTAAGGTGATAAAACCCCACTTGATCATCATGTTATGACATCATTACATATACATAACAACTTTTTATAAAGTTATTGGGAATAGCCTAAGACCGAGTATTATTTGTCTAGGTTTCCCGTGATCAAGGCACGTACTATACGTCCGAATTGCCGATAACCCGCCTTCCCACACCAATGTGAGTTCATAGCCTCGCACTCTTTTAAATGTTTTATGAAATATCTTATAAACCCGCGAGGGAGATAACATGCTAGTTTTAATAAAAATAGCACACCAGTTGTCCCGATTTTTTGCTTATTGATATGGACCCGAATGATTATATGACCCGATGAATGAAATGAGATGGATTATTATTAGTTAGGTTATGTCACTAAAAGTCCCATTAGCATGAATTATGAACTATCGGGATTTGGTAAACGCAAATGCATATAATAGTACTAGTTGGGGAAGATTACCCCAGTTCGCGCCTTGACGGTTGATCCCCGTCATGCCACATTGAGTGGTAAGCGAATTTATGTATGAAAAGATTTATATAAGCGTGATTATTGTGACGACACGCTGTTTTAGATGGGCAAAGGAAATACGGGTTAGCTACCCGATATATGTTATAGAAAGGTAACAATGTCATGCGACTTATAATAATCCAGTATTGAAAATACTGATTACGAATTGAATTATGATATATTGCCTGACTAGCAATCCGGGGTCTTATTATTGATATTATGTCCGTGTTTTGGTTTTACATAACTATCTTCATATAACGGTTTTTATTAAACTCTATACAACGTTATAAAACGTATTGTATGATGTTTTTACGACAATGGTTCATTTAATGGTTTTGAAGGCAACAACCTATATTATGATTTACGATAAAGATTCATATAAAATTTCTTTGGCCTATTTTATGGCCTACGATAAAGAATTATACAAAATGATTTTCGGTAATGATTATATACCGGTGATATATTAATGGTTTTTATTAAAATCTATGGATTCACTCGACGTTTTCGCTGACTTTTTAACATGTTTTATCTCAGGTACTTGAAGGTAATTCTCGGGAAGACGACAAGAATTTATGGCCCACATTCAAATAGAATTTCCATTCAAATGTTTTGTAAATTGTATGACATACTATGACCTGAGGACCTATGTAATTTGATATTCATGAATGGAAAATGCTTCATTATTAAACGACGCGATTTTAAGTGTTGTCTATGATTTGAGTAATGTGCTATCCCGTAACACCAACGACTCTTCCGCTGAACTAAAGTATGAATATTTGGGGGTGTTACAGTTTGGTACCAGAGCTCTCGTTATAGAGAACGAAAGATTTTTAAAACTGAACTTTTGAATAAAACATTTCAAAAACCTTTTTAACTATAAATATTAGCTATGTCTCCAGATATCCTTGAATTTGTGAAGGGTTATGAGTTATTATTAGTCTTTTGAGAAGTTCACATCTTATCAACGGTAATAAAACTGGAAAGTTGGTAGTGCCATTAGAATGGATTGGTTGATTATGACATGATGTCATTGTCTAAATTGATGGGAACTCGAGTAGAATTTCCCTAAAAGATAAGATGTTGATTATCAAAAGTGATCTAAATAATTCCCGATGGGTGACCATATCCTGCATTTAGGCTTGAAATTATACCATGAATGGTTATGAATTAGTCATAGATCTTGTAATCTAGGAAGAACCTAAGGTGAATTTATTAAAAGATGTTCCTGTTATCTGAGACTTTCTGAGGTAATTGCTGATGAAATACCTAGACTTTCGCCATTAAGGCAAGTTGAATTTGGTATTGATTATATTCCCGGTGCTGCACATGTGGCATGTGCATTGTACGTCAACACCATCTGAATCGAAAGAGTTACCGTACAACTGAGAGAGTTGTCAGAGAAAGCTTTTATTCTATCGAGCTCGTCATCATGAAGAGCTATGGTGTTATCATTCCTTATATTCATTAATTATCGTGAACTGAATAATTGACGATCAAAATTGATATCCATTACCCAAGATGAGAGATTTGTTCGATCATTTACAAGGTTCTAGCGTATGTTCCAAAACTTTGATCTACGGTCAGGTTGTTATTTAATACTAGGATTTTGCAAATCCTAATTAATGCAATTAATGTTCGTTTTTCCTCGACTCACTCGAATTGATATCCGGTTAAACGTAAAACTAATTTGGTCCTGGTAATTATATTTTAGATATTTTTAGACTAAAATCTATTTAATATTAAAAACTATTAAAACAATTTAAATATAACTAATTTTAAAATAAAACTTAAATCTAAATTGAAATCTAATTAATTTTAAACTAAAGACTTTTAAAAACTTTAAATGAAATCTATTTTAAAATAAAACTCAATTAAGTGAAATAAACTAATTTAAAATCTACTGAAAACTAAATTAACATTATAAAAGTAAATAAAATATTTTTTTAACTTTTTATATTTTAATAACTAAATTAAAGAAAAATGAAATAAAACTTTTATATAAAATTAAACTAAAAAAACTGATTTAATCTAATTAACTAAACTGCCAACTAAGAATTTAAATCCTATATAATATGAATGTTAAGTAAAGAAACTCAAATGAAGCACTAGAACAGTTGGTAAGGCGTTTGGTTCCTGGACAGGAGGTCCAGGGTTCGAGTCCTGGTTTGGACGTTTTTGCTATTAATATTTTTATTTGGATTTTTAACTCAGACCAATTGTGTCTGAGTGTTTATATGCAGCAATACTAAACAAGAAAAACTAAACAGCTTAACCAATAAGCAGGCAAACTAATAAGCTGATAAGAAATAAGCAGATAAGACGAATAAGCTAATATGAAGTAGACTAAATAAGCTAAACAAACTTAACTAAATAAAACAATAAGCAACCAAATAATCCTATAAGCTAAACGAGTAATAAGCAAATCTAACTATGAGTAAATCCAACTTAATTAAACAGATTCAAACGCAACATAAAAACCAAACAAACATAAGCAAACCGAATCGAAAATAAAACAGTAAGCAGATTAAGCAGATCACAAGAACAGTTCCAAACTAGCTTAGAAAAACCAAAATAAGCAAAAAATCCAAATTAACTTATATGCTAACACTAATAATACTAAGTAGATCCCAATAAACTTTCAAAACCAAACAAATAATTAAAACGGAAATATAAGCAGACTAAAATTCAAACATGTAACTATCATCAAGTAGATACAAACTAATGAAATTAACCAAACAAATAATTAAACAAGCAGATCTAATACTCTCAAAACTATAGCAGATATATAAAAACTTAACAATAAAATTAAAAGAGATTCACAAACCTAGTGACGAATTCCTTTGGGAAGAAGGTGGGCGCTGAACCCCCTTGTAAACCGAAGCAAACGAACAAACACCTCCTTATTACCCAAACTCCATCATCATCATCAACAATACCATAAACAGTAACCGAACCACAATACTATTTTTTTTTTACTTTTTTTTCTTTTTATCTTTCTAGTGGGGAAAGAATACTACCTTTTTATTTTACTTTAACAATTATTTAATCAAAAATAATCTTAAGATAATAATGCAATAATAATCTTACGAGACAAAATTTTTAACTAAATAATAATTTCATTAATATAAACACTTCGATTACAAGACTTGATTGAAAATGAGATTACATTAAACCCTAATACTATTTTTCAGAAATAAAAATTAAAATAAAGAAAAAGGCACCAAATTACAGATATGAGGGGGTTTTTTATAGCCAACCCCCATGGCTTCTTCAAGAAGCTTCGTGAGGAAGAAAATGCATCTGAGCCGTCCAATCCTTCTTTTCTTCTTCTCTCTCTTCATTTTTTTGATCTTGCGGATGAAAAATATTCTTGCATCACTTAAATTGCCAGCATGGCAGAAGTTGTGTTTGTTGTGCTAGTTTGAGGGTGAGGTGGAGGCTGTTGATTGGTGGGAGGGTTTGTGGTGATGTGGGATAACCAATCACAAAAGAGGGATTTGCCACGTCAGGAGATGGGAGAGAGGACCACTGGTAGTGATTGCTCTGAAAACTATGGGGATTTAATTCCCATTGGTGTGAATTAACCATTGAGGGTAAAACCCCCAATTTTTATGGGGTTAATTTTGTGATGTAAATTAGGGTTTGGGGGTAAACTGGAGGGTGGTTGCTGTGTTTTTTGGGGAAGAAAGAGAAGCAGTGAAAAGTTGGTGTCATTGTTTGTAACGAAATGAAATGGGATAGTGGGTAAAATTGTTTTATTTAAGTGGGGTGAGATAAGTGAAATGGTAGTAAGTGTGTACACGTGTAGGAGGGTAGGTTAATTTTGTGTGTGTGGTTTGTTGACTGGGGTTTGACCTCAAAGTGAATAAAGATTTAACTCAAATCTTTTGTTTCATCCGTCCCAAAATTATTCCTCAAATGGGCTTTGGCCCAATATTCCATCCGTCCCATGTTATTGAATCAAAGGTGATAAATGGGCTTTGTGGCCCAATAGATCACTTTTAGGTTAACCATTAAGTATAAATGGGCTTGTGAGTCCATTAAGCATAAGTGGGACCCACTAGGCCCAAAATCTTCAATAATGATAAAATCCACTAAAACGAGCTTGATTTTGGTTTTCTTGTTCATTTCTTCAATTCCATGTTGATTTTGACGGTTTTCGTGATCTTGGCACACTTTTGGTCTTTCGACTTTGTCTTTGTCTTTTTCTTGGACTTTTCTTCAACATTTGACCATGAAATCCCGTGTTTTCTTTCCTTTTGATCATTTGTACCTATTTTAACACAAAAACACAAAACCACGCTTAATTCCGACTTTTACGATATAAAACACATGATTAGGTCTTGTTTTTCCTTGATTTTAGTGGCAAAAGGATAAGTGTTTACACACTTATTAAATCCCCTACACTTGACCATTGCAATGACCCCATGCAATGCATAGTTTTTAAAGCATAAAGTTACATTTTTCTCATTATCAATCCATCTTGGCCTTTATTACTATTACTACTACTACTACGATGAAAAGATAAAGACAAAAGTTATAACAATTTATTAGCTAGGAAATTATTGATGGAAAAACTCGTAAAGAGATCTAAGACTTAAATTAGGGCTTTGGTGTCATTAATACTAATCACCCTCAAGTTTCACGTTCCCCATACCAAGCTTAAAAACGAGATCATTGTTTACCATAAGTCCTTAGGTTAAAACCACTTATATAAGACAATTGTGTAATACTCTTTCTCCAATTCCTATTTTGTATCTATAAATTTTATTGATTGTCATTCACCCGTAGGCTCATTTGACTTGTTTATAATTATTAATCCAAAAATGAAGGCCAAACGGTGCAAACCCGACACTCAAAACCTAACCTCGTCCTTAAAAAACGTTGTTACTAATGTAAGCCCACATCAAGGATGATTTAACACGATTTGGGGAATAAATTCCCGGACCCAAAATTTGGCCAAATAGTACTACTTATTAATTATTCCTCCAAATTCATGTTGACTTTATGTGGAGTTTAGCAAGTTCACATCATATACCCTTAGGCTGTTTAAGATGTAAAAATGCTCCCCGTCTATTGTCCACACCCTAAGGCTCCTTGAATGATAAACGAGGGAATTGATTTTTTGATCAATTTTTATTCAACACTTACCATGCCATACACCCTAAGGCTCTAATGACAAGGTTCATGCTACATGCCCCACACCCTAAGGCTCCTTGAGGTCATGTTTTAATCTTATTCTTTCTTTATTTATGATATATATAGTAGGCCAAATTCCGCGGTCCCATGGTTTGAATACCTCCTACTTAGTGGTTATGAGCCACCTTAGTCGGAAGTCCACAACGCTGGCACCCTCAATGTGTTCATTCTTTAATTACAAGGAGAATAAAGATTTGGCTAAGAGTTAAGATATCGAATCTACACCGCAAGAATCCTCATTTATTAAGCAATTAAATATACAAGTGGGAAGAAAGAGCCACAACAACCATATAAGCAAAAATTAACCCTTAAACTTATTATCAACTCTATCATCTCTCATTCTCCACAATTTAAAATCTCAATGAATGAGACTCGTGGATGCTTAGCCTAATAAACCAATTAAGGTCCATATGGTTAGGGATACTAGCTAGAGTAAACTTGGATAAGTAAACTCGGGTTGAGTAAAAATATTCACGATGGGCCTAATATATCAAAGATATCAAAACTTGTTAAAACCATTTTATTCATTTATTATTTATTTATTTATTTATTTATTTATTTTTTTACTTTATTCTTGAAATGGAAAATATAACTACGATGCGAGGAAAGAAAATAAATGGAAATACTACTAGGCCAAAATAGATCAAAAATTTGAAAAACGTTGAAAAATTTCTAAATTTTCCGGTTAAATGGGGTCAAATTCATGGAAAAGCCCACTAAAATTTCGATAGAAATCCCCCTACACTTAATATAAACATTGTCCTCAATGTTTAGGCATGTGAGAGAATAAACTCCCCTACACTTAGGACATTGAGTACGTTGTTTAAAATCGAGCTAAGGAAGGGACAACTAAAGTGATTACATTTATTCGTCTTATTTATATACATGTATGAATCACAATAGTTTTGATAGAACCGGGTACACGGGAACACGGGATCACGGGTCGCGTCAAAAGTACCAAAAGTGGATCATCAAAGCACATGTCCCTGCACAACATCACAACACACAAACAACCTACTTCGCTCCCCCTACACTTATTTGTGGAAATGGATGAAGGTGAAAAAGGTGGAAAGGATGGTAAAGGTAAAAATCTAACCTAGTTATACGATGCTTGATTTATTTCTCACGAGTCTCTAGCTCGACTCGATTTCCCGAATTAATTCAAGGGAAATGTGGAGAGGGATGGAATCATCTCGTGAGAGATGTCCTCTCCATAGTACAACTTAACCCGTTAGCCATTCACCTTAAAATTGGGTCCATTTGGCTGGGATAACTCAATGGTGTCATAAGGGAAGACTTGGGCCACGGTGAATGGACCGGACCAACGACTCTTAAGTTTACCCGAAGAGATTTTCAACCGAGAGTTAAAGAGTAAAACTTGATCACCAACATGGAACTCTCGGTTTTTAATCTTGGAATCATGAATGAGCTTAGTCTTCTCCTTGTAGATTAATGAATTTTCATAAGCCTCATTCCTAAGTTCATTGAGTTCATTGAGTTGGATTTTCCTATGATCACCGGCTTTATTTATATCAAAATTAGCGCATTTCAAGGCCCAATAAGCCTTATGCTCCAACTCAATAGGGAGGTGGCACGCCTTTCCATACACAAGGAGATAAGGGGTACAACCTATAGGTGTCTTATAAGCGGTACGGAAAGCCCACAAAGCATCGTCTAATTTATCGGCCCATGAGGCACGATGCTCTCCCACGGTTCGCTCTAAGATTCTCTTAAGACCACAGTTAGAAACCTCGGCTTGTCCATTAGTTTGAGGATGATACGCGGTGGAAAGTCGGTGATTGACACCATACTTAGCCATGACTCGTGCGAATTGATCATTGCAAAAATGAGTCCCGCGATCACTAATAATAGCACGAGGCACACCGAATCGAGCAAACAATTGTTTTAAGAAGTTAACAACCACCCTCACATCGTTATTAGGTAAAGCCTTTGCTTCAACCCATTTTGATACGTAGTCAACGGCTACGAGGATGTACTTGTTTCCTTTCGATGATGGAAATGGCCCCATAAAGTCGATGCCCCATACGTCAAAGATTTCACACTCTTGGATGAAATTTTGAGGCATCTCATCTTTATGTGTGATCTTGCCTTGCCTTTGGCAAGCATCACAATGCTTAACCATTTCATGAGCGTCATGATAAATGGTGGGCCAATAGAATCCGGAGTCGAAAACTTTTTTAGCGGTGTAATTAGGACCAAAGTGACCACCGGTGGGTCCTTTATGGCAAGCTTCAAGGATTTGTAAAGCCGCCAGCCCATCAACACATCTACGAATGATTAAATCTGCACATTGCTTGAAAAGATAAGGGTCGTCCCAATAGTACGTTTTAACGTCCTTGAAGAATTTTTTCTTTTGTTGGGACGATAACCCTTCGATAAGAACACCACGCGCCAAATAGTTTGCAATGTCCACAAACCATGGGGTATCATCAAGATTGGAATTAATAGACATTAAGGTCTCAAGGGGAAAAGATTCATTAATCTCTTGATTTGGAGGTTCCCCTTGATAAGGATCCTCAAGTCTACTAAGATGATCCGCGGCTAGGTTTTCCGCTCCCTTTTTATCACGAATTTCGATTTTAAATTCTTGTAGGAGCAAAACCCAACGGAGGAGTCTCGGTTTAGCATCTTGCTTGGTCAACAAGTATTTCAAGGCGGAATGGTCGGTGTAAACGATGGTGGTGGAAAGAACAAGATAGGGGCGGAATTTCTCAAAAGCATACACTACGGCTAAAAGCTCTTTTTCGGTAGTGGTATAATGCAATTGAGCCCCCGTCATTGTCTTACTAGCATAATGAATGGGTTGAAAATGTTTGTTAACTCGTTGACCTAAAACCGCTCCTACCGCGAAATCACTAGCATCGCACATGAGCTCAAAAGGTAACTCCCAATTTGGAGAGACTAAGACTGGTACCTTAGTTAATTTACCTTTAAGAAGCTCGAAAGAGTCGAGACATTCTTGAGAGAAGATGAAAGGAGCATCTTTTTCTAAGAGACGAGTCATTGGACGAGCTATTTTCGAGAAATCTTGGATGAAACGTCGATAAAATCCCGCATGGCCTAAAAAGCTTCTAACTCCTTTGACGGTGGTAGGTGGAGGTAACTTAGCAATGACGTCAACTTTAGCACGGTCGACTTCGATACCGGCATTGGAAATTTTATGACCGAGGAAGATGCCTTCTTTTACCATGAAATGGCATTTTTCCCAATTAAGAACGAGACGAGTGTCTTCACACCGTTTAAGCATACGTTATAAATTAGCAAGGCAAGAAGAGAAAGAATCACCATAGACCGAGAAATCGTCCATAAAGACTTCCATAGTTTCTTCAACCATGTCATGAAATATCGCCATCATACACCTTTAGAAAGTCCTGGGAGCATTGCATAAGCCGAAAGGCATTCTTTTGTAAGCAAATGTTCCATAGGGACAAGTGAATGTGGTTTTCTCTTGGTCTTTTGGATCGATAGGGATTTGAAAATATCCGGAAAAACCATCTAAGAAGCAATAGAAATCATTACCCGCTAAACGCTCGAGCATTTGATCCATGAAAGGAAGAGGGAAATGATCCTTACGAGTGGCATCATTGAGCTTACGATAGTCGATGCAAACTCGCCAACCCGTTACGAGTCAAGTAGGAATCAACTCGTTGTTTTCATTGGGAACAACGGTGATTCCGCCTTTCTTAGGCACACAATGGACGAGACTAACCCATGGCGAATCCGAGATAGGGTAAATCATTCCGGCATCTAGAAGTTTGATAACTTATTTCTTAATGACTTCATGAATTTTTGGATTAACCCTTCTTTGATTTTGGATTGCGGGTTTAAAGTCATCTTCCATGAGAATTTTATGAGTACAAAAATTACGATCAATTCCGCGAATGTCGGAGATTTTCCAAGCAATTGATTTCTTATGATTCTTAAGCACATCGATAAGTCGGGATTTTTCATCTTCTTTTAAGTCCTTAGCAATAATGACGGGTAACTTATTATCCTCCTCTAAGAAAACGTACTCTAAATGAGACGGTAAATCCTTAAGCTCTAAATCCGGTGGATTGTCAATGGAAGGCTTAGTCAAATTAGGATCATTGTTTGTAACTTCCTTAGGAGTAGGTGGAGAAATATGGTCCTCATTGAGAAGTATCTCAATGGTACGAATGTCTTCTTCCCAATCAGTGGGAGAATCGTCATATTTTAAATCCACATCCCCTAAACTCGCTTCAAATTCTTGTAAAAGAAAATCACTTTCTCCAAATGGAGTCAATGAAATAGAAGCTACGGTCTCAACATGAGGTAAATGAGAAATCCCGCTCTTACAAGCCTCGTGAAAATGTTCTTCGCATGCTTCGTCGAGCACATTGATGTAATTCACGGATTCGGGCTCATCGGGAAGTTTGGAAAGTTTACCCATGTTAAAGACGATTTTGTCATCCCCGACCCTCATGATAAGCTCACCCGCGGCTACATCAATTAATGTACGCTCGGTTCTCAAGAAGGGTCGTTCCACAATTAAGGGAACACGGGGATCCATCTCATAGTCGACTACGACGAAATCGGCGGGAAAAGTGAATTTGTCGACTCCTACAAAAACATCCTCGGCTATCCCCGCTGGATAAGCAACCGTACGGTTAGCTAATTCCAATGTCATACGAGTGGGGACTAGCTCGGGTAAAGATAATTGTTTCCACACGGACAATGGCATAAGATTGATACTCGCTCCGAGATCCGCCAAGGCCATACAATTCTCAACACCCGGAAAATTACAAGGAATAAGGAATCGACCGGGATCTCCTAACTTAACCGGTAATTTTCTCAAAAGAACCGCGAAACAATTCTCATTCAATTTGGTATTGGCAATATCAAGCAATTTTTCCTTATCACTTAAAAGGTCCTTAAACATCTTAGCGTACTTAGGCATGTGAGCGAGCGCCTCGACAAAGGTGATATTAAAATTCAATTGTTTGAACATTTTTAGGAAGTTCAAAACTTGAATATCATCCTTATTCTTCAATTTCTCTTTCCGCAACCTTGAGGGATAAGGTATATTGGGTTGAGATGAAAGCTTTGGAGTGGATTGCTCACTCACATCCTTTGGTGGAGGAGGAATAGAAATGGAAGGTGAAAGAACCGGTTTGGGAACCGAAGGTGTGGTAGAAAATTTAGGTATCGGTGGAACATAAGGTGTAGACGAATGCATAACGGGTGGTATGTCACAAGTGGAAGAAGAAGGAGGTTGTGTAGAAGAAGAATGTATCTCGGGTCCTTGGTTAGGTGGGGGATAGGAAGGTTCTACGGTGGTCTTACCGCTCCTAGTAGTGATAGCATTAACATTAGCCCTAGGATTGGTCACGGTGTTCGAAGGGAGGGCACCTTGGGGACGAAGGGTTTGAATCATTGTCAAAAATTTCTTATCGGTCGATTCTTGCATCACTTGGATTGCCAGCATGGCAGAAGTTGTGTTTGTTGTGCTAGTTTGAGGGTGAGGTGGAGGCTGTTGATTGGTGGGAGGGTTTGTGGTGATGTGGGATAACCAATCACAAAAGAGGGATTTGCCACGTCAGGAGATGGGAGAGAGGACCACTGGTAGTGATTGCTCCGAAAACTATAGGGATTTAATTTCCATTGGTGTGAATTAACCATTAAGGGTAAAACCCCCAATTTTTATGGGGTTAATTTTGTGATGTAAATTAGGGTTTAAGGGTAAACTGGAGGGTGGTTGCTGTGTTTTTTGGGGAAGAAAGAGAAGCAGTGAAAAGTTGGTGTCATTGTTTGTAACGAAATGAAATGGGATAGTGGGTAAAATTGTTTTATTTAAGTGGGGTGAGATAAGCGAAATGGTAGTAAGTGTGTACACGTGTAGGAGGGTAGGTTAATTTTGTGTGTGTGGTTTGTTGACTGGGGTTTAACTTCAAAGTGAATAAAGATTTAACTCAAATCTTTTGTTTTATCCGTCCCAAAATTATTCCTCAAATGGGCTTTGGCCCAATATTCCATCCGTCCCATGTTATTGAATCAAAGGTAATAAATGGGCTTTGTGGCCCAATAGATCACTTTTAGGTTAACCATTAAGTATAAATGGGCTTGTGAGTCCATTAAGCATAAGTGGGACCCACTAGGCCCAAAATCTTCAACAATGATAAAATCCACTAAAACGAGCTCGATTTTGGTTTTCTTGTTCATTTCTTCAATTCCATGTTGATTTTGACGGTTTTCGTGATCTTGGCACACTTTTGGTCTTTCGACTTTGTCTTTGTCTTTTTCTTGGACTTTCCTTCAACATTTGACCGTGAAATCCCGTGTTTTCTTTCCTTTTGATAATTTGTACCTATTTTAACACAAAAACACAAAACCACGCGTAATTCTGAATTTTATGATATAAAACACATGATTAGGTCTTGTATTTCCTTGATTTTAGTGACAAAAGGATAAGTGTTTACACACTTATTATTATTATCAAATTCGCGTCCGCAAAGGAGATTATTTATTCCAATCACTACATCCAGAACTTGTAATGAACATTATGAGTTTCATGTGATACCATTTGGATTAACCAACGCACGTGTGGCATTCATGAATTTGATAAATCACGTGTGTAAGCCGTAGGCTTTATTCATTCATTCACTACTACAATATAACCTACTGTTGCTTTGATCTTTAAGTGTGGGATTGAGTGTACACACACCTAGAGCGGTTTGTGTTAATCAATAATACAAACCCTTCGGGAAGAATTCGTCTTTGTTAGACATCTTGTTCTAATTATTGTTCTATTCGGCTATGTCAAATCATATGAATGATGATTACTCTAGGTAAAATGGTTTCGACTGTTTGAGTCTAACAATCTTGGATTCAACACCATCTGTAGACTACCCTGAGTATTTGTCATGTGATTTAAGGCTTAATCCTTTACATTATTTGACCGTGTGATTAATGGTAGTGGAATCTATGCTGACTCTTCAAAGATCGGAGCCATTAAGGCTTTGGGTTATACCAAAAAGAAAGTGCAACAACGTTTTGACATATATTTTATCAAAATATTTTTAAGGAATTATTCCCTCATACCCAGATCATTTAACTAAACCCACTTAGGAGTAGATGTTTGTGTATACCTCAAGACAACCTAAGAGGAATTGAGAAAACCATTTAAACCATGAATTGGAATTTGGAACGACAATTTTTGCTCTTCAACTAAGAAAATTTTGACCAAAGTATAAACAAAGATTTTTCGAACATTTACGGATCTTATTAATTATTTTCGAAAAATCAACAAAGATCGTGTTAACTAAATTCAAATTTATTTTGAATATTTTTCTATAATTGGGTGAACCGAGAAATTTAAAATTGTTACGTTTACGTTTCATAAAAATTAAATATTTATTATTTAATTACTTGTAATATTTATCGACGCTTTAAACATTGGACTGAGAAAAACTAATAAGGATAATTGTTGAGAAGAAACAACAACTTAGAAAATATGAAGAAAGAATTTCTAAGTGATTATGGGCATGATATTTATTTCATCAGGGAAGGTGAATGTAGATACTGACACATTATGTAGAAAGGATAAAGAACCAATTAGGGTGTGCTCCTTAGTAATGACCGTGCAGAATAATTTACCCGAGCAATTTAGAAATAACTGATGCTTGTAAGAAGGATAACATATATAATAAAGAGTTTCGCGGCTAATGAAAACCATTAGAAATGAGAGCCGATGGCGTTAAATGTTTAAAAGGCCGTTTGTGGTTGCCTAAATATGGAGGATTTCAAGATTTAGTCATGTTGGAATCTCATAAGTTTAAGTATTCTATTCATTCCATTTCTGACTAAATGTATCTTGTCTGAAGAAGTTGTACTGATGGCCAAATATGAAAGCAGACATCGCAACATATGTTGGCACATGTCTAACTTTTGTGAAGGTCAAGGCTGAACGCCAAAATCCATAAGGATTGCTTCTACAACTTATAATTCTTGTTTGGAAGTGAGATAGAACCACCATGGATTTTTATCATAAATCTTCCAAGGTCATAATCTGGATTTGATTTGATTTGGGTCATCATCGACAGACTGACCAAATCTGCTAATATCATTCCCGTTAATGATAGATTCTCGGTGAAGAAATTGACTCTTTTGTAATTAAAGGAGTTGTGTAAGCATGGTGTGCCTGTATCGATCATCTCTATCAAGATCCTCGCTTCGCATCGAATTTCTAGAGATTTCCTCAAAAGTCATTGGGAACGAATCTTGATGAGAGTACTGTTTACCAGCCCCAATCGAAGGGACAAGGTAAAGTAACGATACAAACACTAGAAGTCTTGTTTTATGTTTGAATAATTGACCTTTGGTAATGAACGGGATAATCGTTTTCCTTTGGAGAGATTATCATTGATAATTATTGTTATAGGATCGAGATCGAATCTTGTGAGGATCTAAATATAAGAGCATCTGTAGGTAGGAGTTGGGATGAAGATACCCGACCCGTGAGACCTGAAATGATTGTGGAAATTAGGATATGATTATTGACTGCCAGTAGTGGGCAGGAGGTTATGTGAATATGATATGTAGATCTTGAAGTGTAGGATGGGTAGCAAAGCTATGTCGAGAATTTATCATCATGGAAAGATGAACGTATGATCTGAATGATCGTGCGAATCTAAGTCCCTGTTGTATGGGACCACTGAGATAATGTAAAGATTTGGTTTGAGAGGCATATAAGCTGGATCTACCCTAGGACTTCAAGGGCTGCATGAATTATGTTTCATATATCGAACTTGATAAAATGTCTATCAAGTGAAAATATGATTATTTCTTAATGAAGTTTGGATCGGCGAAAAGTTGCATTCATAAAAAACCCGCGAACATCATGGATAGAGAAAGTAAGTCAACTTAAGCCTGATCGTATTCCCGTAGTTATGTTTGATGAAACTCGCGTATTGTAATGAATTACACCTGAGAAAAAGACCGAATGTGGAGGAAATACCCACGTGTCTCTAACTCTATAAGAAGCGAGTAGTAAGATAAATTGATCTTTGAGGACAAAGATCCTCTTTAAGGGTAACTGCTGTGACAATACGTCAATTTGAGGTCGTTATTTTATTCTCAAGTATTATTTTAAAATCATTATTTTATTATTAATTTCTGAACTCACTCACTTTTGGGAAGAAATAAGGGTTTACGTCTTAAAGTAGCATCGACTACGTCTAAACCGGAGAACTCTACGTTATGTGCTTACGTTTACATACACCGTTTTTGTGACAGTCCGACATTTCAGGAAATAAATTTATTCTCGAATATTATTTTGAAATTTTAATTTGTGTTGGTTCAAAAACTTACAAATTTACGAGAATAGATTAGGACTTACGTGCATAATTTAGCGTTTTTACGATTAAACCAGAAACCCTAGGTTTACGTATTTACGCTTTTGAACTCCGTTTGTGATGAGACAATTTTTATTAAAATCGTTTTGTGCCATAGAATCATAATTTATAAAAACGTTTTTCGTAAATCGACCCGAGGGCACGTAAATCGAGAAAACTAGAATCGAGGAGTATTCGTAAATTAGTGGAGATGAGACAAGTGGGACACTTGCCCCACCTCCACTATGGGTGGCATAAACAAGCCACCACACACTCTTGTTGTCAACTTTTTAAGTATCCATGGGACACTTGTCCATGGGCTTTATCAAAACTACTAGCAAAACCACCAAGCTTCCCATTCACTTCTCACACATGCAAACTTAATCCAAAAATCGTCAAACCCACTCTTCCTCTCTCATGTTGAACGTCCAACATCACCCCTAAATCACCATCTCCATCAAAATTTAACCACAAACTTTATAAATAATCAACATATGTTGATAGCCTTTTAAAAAGATGAAGATTGGAGGTGATCATAACATGTAAAAAGGAGTTTTCATGAAGATCAAGGGATGATTTTATAAGGAGCTTAGTTGCTTGGAGATTTCCAAAAAATGGTCTTGCTAAGTTCATAAGGTTTGGTGTCAAAACCAAGTCTTGTTCATCCAAAAATCTCAATCTTTCATCATATTGATTGGTTAGAGATCAATTTCTTTCTATCATCCTATTGTTTTGAATATGTATTCATGTATTTTATTCAAAAATATATATGTATGTGATGATGAATGATGATCAATATATTGTGTGGGGATTTTGTGTTAATAGATTAGGTTAAAAAGGCTAAAATCAACAAGTAAGGATGTTAAAATCTTGGTTAATTGTATAGGCTGTATAAAACAGTAAGTATCAATATGATCACTTGGTTAAATGGCTTGGATTATTAAATATACAGATATATATATATGATTTTTACATATGTGGTGAGTTAACCACTCAATGGAATCATTAAAATGAGCAAGTTATGATCAAAATACTATTGAGGTACAAATCTGTATAGTCTGTTTTGGACGAATTATTTAAAATACTTAAATGATGATTGAGCAATAGATATAAGAGAGTTAATTGTAGCACACATCATGTAGTTTATTCTGTTCAAATTTGAGTTTCTATCTCCTTGTAGAACTCAAGATATGGCAAAAATGGTGGAATAGACTTTAGTAATCAGATTTGTAAATAAACAATATAGTATAAAAGAGCACTCAAGTAAATATTATTATAAGATAAATATATAAAAGCCACTAACTAATAATAACTATTATAAAATGAGTTATATACTAAAATAAATAAACATGGCATTTTATAAAAGTAAAACTCAGATGTTTTCTAAATTTATAAAACTATATATAAGTTTACGTCTTTTCGGCTAAAACCGAAAGATTAACGTTTTCGCCAAATAAAACTTAGACGGTCGGACCCGTCTAATGTAACATTTTTATAACTCATATACTGATATGTAACCACATTTGACAAGAAAAACTGATAAACCCGAGCCTTATAACATATGGACCCTAATGGGCCAAAGTAGCCTTATTGGACCATTAGCCCAACTAGTTTGGCTAAACACTAATGGACTTACTCATGGGCTTAACCCACTTGGGCCCAACATATGAGTATAGGCCTGGTATTAAAAGTATAAATGGACTAATATAATGATATTGGACTCTTAATGGGCTTATTGGGCCTTAATGTGTAAATGGGCTAAAACTAGTGTAACTAGTATGATAAGCCTAAGTTAACTAATTCTAAACAACTAGTAATGTTGTAAGGTGATAAAACCCCACTTGATCATCATGTTATGACATCATTACATATACATAACAACTTTTTATAAAGTTATTGGGCATAGCCTAAGACCGAGTATTATTTGTCTAGGTTTCCCGTGATCAAGGCACGTACTATACGTCCTAATTGCCGATAACCCGCCTTCCCACACCAATGTGAGTTCATAGCCTCACACTCTTTTAAATGTTTTATGAAATATCTTATAAACCCGCGAGGGAGATAACATGCTAGTTTTAATAAAAATAGGACACCAGTTGTCCCGATTGTTTGCTTATTGATATGGACCCGAATGATTATATGACCCGATGAATGAAATGAGATGGATTATTATTAGTTAGGTTATGTCACTAAAAGTCCCATTAGCATAAATTGTGAACTACCGGGATTTGGTAAACGCTTATGCATATAATAGTACTAGTTGGGGAAGATCACCCCAGTTCGCGCCTTGACGGTTGATCCCCGTCGTGCCACATTGAGTGGTAAGCGAATTTATGTATGAAAAGATTTATATAAGCGTGATTATTATGACGAAACGCTGTTTTAGATGGGAAAAGGAAATACGGGTTAGCTACCCGATATATGTTATAGAAAGGTAACAATGTCATGCGACTAATAATCCAGTATTGAAAATACTGATATACGAATTGAATTATGATATATTGCCTGACTAGCAATACGGGGTCTTATTACTGATATTATGTTCGTGTTTTGGTTTTACATAACCATCTTCATATAACGGTTTTTATTAAACTCTATACAACATTATAAAACGTATTGTATGATTTTTTTACGACAATGGTTCATTTAATGGTTTTGACGGCAAAAGCCTATATTATGATTTATGATAAAGATTCATATAAAATTTCTTTGGCCTATTTTATGGCTTACAATAAAGAATTATGCAAAATGATTTTCGGTAATGATTATATACCGGTGATATATTAATGGTTTTTATTAAACTCTATGGATTCAGTCGACGTTTTCGCTGACTTTTTAACATGTTTTATCTCAGGTACTTGAAGGTAATTCTCGGGAAGACGACAAGAATTTATGGCCCACATTCAAATAAAATTTCCATTCAAATGTTTTGTAAATTGTATGACATACTATGACTCGAGGACCTATGTAATTTGATATTCATGAATGGAAAATGCTTCATTATTAAACGATGCGATTTTAAGTGTTGTCTATGATTTCAGTAATGTGCTATCCCGTAACTCCAACGACTCTTCCGCTGAACTAAAGTATGAATATTTGGGAGTGTTACAGTATTGTTCATGGTAAAAGCATGCGGGTTTTACATCTCTTCCCCCCTAAAAAGAATAATTCGTCCCCGAATTATAGATAAAATAAACTGAACGAGGAACATACCCGAATTCAAAATATGAAATGAGGGTAAGAAGCCCAGATAGACTCCTCTGTTTCCCAAGTGGCTTCCCGCTCGGTATGATCCCTTCAAAGGATTTTGACGAATGGAATCGTCTTCTTCCTCAAGACTTGTTCTTGTCTGTCAAGAACTCATTCGGGTTCCTCTATGAAGGTAAGATCTTCACGAATTTGTTCCAATGGATACTGAACCATGTGAAGGGGATGATACTTGTACCCTCTAAGTAAGGACACATGGAAAACGTCATAAACGTGAGAAAGCTGCGAAGGTAACGCTAAACGATAAGATACTTCACCGACTTGCTCGATGATATCAAACGGTCCGATGAACCGAGGACTGAGTTTCCCTTTGATTCCAAAACGTCTAACACCACGTCCCGGTGATACCTTAAGAAAGACGTGATCTGCTACGTTGAAATGTAAGTCCCTACGATGCTTGTCTGCATAAATCTTCTGACGTGAACGAGCTTCTTGCAATTTCTGCTTAGCTACAATGACCTTCTCGTTGGTCAACTCTATCATTTTCGGTCCTTCAAGTGTTCGCTCACCAACCTGATCCTAGCAGATTGGGGCACGACACTTCCTGCCGTACAACATCTCGAATGGTGCACACTTGATGCTGGCGTGCCAACCGTTGTTGTATGCACATGCTCGGAGCATGTCTTCCAATGTCTGAATTGTCCGCTCCGATTGTTCGTCTGTTTGAGGATGAACAACCGTACTAAGCTTAAGTTTTGTACCCCAAGCTTTCTGCAGACTTTTCCAAAATCGCGAAGTGAACCGTGGATCTCTGTCCGAGACGATACTGGATGGAGCACCATGAAGTCTCATGATCTCCTTCTTGTAAGTATCGACGAGTTTGCTGACCGAATCATCCTTGCGGATCGATAAGAAATGAGCTGACTTAGTAAGTCGTTCAACGATAACCCAAATCGCATCATGCCTCCTCTTTGTCTACGGAAGGCCGGTAACAAAATCCATGGTGATTGATAGGTGTGTAAACACCCATCCTTTTACCACTTAATTACAATAATAACGAAGCCAAAACATGTATTTTATGTCGTAAATGTCGGAATTATGCGTGGTTTGTGTTTTTGTTGTGTTTAGGATCAAAATGTGAAAAGGGAGGAAAACATGGGCTTTCACGGGCTTTTATCAAAGAAAAAGACAAAAGACGAAGTCAAAATATCAAGAGTGCCAAAAGAACGGAAGTCCAAGGCCAATTCTGAAGATTTATCGAGGAAAAAAGTCTAAAGACGGAAGTTTAATAAAAGCCGAATAACTCAAGTCTAAATTAATGAAGAAATTACAAGACGAGTTTATTAATCCCGAGACAAAGTCGAAAAAGTCGAAGAGATTAGAAGACGAGAAATCGAGAAAGAAAGAAGAAGGAACCAACACATGCTTAGTTTTCCTAATCACTATAAATAGACTCCTAATGTGTCATTAGGAGTTTGTTAGCTAATTTGACACATTAGTCTTTCCACCTTATTTTCATGTCATTTTAATTACTTGTCAATTTACATTCCTTGTCTTGCACCTTAATTCATTTAATTCCAAGTAAGTTTAATTTTTACTTTTGTTGTTTAATCCTTTCTTTAATCAAGTTTTATATTAATCTCTCCTTCTACCTTTCTTATTTTTGTTAATCTTTATGCTTATTATCTTATTGTTATGCTTATTTGATTAGTTGTTATGTTTTTATGTGTTTTTATGTGTTAGCTTATTGATTTGATAGCTTATTGTGTGTTTGATTTGATTTTAGTTAAGTGTTTATTAGTTTATTTTATTAAAAGTTGATTTTTAATCTTTGATTTTATTAGTGTTTTTCAAGTTTTTGATTTGTGGTTGAATTAGTTTTTCTTAAAAGTGTTTTAGATTAAGTTTTGGTAGATCGCTTATTTGATTTTAGCTTATTTGTGGCTTATTTTACATTTTTCATAAGTACTGTATCTGGTCTTTGCTATTTCAGAAAAGGGTTTTGTTTTTCCGAAAACACACCTTTTTCTGAAAAGTCCATTATTCCGAAATAGCCATTTCCTCTGAATTTATAATTTTGCTGAAATTGCACTTTTTCTGAAAAGTCCTTTTTTCCGAAAAACTTCATTTTACTGAAAATCTTATTATTCCGAAAATATTACTTTTTCTGAAATTGCCTTTTTTCCGAAAATATAGTTATTCCGAAGATCTACTTTTTCCGAAATAGCCATTTTTCCGAAATAGTACTTTTCTCTGAAATTGTTGTTTTTCCGAAGATACACTTTTTCCGAAAAAACCTTTTTTCCGAAATGCTTACTTTCTCTGAGTTATTCATTTTTCCGAAGAAGTCATTTTTACTGAAAAGATCATTTTCCGAAAATAATGCTTTTTTTCTGAATTTGTTATTTTTCCAAAATAATTGTTGTGTCTGATTGATTGTTTTAATTTTCTTGTCTTAGTTTTAGTTTTAAGTTTTCTAGTTTTTATTTTTAGAGGAAAAGTGACAGTTTTTCTCATTTTACTTTTAGTCTATTTTGCATTTTTATTTACTTGTCAAATTTACTTTTCGTCAAGTTTTAATTACCCGTCATTTAATTTCTCGTCATTTAATTTTAAAGTTTTTAATATTGCACATTTACATTTTAATTAGGTTTAGATTTAAATTACCTTCATTTACGTTAAAGTCTTGCACATTTATTTTTACTACAATGACCATATCTTTGTTTCACCAAAAGACGACCGAGTCGCACGTAAACCAGTAATCAATTCGATTAGACCACTTCAACGAACTTTAAATTTTATACTGGCCAAAAGCTACGTATTAGTGATCTTGTCCCACTTCCACTCTGGAACGTCTAACGGTTGTAGTAGACCACTAGACCGTTGATGCTCAATCTTAACTTGCTGGCAGGTAAGACATTTGGAGACATAAGTAGCAACATCCTGTTTCATACCACTCCACCAAAAGTACTGCTTGATGTCGTGGTACATCTTGGTCGAACCAGGATGAATAGAGAATGGGGAGCTATGAGCTTCAGCTAATAACGCTTCCCTGAGCGTAAGATCATCAGGAACACAAAGCCTGGTGCCCTGTCATAAGATACCGTCGTCATCTAACCGAAACTCCGTTTGCTGATCCAAGTTTAGAATGATCGCCCAAATTTCACCATCATCCTTCTGAGCTTCCTTGATCATATAGAGAAACTTAGGTTCTACTCTAAGATTGGCCCAATAACCGTGTTGTCCACGTACCATGCTCTCAATGCCTAGTCGCTCCAAGTCTCTTATAATCTCTTCCTTAATTTTAATGCCATTGATCATACCGGACTTTCTACTAAGTGCATCTGCCACTACATTTGCCTTGCCGGGATGATACTGCAGATTAATATCATAATCCTTCAACAGCTCTAACCATCTTCTCTGCCCCATGTTCAGCTCACGTTGAGTGAAGATGTAGTTCAGGCTCTTGTGATCTGTGAAGATATCACATGACTCTCCATACAAGTAGTGCCTCCATATCTTCAATGCAAACACGACTGCTGCAAGTTCCAAGTCATGCGTAGGGTAATTTTCCTCATAAGGCTTAAGCTGTCGTGAAGCATACGCAATCACTTTCCCATGTTGCATGAGAACACAACCGAGTCCCTTCCCTAAGGCATCACTATAGATTTGAAATCCACCTGTATCAGATGAGAGAGTAAGAATCGGTGCAGATACTAACTTCTGCTTTAGGTCTTCAAAGCTCTTCTCTCTTTCTTCAGTCCAGACGAATTTCTCCCCTTTCCGCATAGGTTTGGTCAATAACAGTGCTAAACGGGAAAAGTTCTCTACGAACCTATGGTAGTAACCAGCTAAGCCAGGAAACTGCGAACTTCGATCGGTGATGTACGTCTTGGCCACTTGGTAATAGCCTCAACCTTTGCTGGATCCATGGTGATTCCTTCTGTTGATACAATGTGGCCTAGGAACGCCACCTTGTCTAACCAGAACTCACACTTGGAGAATTTGGCATACAGCTGCTTCTGGAGAAGTATTTGTAGTACAGTACGAAGACGGTCTTCGTGTTCCTCCTTTGACTTAGAGAAAATGAGAATGTCGTCAATGAAGAAAATGATAAACTTGTCTAGGAACTCATGGAAGATACGGTTCATCAAGTCCATGAAAACAACTCGAGCATTGGTAAGGCCAAATGGCATGACTACGAATTCGTAGTGCCCATAACGTGTACAGAAAGCAGTCTTGGCGATGTCCTACTCTTTAACCTGTAACTGATGATAGCCCGACCTTAGATTAATCTTGGAGAAATGTTTGGCCTCTTGGAGTTGGTCAAACAAGTCATCAATGCGTGGCAACGGATATCTATTCCTGATTATGATCTTGTTGAGATCACGATAATCTATGCACAGACGCATGCTGTCGTCCTTCTTCTTTACGAACAGAACAAGTGCGCCCCATGGAGAAGCACTAGGTCGAATGAAACCACGTTCTAACAGTTCATGCAGTTGTTCCTTTAACTCCTTCAGCTCTATGGGAGCCATGCGATAAGGAGCCTTAGATATTGGCTCAGCTCCTGGGACGAGCTCAATATTGAACTCCACTTCACGAGCAGGTGGTATGCATGGAAGTTCTTCTGGAAACACGTCTGGAAATTCCGACACGATCGGATGATTATGGATAGATGGAGATTCAGCCTCCAAATCATGAACAGTCGCAAGATAGCCCTCACAACCATGTGACAGTAATGCACGTGCTTGTAAGGTTGAAATTATTTGTACAAATCTTCCGGGTATGAAACTGTTGTGAATGTAATCTGGTGCATTTACATCACCGAGATGACCCGATATGTATGGCAGTCAATGGTGGCGTGATGTTTGGATAGCCAGTCCATGCCTAATATCATGTCAAAATCGCACATATCCAATGGAAGTGCATCAACATGACGAATCTTATCGTCAAACTCTAGTAGAAGGCTCTTGTACCCATGGGTTATATGTACAGAGTCTCTTAAGGGCGTGGAAATGTTTAATACATTCTATAAAGGCATAGGGGATATCCTAACATTCTTGGCATAAGCAGTAGAAATGACCGAATGAGTAGCACCCGTGTCAAATAAAACACATGCAGCTTGACCATACATATACAAGATTCCAGTGATGGTACCTGTAGACTTGTTGGCCTAATCGCGGAAGTCATGTACACCCGTCCACTAGTAGGAGGTGGCTTAGAATCGGCATGTCCAGATGTGCCCTCCATCTCGCCCTTGCGACAGTCCTTCATGCGATGACCAGTAAGGCCACACTTAAAGCAAGCATCGGTGTTGCGGTGACATGGCCCTGGGTACATACGGTTACAGGTAGTGCAGAGAGGGTGAGTATACCCTCCAGCAGGTGCCCTTGCTGGCTGGGAGCCTGTTCGGAAAGTAGACATGAGACATGGTTTATAGGTACAAAAGGACAATGCAAAAACATGTTGGGAATAAAATGTAGCTAGTATACTTGAACGCTGACAAGAAGAAAACAAGCGTTGATAAGAAGAAAACAAGCGTTGACAGATCAAGCGTTGACAGGAAGAAGTCAAGCGTTGATAGGTTGAAGTCAAGCACTGATAGAAAGATTTAGTCTACGCGTATTATGTTTCTAGTTTGTTTCTAGTAAAGATAGGATCAACAATATATTTTCTATAATTATCTTTACCTAGAATAGCTGATACGTAGACTCTTGTACAAGGCTTCTTATGTCTATAAAAGAAGACCTTTAGGTTTTGTTTCATATAAGTTTTCATACGTTTAACACTTTCATTGTATGCAATTTTGTTATCATCAATCAAGTGAAAGTTTGTTTTACAATTATTTGTGTGTTCTTGTTTAAGTATTAATTCCGCATAATACTTAAATTGTTTTATACACAACAAAGTTTCTCTACGTGTTTAACTTGATTAAATCTCGTTTACACAAGCTAAATCGATCTAAGTTTGGGATCAACAAGTGGTATCAGAGCTTGTTGAGAAACTTTGATCCAAAGAACACAAGAACCCTAAATTACCAAAAACCCTAATTTTCACAAAACCCTAAAAACATCATGTCTAACCCAGAAGTAAACTCCTCCTCCTCCTCAAACCACAACATCAAGATTCCCATGCTAGATCCAGACAATTTTGAGCTATGGAAGTTTAACTTTGAGCAATATCTACAAATCCATGACTACACTCTCTGGGAAATTATTGAATATGGAAACACATTCGATAAGGCTGCAAAGATTGCAGCTGCCATTGCTGCAAGAACAGCTATTCAAGGTTCTACTGAAGAGGAAGGAAGAGAAAAACCTGATGATGGTGGAGCTGTCTCAGTTGAGGACATATCAAAAATAAGAGTTGATATGAAAACCCTAAGCATTCTGAAACTCTCTTTGGGACAAGAAAATCAGCACAAATACATAAGCTATGAGTCTGAAAAAGATCTTTGGGTAGCCCTTGAAGTTGCCTATGGTGGTAATGCTGATACTGTGCAAGAGAAAAAGAAGAAACTCTTGCATGAGTATGCTGTTTTTAAGGCTCAACCTAATGAGAAGCTAAGTAGTGTCAGAAGCAGACTTTTGGACATCACAAGCAAGCTATCCTTCATGGGAACAGTGCTTGGCGATGTTGATATCATCTCTAGTTTTCTTAAAAGCCTTGGTGATGCATGGAAGATTGAAGCAAGGTCTATAATTGCTAATAACACTCACAAAAGTTCTACTTTTGATGATGTGTACAATAAACTGAGGCTGATAGAGAATGAAACTCTTTTAGATCATGAAAGCAAGTCTACCAATGGAAATATGGCCTTCTTGTCACATAGTGAAGGTCAATTTGATCAGAAGGAGTCATACATGCATCCAGTTACTGGATCAACCTGTGTCAACGCTGGATCATATACTGTCAACGCCTCACATTCAGACGCTGACACATACAAAATTGACTCACCAAGAGTTAAGCCTGCTGGTATTGATCTGGATACTGTGTGTGCATACATTGCTTCATTGCCCAATTGTTCAGTGATTACTTATGAGGACCTTGAGAAAATAAGTGATGAGAATTTGGAGGAGATGGACATAAAGTGGAATATGGCTCTTGCAAGTATAAGAGCAAACAAATGGAATAGAAGATTCAAGAAGAAGATGACTTTTAAAGCTAAGGACACTGCTGGATTTGATAAATCTAAGGTTGAGTGTTACAATTGTCATCGTATGAGGCACTTAATGAGAGAATGCAGATCTCCAAGAAGATCTGATGCTGGAAAACCCTCAAGCCAAATTGTTAAGGCTCAGGATCCCAAGGCCATGGTTGCAATGCAAGAAATTGATGGTGTTGGATGGTATTGGAGCTATTTGGCTAAGGATGAGGAAGAGAATAAAGCTTTGGTTGCTAAGATGGAAGAAGAAGAGCATGTTCAATATGCTCTCATGGCACACTCCTCATCTTCATCAGACAATGAGGTATATGATGATGCTTTTTGTAGTAAGGGTTGTCGTTTAAATACTGAAAGACTTAACAAAGAGGTTTTAAGATTATCAACAGATGTGAGTAATGAGAGATGCAAGTTGTCTAACTATCAACTTGCTCTTACTCAAACTGAAAAGACTGTAGCTGAGTATAAGAAAATGGAGCTTGACCTAAAAGATAAAATCAATATCTTAAAACATGATTTAAATGCTAGTACTGATATTAGAAACATCATGAAAAGGGTCAATGCTGAATTACAGGCTAAGTTAGATGAGGCTATCAAGAATAAGGATAATGTAGATCTTAAAATTCAGAGATTTGATTGTTGATGCAAAAGTTGGTTGATCCTTGCTAGACCCGAATTAGGTTTAATTCGGGTTGGCTGGGTACCGGCTCCTGCACCAAGTGAATCGTCTGGTTAGGATCCTGCACACTAAACAACACGCGTTAAGCTTACCGTGGGAAGGTTTCCCACGATTAGACTCCGGCGTGAGAGTAAGTAATCGATTTAGGGTTATATGTGAGTTTAGAGAGAATTGTGATACCTTTGTGGAACCCTTGGGGGTTCCTTTTATAGGCAGTGAAACCCTAGTGGGCTTTCACTGATCCTTCGGCCCCAAGGAAGAGATAAGCACCAGAATTAGAATGATTGTTATCTTCTAATTCTGGTAGTGAATATCCTCTCTTATTGGGGTAAAGATATTCCTAGACAAAATATTATTCTGTCTTACCCTATGTCGGCCGTGTCTGCCGTACCGGGCCGTGGGCCGCACACGTGCGTGCGGTTACTGTTCATTCAAGCCCATAAAGCCTGACTGACTTTATCCCACCCATATGTGATGGGCCGGATACGGGTAGTACCCGTGGGCCGGGTTCATGACCCGGCTGGGGACTATACGTCATCATGTCCCCCCAGTCTAGTTGTTACAACCGTAGGTGAAACCTCTAGACTACGAAAATGCTCCCGGACGTACCAAGGAAATCATAGCAAAGGACAAATATGCTCGATACATAGTAGCCGAGACAAATTAAATATGTCATTGAATGTCAAGTCTTACGTACCATCGGATCCGTGCTGAATGTCATGACCCAAGACCAGTTAAACCATTTTTGTACAAATTACTTCATCCCTTCCAACCTACACCCCTCTCTTCCTGGCGTCGGAGACCTCATAACTGAGGCTCCAGCAGGTAAGATAGGCCTCTATACTCGCCTGTTTGACGCGGCTAATTACCGCATCCCTTTTACCCACTTTCTCGTAGATCTGTTAGGATATTATAATGTACACATTAGTCAGCTCCACTGCATAGGCGCCTGTAAAATTAGCCAATTCGAGATTCTTTGCCGTGCTAGGAGAATCCCCCCAACCGTAGAGTTATTTAGGTTATTTTATACCCCCAATTTAGTGAACGGTTGGGTATCTTGTTTTTTGGAGAAGGCAGGGCGAAGGTAGGCTAATCATCCGTACGTCCATAAGAATGTATACGTGTTTGTATAACAACTAACATCTATTGTTTTTGTGCTGGACAGAAATGAACTTCTTTGGACTGTTGCGCCAGGGCGATCCAAAGCTTGTGCCAGAAGGTCTCCGTCCCCTTCGCGAAAATGAACAGCCCCTCCTTGAGCACACCCGACCAGTGACGGTTGCCTTGGAAGCCGTACCGGATCCACATTCTGATGAAGAACATGGAGACCATGGTGATGGTAACCAAATGAACCAAGGAGGGGCCGGGCCCTCCTCACCTCATAGAGAACATCAGGAAGATAACCTTGAACAAACCGACTCCAGCATTCGCCGACTGATGGGCGATGACGATGATGATGAAGTGCAACAACATGTTAACTTGGACGAAGAGGAGGAAGCCGAAGAGGAAGTTGCTGAAGTCACAACGCAGCCCCTCACCAGGCGCACCCGTAAGAGAGGAAACCGTGCGAGAGGAACTGCATCGGTGGAGATTGGTGAACACAATGCCCCCGCCAAAAGGCTTCGAGAGGACCACCCCCTGTATCAATCTGTTGGGAGCGCTACCCAGGGTTCCGAGGCTAACCGGGCCGCTCATGTCGATCCTGTTACACAAATTGCCCCAACCGCCTCCGAAGGAGCAAGAAGCAATAGGTAGGAAGCCATCTCAATACGCAAGGATTCCTGCTTCCACTCTTCTTTTTTTTTTTTTAAGCCATACTTAAGATATTTCGAATATGTATGTCGCAGGGACGACCAAGCTGGTGCCGCGCCTCCTTCTGACACCCAAGTGGATAAGGAGAAAGGAAAAGCTGTCGAAGAAGACCCCTCGGCCCCCACAAAGTCCGGCCCTGTTTTCGAAGATGGTTCACCCCTGATTTCCCAAGACTTCCCTTCATCCGGCGCTCCCCAACCTTTCAACCCTATATGGACTATTACCACGGCGTCGAGATTGAGGAGTGCTGACGAGTGCCGGGAGTACCTCAATAACTGTATACCACCAAGCTTGGTGCAAGAGGTAAACTCGCTCAGTCATGCGGATTTGGCAGATGAGTATAATGGGACGCTGGTGCATCAGATGGCGATGGGAACCTCAATGAGGGTTAGGTTTGAAGCTGCGCTTGGGCATGTGGACTCTCTCAAGAGGAAAGTCGGACGTAGAGAAAAAATGATTGAAGATAATGAAGCCCTGATTGCTGACCTCCAATCCAAACTAGCGAATGCTGAGGCCACCATCAAAACACAACCAACCCGTGCGAGTGAATACGATCAGCAAGTAGTCCACCTTGAGTCTCAACTGGATGCTGCCAACACCAAGTTACATACCCATGCCGCACCACCCATGTATACTAAACAATGAATGTACTAACACGTTTTTCATTATAGGTAACCACGGCCGAGGCTTCCGCGCATTCTTACTCCAGCCAGGTAGATGTTCTGAACCAGAAGCTAGAGGATGCGCACTTGGCCATCCAAAACATGGAGAAAATGCAGACAGACCTTGCTGAGGAGAGGGCCGTCACCCAAGAGCTGAAAGAGGCAGTTGCCCAAAAAGAGTTGGTGATCGATGCCCTGACCGCTGAGCGTGACAACGTACTATGCCCCCAACTGCTAACAGCCATTGCAGGCCGTAGGTGGATGGTGGGGCATGGGGCACGCCTGGCCGTGAAGAAGGTGCTAGAGGCCCCATCCTTTGTACAACAATTTGCCAACCTTGTATCTGATGGTATCGACCATGGTCGGCACGAAGGAATGGTTGAGGCCGCTGAACTGATCACTAAAGGTGGGGACATTGCCCGTCATACCTTCTTTAAGCCCGAAGCCGCCAGCAAGATGACTGCCTCCATGGCCGCAATGCAAGATCTACATTACCCATTCCTGGATGAACTAGAAGCCAGCAAAGATGCCCCAAACACTGAAATCATGGAAAAACTCAGTCCCAGCACGCCTTCCAATGCTTCCTTTCCACTGACCCTTCCTATATATGAGGATGTAACCAGGGTCGTACTTGACGAGGAACCCCTAGATGTCGTGTTGGAAAGAACCGCGGCCCAAGCCCAGAAGCGGGGAGAAAGTAATGCATGGTTGCCGCGTCTGATGGAAGAACAAGCAGAAATAGGTAGGTTTCTCCCCTCACTTTAGGATGCTCCTTTTTCATAACCAAACACTTGTTTTGTAATCTATGAATATGTATTGTTTCAATTCGTCCGTGTATGTACACGGCTAACAATTTTTATGTTTTGTATATAAGTCCGTGGGTAACCACGACAATTTTGATTTGTTTTAGAAACCTGTGTATTTGTGCTTGTGTTCGAAATATTGTAGTTCAATACTGCGTGATATACCACGTCTTACTCACAAAGAAAATACATACAAGTTTATAATTTACTAGACATGCGACGTGCGTCTTTACTATGCAGAGCACGGTATGGCTATAGCATATGAAACTTACCCCAACGTCTTGTGAGTAAGGTGTCTAGTAAGGATACGTGATCCGTGCGGCTGGGGTTGCATCCCTCTTACGCGGCAAGTTGAATTAGTAGGTTCACTTAATCCTCTTACCCCACCTGGAGGCGTATGGTACATGTACGGTATTTTGAGAGAATGCATACGAAAGAAACATGACATATCATGACACAAGTAAAATTCATACGGCTAACAAAGAATCTATCAAAGAGGAAAATAATTTGCACGAAACAGGCCGTGGAGCTAGCTAGGCACCACGGCATTTTATTAGAACGTTTACATTTTTGTTTGAATAATGATGACAAGTCCTAAAAAAGTCCATAAAGGAAACTTAAACAAACATAAGAAAAACAAATAAGACAAATAACCCGCATGGTTCTTTATTAAGACCGCCTATAGCGAAGTATCCATGCGGGAGCCGTAGCTTTCAAAGATAGCACCTTTTTAGATTGGCGATGTTCCATGTGCGCTCTAGGTCGCGGCCATCCATATCGCGCAACTTGTACGCGCCTCGTCCCAAGGTTTCAGTGACTTCATACGGTCCTTCCCATTTAGGGCCCAGTTTTCCTGTATTTTCCACTCGACTTGCTTCGTTAGCACGATAGACGTAGTCTCCTGGTCGAAAAGAAACACCTTTGACCTTGGCGTCGTAATAAGCCTTCATCTTAGCCTTGGACTTAGCTTCATTGATGGCTGCTACTTCCCTTTTTTCCTCCAACAGATCTAGGTTGATTCGCAGCTGTTCATCATTTGTGACGGCATTAACCTCCGCCGTGCGGATGGTAGGCATCCCTATTTCTGCTGGTATAACGGCTTCAGTGCCGTAAGCCAATGCGAACGGAGTATCTCCGTTGGCTGTTTTTATCATGGTTCTATGTGCCCATAGCACGTGCGACAATTCATTGACCCATTTGCCCTGTCGTTCATCCAGCCGCGCCTTGATTCCACTCCCCAAGCTCCTATTTGCTCGTTCGACAAGGCCGTTCGTCTGTGGATGCTTAACAGACGCGAAGCGCCGCTTGATGTTCAACGATGCACACCAGTCTTTGAATGGGTTATCCGTGAACTGTTTGCCGTTGTCCGATATAATTTCTCCAGGTAGACCGAAACGGCATACGATGTGTTCCCACACAAACTTCTTGACCTGCTTACCCGTGATTGATTTCACTGCCTTGGCTTCTATCCATCGTGTAAAGTAGTCCATTGCAACAATCAAGAATTTAACCCCTCCCGCAGCTACAGGAAACGGTCCTGCAATGTCAATTCCCCACTTGTAAAATGGCCACGGGGACGTGATAGGTGTAAGCTCCTGCTGCGGGTGCCGGGGTATTGGCCTATGCACTTGGCAATCATTGGACCTGCGAATCATATCGCGCGCGTCTCTGTGCATAGTGGGCCAATAGTATCCTGTTCGTAAAGCTCATGCTACCACGGATCGTGGGCCTGCATGCATGCCGCACAACCCTTCGTGTATGTCACTGATAACGTAGGCCGCCTGGCGTGGTCCAACACACCGCAGCCACGGCTGCAAGAAAGAGCGTTTGTAAAGGATGCCTTCCCGGAGTTCGAAATGTTGTGACTTCCTTTTAACGCGCCTTGCTGCTTTTTCCTCGTCTGGAAGGGTTTCATTAGTCAAATAGTTGATGATTGGGGTCATCCATGTAGGTCCCTCCTCTTCAACTATAGTGGCCACTTCCCCTTCCGTGATGGACTTTTCCTTAAGTATTTCCACCAAAACCTGTTTAGATAAGTGGGCGAAGCTCGTGGATGCGATCTTACTGAGAGCGTCCGCTTTCTTTTTCTCGCCCCTTGGCACCTGCTTGATGGAAAACTTACTGAAAGTCGCGATTAACGTCTTGACTTTTTCCAAATACCTGACCATGTTGTCCTCCTTAGCCACATACCCACCTAGAATATGGTTCGCGACAAGCCGTGAGTCCACGTAGGCCTCAAGGTTGCGGACTCCCATTCTAGCGGTGATTTTTAAACCCGCAATTAATGCTTCATATTCCGCTTCGTTATTGGTGGCCGTGAACTCGAAACGGAGGGCGTACGTGAATTCCATTCCTTCTGGGTTTGTGAGGATGAGGCCTGCCCCCGACCCGTCTGTGCATGAGGATCCGTCCGTGAATAGTACCCAGGGTTCCGTTGGGACCTCCTCTTGCTTAATGATTGGTTCTTCCTCATCCGGCTTTTCGATCAGGAAATCTGCCAAGATCTGGCCTTTAACAGCCGTCCTTGGTCTGTAAGATATATTATGCCCTCCTAATAGGATGCTCCACTTCTCTAGTCTCCCTGCCACGTCTGGTCTAGATATAACCTGCTTAATTGGCTGATCCGTAATCACGACAATTGGGTGCGCCTGAAAGTACCGGCGTAGCCGCTTTGTAGCAAATACTAGTGCTAGCACCAATTTTTCCATGGGGGAATAATTCAGCTCCGCTCCTTGTAATGTTCTACTTATGAAGTAGACCGGGGTCTGTATTGTGTCTCTATCCGTCATCAGTACCGCGCTTATTGCGCCATGAGTAGCCGAGAGATACATAACAAGTTCCTCCTTTGGACGGGGAGCTACCAACATGGGGAGAGATGCGAGATGCTGCTTGAGTTGGCCAAAGGCTTCCTCAGCTTCCTTCGTCCAACGGAAGTCTCCCTTTCTAATACACTTCTTGAGTGTCTTAAATAAAGGTAATGACTTCTCTGCAGATTTGGATAGAAATCTATTTAGTCCGGCTAACTTCCCATTCAGGGACTGCACCTCCTTCCGTGTCTGCGGGGACGGTAGCCGTATCACTGCGTCCGTCTTCTCTGGACAAGGTTTGATGCCGTTTGGGTCAATCAAATATCCCAGGAACATTCCTTCTGTTGCACCAAACGTACATTTCTTTGGATTTAACTTCATGTTAATCCTTCTCAGCGTGTCGAATGTCTCCTGGACATCCCGGAGGAGTGCCTCCTCCGTGTGGCTTTTTATCACCAAGTCATCAACATACACTTCCAAGTTGCGTCCTATTTGTGATTCGAAAGCTTTATCCACCAACCGCTGATACGTAGCGCCGGCGTTCTTTAATCCAAACGGCATTTTCGTATAGCAATATACGCCCTGGCTTGTGTGGAACGCCGTTTTTTATTCATCCTCCTCCGCCATCTGGATTTGGTGATACCCTTTATATGCATCCAAGAAGCATTTGAAAGGATATCCACACAAGGATTCTACTTTCCAGTCAATTTCTGGTAGCGGGTAACAGTCCTGTGGGCAGGCCTTGTTTAGGTCCGTGAAATCCACGCACATGCGCCAACTTCCGTCATGTTTCTTGACCATGACTGGATTTGATAACCACTCGTGGTAGTATACCTCGCGCATGATGCCTGCGTCCACCAGCTTCCGCACTTCCTCCAGTATAACTTGACTTCTCTCGGGCGCCTGGCCGCGCTTCTTTTGCTTGATGGGTTGGTACCCTTGGCGGATCTGGAGCTTATGCTCTGCTATCGTACGTGGCACACCCGTCATATGTTTTGGTTCCCATGCGAATATGTCCAGGTTTGCACTTAAAAGAGAACACATGGTCCTTTTGCCGCTATCTGAGAGCGCCCCTCCTATGGATACCTCCTGTTCCGGGTAGTCAGGGTGAATGGCCACCTTCCAAATGGGCGGTGGTGCTCCATCCTTGGGTGGTACAGGTGGTGCCGGTGTTGTCACAGTGTGACACTCGGATGTTGGCACGACTGTGTTGTAAATAGTAACGATTCCCCCATCAACGGGGAATTTAATCATTCCGTGTGCCGTAGAGGGTACTGCCCGGATAGCCAAAATGCCTGGTCTGCCTATGATTCCATTATAAGGAGAGTGTGAACGTATCACCATGAAGTTCATCCACGTTGTAGTGGAATGTTCCTCATTCCCAATGGTGACAAGCAAACGCAACTGCCCTATTGGCCATATAGTATCTCCACTAAAGCCAGTAAGCGGCGACGTGGCCGGTACTAATTGGCTTCTTATCTCTGGGCATAACTGCACAAAGCAGTGTTCATACAACACCTCTGCTGACGACCCTCCATCTACATACATGCGACGAACATTGTGTGTTCCAATGTTTATCTCAATAGTGAGAGGCGCATCAACCACGTCACTTGATGTAATGAGAGGGAATGAGATTTCCTTGCCGCGTGAAAATTTTTGGCCAATTTTCTGTCTCGTGCGGCGCTGCCTGGATTGGATCATGTATATGGTAGAAGGCTTGTCCTTTTGGGGATCCTTCTTATCATACTTCTTATTGTTGTCCTTTCCGTCTTTCCAATCCTTAACTAGGTGTTTGAGTTTGCCTGATTTAATTAGCGACTCAATATGCTTCTTCAGCTGGATACACTCCTCCGTGCCGTGTCCTTTGTCATTATGGAACTCGCAGAAGCGACTTCCCTGCCGACGTTCCGGGGGTGTGGTCATTGGGGGAGGTCTTGGAAAATTCGCCCCTTTAGTCAACAAGATCTCCCGGTAGGACATCTTTAGGGGGGTGAACTTGTCGTCCGACCGCCCACCTTTGCTCTGGCTCTTGTAGTCCGAGCCCTTGTTATTGTTCTGGTTGCCTTGACCGCCCGACTGTCTCCGGGACTGGTCATTTGAGCGGTACCCATTTCCTCGGGATGGGTAGGCTGCGGCAACGGCTGTTTCTCCCTCTATGAAATTCCTAACTCTTTCCATGAGGTCATCATATCTCTCTGGACGCTTGTCGTTGAGACGCCTGATCAGTTCTCTGTCTGTTATGGCGTGCATGTAGTCCGAGATTTTCAGGAGCTCTGGCATGGTTCTCGTGCGTGTGCACTCATCATTGAAGTGCTCGGTGAAGGCTTCTGTGGACTCCCCCGACCTTTGCTTGACAGTTGCCAATGAAACCGGATCCCTATTATACTTCTTCCTTTGAGTATAATTGTTCTCGAACGCAGTGCGTAGTTTCCGTGAAACTATCAATGCTCCGTGGGGGGAGTGCCTCGAACCAGTCACGAGCGTTTCCAATTAAGGTCGAATTGAACATTTGGCACCATATAGGCATGGGCCATCGCTCAATTTTAGCCTGAGTATCGAATATTTTGAGGTGGTCGACAGGATCACCTGACCCATCATACGTCTTGATACATGCCGACATGCGACGTTTGGTGTCCTCAGAGTAGTTCCGTATGCGGAGGGTAAACGGATCTTCCCTGGGATCAGCCCATGGCCGCGTGAGCCTAGGGTCATCCCATGGTTCACACCACGGACGCGAGAGGTCCTCTGCTTCCGTATCCCTATAGTAGGGGCCACCATAATACTCATCATTGTTTGGTGGTGGTGGTGTGCGCCTAGGCCGGCGGCGTTTGGGCGGATGGTCATCTGAGTCCTCCCCAGACGAATCTGGGGACGGCGGTGGTGCCCCGCCTTTTGAGTAGGGACCACTTTTTTGAGACGAACCAGGAGCCTTCCTCCCTGTGTTCATTCTATCCCACACACTTGGGCGGCGTGTGGTTCTTGTCAGCTCTCGGTCTGGCCGCTCGGGTGAGCCATCCGACCTTTCTCCATCTTGAGACTGCGTTAATTCTTGCACGATGCGATCCCCTATGCGTTCAAACACATTCCGGGGTTGAGGGTTTTCCTCGAAGGTTCCCTGCTCTTGAGGTCGGGTCCTCCTTTTTCTCCGGTTTTGGGAAGGGGTGGATGGTCCACTGTCGCCAAAGTTGAGTCGGGCTTGGAGGTTCCTCCCCAGATTCAACCTTGATGCGATCCCCGGGACGATCCTTTCAAAATTCTGAGTGAGAATTCGAGTGAGATCATCCTCACTAAGTGGTTGGGCTTCCACTTCTTCCTCCATTAGGGGTCTACGTGGCTCCTTGTTAGGAGGGTCTGGCGCACTTCCCGGATCAGGGTTGTCCAGTGTTGAAGTGGGTGGGGGTGTCACCGAGATCGTGCTCGTCACCCCTGCGGACTGAAGACCGCTACGGTTACCTGGCCTGCCTGCGAGGCGGCTAGGTGATTGGTTGGGAATAAGAATCCCTTCCCCTGGGGACTTCCGATTCCCAGGATTCACGTTCCTGGGGTTAACTGGCGGATGCCCCTTCGTCATTGAAGAAAAAAAAATCGAGATGAGGTTTTATTCTAGCTTAGTGTTAAGGTCCCACGGATGGCGCCAACTTGTTGATGCAAAAGTTGGTTGATCCTTGCTAGACCCGAATTAGGTTTAATTCGGGTTGGCTGGGTACCGGCTCCTGCACCAAGTGAATCGTCTGGTTGGGATCCTGCACACTAAACAACACGCGTTAAGCTTACCGTGGGAAGGTTTCCCACGATTAGACTCCGGCGTGAGAGTAAGTAATCGATTTAGGGTTATATGTGAGTTTAGAGAGAATTGTGATACCTTTGTGGAACCCTTGGGGGTTCCTTTTATAGGCAGTGAAACCCTAGTGGGCTTTCACTGATCCTTCGGCCCCAAGGAAGAGATAAGCACCAGAATTAGAATGATTGTTATCTTCTAATTCTGGTAGTGAATATCCTCTCTTATTGGGGTAAAGATATTCCTAGACAGAATATTATTCTGTCTTACCCTATGTCGGCCGTGTCTGCCGTACCGGGCCGTGGGTCGCACACGTGCGTGCGGTTACTGTTCATTCAAGCCCATAAAGCCTGACTGACTTTATCCCACCCATATGTGATGGGCCGGATACGGGTAGTACCCGTGGGCCGGGTTCATGACCCGGCTGGGGACTATACGTCATCATTGATAAATCTTCACAAATCCTAGGAGAATGTGTTAGTAAACAAAGGGATTCTAGGGATATGATTGGGATTAGGATGAAAGAGTATGCTGGTGTTCTACCACCAGCTGGGGACTTCTATGGTGTCCAAAGAAAGGACTTATCTTGGACTGGTTTACCAGAACTCCAACAAGAGGAATTTATTCCTCCACCAAGAGTCCTTACCTCAGTAGAAGAATATAGGCAAAAATTGACTGATTTGGACCAATGGAAGAATGCCAACCCTACCTTGTTTGTCAAGGGTGGCATGCTTAGTGATAGCCCAAATGAGTCTACCCCTATCAAAGTAACAAACCCAATCACTGGCAATACTGTTGACCTTGGCTCAAACGTTGTTAGAAAACCTAACATTAAATATGCAGAAATGTATAGAAATACTAGGTCACTAAAAAGCCAAATTAGTGATAATGGAACAAGTTTCTTTTCTTCTAGACCTAGAGTTATGTCTAGAAAATCCTGTTATACTTGTGGAAGCTTTTCACATTTAGCCTATAAGTGTGTCAACGCTTCCTAGGTCAACGCTGACAAAAAGTCAAACACTGTCAAACCCAAAACTTTTGCTTAACAAAGTCCACAAGTTGTTAGACCAGCCCCATTCTTTTTAAAAGGGTCTAATACTTATGGACAAAGACCTTTTCAGAAGACCAATACATGGTCTAAAGACAATGGATTCCTGTAGCAAACCCTAGGTTCAACGCTGATCAGGGTAATTTCAGCATTGACAAGACCAAATCAAACGCTGACAGAAACGTTGCCAGACCAAATAATGGTAATTATTTGCAACCACATGGAAAGGGGTCTAAAGCTTCTTCTAGCTTGACATGGAGACCTAAGCAAGATCAAAACCCTAATTCAAATGGGATTTCTATGACTTGTAACATGTTTAATTATATTTCAAAGGTCATCACAAAACCAATTGGGGTTAACTGGGTGTTCAATCCAAAAAGGGATGAACAAGGGGTTGTTATGAGGACTAAGTCTGTTCTTGTTAAACAACTAAATGAATCCAAGTCTCTTCAGGCTTGGGTTCCCAAAGAAAACTAATTTGTTTTCTTTATGTAAAGTGCATTCAAAAGCAGGTTAATGATTATGGCTATTGGGATAGTGGATGGTCTAGGCACATGACTGGGAAGGAAGATTATCTCACAAACTTCACTCCCATTAAGGATGGTGATAAAGTTTACTTTGGAGGCGGATATGGAACTATCACAGGCAAAGGAACTCTTCTCACCAACAATTTGCGTTTTGAAAACGTGTTTTTGGTAAAAGAACTTGACTATAATCTTTTTAGTGTATCACAAGTTTGTGATAACAAAAATAAGATTCTTTTCACTGATACTGAATGCTTGGTGTTGAGCAAGGATTTTAAAATACCAGATGAGAAATTCATTGATTATATGACACCTAGGTATAAGGACATTTATAATGTGAATCTTAATGGGATTAGGATGAATAATAACTTGTCATGTCTTTATGCTAAAGCTTCAGTTGATGAGAGTAATCTATGGCACAGGAGACTAGGACACATTAAATTTAAAAATATAAACAGACTTGTGAGACATGGCTTGGTTGATGGTTTGCGTGAAAAGGCTTAAACACAATGACCACTCTTGTGTTGCATGTCTTAAAGGCAAACAACACAAGGTCTCATTTAAGTCTAAACAGGTGCACTCTAGTTCTAAACCTCTTCACTTGCTGCATATGGACTTGTTTGGTCCAACTAATATAGAAAGCTTGAATGGTAAATCTTACTGCTTTGTCATTACTGATGATTTTTCTAGGTTTACTTGGACTTTCTTTTTAGCTTTGAAAAGTGACACTGTTGATACTTTAATTAACTTTATTAACCAAATTGAGAAGAAAACTGGTAATGAAGTTAAGATGCTTAGAAGTGATAATGGTGGTGAGTTTAGAAATAAGCTATTGGATGATTTTTGTGCCAAGAAAGGGATTACTAGATAGTTTAGTGTAGCCAGAACCCCATAGCAAAATGGGGTTGCTGAGAGAAAGAATAGAACCCTCATTGAAGCAGCCAGGACTATGTTGGCTGATGCTCACTTTCCTATTGCTTTTTGGGCTGCGACTGTGAATACAGCTTGTTATGTTCAAAATAGAGCATTAGTCAACAAGATACATAACAAAACACCTTATGAGTTACTTTGGGGAAGGAAACCTAATATTGGTTTTCTTAAACCTTTTGGTTGTCATGTAGTTGTACTAGATACTAGTGATGCCTTAGGTAAATTTAGTACTAAAGGTGATGAAGGATACTTCATGGGTTATTCAGTGTAGAGTAAAGGATATAGGGTTTACATTAAGAAGGAAAAACGTATACTTGAAAAAGTACATGTTAGGTTTTTAGAAAGTAAACCTAGTGATCCTGAAAGTGGTCCAAATTGGTTATTTGACTTGGAACCTCTATCTAGGACTTTGAATTATATGCCTGTTACTAATCCAAACATTGTGAAGTTAACTTCAAGTGTTGTGGAAGAACCAGTTGTTGATGTTTCAGGAACACAGGTTCATGAAGAGGTTGGATCACAAGCAGACATGTCATCTCCCATACTTGAGTATGTCATTATTCCCATATGGACAGATGCTTTTGCTGCTGCTGCTGCTGGAAAGGAAAATGGTGGTCCCCAAGTATCACCAGTTAACAACATGCATGGTCTTTCAGGTGCTGACAAAGGAAAATCTGGCGCTGACAAGACAAATTCAGGCGTTGATGGCTCAAACGTTGACAACTCCATTTCTAGTGTTGATGGCTCCAACGCTGACAACCTTGGTTCAGGCGTTGACAACTCTTTTGACCATATTTTCTCTTCCAATTTTGAACAAGGTGAACCTTCAAGCAGAAATGGAAAGGTTCATACAGATATTGATGGAAAAGAGTCTAAACAAGATATTGGTAACATGGATGATGAGATTGAAGACAACAGACTTTTTGAGGGAGGATTTCTTACTTCTACAATGAAGGATCACCCCTATTCTCTAATTATTGGTAATGTGATGTCTCCTGTTCAAACTAGAAGATCTCATCAGAATCTTGGAGGATTCATTACCAATATACACAAGAAGGTTGATACCCCTCTTGTTCAAGCATGTTTGTTTGCCTGTTTTCTGTCACAACAGGAACCCAAGAAGATTTTTGATGCTCTCAAAGAACCAAGTTGGGTGGAAGCAATGCAGGATGAGCTTCACCAATTTGCTATTCAGGATGTTTGGGAGTTAGTTAATTATCCCAGGTATGTCAGACCTATTGGGACACGATGGGTTCTTAGAAACAAGAAAGATGAAAGAGGCATTGTGGTCAGAAACAAGGCACGTTTAGTGGCTCAAGGATATACACAAGAGGAAGGGATAGACTATGAGGAGGTCTTTGCACCAGTTGCAAGGATTGAGGATATAAGAATATTTCTAGCCTATGCTTCCTGCATGGGCTTTACTGTCTATCAAATGGATGTGAAGAGTGCTTTTTTATGGCACAATTGTAGATGAGGTTTTTGTAATGCAGCCTCCTGGTTTTGAAGATCCAGAGCATCCAGACAAGGTATATAGAGTCAAGAAAGCTATGTATGGACTTCATCAAGCCCCAAGAGCATGGTATGGCACATTGTCCACCTATCTGGTGGAAAATGGATTCAAAAGGGGCACCATAGACCAGACCTTATTTACAAAGAAGACTGGTAAGGATGTCTTACTTGTTCAGGTTTATGTGGATGATATCATCTTTAGATCATCAAACCCAAAGATGAGTGAAGACTTTTCCAAGCTTATGACAGACAAGTTCAAGATGAGTGCAATGGGGGAGATGAACTTTTTTCTAGGGTTACAAGTTCAGCAAAAAGAAGAAGGTATCTTCATCTCTCAAGATAAATATGTAGCAGAAATCTTGAAGAAGTTTGGCTTTTCTCCACATGAGAAAAGGGCTAGTACTCCTATGGATAGAGAACACCCTTGGGGAAAAGTTGGAGATGGAAAAGATGTGGATGTCAGGCACTATAGATCAATGATTGGTTCATTGATGTATCTCACAGCCTTAAGACCTGACATTATGTTTGCTGTGTGTGCATGTGCACGCCATCAAGTGACTCCCAAAGAGTGTCATCTTCATGCTATCAAGAGAATCTTTAGGTACCTTAGATGTAATCCAGACTTAGGGTTATGGTATCCAAAAGATTCACCATTGGAGCTTATTGCATATTCATACAGTGACTCTGGTGGTGATAAATTTGATAGAAAATCCACAACTGGTGGATGTTAGTTTCTTGGGAGTAGGTTGATATCTTGGCAATGCAAGAAACAAATAGTGGTGGCCAATTCTACAACTGAAGCAGAGTATGTTGCAGCAGCTGCTTGTTGTGGACAAGTCTTGTGGATTCAGAACCAGCTGTTGGATTATGGGTATAGTTTCATGCATACCAAGATTTTTGTGGAAAATAACCGTACTTTATGCATTATTAAAAATCCTCTACATCACTCTAAAACAAAACACATAGAAATTCGACATCATTTTATAAGAGATTGTTTTGAAAAGGGTTTAATACAACCAGATAGGGTTGACACAGAAGAAAATGTGTCCGATTTATTAACTAACACAGAAGAAAATGTGTCCGATTTATTAACTAAACCTTTTGATACTGGAAGGTTTCAATACTTGGTAACAAGTATTGGAATGATCAATCTCACTTAATATATGTTTTGGGGTCTCATTGTAAAAGTATGTACAGGATATGCATTGTTATTGGTCTTTTTGAGAAGTTAGATTTTCCACTATATTTGTCTAACGCTGACAAAGGTTATCTTAACGCTGATAAGTGTTATCGTGACGTTGTCAGCAACATGTTAGTTTTGTGGTTTTTGATCTATTGTGCAGGCGTTGTTAGCATTTTACCATTGGATACAGAGTTGCTTATGGATCCTTGGAGCAACATTGGAGCATGTTTCAATTTATGGATGATGGTTGGAATGTTTATATTCCTATCTTGACATAAATTTTTATATACATGCATATTATTGGGCAACATATGTATCACAGTTTCAGGGGAGGTTTTAGGAACCTTTAGGACTTTTGGGTATTCTTATAATACTCTTATCACAATTCTAGATTGTGTCCACTGGTGAGTATGAGTTAGTTTACTAAATCATGAGGCTCTGTAGCATGCAAAGTTGACATACTATGCATGCTGCCAAGACCTTTTTGGCCTAGAATTAGATGTGGTCTGTTGGGAGACTTGGGAATGATTTATAATGGGTTTACCTGGGAGTTACAAGGGATATTATGAGATAACTTAATTGTTAAGAATTTTGGTTAGCAAGGGACACTAGAGGACTGTTATGTCTATATTGCATAAGCAAGTGTGCATAACTGGACAGTGCTTACCGCCCTATAATAATTTTCAATTTATAGGTTATCTTCACTAGGATAAATTACTTTGTTAAGGTCCTTTTTCATTTTTATTACTTTTATTTTTGGACGCTGACAAATATTTTTCCAAGCGTTGTTGTGACCAATTTAGACTCTGACATGGCTTTTGCAAACGTTGACAAGAATATAGCCGTTGGGCGTTGACGGGTTGTTTTTGACCGTTGACACTCATTGGGACCTACCCAGTTGTTATTTTTGACGAATTTTGAGGCTGTAATTTTGGGAGTAGATAACTTTTAATTAATGCACAAGATAGCTTATTTTCTTTTCAATATTTTCATCATTATATTTTGAAAATACTTGCCTTATTTTTGACCAATCACATGTGCCTATCTCTCCTATATATTTGGCTCCTATTTTTACACAAGGAACTATCATATTCTTGTCTAACACCTTTTCTCCTATTATTCATTTTTCATCAATCTTTCACAAACAGCTTTCTTCAACAATGGCACCAAAGTTTAAACCAAGTGACTTGGTATTGGGATTCAGGAGTCATCACAATATGATTGCTTATTTGGAGGCTGATGATACTTTGTTTCCACAATACACCCAGATGGTGGCGTATTTGAATGCATCTCCATTACGGTATGCTCTTTCTCATGCTCCTGTCATCCCTGTCACTCATATTAAACAGTTTTGGAACACTGTTAGTTCCTCAACACTTAATAATGTGACTACATTAACAGCTATTGTTCATGGGCGTACTTGGGTGGTTACTGAAGCCTTGGTTCGCCAGGCTTTGCATCTTAATGATGCAGATGGTATAACCACTCTCCCCATTAATTAAATAGAACAAGGACTTCGGGCTTTGGGGTATCCTTTCCCTGATGAGGGTACTTTAAATAAATATCATAAACAAGAGTTTCCCCCCAGCCTGGAAGTACCTCATACATGTCATCCTTCAATGTTTGAGTCCCAAATGTACTGCACATAATGAAATTAACAGATCAATTGCTAGTGCAATTGTGTGCATTACAAATAGGAAAAAGTATAATTTTTCAAAATTAATTTTTGATGGTATGTGTAAAAACAAAGGGAATAAGATGACTTTGGCTTATCCCAGATTTTAACAAATGGTTTTTGATGAACAAAGGTACTGCATAAGGGATCATGATGATTTTTATGAGATCTCTGTGCAAAAGAAAGCTATTTTTAGTAAGATAAACTCACCCCCTCACTGTGAATTACCCCTCACCCAAGCTATGCTTGCTGTTATTGTAGCGGAACAACCCTAACCAGACCCAAAACCACAACTTGACCCAATACCAGAACCTTTGCCTTCACCTCAACACATGGAAATTGACCAAGCATCCTTCAACGCTAACACATTAAATGTTGGCGTTGACACAAGTAATCCAAGCGTTGACACCTTTCCTTCACAGACCCAAACACCCCTTAACCTTCAAACTACCACCCAATCCACATCATCTTCAAACACCCCCTGAATATAGGTTGATTAAATGCCCAAGGACTACTGGAGTGTTCTCCTCTAGTGGTCCTAGCCATGTTGCAGAGAGAACCACCACCACAAGTGTGGTTGGTGCTATGGATGAGGCTGAGACTATTGGTGCTAGATTAGATGCAGGCCAAGCCACTCCTAACATCTTTAAGACCTCATCCATGCCCCATGACTCTACTTTAGGAGGTCAAATACCCATTCAAGAGGAGGGCAGATTGGAACCATACACATTGATGGAATTGACGGCTGTCTGCATTAGCTTGCAAAAGCAAAATGCAGACCTGGTATAAACAGTCAGTACACAAGGCCTTGAACTCAAGCAATTGAGGGAGAGGATTGTTATTTTGTAGGATGCTAACACTAGGCGTGGGATGGAGGAATCTTCCAAATGGGAGGATGAGCAGATCCATGTGAGTGACAAAGGCTCACATGATGGAGAATCTTTGGGTGTTGCTGAAGCCCTCACTGAATTGAAGAAGCAACCAGGTTTTGATACATCTTTGGTTACTCCTACATACTTGAACTTGTCTTTTACAGCAATGATAGAGCAGTTCACAAGAGGCGCTGAGACAAGTAAGGTGAGCGTTGACAAGCAAACTTTGTACGCTGACACACCAAGCGCTGACAAGAGTAAGTTGGGCGCTGACACACAGAATTTGAGCGTTGACAGACCTGTAGATATGGTTGATGTATTCCAGTCATCAACTATCATCAAAGAAGTGTCTTCACAGGTACCATCATCATCTTTACCCATTATTGATCCATTAGATAAGGGTAAAGGAATCATGGTAGAAGTAGAAGTTCCAAAGGATGCAGCACAAGTAGAGTTTTATTCAAGGTTGGCTGCACAACTTGTGGAACAAGAAATGATGAAGGTTGGTGAATCACCATTTGTTGTTACTTCAGAGGAACAAGAAGGAAGTGATGAAGGGAGTTCAGATTCAAGTGTGATGATAATTGAACAACCAGAAAGACTTGAATATGGTGATGACTTGGCAAGAGAGAAGCTTAGAGAATTAAAATTGCAAGTAGACTTTGATATGCCAGAAGTTGTTCAGATGTACCATGCTTGAGAGAATATGATTATGGAGAATCTAGATTTGACAATTTTAGAACAAATTTGGGGATTGGAGATTCTTCTGAGAGTTCAAAGAGACTGCAAGGTAATTCTGAAACATAAGGCTAGCAATGTTTTCTCACTACCGAAGAGGGATAGAAGGGAGCTTTACTACATTTTACTCAGATGTCATGGAACTGGATGGACCTTCAAGAAATTGCAGGGATTATCCTTTGAAGAATTGGAGTACAAGGCTTATCCCATTTGGGAAAGAGTGTAGGAAATGAATACTCTTAGACTTCTTTCAGATGAAAGGAAAGAAGAACTTGCAGAAGAGATGGAGATTCAAAAGGCAATGATTGTTCCAAGGCCTTTGAAGAAGGGAGTTCCACTTGAGTTTCCTAAAGATTTAAATAAAGTGGTTCCCAGTGAAGCTGTTCTTAGAAGGAGCATTAAGCTCTCACCCATGGAAGCTTCAGATATGGTACAAGTGTTACCTCTTGATGCCAGAAACCCTATCATTAGCTATGAAGAAGATGCAAGTGGTTTTTGGATGACTGGCAGATATGGGAAGGAGGTACACACATTTACTACTCTTATGTCTCTCTTTGCAAGTATGGATAGGGAAGACTTGACAGACCTTTGGAGGTTGTTGATGGCCAAGTATGAGACTGAAGCACCTACTTCAGTCAATGGAATAAATCTTTGGTCAACATTCAAGAGAATGTGTGCACCAGAAGAAGAAGATCCTGTTTGGAAGGATCTTGAGGATGATATCAGTGGACTTCAATGGCGTTTGTATTTAGCTGCTGGTGTGTACCATTTGAGTTCTATAAAGTTTGCTGAGTATCTTCTTGCAGGTGCTGAGTACCCTATGTCCAAAGAAGTTTTGGAAAAGATGAAGACAACACATCTGGAGATTGACTATTCAAGTGACGTGGCCAAAGATTTGATTAGGCATGTTTATTACCAATATGATAAGATTTGTAAGATTCCTCCTAGTTCTTAATTTTTATTCAGAAACTTGACTACTAGAGTAGATATCAAGTTTAAGGGAGGATTGTTGGGAATAAAATGTAGCTAGTACACTTGAACGCTGACAAGAAGAAAACAAGCGTTGATAAGAAGAAAACAAGCGTTGACAGATCAAGCGTTGACAGGAAGAAGTCAAGCGTTGATAGGTTGAAGTCAAGCACTGATAGAAAGATTTTGTCTACGCGTATTATGTTTCTAGTTTGTTTCTAGTAAAGATAGGATCAACAATGTATTTTCTATAGTTATCTTTACCTAGAATAGCTGATACGTAGACCCTTGTACAAGGCTTCTTATGTCTATAAAAGATGACCTTTAGGTTTTGTTTCATATAAGTTTTCATACGTTTAACACTTTCATTGTATGCAAGTTTGTTATCATCAATCAAGTGAAAGTTTGTTTTACAATTATTTGTGTGTTCTTGTTTAAATATTAATTCCGCATAATACTTAAATTGTTTTATACACAACAAAGTTTCTTTACGTGTTTAACTTGATTTAATCTCGTTTACACAAGCTAAATCGATCTAAGTTTAGGATCAACAAAACATCATAAGACGTAATACCAGTGATAGCTGTACGGTTAGGATGTGAACCTCTTCGGTCCTACTCCCTTCCGTTACCATGATTCCTGGTAGAAGATGCTAAAGTGTCAGAATTTATGAATCATAACGTGTAACATAAGAAAAGAGTAAGCTTAGGGACCTGCTGCTGTTGGAGTTGCCAGCGTTGCTACGGTAATTATCATTACCACAATGCCTATCCATAGCAGAACGGTCTTGAGTCTGAACATTACCCTTTGGCTGAGTAGGCTGCTGCTGAGTAGCCGATTGAGACCCGTCCCCAGTCTTCTGCCTCTTCTCGGGTCTCTCTGCTTCCCCGAATTCCTCTCTCTCCTGCAACATCTCCAGCTTACGTGCTGCATCGGCTACTTGTGCCACCGTGTTGAAGGTAACACACACCAAGTTGTTGGCGACCGATGTACGAAGAGCCCAAGGAAAGTGGTATGCTTGCTCTTCGGCAGTACCTGCTTCTGCGCCAAGAAAACCAGCGAAATAAAGAAAGCGCTGCATGAACTCGTTGTTGTTCTCCCCAGCTCTCTGTCTAATCCCGTGGTACTCCCTCTTCAACTTGTCTTGCTCAGCCTTGGAAAAGAACTGTCCCATCACTAACTCCCTGAACTGAGCCCAAGTCAAGCCAGCCACCCAATTGTCACCTCCCTCAGACTGCTTCACTACTTTCCACCATCCCAGTACGTCACCTTTGAACTTGTAACATGCCAAACTCGAGTTGAAGACGGGTTCGCAGCCCATCGCATCAAATATCTTCTCAATATGAGCTAACCAGCTTTCAGCCTCACTGGGGCTGTTAGTTCTCTCGAAGGATCGAGGATGTTGCTTGTTGAATCTCTCCAGCCATGTGACTAGTGTTGCTGGAGGAGGAGGATTAAGATGCTGGTGATGGTTGTTGGCAGCCTGCACCTCGACCCTTATGTCGTTCCTCAGCTGAGGAAGTAGAGCCTGCATCGCAGTTTGGACTGCTACATTGAGTTGTTCCTGCTCGCGTGTGAGAACCATCTGACAGTATAAAACAAAATGCATGATTAAACTGATTAAAACATAACATATATACATGAAAAAAAATTATGCCAATAAATCATGAGAAAAATTTTATGCATGAAAACAGTGCATGAATGCATGATGTAGTTTATGAAAACTTTTATATGCGCGAGGGTAAACGCCTATGGTCAGTTCACCCAAAACAAAAGACATGGCGAGGGGACGCCTATGGGTCAGTCCCAAAGTTAAAAGTTTCGATAAAAGCACATGCGACTAAATAGGGCCAGTCCTGTACCAACCGTTACTTAGTCATAAACCTGTGACAATGACATATGACATGAATCCATGAAAACAATGAATGTATGAAAAGCGACTGTCAGTTCTAGGAAGACCGTAGTGACTACCCACTAATCACAGGTCATGTTTTGAGAGCCTACAGGTCGAAGCCTACCATAACTGTAACACCCCATTTTGGTAAATGGAATGTCTCGCGTGATTATGGCGTGTCATCAAAGCATACAAGGTAAATGTATTAAAAACATTAAATGACCATGAAAGGAAATACTGGAAACAAACATCGGTACATAAGCTCATCACACACAAACATAAGTACTGTAAAGGAAAAGGACTAAACAATGTCCAAAGAAATAAGTAGCAAAATGTATGATGAAATGCATAAAGTAGAGAAGGCTAGATAGCTTCCAATCCATATGCACGTACGCTTAAAGTCTACGAGTTCCCTTGAGTACCTGCCGTTTGGGAACATGAATGGAAAACGGCAGAGCACAACGCTCAGTGCACGGATTTACAAGCATAGCATGTAATAACGTAAGCATAAAGACTAATAGCAGCGGAATAATAAAAGTTCTGGAATCATGTTCATAAAACTGGTTTTATAGTTTGAAAAGACTTATGTTTCTATGAAAATCTGTATTAATTAGCCAAATAGCCCATATAGGTCATGAGGTTCCACCGTGCATGAATACTTAGAGGGGAGACCTCGTCATGCAATTAAATGGGTTACCTCTAATTAGTTAGTCTGGATAGGAGGGATCAACTCCAAGTGAAGGATGCAAGGCACACATCGTATTCAATCTATTAATACCGATAAACATGTAACTAGGATGCACCCATACGCCCCACATAATAATATAATATAATGGCCAAAACTGAAAAGGAACGTCACGAGCAATCACTTCACCGTGGGGAAGTCATAACACTGGTGCCTCAAGTGTTATGGTTATGGTACGTCCATAACTAGGTGACACTGGTCATGCATGTATATGGCTTAGGCTCTCATTCTAACATAAGTATCAAACATATAAAACAAATACTAGGATAATAGTTGGCTGCAAACGGGGAATCCTATTAAGGAAAGAATGTCCATACTGAAGGGACGGGAAATCCGTACCTTATGTCCAGTGAACGGAAAAGACGAACGAAAGGAAGTCCTACTCCGATCTCACTAATGCTACATAAATAGGGTACATGTATAAGTATTCTGATTACTGAGTACGTAAATGATTATATCATGTCTTAGCTTGTTTTATATGTTCTTGTCTTGTTTTACTGATTTTAAGGTTATGCTGTGTTTATCATGTATTCTACGTATTCTGATTAAGTATTACTTGTATTTCTTGTATATTATACTTGTCGTGTAATAAGTAACTTTCTAAAAATAGCAGGTTTCCTAAAATAAAAAGTTTCCAAAAATAGAAAAAGTTTCCAAAAATAGAAGGTTTCTAAAAACAGATTAACTTCTTAAAATAGACCAGTTTCTAAAAATAGAAAGTTTCCAAAAATAGTAAGTTTCCTGAATTAGAAAGTTTCCATATTTAGAATTAAGCTGAATTAATAAGCTAATAATATAAGCTTAAGTTTACTGGTTAAATATCATAAGTCATGTGATTATAGTATAGTTTATTAATAATATCATGTTAATTAAATAAACCATAGGTTATATGATTTAATTAAATATAAGCATGATTAAATTAAATTAAGGTGTATAAAATACTTAGGTTAAAACATGTATTAATATTATATTAATTATAATCTAAGTCATGATTATTAATTGATTATATTCCATGTCTTAATAATTAAGTAATACTATAGTCTAAATTAAATATATAAATACTTAGGTTAAAACATGTATTATTTAATAAACAATAATTAACCTAAGTCCATGATTAATTAAATTAATTATAAGTCATATTTAATTAATTTAATAACTTGTTAAAAATAATAACTTGTAAAAATAAAAATACTTGTACAATTTTAGTCATGAACCGGACCCATGAATTTAATTTAGACATGTTGTGAACCGGACCGAATTCACCTTTGAACCGGACCAAACAAACACCCCTTTAACAGTGGCAAACCGGCTTGGCCGGTTGCCACTGCTCGGGTAAAAACACCACCGGCGGCTGCCGGTGGTTCCTTTCTCGGCTAGCCGTTGACCAATAGTAGGTTCCCACCGGCTGTGTGCCGGTGGTCCCCCTGCTGCGCCGCGTTCCCCCTGCTTGACCCATGCCGCCACCAGTTGTGTGCCGGTGGTGGTGGCTGCTTGCTGCCGAGACCCCAACCGAACTACAAGGACACCCCGACGCGAGTCGGGGTCCCTTGTCTTGCTGCCGACCGAGATCAACACCACCGAGATCATTAGATATCGGTTGGTGGTGTGAACCAAGACACACCGAGAGCCTTGGGGATCTCGGTTAAGTGTCTACCGAGCAACCAAACCTGAACACAACCCTTAATTTACCCCCATGATTTGTTTAACATGTTTTTAATTTTAATCCATGTTCATGTGTTCATAATTAAAGAAGAATAAAAATAAAAGGGTTTACGGATTATCGAATGCGTGTAATGATTGGAGAACAATAACACGAACACGATCCTTGAAATTAATTTAATCAAAAATCAAATCAAACACCTCCTTGGTGTTTGTTATATCCGGTGGCCAAAGAGAGAAAAGGAAGAGACTAGGGTTTTTGATTTTCTTGAAAAACTTTGTTAAATGAAAAATGTGTTAACCCTTTTTGTTTATTTACTAAAAATCAAATGGGCTTGGCCCTTGTCCTCTTTTAGTGCCGCGGTTTGTAGGGTCCACAAGGGAAAAACCCGAAGTTTTTCCCGTGTTATAATTTACCTGTTCGAATGTTCGTATTTTCGTGTTTAAATGTTCGTATTATATCTAAATACTTGTACGTAACGATATTAATCGTATTATACTAATTAAGTACGTCATTACGTGTTCGTGATTTTTACGTTCATGATTTCATGTTCGTGATTATAATTCTTATTGTTAATAATTATCGTGTACTATCACGTACTTAATACTTATCGTGTAATTATACGTACATAAATTCTGTAATTACTAATCGTGACACGTGTTCATGCTATAAAAGGAAATTTTAATATGTACGTACGTTTACCAAGTGTACTATTCATGGTAAAAGCATGCAGGTTTTACAAAATCCGTTTAGACTTACGCCGGAACGGCACGTCTTAAACCACTATAGATGACACAAGCTATTCGTTTCTACTACTTGAAGATTATCACTTGTCTCTTAAGCATTGAACTTAGTCTTTATTCACTCCCCTTGGATTCTCTCTTCTTTGTTTCTTTCTTACGAGTAGTCGTTTTTCCATATCGGTCTTTTTCGGTTTCGATTTAACTCGTACTCCTTCATTAAGGCATTATCACCTATTAATGAAGTGGTCCAATGATTTCCAAAAGGCTTGAGATATATTTTAAGTATTTTAGAAAAACTTAGTTTTGAAAATTTCATTGATTTTATTGGTTAAAAACCACCCACTGTAGGCGGTTCTTTAATTGCCACCGCTCAAATGCGCGGTTCCATATCAATAAGGAACCGTGGCCCACTAAATGACTAAAATAATATGGTTTTTATTTTTTAATCATTTTTCAAAGAAAACCCTCTCCTTCTTCTCCATAGGCGACGAGTTCCTTCAATAAACCACCATTTTTTATTTTCCAAAAGCTTTAATCACTCAAGATTAATTGATTCCAAGACGTGGGTTTCACTCATCCCTCTTCCAACAACAATTAATTGTAAGTACATTCATTCAATTTCAATCAATTTGTTCTAGGGTTCTTATTTCATAATTAGGGATTTTTAAAATTAAGATTGAATTAGAACCTTACTAGGAATGTGGGTTGACATAGTTGTATTACTATGATTCCTTTGGTTCATTGCGATTTCACTAAAACCCACTTATAGAACAATAAGAATTTTGACTAAATTATTTTGGTTAAATGATGGAATTGATATGAAACCATGAACAAATTGGTAATTACATTGTTAATGCTTACCTAAAAACGAATTTTTGATAAACGAATGTTCAAGTTCATGGTTGATTTTACATAGTTCATATGTTCTAGTCAATCATGAATTTGGTACATTGTGAAGATAAGAATGATAAGGATTAATCCTTTTGTTTGTCAAGCAATTGAGTAAGCACATTCTCATGATTTTAGTTTTTGTTCATTATATAACATAAGAGTTATTGGAACATTATTTTTATGTTGTATTTAGGTACTTAATCATGCCCTTAGAAACTCGAAAAGATCATGAGAAAACTAGAGAATACATGCCTACTCTTTCTACTTCGTGTCAATCTCGTTCCCTAAAAAATAGTCTTCGGTCTTTAGAATCTCGTAGTTTTCATGAAGGACGCATTGTCCCTTATAATCTCCATGGTCTTGACTTCATTCGATTCATGTTCAAATCCATTGGCTTTGATTGTTTGCTTGATATCGATGAGCCAATATTTCCTTCCTTTCTCTTGGAGTTCTTTAGTTCATTCACATTAATGTGCATCAATAATGGTTTATCAATAAGATTTTCCATCAAGAGGAAAACCTTTGTATACACTCTTGAATAATCTGGAAAAATTCTCAAGGTACCATACAATGGTCAATGTAGGTTCACCGATTCTTGGAGTATCAACTCTTTAGAATCGGCCTCTTTTGATGTGCATTATGTGTGTGACAACCCTAGTTTTGAGGTTCGTCACTTAGTTTTATTTTGGTGCTAGTTACGTGTCTTTACGTGTTTATGTGCTTATTGGTGTGTATAGATTGTGGTTTGGATATCGTTTCTGGTACGGGGTACCTTGTGAGTGAAACGATGTGTAATGATTTCATGTTCATGAGTTCACATGGTAGTGACTATGAAGTGAGATGGTGTTATTTAGTGGTTTACGTATACGTATATGTATTATAGAAAATCGTATTTTTTACGATTTACGGTTTAGCATTTAGAGGTCTCGGATGAGGTGATTAGTCATATGGATATTTTTTGGGATGGTTTTAATTCATTTAGGACTTAGTTATAAAGTTTATTTCAAAATTTGAGATTTTTTATAAAAGTGTATATTTTACGTCTTTTACGGTAAAACGCGTAAATTTGACTAGTTTTACGGTTTTGAGGTTTTGGAGGCTTTAGAAGCTGAAATAAATTAAGGAAAATTAAGGTAATATTATTAATATATATTAATAATAAAAAAGAAAAAAAAACGAATTACGGAGGTGTTTGGGGCGGTTTGGACACAAGGAAAGGAGAAAAAAAGGAAAAAGGAAGGAAAAAGGTAAGTGGGCTATGGGTTGGACTTGGGTTCACCCATACCCTATATAATGTATTTATAAAAAAACAAAAGCCATAATTTTTCTCCTGGGACATTATAGTCGACGGCAGAAGAGGGATTTTAGGGTTCATCATCAAAATTTTAGGGTTCTTCATCAATATTTTAGGGTTTCATAAATCAAAGGTAAACTTTCATAATCCCTTTTTAATTTAATTGTTTTTAATGTTTACATAATCATATTATGATGGATTTAGGTTAGGGTTTAATAAAAATCTGTATTTTAATGAGTTCATAATGATTACATAAATTAGGGCTTGTAATTAGCGGGATTAGGGTTAATTAATGAGGTTAATTTTGTTAAACCCGTTTTTAAAAACTAGGCAGAATTTTGAGTCTTTTGTTTTGATCATATTGGGAGTTCTACAAACTCTTATTTTATGATCCAAGTACCCTGGAAAGGTATTTGAAGTGGCTTTCCAATGCAAGAAACGAGAACTAAATTGGAGGTCGGGAAGTGGGTCAGAAACAGGTTACAACAGTCGGAGGTCAAAACAGTTTTGAATTCAGCCTGTTTTCTTTTTAAGTTTTGAGTTGTTTGGGGTACTTAGGGTTGCATTGGGATCTTCTAACGAACATGAGAGATGGTTTATATATTGTAGTAAGTATCTGAACTTGGGATAAGGTTGTGGTTTAGGGTAAGACCCCCTAATGGTAACAAACTTTTCATACGTTTAAAATCAGTGAATTCTAGATAGGTAGCAATATATATACATATATCGGGGCCTTAACAGTAGCTTTAAGGTTAGTGAAAGTGGGAGGTATTAGCTAACATATGTAAAAGTATGAATATTCCTTTTAAAGAAACCATGGGTATGTTTAAGTAGACGGTTGACTTAAAGTTTTAAGACCTAAAAACTGGGACTGTTTGTGTAAAATATGAACGGGATAGTTATTAAACTTAACCAAGTTAAGGACTTGTTAGGGAAGGGTAATGGGATGCTTAGAGCATTTAATTGAGGTATTTATACGGGAGTAGGTTAGATGTCTATGATAGGTTGATGAGCCATCTTGGTGATTGGGTCACGTTTTGATTATGTGTTTTTGTTATTAGCTTTTGCTAGTGCGCGGATGTTTGGAGAAGCTCAATCAGGTGAGTTTCATAGTCCCATGTTTACTATTGATTTTGACTTCCAGATGGGATGGAAGAGACACTGTGTTGAGTTATTTATAAATTGATGCTGGGAATGTTTTTAAGGTTTGAGATGGACTTGTGTGTACATTATGTGATTAACTGCTATGTGATTCTTGTTTGTGTATGATTTGGATCAGAAAGGTACATAGTGTGATCATCTATGGGATCAATGGTTAATGACAAGGCGGGGCCTTGGGATAGGTACATAGGTGTATGGGCGCCTATGGGACCATGGTGTTTGGTAAGGCGTGATGCCTTGGAAATTGTGGTTGTTTGGTAAGGCGTGATGCCTTGGAAATTGTGGTTTTTGGTAAGGCGTGATGCCTTGGAATTGTGATGATTGATTAATCTTGAATGCTAGTTGTTAATGCATACTTGTAGCACATTGTTCTTATGTTATTGTGTTGATGGTTGTTATTCACAGCTTATAACTGATTTAGCGTTGGAGTCTAAATCTATGACTCTCACCAACTTTATGTTGACGTGTTTTAGTGTCTCTTTCAGGTGATAACGTGGTTAAGTGTGAGAACATATGTGGTAGGATTGGAGTCGAGTAGGAAATGCATTTAGAAGGAGATCCCCGTTCCTTCTTAGTTTATTTTTCTGTTTGTTTCAATAAGTGATACTATGAACCTATATGTTGATTGTTAGTGTTTTTTTTGTTTGTCTTGGGTAAGAGGTAGGACTATTACCTACTTACCTAGACTCCTGCGTTTGATGAGATATTGTCATGACTTTTGTGTCACCATTTTATGATATTTCTCATTTCATATAGTTACCTCTATAGACACGCCATGTTGTGATGATAACCATACGTCGTGCCCCATATTCCGCCATGGTGGGGTGTGACAATGTGACCGAGCTATCTTCTCCTTCGGTCATCTCTTGTGCCATTGCCAAACCTCGTGAACATCCTCTTCTTGGTAAACTTCAAGGATAAATTCATGCTCTCACTCCTTGGGAATTACTCACTAGCGATCTTAATGATTTCATGATCTCTTGGGCCGAAATCATTAGGGAAAATGCAACGTGTCTCGATGGTAATCGCAATCTTGTGCCAGCTTGTCTTGCACATATGTTGTATTGTGTTGCTACTTCCACCCCGTAAACCTTGCATTTTTCATAGCTAGAAGAATTAACTTTGTTCTCCTTGAGTCCAACTCGAGTCTTCCTTTTGCTATCCTTCTCTCTTGCCTTATTAGAAGAATCCTTCTTGATTTTCCACCTTTAAATTCATCATCTTTTTTTTTCTGTTGATCATGTTATGCTTCCCGTTTAAGGGAACCTTTCACTTGAGCCTAAGTGTGATTCAAATGAAGATGGAAATGTTCATCAAGTGGATTCTCATATGGTTGTTGACTCTTCTCTTAGTTCAAATGACTCTTTGTCATTCACTCTCTCTCACTTGTCCTCTCTAGACATTGATTCCGATTATCAATTCTTTCTTAATCATTGTCTTCTAGATAACCTAAGGAAAGGATCAAGGCAATAAAGAAATGTTCATGATAGAAAGTGAGTTGAAGTATTGCTCTTGGTTGATGCCACAATTGTAACTAGGACTTGTTACTTGTCCCTTCATTTAGTCTTTGTGTTTGTAGCACTAATACTTTATGTTTGGATTACTTAACATTTTTATCCTAATGTGTTCATGTGATCAATTTTTGAATTTACATGACTTTGTGCAGCTATGTGTTAGTTAGCTATCTAGATTTTGGTTAGTAATCTACTTTGGCTTGATAAACCTTTGTCTAAAATCTGGGCTGTTGAAAATTGCTGGAAGACCATGTTAAGAAGCCCTCTGCCCGCAGTTCTCTAAATCTAGGTGGTTCTTTATCAATAAAGAACCGTAACCCTATTTGAGAAACCGCATGTACTGACTACGATGGCATCTTTGCTTTACACTGTTTTCTCTAAATATTTGTAAACATTGATGAAATTTTTGCTAAAAACCAGCTTTTTCCAAATTTAGCCTACCTAATTTTCATCAAAATGAATTTTAACCCATTACTAGTTTGGATCATCCCTTCTCCTTCTTAAACCTCTCTTGGTTTTTCTTCTTCTTTATCCTCTAAGCCTTCTTCTAAACCTAGACACACAACCATGGTATCCACTAGATCATCAAACTCTTCCAAGCAATCTTCTTCCAAAAGAAACCTTAAGATTAAGATCAAGTTGCCTAAACAAGGATCTTCATCTTTTCTTACACCCAAGAATGAGATTACTCCAATTCTCGTTTCTTCATCACCTTCACCACCTCTTGTTCCATGCAAGACTAGTTCAACTCATGGTACTAACCATTCACATGGTTCTACCTCCTCTCCATTCCAATCTAGGATGAATGAGTTATCCTTACTCTTCACTCCAAGTCCTCTCTTGGATGTGAACCCTCAACCTCTCCAAAGCATTCCTTTTGAGAATTACTTTGTTGAGCCTTTGGGTACCTCACCTTTTACTCCACCAAACTCACCCATATCACCATTGGACACCATTGGACACCATGCTTCCTCCTCCGCCCTCTAACACTCCAATTTTGGGTGTTCCCATTTCCCGCTTCATAGGTGATCCATACTTCTTTGGTTTCCTAGAAGCTCATGGTTCTAATTGTCCATGTTGCCTCTATAATAACTACATCATTCAAAACCTAAGAATGGAGATGTTTGGACTTCATAGGAGGTTGTAAGATTTCTTGCTTACTTTGTTCTCCATGCCTCCTCCTCCTAAGAGATGAATGATGATTTTCTAAAATTGTCTTTAATGAAAATCAAGCCAAGGAAGTCTACCAATTCAAGAACTAGATTAGCTAACTTTGTAATAGTTAGTTGTTATTTCATTTATTGTATTTACTTTTCCTTCATGAGTTTTTCATGAGGATGTTTAAATTGATTATGTCTTTATGTGTTTCAACCTAAGTGCTCACACTAATCAACTTCAATTTAATTAAAATTGAACCTTAATCTATCATAACCTCTAAAACTTGACTAAAATTAGATCAAAATGTTATCTAAATGTTTTGTCACCCTTTTTCAAGACACTCTTTGTGAGTGTGTTGCCTTTTGTGCAACCAAAGCATAATCTAGTGCTAATAGAGGTAAAAATTCAAGATTTACAAAATTTTGAAAGCGTCTTATTTTTTCTCAAAACTTTGCAAAATTGATTTTTCACGTCCACTGTAGGCGGCTCATAAATGTCGCACAGTTCTTTATATTTAAAGAACCGCAGGTTCATTTAAAGAAGGACATCAGCCACTTTTTGGCTCGTTTTAGGTCTTTCTTCTTTGACCTTAATATTTTTCAAGATTCTTTGTTTGCGAATTTTGGCTAAACATTCCTTGAAACCTTTTGTTTTCATTTCAAATCTTTGCCTTGTTTACTTTCTTTAGATCCTCTTATTTTGGGAGCTCTTCTTCTCATCCATCACAATGTCTAAATCTTCTAATCTTAACCTTGACATCTCTTTGTCACAATCTTCTAAACCTAAAGCTTCTTCTTCTAAGCTTTCTAATGAACCGAAAATCTCGGTTTGAACTGTTTGGATCAAGAAGAACAAGGATCATCATGAATCCTCTTCTCCCAAACCTTGCAAGACTTCTTCTTTCTCTCCTATTGAGTATTGGAATGAGATTTTCTGAATCAATCCAATTACCATAGAAAGATAAGCTCTTCCACCACCACCTAAACCTTGCAACATCCCTCACCTCAATGACCTTTCTTCTTTCCCCAACCTTTCAAGGCATTATGAAAATCTCTCTTATCCTCAATCTCCTTCTCCACCACCACCTTGTCATTTTAATGGTCCTCCCCCATCAAACAACTTTGTTTTGCATCATGGAAGCTCGTGTGCGTGTTGTCGATTTCAACAAATTGAACTTGCTCATGTGTATGACAAGCTAAATTTTCTTTAATTTCTTCTCACTAGACCTCCTCTCAAAGTATTTGTTCCTGTGAACAAATCTTTGAATGATGCCTCGTCATCTTATTTTTCCAATTAAAGCATATTTTATGTTTTAATTGTTTGAGTCAAATAAAAACCTAAGGAATCTTGGAGGATAATCACTACTAGAGTAGTTTATGCTTATGTTGTTTATTTTCTTTATTTGTTGTTTTAATATTCAAATTGTGTGTATGAATATTTCTCTTGTATGTTCCTTCATATTTTTGTAATATGAATGTTATGTGTGTTATTTCTTTTCCCGCTAATTCTTTATCACTGATATTGTTAAGAGTTGATCATGGTTAAAATTTACAATTGTTTTAGGTGATTCCAACAATTCTAAGTTTCTAACCCTTTTACATATTATCATTACAATTGGTATGGATGTTTCTTTTATATCTTTATTCCACGAATTGTACATTGATTTTGTCAAAACACCCTCCTTGGACATACTTAGCAAAAACTTGCTTCCAATTTGAGAATTCTTTTCTTCCTCCCTCTCAAGTTATTTAGTAGGTAGTGACTAATATATACATTGGTGTTTCTTTTCTTTCTCTAACCTATGTATGTAGCATGTCACCTTAGCTCATTCACTTGGTGCCCCAAGCTAGGGGGAGTAAGCACCAAAGGGGAGTTACTAGCTAAGTCGGTTCTTCTCTTCTTCAAAGACTTGTGCTAACCTTTTTGCTTCGACAAAGGGGGAGAAATGATAATGATAAACTCGTTAATAATTCGAATAATTTTGTATTTTACATAAATGAGTTTATAGTTTGTCGTAATAAAAAGGGGAGATTGTTAATGCAACTGATACCTGAAAACATTATTAGTGTTTACTAATCTTTCTTAGTTTTGATCACGACAAATTAAAAAGACATTTATCTTCAAAGTAAATCGTAAGACGAATTATTTAACAAACACTATCATCAAGGTAATAATCATTTAAGTATTGCACTACATATCATGTTTAGTGATCATAAAAAGTGATTACCCTTAAACTTACATTTTATCAAATGTGACAAAAGATTTTTAATAAACTTTTTTTAAAAAATGTTTTATTAAAATGGAAAATGTAAATTTGAATATGGGATATTTCAAATGCCATAGGAATATCCTTTGAAGGTAAAACTTACCTCATATATTACTTCTCCACTAAAAGACAAAAAAGGAGCGGAGTCTATACCTATGGTTCCTCAAATGGCTATGTGGTTCCTTAGTGATAGAGAACCACATGCATAACTAAGGAACCACAGGCAGGGAGCCGTTGGCCTTTGTCTCCTATAAATAATGGATCAAATCTACATTTTCCATGAACCGTTTTGGAGATTCTTTCAGCTTTATTTCTCTTTTCTAAATCCCAATCATTAGTAAATGATCACTTAATGTGTTAAGTATGTTTACTTATGATTATCCTCTTGATCCCCTTCTTTACCTTATCCAAAGAGAAGATCACTCACACACTTGTGATGTGATTAAATATGAAGCCTTGTTTAAGATCAACCTACCTTAGATCTAGTCATGTTCATTATTTTTATTTGAGTCTTGTGTAAACCCAATATTTGTGTATACTTGGATTAGTGTTGTGTTGATACATGGTATTAGTGAATACTTGGATTAGTCTTGTGTAAATATATTGTATATGTGTATACTTGGATTTTTCTTGTGTGGATCCAAGTTACATGTGTATACTTGGATATGTTTTATTGAGTTGTAAGTGTTGTGTGTTAGTTCTCACTAAACTACAAAGTGATTTGTGTATGTGTCTTGTGAGTTCTTACTTAGCTTCGAAGTGAAGAGTTGTGAAGATTGGTTCTAGCTTTGGATTAGAACTCAACATCTAGCCTTGTGTCAGAAAAGAAGATGGGCGACGAAGATTGGTTCTAGCTTTCGATTAGAACTCGACATCTAGCCTTGTCTCGTAAAATGGTGAAGTAGGTGACGTGTGTAGATTGGTCCTAGATAAGATTAGGTTTCGACATTTAGCTTAGTGTCGGAAAATAATGTAAGCGACGTTGTAAGGTTTTCTCCGCCAAGAAGGGAGCTTGTGGATATAGTGGAAATATCGAGTAAGGTGTACTCGAGGAGTGGGCTAGGAACGAAGATAGAGCTTCATTGTCGAACCACTATAAATCTTGGTGTCTCCCTATTAGGTTGCCTTTTTTCTTACTCTTTACTTACTTACATTATTACATTGCATACAACAACTATTTGTCATTGTTAATGCATTAGAATGGAACCTAATCATTATGTAACTAGCTTTCAAGTAAAAGGTAGTTTTGGGATAAACCTATGTATGCTTTTAAAAAACAACCATCCAACCCAATAACCTTTCTACAGCCTGCTAACCACCCATCTTTGACCCCCTTAAACAAATATATATCATTTTAAAAGTTTCTTTCCTATTAGATGACACATCAACATCTACCCGGCAAATTAACCCTAGGTTAGATGCTAATATAACATCTCTATATTGATACAACTTCCCATAATGCTCTATTAGGACAACCTCATGATCAAATAAAGCTAACTGTTTGGCTCTACGGCATTGACCAACACTTACATCTATCATATACTTCTGCCTAATGTTTTCTTTCATTTTTCTGAAAGGCATAAATGGATCCTCAATGATTTCCTTACAATAATGAAGTGCAATCCACTTGAAAGTCACTAAAGATCCTAGGTTGTTATTCCAAGATGAATACAACCTAAATGGGCAACGTACTTTTTTAGAAGCCCTAATTTGCTTCTTTGACCATTTACCAGGTGATCAGGCTGATGTACCTTCACCAGAATTAGTGGTAACCTTTTTCACTTTCACATTTTTTAACTTGACTGGTTTTTTACCCACAACCTTTCCCTTAGACCCAGCTGTCCTAACCTTATTCTGCATAACCCTATCTATGTTACCTTTTTTTCCAGCACATATGCCATGTTCCGCATTTCTTCCATAATAAAAAAACAACTCCTTCGAGTCACTCTTCATGTACCAAAGATGATAACCATTATCAACACCATAGTTTGCTAAGGCTAAATTCAACTGTTAAGGGGAATCATATCTCATTCCTAGAATTAGCTTCATCTTATCCCATGGGATGTCAGGATCAAATACAGGATAAACTACACCCTTTTTTTATCTTATAAGATGAATCAATATTACTTCCATCAGGGCCTATCTGTGGTTGTTCATGTAACTCAGGCAACCTAAAATAAGCACTACCTCTAAAAAGAACCCTTGAAGTACAGAGCTTATTGAGGAATGGGTCTTGGGTGTTGAAATTCTTAATCACAACAGAGTCATCACTCTCGGTTTGAAAATCTAAATTATTAACGACTAGTTCTTCATCACTAGAATAATACTCATCACTAGACTCACCTATGTTTTGATGCTTAAGCATTTCAAGAATATCATAATCAAAGTCTTCTAAATATAAATTTATCTCATTGCCATTTTCATAACTAGCAGTAAGCATATCTAAAATATCCTGATCAGATGTAATTTCCTTAAGGCCTAAGCTTAACTCTTGATCTCTTCAGAAATAATAAATCCTGCTAAACAGTACATATGAAACTAACCTTTTAATAATTTCCCTAAGAATTTCAAATGAAATTTCATCAAAATTAGTATCATTAACCTCTTTCATGTCACCCCAACATATCTCATTGGCTGAGGATAGAAGATCCCATCCCATCTTAAGAATACAGTAAAGATAGGCTTCCTCAACTTTTCTTCTTTTTATACTTACCTGTAAAAAGAATGTAATTAAGGTTAGATAATTAATTAGTGTTATAATTCCTATCACATTAACTGGAAATGGGAGATACAATTACCAATTGTCATCAATTAGGGTTTCTAGAAAATTAGGGTTTTGAAAAAAGGGTTTTTTTTAATTCGGGTTATAAATATATTAAAAATATCTAGAAATGGGGGATACAATTACCCATTGTCATCAATTAGGGTTTCGCAATACTAATTAGGGTTTCTGGAAAAATTAGGGTTCGGAAAAAAGGGGGGTTTTAAAATTAGGGTTATAAATTTATTCAAATTATCTGAAAATATGGGAAATCATTTCAAGTTGTAATCAATTAGGGTTTGTGAACACTAATTAGGGTTTCTGAAAAATTTAGGGTTTCGAAAAAGGGAGTTTTTCCAGTTAGTGTTATACAAACGATTAACAAGATAGAAGAACGAGTTTTCATCAAACAAATTACATCAATTAGGGTTTATGAAATAAAAAAAGATAATTGATAAAGAAATTGGATTTTGAAATTCAAACATGGATAAATTACCTTTTGCTAACTTAATCAACGGTGTAATTAAATCAACTCTGCATCTGTTAAACTAGGGTTCATGTGATGTTTTTAATTGCGATGGATTTGGATAGGGTATATAAACTGTGTGTTTTTTATGGTCTCAATAGTATATAAGTTAACTATCCCAATCGTCGTTTAGAGAAAGTGGAAAGTAGACGTGGCTGTATTAAACGAAATAAAATAATGACGTGGATATTACCGTGCCATGGTGTCGGTAACACGGTACCAAATTGGTAACTTCGCAACAATTTTGAAAGTAGAAGGGTAAAGTCACGAGATTAAATAGTAAGTGTTTAAAGTCGACACAAATCAATAAGTAAGATGGTATTTTATAGCTTTTACCGTTCTTTTCTTTCAAACTTGGTCAAGATTAGGGGTGTGATTTGGGTTGATTTGGTCGGGTTCGGGTCAACTCGGGTTAGGTCAACACGGGTTGAAACTAAAAATATCATACCCGAAATCGAGCCTAATTAGAACTCGGGTCACTCGGGTTTGAGTCAATTCGGGTCGGGTCAATTCGGGTTCGGGTCAACCCGAATATAAGTAAAAAAATTAAAAAGTGGTTTATTTAAGTATATTTTCATTGTAAAACGTGTTAGTCGAGTCGGGTTAAGTCGGTTTGTCGGGTTCGGGTCAAGTCGGATCGGGTCAACCCGAATTGACCCGAATAAATGTTTTTACCCGTGTGACCCGACCCGAATAGGCTTATTTGGGTTCGGATCAGATCGACTTTTTCGACACCCCTAGTCACGATGCCTTAAAATTCCACCTTTTATAACTCCTTGCGCATTAGCTTGGTTTTGAAAACCGTGAACACAAGCCACAACTTAGAACACCCATAATGATCAAATAACTTATAGCTTTTTACTATTACAAAAAAAATTAAAAATCTTTTTTCCATTGCACTAAAAGCTTTTGACAATGACTTGTAACCCTGCCTCAAGTTATTCTTACAAGTTTAATATTATGATGACGTATAGTCCCCAACCGGGTCATGAACCCGACCCACAGGTACTACCCGTATCCGGCCATCACGAATGGGTTGGATTAATGACATTGTAGCATTATGGGCTTGAATGAATAGTGGCCGCATAAGATGTGGGCGGCCCACGACCGGGCACGGCCGGAAAAGGGTTAGACAGAATCACAATCCTATTAGGAGTGGGATTTGCCTCAAAGAATAAGATATTAACCATAATTAGAAGATAACAATCTAGCTAATTATGGTGATTATCTTATGCTTGGGGCCGAAGTAAACAGTGAGCCCATTAGGGTTTCACTGCCTATATAAGAAACCCCCAAGGATTTCACAAAGGTATTACATTCTCCATACTCTCACCTCACATCCGATTCTTAACCCTAACCGATTGCTTACTCTCACGCTGGAGTATAATCATGGGATACGCTCCCATGGTAAGTCTAACGCGTGTTGCTTTAGTGTGCAGGATCTCAGCAAGTTGTTCACTTGGTGCAAGAGCCGGAGCCCAGCGTACCCGAATTAAGCCTAATTCAGGTCTAGCAAGGATCATCCAACTTTTGTATCAACAAGTTGGCGCCATCCATGGGACCCAAACACTAAGCTAGAACTTCAATCACTTATCTTTTTTGATGACGCAGGGACATCCGCAAGGGAATCCCAGGAACACGAATCCTGCGAATCGGAAGTCCATGGGGGATGGGATACTCATCCCCACCCAATCCCCTGGCAGCCAAACAGGCGGACCGAATAACCAAAACGTTTTTCAGTCCTTGGGTGGGGCAGGCACGTCCGGCAATACCCCACCACCAACCACGACAATGGATAATCCTGATCCGAGGAGTGCGCCTAATGCCCCTAATAAGGAGCCGCGTAGGCAGTCAATCGAGATAGAAGTAGAAGTGGAACCACTTAGTGACGAAGACCTCGCCCGTGTTCTCACGCATAAATTTGAGAGGATCGTTCCGGGTATCGCTCAAGGTTAAACCTAGGTAGGAACCTCCAATCTAGGCTCAACTTTGGTAGGACCATGTCCGACACCTCTCCTCAGACTCAAAAGAAGAGGAGGGCACGCCGCAGGAACGAAACCTCTTTGAGGAAAACCCTCAACCTCGGAATGTGTTCGAGCGCATAGGGGATCGCGTTATGCAGGAATTACTACAATCTCGTGAGGAAGGAGATAGGTCCGAAGACTTAGCCGAACGACCGGCGTTGGAATTAACAAGGAACAATCGCCGCACCAGCGTGTGGGATAGGGTGAATAGTGGGAAGAAGGCTTGTATCTCTTCTAAAAGTGGTCCTCAGCTGAGAAGTGGGGCACCGCCCCCTCCTCCCGACCCTTCGGGGTCGGATTCGGATGACCACCCCCCAAGCGTCACCGACCTAGGTATACTCCTCCACCACCATCAGATGATGAGGGATACTATGATGACCCTTACTATCGAGATGTAGAGGGGGAAGATCTCTCCCGCCCATGGTGTGATCTTAGGGAGGATCCCTTCACCCTCCGCATACGAAATTACTCCAAGGACAAGAAGCGTCGTATGCCGACATGCGTCAAAACCTATGATGGGTCTGGTGATCCGGATGATCACCTAAAGATATTTGACACACATGCAAAGATCGAACGATGGACCATGCCTATATGGTGCCAAATGTTCAATTCGATCTTAATTGGCAATGCCCGTGATTGGTTTGAGGGGCTTCCCCCCGATGCATTGATAGCTTCAGTGAGCTGCGCACTGCGTTCAAAAACAATTATACTCAGCGAAAGAAGTATAATAGGGATCCGGTCTCATTAGCAACCGTCAAGCAACGACCTGGATAATCTACGAAGGACTTCACGGAACGTTTCAATGACGAGTGCACGCGCACAAAAATGACGCCAGAGCTCCTAAAAATTTATGATTACATGCATGTCATAACGGACAAGGAATTAATTAGGCGCCTCAATGACAAGCGACCGGAGAAGTATGACGACCTCATGGAAAGGGTCAGAAACTTTGTGGAAGGAGAAACCGCGGTAGCCGCGGCATATCCTACCAAGGGAAACCATAGCTATCGATCGAACGACCAGCCCAAGAGGCAATCAGGGGGCCAAAGCAACCAAGGAAATGGAAGGGGATCGGACTACAAGAGTTAGAATAAAGGAGGGCGGTCAGATGACAAATTCACCCCTCGATCTAAAGATGACTTACCGGGATATCTTGTTGACAGAAGGGGCGAACTTCCCAAGGCCTCCCTCAATGACGAATCTAGTGGACCGCCGTCAAGGAATTCGCTTCTGCGAATTCCACAACGACAAGGGCCACGGCACGGAGGAATGCATCCAACTCAAGAAGCACATTGAGTCACTGATCAAATCAGGCAAACTCAAACATTTGGTCAAAGACTGGAAGGATGGGAAGGATAACAAAAAGTACGATAAGAAGGATCCCCAAAAGGACAAGCCTTCGACCATATATATGATACAATCTTGGCAGCGCCGCACAAAGAGAAAGTTAGTCAAAGATTTTCACGCGGCAGGGAGATCTCATTCCCTCCCATTACGGCAAGTAACGTATCCGATGCACCTCTCACGATTGAGGTAAGTATTGGAACACACAACGTTCGTCGTATGTATGTGGATGGGGGATCGTCGGCAGAAGTTCTCTACGAGCACTATTTCGTACAACTACGGCCAGAGATAAAGATCCAGTTAGTGCCAGCCACGTCGCTGCTCATTGGCTTAAGTGGAGATACTATCTGGCCAATAGGACAGCTGCGTCTACTGGTGACCATTGGGGATAAAGAACATTCCACCACGGCGTGGATGAACTTTATGGTGATACGTTCACATTCCCTGTATAATGGTATTATCGGAAGACCAGGGATATTAGCTATACGGGCCGTCCCATCCACGACTCGTGGTATGATTAAATTCCCAGTAGAAGGGGGAATTGTTACAATTTATAACTCAATCGTGCCGGCCTCTGAATGCCATGCAGTGACAACACCAGTCCAGCCTGTTCCCATCAAGGAAGGATCACCACCCCCTAATTAGAAGGTGGTAATCCACCCCGACTACCCGGAGCAAGAGGTGGCCATAGGGGGAACGCTATCAGATAAAGGGAAGAGGTCCATGTGTTCTCTCCTAAAAGCGAACCTTGATATATTCGCGTGGGAGCCCAAGCACATGACGGGTGTGCCATGTTCTATAGCAGAACATAAACTTCAAATCCGCCAGGGATATCCTCCTGTTAAACAAAAGAAGCATGGTCAAGCACCGGAACGCAATCAGGTTATACTGGATGAGGTACGGAAATTAGTAGACGCAGGAATTATGCGCGAGGTATACTACCACGAGTGGTTATCTAACCTAGTCATGGTCAAGAAACATGACGGGAGTTGGCGGATGTGTGTGGATTTCACAGACTTGAACAAAGCTTGTCCGCAAGACTGCTATCCGCTACCAGAAATTGATTGGAAGGTAGAATCCTTATGCGGATACCCTTTCAAGTGTTTTTAGATGCGTACAAAGGATACCATCTGTAACACCCCCAAATTTATACAACACAATACAGCGGAAGACTCGTTGGTGTTACGGGATAGCACATTACTCACATCATAGACAACGCATAAAAATCGCGTCGTTTAATAATAAATCATTTCCATTCATAAATATCCAATTTACATAGGTCCCAAGTCATTACATTTCATACAAAGTTTTACAAAGTGTTTGAATGGAAAATATGGTTTAAGTGCGGGCCATGAAATCTTGTCGTCTTCCCGAGAATTACCTTCAAGTACCTGAGATAAAACATGTTAAAAGAAAAGGTCAGCGATAACGCCGAGTGAATTCATAGAGTTTAATAAATTCAATCAATATAACTTTGGTATAAAATTAGTACCAAAAATCAATTCGTACATATCATTGTAATAGGCCGTAAAATAGCCAAAATCATTTTATACAAATCTTTGTAATATGCCATAAAATAGCCAAAGTCATTTTATATAAATCCTTATCGAAAATCATAATATAGGCATTTGCCTTAAAAATCATTATACGAGCCAATGTCGTAAAAACAATCATACAATACGTCTTATGACGTTGTATAAAATCAAATAAAAATCGTTATATGAATATGGTTATGAAAACCAAAATACAATCATCATATCAATAGTATGACCCTGTATTGCTAGTCAGGCAATACATCGTAATTCGGAGCGTCTATTATTATTTTGTTAATTCGGATTATTATAAGCCGCATGAAATTGTTACCTTACTAAACCAACAACGGGTAGCTAACCCGATACCAATTTTTGCCCATCTAAAGTAGCGTGTCGTCACAAAGGTCACGCTATGGAAATCTTCTCATACATAAATTCGCTTACCAATCAATATGGCACGACGAGGATCAACCGTCAAGGCGCGAACTGGGGTGATCGTCCCCAAATAGTACTATTAAATGCATAAGCGTCTACCAACTCCCGGTAGTTCACAATTCATGCTAATGGGACTTTTAGTGACATAACCTAACTTTAATAATCCATTTAATTTCATCTATCGGGTCCTTTAATCATTTATCGGGTCATACAATCGGGTCATTCAATCATTCGGGTCCAAATCAATAAACAAACAATCGGGACAAATGGTGTCCTAATTTATAAAAATACTAACATGTTATCTCCCTCGCGGGTTTATAAAACATTTATAAAAACATTTAAAAGAGTGCGAGGCTATGAACTCACGTTGATGTGGGAAGGCGGGTTATCGGCAATTCGGACGTACGGTACGTGCTTCAATCACGGAAACCTAGACAAATAATAATCGGTCTTAGACGTTTGTCCAATGACTTTATAAAAATATCAATTATGTATACATATGATGATTATATATATATGATGATCAAGTGGGTTTACATATTCTCGTTTACTCATTTTAGAGTTATATGTCGATAGCTTTTATACTAGTTTACTAGTTTTACCCATTTACGTGTCTTAAGTCCAATAAGCTTATTATAAGTTATTTAACTTATTTTAGTCCATTTTGTACTTATATTATCGGTACATACACTTTCAAGTTGGGCCCAAATGGGTTAAGCCCAATAAGTTCTTTTTATGGGTGTTTATCTTATTTAGTCCAATTATTAGCCCAAGTATTAGTCCAATATGTTTACTTAGCTCGTTAATGTCCGTATGCCCTATAGTTCGGGTTTTATCGGTTTTTACTTGTTATACATGTCTATATATCAGTATATAAGTTTTATAAATTTTTCATTAGACGGGTCCAACCATCTAAGTTTTATTTAACAAAAACGTTAATTTCACGGCGATAGCCGAAAAAGTCGTAAAAATCAAGTTTATAGTTTTTATTACTTATAAATATTATTTTTACCACCATTTATATAATTTACCCATTTAATTAACCTTTTATACATTTATATAAATAAGTTCCATAAGTTAGTGGGTTTATACTTTACATTTTATAAATTATAAAGTGAGTGCTTATATAATAATAATAAACATTATTTCCAAAATCTGATTTTTAACTTCATGTTTACCATTTTTACCATATCTAGAGTTCTACAATGACTTAGAAGCTCATTTTTGGATGACAACTTCTTCATAATATGTGCTAAATATTACTTAGTTATAGCTACTGCCCATTTTGAGTCTAAGTTGCCTTAACAGTCCCTACAAAACTGCTTATTCAGATTGTACCACCTAACTTGTTTTGATCATATCTCACTCATTATTTTGATTCCATTGCATGGCCAACTCTCACATGTGTACAAGACATTTAGCTTAATGTAAATGGATTCTATTTCATCATTTCATCAGTCTAACATGTGGTTCTTTACTGTTTTTATACAGCCTATCATTTTAACAAGATTTACCCATTTTACTTATAGTTTTTCATCTTTTTATCCATGATTATCAACAACAAATCCCCACATAACATTTTTATCATCATATAATCATCATAAATATATACAATAGGAAATAAAATACATGTTTACATAATCAAAATAACAAGAAGATGAGGAGGACAATCTTTATACCACCATGATGATGTAAGTTGTGATCAAAACATGGATTTTGATGGAGAAACTTGTGGATATCCATGACCATCTTCAAGACCACCATGCTCCATGGACTTCTTGTGGAAAATCAGCCTCATGACACCATGAAAACTCCTCCATGGATGTTATAAGTACCACCAATCAATAGGGTTTTGAAAGGGCTTCAACATATGCAAGTATAACATATGGTTTCATGGTTGAATCAAGATCAAAGGGTGTTTATGGTTAGATATGGGACGGCATAATCAAGCTAGAGAGAGAGAGAGTTTGGTGTGGTTTGCATGAGTGGAAATGGTAAAATGAAACCATTAGCTAGTTTTGTTTAGTTAGTGGGAAGCTTAGCTTTCAAATGAAGCTAAGTAGGACAAGTGTTGTCTTAGCTAGCAAAATGTGGTGTGGTGGTGTAGTTTGGGCCGGTTTTGAAGTGGGGTGGGACAAGTGTCCCACTTGTCTCATCCCATTTATTTACGGGTACTCCTCGATTCTAGTTTCCTCGATTTGCGTGCCCTCGGGTTGTTTTACGAAAAACGTTTTTATAAATTATGAATCAACGTCACAAAACGAATCCAATAAAAATTGTTTCATCAAAAACGGAGTTCGAAAATGTAAATACGTAATCCTAAGGTTTCCGGTTTAGTCGTAAAGGACGTTAAAATAAAATCGTAAGTCCTAATCTCTTCTCGTAAATTTGTGAGTTTATGAACTAACACAAATTTAAAACTCCAAAATAATATTCATGGACAAATTTATTTTCTAAAATGTCGGACTGTCACCAAAGACGGTGTACGTAAACGTAAGCACGTAACGTTGAATCCTCCGGGTTAGACGTAGTCGATGCTACTCCAAGATGTAAATCCAAATTTCTTCCCAAAAATATGTGAGTTCATATTGTAAATTGTTTTTAAATAATATTGAGAATAAAATATCAACCATAAATTGACGGATTGTCACAGCATTTACCCCTAAACAGGATCTTTGTCCTCAAAGATCATCTTACCTTACTACTCGCTTCTTATAGAGTTAAAGCCATGTGGGTATTTCCTCCACACTCGGTCTTTTCTCACAAGTGTAATCCATTATAATACGCGAGTTTCATCAAACATAACTACGGGAATAAGATCAGGCTTAATGTTGACTTACTTTCTCTATCCATGATGTTCACGGGTTTTTGATGAATGCAACTTTTCGCCGATCTAAGCTTTACTAAGAACAATCAGATTTTCACTTAATAGATATTCCATCAAGTTCGATTTACGAAACATAAGTCACGCAGTCTTTGAAGTCCTAGGGTAGATCCAGCTTATATGCCTTTCAATCCCAACTTTTACATCATCTCAATGGTCCCAAACAACGGGGACTTATATCCCATGATTTGTCAGATCATGAATTCATTTTTCCAAGGTTAAACATTGTGGCATAACTTCGCTACCCATTTGGCACTTCAAGATCTACATTTCACATTCACATAACCTCTTGCCCACTACCGGCTGTCAATAATCAAATCCTAATTTCAATATTCATTTCAGATCTCGCGGGTCGGGTATTTTGCAAGGATAGGTTCGCCATCATAGGAAACCTTAAACCTAAGAGACATGTCCAACTCACAATGGGTGTATGTCGGATGTCTTCATCTCAACTCCTGCTTAAGGATGCTCTAATATGGATACTAACAAGATTCTATCTCAATCCTAATACGATGATTATCAATGATAATCCTCCAAAGGAAAACGATTATACGGTCTATTACCAAAGGTCAATCATTCAAACATAAAACAGCACTTATATTACTTTGTATCGTTACTTTACCTCGTCCTTCGATTTGGGGTGGTACATAGTACTCTCATCAAGGTTCGTTCTCAATGATTTCTGAGCAAATCTCTAGAAATTTGATGCGAAGCGAGGATCTTGATAAAGATGTTCGATACAGGCACACTATGTTTACATAACTCTTTTGCATTTATCATTAACGGGAATGATATTAGCAGATTTGGTCAGTCTGTCGACGATGACCCAAATCGAATCAAATTCAGATGATTACCTTTGCAATAGCTAGATGTTAACTAATGTATGAGGCGATGTCTGCCTTCATGATTGCCATTAATACAGCTTCTTTAGACAAAGATACTTTTAGTCATAAAATGACATACATATAATACTTATACTTACAAATTCCAACATAACTACATCTCACAATCTCCATATTTAGACTATCACAAATGGACTTTTAATCTTTTAGCGCTATCGGCTTCTCAATCTTAATGATTCATATTAGTCGTGAATCCCTTTTTATTATCTATATTATCCTTTTTACAATCATCGGCTATATTTCAAATTGTTTGGCAATTTATTTTGCACCTTCATTATTAAGAAATATATCCTAATTGGTTCTTTATCTTTTCTACATAATGCGTCGGTATCTATATTCACTTCTCATGATGATATAATTATCATGTCCACAATTCACTCAGATATTCTTTTAATATTATGCGTCAGTAATTATGTTCACCTTTCTAATGAAATAAATATCACAACCGTATTTATTCAAAATTCTTTCTTCATATCTTCTATGTTTTAGTTTTCGTCTTTACTTTTATCTTTATCTGTTTTTACTCAATCCGTCGTCTAAAGCGTCGATAATTATTATAATTAATTAAATAATTATTAGTTAATTTTTATGAAGCGTAAACGTAAAAGTTTTAAATTTCTTAGTTCGACCAATTATATAAAATGTTCAAAATAAATTTGAGTTTAATTAACAAGATTTTCGTTGATTTATCGAAAATAATTAATAAGGTTCGTAAATGTTCGAAAAACCTTTGTTCATACTTTGGTCAAAGTTTTATTAGTTGAAAAGCAAAAATTGTCGTTTTAAGTTTTCAAGTTATGGTTTAAATGGTTTTCCTCAATCCTTTTTAAGTTATCTGGAGGTATACACAAACATTTACCCCTAATCAGAAGTTTAGTTAAATGGTTTGTGTATAAGGGAATAATCCCTTTAAAATCCTTTGTTAAAACATTTGTCAAAACATATTTCCATTTCTTTTTGGTAAAATCCAAAGTCTTAAAAGGGCTCTTAATTTTTGAAGAGTCATGCATACATTTTACCATTATTAATCCAACGGTCATTTTATGTAAAGGATTAAGTTTTTAACCCCTAAGCGTTAATGGTTCTAATCTTTGAAAAGTCAATATAGCTTCCATTATCTATTAATCACATGGTTAAATCATGTAAAGATTCAAGTCTTTAATCACGTGTTAATTATTCAAGGTTCAGGTTTACACTGTTCGGCCAATTCAGGGAAGTCTATAAATAATTATTAACTCATTCTTATTTTTATATACAAACAATTGGTCCTTAATGATCTCAAGCATGAATTTATCAATTCACAGCTTACACACGTTATTCACCAAATTTATGAATACTACTTGTGCATTAGTCAATCCAAACGACATAACATGAAACTCGTAATGTTCATTACAAGTACCAAATGTAGTGATTGGAATAGATAATCTCTTTCGCAGATGCGAAGTTGATGATAACCATGCTGTGGATCAAATTTGCTAGAACTTTGTAAATGATCGAACAATTCTTCCATTTCGAGTTATGGATATCGTTTTCGATTGTCAATTTACTCAATTCTCAGTAATCTATAAATATAAGGAATGATAACACCATAGCTCTTCAGGATGACAGGCTTGGTATAATAAAATCTTTCTCCGACAACTTTCTCAGTTGTACGGTAATTCCTTTAATTTAGATGGTGCTGACGTACAGTGCACAAGCCACGAGTGCAGCACCGGAAATATAATCAATACCAATTTCAATCTTGCCTTAATGGCGAAAGTCTAGGTAATTCATCAACAAATACTTCCTAAAGTTTCAGATAACCGAAACATCTTTTAATACATTTATCTTAGGTTCTTCTTAGATTATAATATCTATGACAAATTTACAACCATTCACGGTATTATTTCAAGTCTAAATACAAGATATAATCGTCCATCAAGAATTATTTTGATCACTTTTGATAATCAGCATCTTATCATTTAGGGGAATTCTATTCGAGTTCCCATCAATTAAGACAATTTCGTCAAGTCATAATCAATCAATCCATTCTACTGGCATTTCCAACTTTCCAGTTTTATTGCCGTCGATAAGATGTGAACTTCTCAAAAGACTAATAATAACTCATAATCCTTCACAAAGTCAAGGATATCTGGAGACACAACTACTATTAAAAGAGCAAGGTCAACGCATAATCTACGCGAGAGAATTTCAAATCAGATATAGACGAAAACATTTAACGAATAGGAATATATCCCATGTTTTCATAATTTGAGTACGCATTCGAAAGCTCCTCGGATCGTTACCCAGGTCATTCGAATGAAATCAAATCATAAGAAATGATAAGAACGTCAATACATCCAGTCGGGTATCAACACTCGGTAATCAGATACTTTTCCTAGGAATCTCACTACGGGAGAATTCGACAAGAAAGAATTGTCAATTGTCAAGTGAGACAATTTACACAGATGAGTAAATTCGACTCAGAAGAATAGATGGCACGGGCACATATGTAGATGTCTCTAACATTATGTCCCTATTTTGCACTTCTTGCAGATCTCATAAAATTTTATCTTTCACAGTCTTCAAAGAAAATGTAGTGTTTATTCATTAGTTTTATGGTGACTACTAATCAGTCTTGCATAGTCCATTCCAAATTGTATGTAGGCGCGCAACTATATACAATTTCAAGATTAACGATGCAATACTCAGTTCGTCAAAATTTTATCATCATATTTGTAAAAACATTTTCATGCTTAATTCTTTAAATAAGAATCAAAAATAAATTTACAAAGATTTTCTTTGTTATGAAAACAATTAAGTTTTTCAAAGCGTCTCGTAAACAACTTCATTTCGATAACAATCACTTACAAATCTTACTTTGAGTAATCCTTTTAGTGATGAAAATTCAATTTTTCTCAAGGAATACTGTTTTATCTTTATAAAAACAATGAGCGATCTGCAAAGGAGTGATGAAAGCTTGTTCATCAAGAATTAACTACGATATAATAGGAAGTGAGCTTAGCCAAGAAATCATGAGGTTCATGCCCTTGATGGCACTCGCGAAGAATAATTCACAATGTAACTCAAATCAAGATGAGTACTTGTTCAATGGTTGCATCACTAATGCGAACATTAGGATGAAGCAAGAAAAGATAGATAAAATCGATACATGTAGAATTTAGTAATCAAAGGTAGTCTTTTCATTAATCACAAACAAGTCAAAATTGTACCGTAACACATTACGTGTCACTATGTCATACAATTCTCAGAACTCATCCTACCAACTGATATCTCAGTTAAGTTAGGGATATTTAAAAGATACCACAATGAATACTAATCTACAAGAGTCATTAGGTGTTCCACATGTCCCAGAAGATCCATCGGTCTCAATTCAGAAGAAGATTTCTTCAATTTATTTCTTGGACACTGGGCATCCTCATTAGCGGACAATGGTCTAGGAACAACCCTTAACACAAACCTACAATCAATTAAAACCTTATAATTCATTCACAAAACTTAACGACTTCCTTTTAACAATCTCATATTCCATACAGGTTAAGTTTTACTTTTATTTATTCAAGTTTCAACCAATTTTATACTCAATTCGATATCCTACCTCAATCTCCAATACTTTCAATCTTATTCTTCGGCCTTGTAAAGGCAATACAATCTCAATATAAATCAATACTTAATTTCCAATCCTATTAGCTCTTACAACAACAATTATCAAATGAGTCATTAATATGAAATGACTTGATCATTCAACTTAGACTTCTCGGAAAGGTATTAGTGGCATGAGGCTTTTGGGTACTGGTTCCAATGACAGCCTCAAGTGCAACATTCACCCTTTCGATTTCAATTTAAGAATTGGATGACAACGAATCATATGACATCTTTCTAGGTGGTAATGTTTTGTCAAACTCCACTCTATAAGGAAAGATCGTCATGACATCGATATCAGTTTTAATCTCGCCAATTCTTTTTCAATATCACAATCAACTAATATCTACATTTCTACGAATATCAACCGTTTGTTGGGATCATAAATATCCACAACTTGGTTTAGATCTAGGATAGCTAGAATTCCTACGAGAATAGCTTCGATTAATTTACTAGGGGATTTAGGGTTCCTTGTGACAATCTACGTCGTATAAATACCTCGTATAAGTATTAAATAATCATCAAACAATCATGTAATCAAATTACATCATATATATAATCCAAGTTATATATATATATTAAAATAACACTTCTCAGTCTGGCCTTGTCGGTAACTCGGGAATTCTTCGGCACCGTTATAGTCAAAAGATTTTTAGATATTTTTAGAAAAATGTTTATAGTTAAAAGATTTTGAAATGTTTTAATCAAAACCTTTGTTTTAAAAATCTTTCGTTCTCTATAACGAGAGCTCTGGTACCAAACTGTAACACCCCCAAATTTATACAACTCAATACAGTGGAAGACTCGTTGGTGTTACGGGATGGCACATTACTCACATCATAGACAACGCATAAAAATCGCGTCGTTTAATAATAAATCATTTCCATTCATAAATATCCAATTTACATAGGTCCCAAGTCATTACATTTCATACAAAGTTTTACAAAGTGTTTGAATGGAAAATATTGTTTAAGTGCGGGCCATGAATTCTTGTCGTCTTCCCGAGAATTACCTTCAAGTACCTGAGATAAAACATGTTAAAAGAAAAGGTCAGCGATAACGCCGAGTGAATTCATAGAGTTTAATAAATTCAATCAATATAACTTTGGTATAAAATTAGTACCAAAAATCAATTCGTACATATCATTGTAATAGGCCGTAAAATAGCCAAAATCATTTTATACAAATCTTTGTAATAGGCCATAAAAATCGAAAATCATAATATAGGCATTTGCCTTAAAAATCATTATACGAGCCAATGTCGTAAAAACAATCATACAATACGTCTTATGACGTTGTATAAAATCAAATAAAAATCGTTATATGAATATGGTTATGAAAACCAAAATACAATCATCATATCAATAGTATGACCCTGTATTGCTAGTCAGGCAATACATCGTAATTCGGAGCGTCTATTATTATTTTGTTAATTCGGATTATTATAAGCCGCATGACATTGTTACCTTACTAAACCAACAACGGGTAGCTAACCCGATACCAATTTTTGCCCATCTAAAGTAGCGTGTCGTCACAAAGGTCACGCTATGGAAATCTTCTCATACATAAATTCGCTTACCAATCAATGTGGCACGACGGGGATCAACCGTCAAGGCGCGAACTGGGGTGATCGTCTCCAAATAGTACTATTAAATGCATAAGCGTCTACCAACTCCCGGTAGTTCACAATTCATGCTAATGGGACTTTTAGTGACATAACCTAACTTTAATAATCCATTTAATTTCATCTATCGGGTCCTTTAATCATTTATCGGGTCATACAATCGGGTCATTCAATCATTCGGGTCCAAATCAATAAACAAACAATCGGGACAAATGGTGTCCTAATTTATAAAAATACTAACATGTTATCTCCCTCGCGGGTTTATAAAACATTTATAAAAACATTTAAAAGAGTGCGAGGCTATGAACTCACGTTGATGTGGGAAGGCGGGTTATCGGCAATTCGGACGTACGGTACGTGCTTCAATCACGGAAACCTAGACAAATAATAATCGGTCTTAGACGTTTGTCCAATGACTTTATAAAAATATCAATTATGTATACATATGATGATTATATATATATGATGATCAAGTGGGTTTACATTTTCTCGTTTACTCATTTTAGAGTTATATGTCGATAGCTTTTATACTAGTTTACTAGTTTTACCCATTTACGTGTCTTAAGTCCAATAAGCTTATTATAAGTTATTTAACTTATTTTAGTCCATTTTGTACTTATATTATCGGTACATACACTTTCAAGTTGGGCCCAAATGGGTTAAGCCCAATAAGTTCTTTTTATGGGTGTTTATCTTATTTAGTCCAATTATTAGCCCAAGTATTAGTCCAATATGTTTACTTAGCTCGTTAATGTCCGTATGCCCTATAGTTCGGGTTTTATCGGTTTTTACTTGTTATACATGTCTATATATCAGTATATAAGTTTTATAAATTTTTCATTAGACGGGTCCAACCATCTAAGTTTTATTTAACAAAAACGTTAATTTCACGGCGATAGCCGAAAAAGTCGTAAAAATCAAGTTTATAGTTTTTATTACTTATAAATATTATTTTTACCACCATTTATATAATTTACCCATTTAATTAACCTTTTATACATTTATATAAATAAGTTCCATAAGTTAGTGGGTTTATACTTTACATTTTATAAATTATAAAGTGAGTGCTTATATAATAATAATAAACATTATTTCCAAAATCTGATTTTTAACTTCATGTTTACCATTTTTACCATATCTAGAGTTCTACAATGACTTAGAAGCTCATTTTTGGATGACAACTTCTTCATAATATGTGCTAAATATAACTTAGTTATAGCTACTGCCCATTTTGAGTCTAAGTTGCCTTAACAGTCCCTACAAAACTGCTTATTCAGATTGTACCACCTAACTTGTTTTGATCATATCTCACTCATTATTTTGATTCCATTGCATGGCCAACTCTCACATGTGTACAAGACATTTAGCTTAATGTAAATGGATTCTATTTCATCATTTCATCAGTCTAACATGTGGTTCTTTACTGTTTTTATACAACCTATCATTTTAACAAGATTTACCCATTTTACTTATAGTTTTTCATCTTTTTATCCATGATTATCAACAACAAATCCCCACATAACATTTTTATCATCATATAATCATCATAAATATATACTATAGGAAATAAAATACATGTTTACATAATCAAAATAACAAGAAGATGAGGAGGACAATCTTTATACCACCATGATGATGTAAGTTGTGATCAAAACATGGATTTTGATGGAGAAACTTGTGGATATCCATGACCATCTTCAAGACCACCATGCTCCATGGAATTATTGTGGAAAATCAGCCTCATGACACCATGAAAACTCCTCCATGGATGTTATAAGTACCACCAATCAATAGGGTTTTGAAAGGGCTTCAACATATGCAAGTATAACATATGGTTTCATGGTTGAATCAAGATCAAAGGGTGTTTATGGTTAGATATGGGACGGCATAATCAAGCTAGAGAGAGAGAGTTTGGTGTGGTTTGCATGAGTGGAAATGGTAAAATGAAACCATTAGCTAGTTTTGTTTAGTTAGTGGGAAGCTTAGCTTTCAAATGAAGCTAAGTAGGACAAGTGTTGTCTTAGCTAGCAAAATGTGGTGTGGTGGTGTAGTTTGGGCCGGTTTTGAAGTGGGGTGGGACAAGTGTCCCACTTGTCTCATCCCATTTATTTACGGGTACTCCTCGATTCTAGTTTCCTTGATTTGCGTGCCCTCGGGTCGTTTTACGAAAAACGTTTTTATAAATTATGAATCAACGTCACAAAACGAATCCAATAAAAATTATTTCATCAAAAACGGAGTTCGAAAACGTAAATACGTAATCCTAAGGTTTCCGGTTTAGTCGTAAAGGACGTTAAAATAAAATCGTAAGTCCTAATCTCTTCTCGTAAATTTGTGAGTTTATGAACTAACACAAATTTAAAACTCCAAAATAATATTCATGGACAAATTTATTTTCTAAAATGTCGGACTGTCACCAAAGACGGTGTACGTAAACGTAAGCACGTAACGTTGAATCCTCCGGGTTAGACGTAGTCGATGCTACTCCAAGATGTAAATCCAAATTTCTTCCCAAAAATATGTGAGTTCATATTGTAAATTGTTTTTAAATAATATTGAGAATAAAATATCAACCATAAATTGACGGATTGTCACACCATCAGATCCAGATGGCGGAGGAAGATGAGGAGAAAACGGCGTTTCACACCAGTCAGGGCGTGTATTGTTACACAAAAATGCCGTTCGGACTAAAGAATGCCGGAGCTACATATCAGCGACTTGTTGATAAAGCCTTCGACTCCCAGATAGGCCGCAACCTCAAGGTCTGTGTTGACGATCTGGTCATCAAGAGTCATACGGAGGAAGCATTCCTCTGTGATATACAAGAGACGTTTGACACGTTGAGGAAAATCAACATGAAGCTAAATCCAAAAAAATGCACGTTTGGGGCAACCGAAGGGATGTTCCTTGGGTATATGATTAATCCAAATAGCATCAAGCCTTGTCCAGAGAAGACGGACGCGGTAATACAGTTACCATCCCCTCAGACACTCAAGGAGGTACAATCGCTAAATGGAAAGCTGGCCGGGCTAAATAGGTTCTTATCGAAGTCTGCGGAGAAATCACTACCTCTATTCAAAACACTCAAGAAGTGCTTGAAGAAAGGAGAATTTCGCTGGACAAAAGAAGTAGAGGAAGCCTTTGGGCAGCTTAAACAACATCTCACGGCTCTTCATATGCTAGTCGCACCCCGACCGAAGGAGGAGCTCCTCATGTACCTATACACCACGTACAGAGCAATAAGTGTAGTCCTCATGACCGACCGAGACTCAGTCTAGACTCTAGTCTACTTTATAAGCAGAACATTGCAAGGACCGGAGATGAACTATTCATATATGGAGAAGTTGGTTTTATCGTTGGTATACACCGCGAAAAGGTTGCACCGGTACTTCCAGGCGCACCCAATTGTGGTTATCACTGATCAACCAATAAAACAAATCATCTCTAAGCCAGATGTGGCCGGGAGGCTATAGAAGTGGAGAGTTCTACTAGGAGAACATAACATCTCCAATAGACCAAGGATAGCGGTCAAGGGCCAAATCTTGGCAGACATCCTAATTGAGAAGCCAGAGGAGGACGGACCAGTGGCACAAAAAGAGGAAATTCCAGCGGAACCATGGGTTTTGTTTACTGACGGATCCTCATGCATGGACGGACCAGGAGCCAGCCTTATTCTCACGAATCCAGAATGAATGGAATTCACCTGCGCCTTGCGTTTTGAGTTCACAGCCACGAACAATGATGCGGAATACGAAGCATTGATTGCGGGTTTAAAAATCGCCGCTAGGATGGGAGTCCGCAACCTTGAGGCCTACGTGGAATCACGGCTTGTCGAGAATCACATCCTAGGAGGTTACATAGCCAAGGAGGACAACATGATCCAATACTTGGAGAAAGTCATGTCACTCATAGCCACTTTTGGGAAGTTTTCTATCAAGCAGGTACCAAGAGGTGAAAACAAGAAGGCGAATGCTCTTAACAAAATTACGTCTACAAGATTCGCCCATCTATGCAAGCAAGTATTGGTGGAAATACTCAAGGAAAAATCCATTATAGGAGGGGAGGTCGCAACTATAGTTGAAGAAGAGGGACCTACATGGATGACCCCGATCATCAGCTATCTAACTAATGAAACCCTTCCAGACGATGATAAGGCGGCACGGCGTATAAAAAGGAAGTCGCAACACTTTGAACTTCGAGAAGGTATCCTATACAAGCGTTCCTTCCTACAGCCGTGGTTGCGGTGCGTCGGGCCACGCCAGGCTAGCTTTGTGATTAGTGAAATACATGAAGGATCATGCGGCATGCATGCAGGCCCCAGATCTGTAGTAGCACGAGCTTTACGCACATGGTACTATTGGCCGACTATGCATCGGGATGCACGAGACATGATTCGCAAATGCAGTGATTGCTAAGTGCACAGACCAGTACCACGGCATCCGCAGCAGGAACTAACACCCATCACCTTCCCATGGCCATTCTATAAGTGGGGGATCGATATCGCATGTCCTTTTCCTGTGGCGGCAGGAGGTTTTAAGTTCTTGATTGTCGCAATGGACTATTTTACACGTTAGATAGAAGCTAAGGCGGGGAAATCGACTACGGGAAAGCAGGTAAAAAAGTTTGTTTGGGAAAATATTGTGTGCCGTTTTGGTTTGCCAGGTGAGATTATCTCAGATTCCAGAAAACAGTTCGCGGATAATCCATTCAAGGATTGGTGTGCGACATTGAACATCACACAACGTTTCACATCAGTTAAGCACCCATAGACTAATGGTATTGTGGAGCGAGCAAACAGAGGCCTGGGTGAAGGTATTAAAGCACGCCTAGATGAACGAAGTGCTAAGTGGGTAGATGAACAGGCGCTTGTTCTCTGGGCGCATAGGACTATGATCAAAACAGCCAATGGGGACACTCCATTCGCGCTGGCCTATGGAACCGAGGATGTTATCCCAACAGAAATTGGGATGCCAACCATCCGCACGACGGAAGTTAATGTCGTCACGAACGATGAGCAACTCCGGATTAATCTGGACCTGTTAGAGGAAAAAAGAGAGATAGCGGCCATCAATGAGGCCAAGTCCAAGTCACGGATGAAGGCTTATTACGATGCCAAGGTCAAAGGTGTTTCCTTCCGACCGGGGGATTTTGTTTATCGTGTTAACGAGGAAAGTCGTGCGGAGAATACAGGAAAGCTGGGTCCCAAGTGGGAAGGACCGTATGAGGTTACAGAAGCTTTGTGACTAGGCGCGTACAAGTTGCGTGATATGGATGGCCGTGACCTGAAACGTACATGGAATATCTGCAACCTTAAAAAATGCTATCTTTGAATGGCTATGGCCTCTGCATAGACACTTCGCTATGGTTGGCTTAAATGAAGATCCATGTATTTTTTGTTTTTATGCTTTCTAGGTTCTATTTGTCTTAGGATTTTTAATCTGTCAAAAAATCGTAAACGTTCTAATAAAATGTCGTGGTGCCTAGCTAGCTCCACGGTCTGTTCTTCTGCAAATTATTGTCTCATGTCTTAGATTTATTTGTTATTTCCATAATGTGCTATTTCTTATTCATATGCATTCATTCAAACTCTACATGTACTATTCGCCCCCAGGCGGGGTAACAGGATTAAGTGAACCTAATAATTCAACTTGTCGCATAAGAGGGATGCAACCCCAGTGACGCGTATCATGTATCCTTACTAGACACCTTATTTACAAGACGTTATAATAAGTTTCCGCATGCCGTACCTACATAGTACCGTCCATGATAAAGACACACGCTGCACGTCTAGTAAAATATAGACTTAGTTTTATTCTTGATAAGCTGTGACGTGTCATGTAACACAGATACGTGGTATCTATAGAATGTGAACAAGTTTCAAAATTCAATAAACAAAATTGCCGTGACCATCACGGACTTATATATCATATTCTAACAAATCTTATGAGTTCTAGCCGTGTACATGCACGGACGAATAGGTACAAGATACAGAATGTTTACAAGTTAAAATTACAAAGGAGGTAGGAATTCTCCTATTTATCTTTTCCCTTCTACAATCAGAGCACGAAGGGCCTCGCCACGCGCATCCCTCCCACTTTGTGCTCTAGCCAGATTGGCATCCAATGCCTCGGCCAATAGCTTCTCACCTTTCATAACCTTTAAGCTAGCATCATATGTTGGCAGGGTTAGTTGGATTGGGTCGGTGGTAAGCTTGGCCATGACCGCTTCGTTGGAGGTGTCCTTTAACGATTCAAGCTCATCTAAGAAGGGGTGCTGAATGTCCCCAAGGGCATCCATGGAGGCGTTCATCTTGTCCTCTGCTTCAGGTTTATGGTAGGCGTGCTGGGAGATGTCTTCTTTGTTTCTTATCAATTCCACAGCCTTGATCAAACCCTTGTCCCTACCATGGTCTATGTCGTCTGATACAACATCCTCAAAGGCCTGCACAAAATATGGAGCTTCCGTTACCTTGGTCACGGCAAGGCGCATCCCATGGCCCACCATCCACCTACGACCGGCTATGGCCGTGAGCAATGGAGGGCACAGCACTTCGGCGCAGTCTGTCGCCAGCAGGTTTAGCTCTCCTTCTACCACAGCTGCTCGCTCTTCCATGGAAGTCCGTGCTTGAGTGAGTTCTTCCTTTAGCATATCACGATCTTTTGCCAGGATGGAAGCTTGGTCCATTACGGCTCTGGCGGCAGCTTCGGCTGCGAATACCTATGAATAAACACTTAGGGTTACTACAAGGGAAGATGGGTCTTATGTGTACAATGGGTATAAATGAGTAAGGGTGCGTACCTTCTCATTGGATGCCGTTAGAAGGCCTTCTAGCTCAGCGATGCGCTCCTCGCGGGCATTGGCATGGTTGGTTTGTTCTTTAATTGTTGATTCCGCCACAACCAACGCTGCTTGCAAGGAGGATATGGTCTTCTCATGCTTCTCCACCGTTTCTTCTCTACGAGCGATCCTCCTATCAGCACGAATCACATTAGCCAAGGATTCCTCCAGACGGCGCCGTAGGGCAGCACCAACTGTCACCTGGTGCACTGTGGCCACATCATACTGTTCCAGCAGCGTCCCATGCTCGAGTTCATCTAAATATTGGGCCAGCGCTGGGGGGGTTAGGTGGTCCATGAACTCTTTACACTCAGACTCCGCCTCTAGTCTGGTGAGGCTGGACAGGTTCTATGCCGGGCGGAGGTTGGTGTCCGGACCTTCAGCGCGGGGCTCCTCCTCATGAGTCAGGGGAGGGGATGGGGGCTCCATGGATAGCATAGGTGACGGTTCTTTCTCCACCTCTTTCTCTTGGGCTCCTATCGACGGATCCAACCTGTTATTAAGACAAACACTTATGAGTTTTTTGTTAGTGTATCATATATTATGAAGAGTTATCAGCACTTACGTCATGGTAGGGGCCACGACACTGACAGGTGTCGCCTTCCAGACTTGGGCATCAACTTGTGGTGGGGGTTGCCTTGGGGCACGGTTGTGCTACTTCCCTCTTGGAACTGCGGGTGGTCTTGCCTCAGTTTCTTGCGGGGAGCATTGTGTTCCCCTGCCTCAACCTCCGCATTCTTCACCACCTTCCTGGTGGTTTTGCGCTTCCTGGATACTGGCTTCGATGGGTGCTCAGATCCGGCTTCCTGCGCCATTTCATCTTCTTCTCCTTCGCCAGCACCACGGTTGATGGATGGGTCGGTAAGTTGTTCTTCACCTTTGGGAGGGTGGCGTTCTCCAGCAGTAGCTCGCCGCCGTCTTCATTATAGAAATCTAGTGGTGACTTTTGAATTACTGGCTTCTTCTCATCCGTCTGCTGCTCATCCGACCGCTGCTCGGCTGTTTCTTCCAAAGGGATAGTCATGTTGATGGTGGTAGCTAGTAAGGGCGGCTCGTCCTCTTTTAGAGGTCGGGATCCTTGAGGAACCTTACTTGGATCACCTTGGCTTAGCAAACCAAAAAACTTCCTCTCTGTGGACATAAACACACATAAGTGTTAGAAAGTTTACAAGCGTTTATGACGTCATACGCATATTCAATAAATACCTACCCTGTTTATGCTCGTTTAGAAAGCATGGATATCTATCCTCCCTCCCAAAATAGTTGCGGCTGATTCCTATTAAGCATAGGAAGTGTTCTGGCAGGCCCTTATGGAAGTCTGTGCGATGGGTGTCTAGTATTTTCACATCCTGGCTGCTATAATCTTTGGATGAGGGTAGGGGGTCGAAGCTTACTCTGTACTTCATCACAAATGGGGTGGGGAATACCTTGGCGTCTACAAAGAAGTAATGGTCGTACCATTTGTTGAGGGAATCTAGGGGTTTCCTATACGACATAGGGGCTGTGGCGGATCGTTTCTTAAACGACAGCCACCCATTCACCATTTGGGGGGAGTAAAATACCCTAAATAGGTTAACAGTGGGGGTTATTTCGCAGGTGTGGTAAGTAACCTCGAATTGGTTAACCTTGCACGCCCCTATGCAATGAATCTGCGTTATGTGGAAGTCATAATACAACAACACATCTACGAGAAACCTAGATAAGGGGATGCGGTAGTTAGCCGAGTCGAATAGACGTGTATACACGCCTATTTTCCCCCTAGGAGTGTCTGTGATAGCTTCACCATCACCTGGATAGGTGGGGTGTACGCTCTCCGAAATATAATATTCAGACAGGAAGTCTATATATCTCTTTGGCTTCATCACGTTAAGGGCATCCGTGATAATAGGGTTATCCTTCACCATGATTTATAAAAAGGATTAGAAAGGTGCGGTAGTGTAACCTGGTGTGGTGAATTTCCGTGGAAAAAGAAGAGAAGGAATGAAGGAATGAGCAAGTGTATAACAATGGCGGAAATGGAGGTATAAACTGTGTGTTTACACAGTTTCACACACCAACTCTTTTATAGGGTTGCCTCGAGTTACGAGGTACCATGGATGTTTGACACGTGTAACCCACTACGCCTATCTAACGGTGGGGATGTCTGACAGTTCTGAAATGTCAGAAGAGGCCCACGGGTTACTTCTTATACAATTTTACGTGGCTCAAGGGTGGGCCTGACTGGTGCACTTTTGCAGACAAAACGTCCGACTAATGACTGCCATTAATGTTGTCCCGGCCGGCTTTTTAGGTGCGGGTATGTTTGCGACATCAATATCTACGGGACATTCATTAGTCTAGAGGTTATGCCTACGGTTGTAACAACTAGACTGGGGGGACATGATGACGTATAGTCCCCAACCAGGTCATGAACCTGGCCCACGGGTACTACCCGTATCCGGCCCATCACGAATGGGTTGGATTAATGTCATTTTAGCATTATGGGCTTGAATGAATAGTGGCCACATAAGATGTGGGCGGCCCACGACCTGGCACGGCCGGAAAAGGGTTAGACAGATTCACAATCCTATTAGGAGTGGGATTTGCCTCAAAGAATAAGATATACACCATAATTAGAAGATAACAATCAAGCTAATTATGATGATTATCTTATGCTTGGGGCCGAAGTAAACAGTGAGCCCATTAGGGTTTCACTGCCTATATAAGGAACCCCCAAGGGTTCCACAAAAGTATTACATTCTCCATACTCTCACCTCACATCCGCTTCTTAACCCTAACCGATTACTTACTCTCACGCTGGAGTCTAATCGTGGGATACGCTCCCACGGTAAGTCTAACACATGTTGCTTTAGTGTGCATGATCTCAGCAAGTTGTTCACTTGGTGTAAGAGCCGGAGCCCAGCCTACCCGAATTAAGCCTAATTCAGGTCTAGCAAGGATCATCCAACTTTTGTATCAACATATTAAATGTCCAATTCATTAATATTAAATGCATCAAGTCTTTGATGACTTGATACATTCTAGATGCTCTTATATATAATTCATATTTAAGTCAATTTTATAATAATTCTAAGCTTTATAAGAGCATGAGCAATGCACTATGGTGCATTTATGGTGATACTTTTAGAGTTTATGTATTTATGAAAATACAAAAAAGTACAAAGTCATTATTCCAAACATTTGGTAGTGCCTAAGTTTTTCTTCCAAATGTGTTAAAAAATCTTCGAACATTATAGTAAAAAGCATTTGTAAAGTTTCTTCAAACACTAAAAAGCTTTCCACAAAATGTTCAATTGCTGATGGTCTAAGCCTAGATTTCACATATATTACTCTTTCATTTATATTCCAAAATAGCATGCATGTCAAAATCTCATTTTTAAACAAAATTAAAACAAACAAGTTTTTATAACACCATGTATTGTCTTTTACTCCTTATTATTTAAAACCCAAACTTAGACCAAATCCTAGCTCCACATCAAACAACCTTTGAATTTTTTTCAACTTGATATTTAAAATTACTTATTAAAAATAAATTATTCTAATTTGCAAGTAATTAGCTGAGCTAATTAAAAATTTGGCTTTTAAAACATTGTGAGAATATTTTATTACTTTTGTCCCATTTTAAATATTTATTTTTCTATTTTAGTTTATCTAAAAAATGTCCACTTGTGACGAATAACAATTTAATAATTTATTATTTTACCAATTTTGTCTTTAAATATTTTTCATATTATAGATTCGTCATTTAATTAATGCATTAAGTGCATGTATAAAAATGATATTATATATTTACATGTTAGGAACTAAACAAGACTCTGTTATTTTTGGTATTTGTAATCTTAGCTTATATTAAATTAGTTAAATGTTTGATTAAGTAATCCAGCCGACCCATGGACTATCCATGGGCCACTCATATGTAAAGTATAAATACCTTTTTCTTTCATGGAAATGGCGTTGATTTCTCATTTATCATATAAAATTATTTACTTTTTTCTCTAAAAGACATACCATATATTTCTCTCTATAGAATATGATAGAATCATCTTGGTATGTGTATGATATCAATCTTATAATTGGTATCAGAGACCATAAGATGATTATGTGTTGTTTGTGTTCGTTTTTTACTTGTTAAATTTTCAAAAGTTGTACCTTTGAGGTTGTTTGTTTCGAAAAATCAAAGCCTTCATGTTTGTAGATAAAAATCTTAAAGGTTAGCTTAGAAATACTTAATTCTGCAAAACAAAATCAAGATAAAACATTAAAATTTGTGTTTTTAAAAGACGTTTGTGTGCGTATGTCCTTAGATAGAACATGTGATTTGGTCTTCTAGTTAGACCATGTGATTTTAGAGTACTTAGGTCAATGCGATTTTTTACTTGATATGCGATTTGATCTCACCTTGAATAAGAGATTTGATCTTTGTAAGTTACACACGGTTTGGTTTGTCTAGGTTAAGGAGAGTTTATCATATTGCTTCGTCGAGACAATTTGAGGCATAAAGGGTAAGGAGATTTAAGGTTTGTTAGATCATACGATTTGATCCTACTCGGTCAAATGATTTGATCTCATTTCTTAAAACCGCCAATTTAAGTTTTGTACTCATTAGATTATTTAATAAACCATAGCAGGCGATTTGACTCTGGACTTCAGGCGATTTGACCATTAAAGTGAGGCGATTTAAGTTCTTTTAGGCAATGTGAGCTTAACTTTCATGAGTTCAAGGACTTAACCTAAACTAAACAATCGCACTTAATGTAACACCCCAATCATCTGTCAACGGTAGCGGTAAATCTCGGGGACTGTTATGTCATAATATCAAAGTTCAAGGTACAAGAGAACGACTCTAAATGAGACGTTTTATAAAAATACATCGTTGAATTAAATTAAAACATTAATGTTACAAAGGTCACAGTTTTCAAAAGATAAAGTAGCGAAAGAATAAAGTTTTAAAGATGTCAACGAGATAATAGTTCAAAAACATGAGAAATAAATATTCGAAGATAGCCATGAAATGCATGCGGACTCCAAATACTTCATACAAAAGATAAGCATCATCATCAAATACCTGAGATAAATGCTAAAGGGGTCAAGATAAAGTTGGTAAGAATATAGGTTTCAAGTCAAATTCATAGCAAGTTGGACCACAAAAGTTCAGTTCAAGTACACATGCAACTATGGGAGATATAGTGCCAAGTGTCGGATAAAATCGGGTGTTCACAGTATTTATGATAGCTAAGCTCATGATATTAAAACTAATGATCCAGTACGTACACAACAATGTACATATAAATTGCCCCAAGAGAGTATCTAGCCAAGATAACTCAAGTCACACAAATGGTATACACTCGTCCGACGATTGAATATGCTCGAGTGGAGGTTGTCAATCCTTGATAGATCTACCCATAACATTAGAGCTCACTCCAACAGATTAATTAACAATACATGATAGTGGGGACTATGACTAATGCAACTTAAGCTAATCATAGAAAATGATCACTTAGCATTCACAGAAAACAGTTTTTTGCGTCCAGAAGCAAGTATAAGCATTTATCGCATCCCAAAACATTAAACGTATAAAGAGGTTAAATAGGGACTATAGGCTCACCTCAAGAAAAGAATCAATCCACACAAGTAAGATCAAGTAATAGCGAATAACACTAGCGGCAACCTAAATATAACACTATAGTTTAGGCGCTATCAAATAAATCACATAAGCCCATCACAAACGTCTCTTATCAATCATGTGCGTTGTTTTATAGATAAAACATGACTTATCGAAATCATATAGTTTTAAGTAATATCAAAATATTTATTTTTGACTCGGCGAAATTTCGACAGTCTTTCAGCGTAAATTTAAATTTACCCAAATTTAACTTAGTCAAATACTCAACACTTTTTCTACGAAAAATTCGAAAGCCTTTCGGCGTCATTTTGAAAATTTCCATTTTTATTAACCTCTCGATAATCAACCATTTTCTCAATCAAAATCAACCAATAATCACTTTTCCACAAAATACTCATTTTTCAACATCCAAATCATAAGAATAACCAAGTATTTCCAATACGCGCTTTTACCCTTCTCAAAATGTTTCCAATATTTATATACAACGTTTTGTACTCATTTCGACACTTAAAATAACCCGCTTTGACTCGAAAACGCACATTTCGCTTATTTACAAATCTCGACAGCTTATTAGTACGTTTTACCATTTTCACGTACATTTCCAGATCTCGCTTACTTTTAATCTGCATGGAAAGTTCAAAATATCCCCGGCTATCTAGACAACGTATGATTTCTAAAAATTTGACTCTTGGACCTTTAAAGCATCGTTTAAGACTCGATATCACAAATGAAATTTCTTTATCAGCAAGTAAACGTACAAAATTTTCAAAAAATGTACATCTTTCATTACGACAAACAAACGACCATAACTTGCTCATTTAAATCCATTTTTAGCTTATAATATACCGAAACAAAGGTATTAACTTGTATTTTCATAATCTTGTACTAATCCGGTGTCAAATTTTTTTTGTAAGTCTTTAAGCTCGAAATAAAACTCAGACATAATATACAATATTTATAAAAAATATATTTTTGACCACTTTCAAACATAACCACTTGTAGTAACACTACTAGTTTTCTCTAAATTTTCATAAACAAAAGAAATATAACAAAACATGTTTAAACTCATATATCTATAAATAGATCAACATAAATTTTAAAAAAAAACCCAAGTTATGTTAAAAAAATACATAAATTTAATAGATCCATCCATAAAACACATGGATCTAAAAGATTGCCAACTACAAAATATTTTTCATCTTTTATTTTTAAGGAAAGCACATGATAAGTGACATGCATACATAGATCTACATATATCATGCATGAAAGTGAAATAATCAATATAGGTTCAAGAAATAACCTTATGTAGTGATTCTACGTAACCACAATAGCCCGATCTACTATAAAATCAGCTAGAACTCAAGGACTATAATATGTCTTCAAACTTTCATCAAAGAAACCAAATAATAAAAACCTTTTTTCTTTTTATCTTTACAAACTCTTTTTATATGTAAATAGTACTAAACCTTCAAGGAATGGAGCTTGGAAAAATTAACAATGGTGGTTTGATGTTTTTTTTTGTTTTTGTGAGGTGAGGTAGATAAAAGAAAAGATAGAGATTTTTGTGTTTTTGGTGAGTGAAATAATGAGTGAAGTGTGATAATAATGTAGGTATTAGTAAGTTAAAAATGGTGATCTAATCATAGGTTATAAAAAGTAAATGTGTAAGCATATGGTTTTTCATCCAAAAATTCAACTTTCCTTAGTGTTTGTTTGATTGTTTTTGGTCGATTATGGGGCTCACATGGGGGGGGGGGTAAATAATTAAAAATTTACTAATGATAATTAGTTAAAGGTATAAGGTAAAAATGTTAATTATTTTTAGGTAATTATCGGAAAATATATAATTGGGTTTAAAAAATGCGTTAAAGTTAAAAATTTAACGAAATAAATTAATTTTATAATTTTTGATGTAGAATGCTATTTTATGATTCATAAAACATGTTAATGCAACCAATACCTAAAAACATTATTTGTAATAACTAATATTTCTTGGTTTTGATCACGGCAAAGTGTAAAAACATTTATCGTCAAAGATAACCGTAAGACGAATTATATAACGAACACAATCATTATGGTAATTATCATTTAAGTCTTACACGTAAATATCTTATACATGTTTAGTTATCATTAAAAGTGACTAACCTTAAAACTCATATTTATTCAAATGTGAAAAAATATTTTGATAAACTTTTTTTTTAAGAAAATGTTTTATTAAAATGGAAAATAGAAATTTGAATGTAGGATATTCCAAATAGCCAAAGGATATTATTTTTGGATATTGTTAGTGCAAACATTACGATGTTTTGTTGATATAATCTCTTTGTGTTTTGTTGATTACAACGTATAATTTGTAATACATTATATAAACTGTTAAGGAACTCGTAATCACTCAAGAATACATTTGTATACTTCTCTCGACATCTCCAAGATCGCATTCGGCATGAATCACTCAAGGTATAAATAAACATGTCATGAACCTAACTAAGTGATGAAGGATTAATATTTTCTTAAGGCTCACATTTAATCAAATGTGACAAAAGATTTTAATAAACTTTATTTTTAATAAAACATTTTTATAAAAAGAAAATGGAAATTTGAATTTGGAATATTCCAAAGAATATTCTCTAAGGCATATTCCAAAGAATATTTTTTGATTTAAATTTGGCATATTCCATATGCCAAAGGAATATCCTTTGAGGGTATAAACTATCCCAGATGGCATATCCCCACTAAAGGACAAAAATGCACGGTTTCTACGTCGGAGGTTCCGTATTGATAAGGAACCGCGGGAGGCGATTCCTTATTGATAAGGAACCGCGGGTGTTTTCGACCGTTGCACTCTTGCCTTATAAATAGTGGATCATTTCCAGCTTTTCTTTCAACCCTTTTTTTGCACAGTTTCTTCAAAAACATCTTTAAACTCCTTGATTAGCTAGTTTTGATTAATCTTGTTTAAGATGTGATTCTATCCTCCATCCTCTAATTCTCTCAAGTGCAAAGAGAAGAACACTTTCTTTACCATGAATTGTTGGGTTCATAACATGATGAAGATCTCTCCTTATAGATCAAGTCATTGTTTTCCTACTATGTATATGTAGAAGATCAAAGTGTTGGGTTCACTTGGATGTGTTTGTAAGGGTAGAAGATCCAAATGATGGGTATCCTTATATTAGGTGTTAGTTTTATAGATCTAAGTTTATTAATACTTGGATATAGTGTTAGAGTCATAGATCTAAGTGTTGTGTGCTTAGATCTAGATGGTTTATGTGTTTAGGCCATAAAACACAAGGTTTGTTATGTTGGGCCATAAACATAACTAGTGTGAAGATCAGTGTAGATGGGTGTAGATTGGTCCTACCTAAGATTAAGACTCGACATATAGCCTTGTGTCAGAAAATGGTGAAGTAGGCAACGTTGTGTAGATTGGTCCTACCTAAGATTAGGACTCGACTTTTAGCTTAGAGTCGGAAATTGGATAAGCAACGTTGTGTATGGTTTCTCCACCTTAAGGAGTTTGTTGACTAGTGAAGTAACTATCGAGTAAGGTGTACTCGAGGAGTGGAGTAGGGAGAAGAGGAGATTCGTGACCGAACCACTATAAATCATCGTGTCAGTACTTTCATTTACATTTATGTCTTTACTCTTATTGATGCATTTATATGTTGTTGTGTGTTGCGTGCATCTCATAATCTAAACATCTAAGTTGCGGAAAAGTTAAGGCTTAGTACGTGTGTGCTTCATGTTTAGATTATGGTGAAGTGTACATCACTTTTTCTAACATCTTAGTTGCGGAAAAGCTTATGCTTAGTACGTGTGTGCTTAGTGTTTAGACTATTGCTTGATGTACTCTTGATTTGATGTGTTTGTGTGTTTTCTTACTTGTAGTATTTATCTTTCAATCAAACACATCTCATATCTCGTCAAGCTTGATCGAGAATTTGATACCAAGGATTGTTTAAGATCAACATGTAATAAATAGCCTAGTTCACTGTCGGCGGTTCCTTAAAGGGACACGCGGTTCTTTAGTGATAAAGAACCGCGGTACAATAAAGAACTGCGCACAGTGAGTTATGCGAAATGTTTTAAAAAAGTAACTAGAAACTATTCAACCCCCCCCTTCTAGTTTCTACAATTGGTATCAGAGCGTGGTTATTCAAGATCTTTGAAGTATATTGTGCTTTAAAGCTTGGATCGATCTTTGCTCTCGTTTTCAAAACAAACGGTTTATAAAAATGGAAACGGTTTTTAAAAATAGAGACGATCTTTGTATCAAATTGTTCATGAAGAGTGAATACTTATGAAATGTGCTTTGTTGTTTTATTCGTACAAGATTTGGTGTTAAATAAACTTTGTATAATAGCTTGAATTAAATCTTTTCATGTTTGGAAGTATAAAAATCTTTTGTGTCATAATTAACTCTAAAATACGAGTTCTATGTGTCTAAAATGATTTTTTAGAGTCCTAAGTCCTTCCAAAATGTTACCAAATGATTTTGGCCAAAAACCCAGTTTTTTTCCTCTGACCGCGGTTCTTTATATGTTTGCCGCGGTTCCTTATCAATAAGGAACCGCAGTCAGTCTGACACAGATTTTTATAAACTTTGAAAAATTATATAAAATCAACCGTAAGTCCGTAGAAGTAGTGCCACCCGTCATTTCGAGTGTAATTGAATTTCCTTTCTATTAAAAATGTTTCCAAACCTTTATTCAAACTTTAAAATTTGGATGTTTTCTAAGTTCCATACTTTGTCCAAAGTATCGAGCGTCGGTTTGTCGTAAAACTTGTGTTTTACACTTTTCTATTAAGTTAGACATCTCTTGTTGATATATCTTTGAAAATTGATATATTTATAAAGTGTTGAACTTAATTAAATTTTGAAATGGGTCGAAAACTATTTTTAAATAAAATCAAGCTATGCATACTTTGGTGTATCTAACACTCAAAACGAAGACGAATGCTTTTGTGATTTTTCTTTTGTCTTTGGAAATTCTTAAGTGATCATTACTATTGGTAGTAGTGTTACTTAGTTGTCTATTTATGTGTGCATTGCATATAGGATTAACATCTCTTGGTTTACAAATGTTACATAGACATTTTGTACACATTGGCATGTTTTTTAACACGTTTAGGTTTGAAAGCTTTGGGAGCTTGTCAAATATATTAATGTGGGTCGTCTTACTCGATCATTGTGTTATTAGTTCAAATAGATTAATGTCTCACGATAAAGCATGAAACACCCTTTGAAAATCTTAGCTATTTTCTCTTAAAGGAGTGTTTGTGGGAATCAAGAAAGATTTCGATTAAATATCAACTCATTATTCAAACTATGATTGGTATCATTATCGAATCTAATTGACATGTTTTTTAGTGTAGACATAATTGTGGTTTATTAATAATATACATCGGATCATAACTCACACTTATGTTGATGATGGAATATTGAATCTACTTGTTCAAATTATTATACATATTTTGTTTAATAATTGCTTATAATGCACAATGGAGTCGGTTTAGCAACTTGGATGTTTCATCCGAAATACTCAAGTAATTTACATTGCAATGTAATTTGTAAATATGTCATCTCCGAAAGACCAATCAAGAGTGTTCCTTTGTTTTGTGTAAACGTTGTTTATACACTTCAAAATGTTTGGCCTCAAGTTCTACTAAGGTAAATAACCTTAACTAGACTTGTTTGACAAGATATGCAATGGTGCATTCTGTTACCCTCATTAGGTTGTGCATTGTGTCGTCATACACTTTTCATCCTTGCTACACTTTATTAGACAAATGTAGGAATTGCATTTTGTCTAACGTGAGAATGACTACTAGAGAATTTATGCACTAGAATCTGAATTTGACCTAACGGTTGAATTACTTCCATGTGGGAGGTCGGGTTATTTTATAACTCGTAAAAACGGTCGTGCTTAGCCTTAATTGAGCACCTCTAGTGATAGTCTCATACTCATTATCTAAATTGGCTAAATGGCTCTTCCTAAATATGACTAATGATAGTTTACTTTGATTAACTTTGTATGTCATTAGGAGTCTTTTTCTTTTATAGCCATTAGGTTTTTCTTAGCCTTCTTCCTACGTGCTAATTGAACCTATGTGTTTTTCCTTTGTGTGTGTTCTAGTTTTTATTGCTCTTTAGCATAACTTTATGATAAGTTAGACTAGAACATTAGGATTTTCCGAATTGGAAAAATTCCTTTATCCTCCAAAACACACCCTCTGTGGGCGGTTCTTTATAGAGACCGCGGCTCCATATCGATATGGAACCGCTGGTGGAGTAAAGGAACCGCCGGCAGACACCTTTAAAAACGGGTTTTCCAAAATTTCCTAATTGTTCCATCACCCTTTGGAATCCCTGTTTCAAACCTTTGGTCACTCCCAAAATATCTTGTGCTTTCTCTTCTTAAAGCATTTTGAAATCTCTTTCACACCAAAGCAAAATGTATTTTTCACTAATGAAAGCCTTCATTATCCACTTTTTTCTAAAATCTCTTTCAATCCAAATTCACCAAAGAACACACCAAATTAAATCTTTTCTCCTTCTAAGGATATTGATTTTAGAAACTCTTTTTTTCACCACTTCCCTTTTGTGTTCTCACTCTATCACATGATTATGTCATGCATCATGGAACATATTGTCATTGTTGTCAATATCAACATCTTGTCATGTCTTATATCTATGATGAGTTGAATTACAAGATTATCATCAAGCCTTCTCCACCAAATTCTGCCGCCACCTTGTCTTTCATTTAAGCATGTGGATTGCTTATTTCTAAGACATCCAATTTAAGGAAATCTTAGGATTCTAGTGTAACTAAGATTAAAATTATGCTTAAGTTTTAGGCTTGTGTTTCATACATCTTTGTATGATCTTTATTCTCTTGTATTCCTTTTCATGTTTTTTAATATGATTTGTCTTTGGGTCTTGGATCTCGTTGTCATTGTGATCTTTCTTATCTTCTTTATTTTATCACTCGGTTGTCAAGGAATGTTAGATTTAAATCTAATTCCTCTCCTAGTAAGATTGATAACTTAAATATTTCTTTCGAAATATTCATGTAATTTTAACTTGCAATTGCAACTGTTAAAAGAAATATCCGAAGCATTGACTCTCAAGCCATTTAGCAACTTTTGATAAATTGTTTGACCAAGTGATTTTCTTTTGATTCGATAATCGTTTTTGGACACCCATTGTTCACGGTTCCTCAAATAACCTAGCGGCTCATTATTTATAATGAACCACGGACCTATTTAACGAATCGTGATGTGATCGTGATAGTATATGTGATAATTAGATACGTTATAGGGTAAATTAGAAAATTACCTTTAGGAAAAAGTAATAGTCTAAAATTACCAAAGACGGATCAATTAAACACGTGGATGAACCAAATTCGTTGTACACGAAGATCTTATGAATTTGAGACATTTTGCTTTGATTTGGACAATTGATTCGAATTGGTTTCGATTTTTAAACTAATTTTAATCCTACAAATTTTAAAACCTAAGTGCATTAATCGTAAACCCGAATTACATTATTCTAAAAGCAATTACTTAAAAATTAAAGCAATATTAAAAATTAAAACTACTTAAAATCTAATAAAATATTAATCTATTTAATTAAAATAACTTTTACACTATTTTTAAATCTATTAAAAACTATATTACTTCTAAAAATTAATCAAATTTAATTTATTTAAAAAACTAACTTTATTAAAATCTAATTATATAAAAACTAAATAAATTTATAATTTAAAACATTTATAAAAGTAATCTAAAACTAAAACTTTATAAAAGTAATTAAACTATTTAAATTTAAATGTAATTAAAATAAAGATTAAGTGTATGTTAAAATAAACTGACAGCTCTAAAACAACTGTCTATATTAATTATATTGGCTGAAATTAAAACCAAGAGAGCAATTAGCTCAGATGGTTAGGTCACTTGGCCCATGACCAGGACGTCATGGGTTCGAGTCTCGTCAGAGACTTATTTTGTGGATATTATTTTTTTGACAATAAAAGAGAAATCACCGGAGGTGACTTTTGTTAAGACTGATAGAAATCAGACTTGTGAACTATCAGCTCAGTTGAATTCTGATAGCTTTATAAAACTTATAAAATATATGGAAAAATTTGCACATATACAAAGCAAATAAGCAATTCAAAACCAGCAAATGATCTAGTTAAAACAGTCTAAAACAAATCTCAACTCGAGATTAAGGAAATAAAAACAGATTCAAAGTAACGGTAAAACTTAAGCAGACAGGATCAGTGACAACATCAAGGCTAAAAACGAATCAGTAAATGAATTTAATATAGCAGCTACATCAAACCAAACTTAGCAACAAATATTTCACTAGAGAAATGAATATTAGATCTATCATCAGTAACTCGAATCAAGTACACAAATCAGTATTAATAAGATCAATAAATTAAACTAACAGACGAGACTAAAACGATGATGGACAGATTCAACAACTTTAAAAACGCAATAGTTACAAGATTCAATTACTTGAAGCATTTTAAACTATCATAACAAGTTGACATAAGCAAAGCAGCTCAGATGAAGCTTTAACAAAAACAGACTATGTTGGGAATAAATTATAGCCAATCTACTTGAGCGCTGACAAGAGTAAAACAAGCGTTGACAGGAGCAAAACAAACGCTGACAGCTCAAGCGTTGACAAGATAAAGTCAAGTGTTGATACATTGAAGACAAGCACTGATGGGAAGATTTACTCTACGCGTTTATTGTATTCTATATTACCTCTAGTAAAGGTAGGAACAACAATGTATTTTCTATATTTATCTTTACCTAGAATAGCTGATACGTAGATTATTGTACAAGGCTTCTTATGTCTATAAAAGAAGACCTTTAGGTTATTGTTCAATATAAGTTTTAATTCGTAAACTACTTTCATTGTAAGCAAGTTTGATATCATTAATCAAAGTGAAAGTTTGTTTATATCATTGTGTTCTTGTTTAAGTGTTAATTCCGCATAACACTTAGATTGTCATAAACATATACAAAGGTTTCTCTAAGTGTATTACTTGATCTAATCTCGTATACATAAAGCTAAATCGATCTAAGTTTGGGATCAACAAGTGGTATCAGAGCTTGTTGAGGAACTTTTGATCTTAAAGAACACAAGAACCCTAATTTTCTCAAAAACCCTAACAACATCATGTCAACTCCAGAAATAACCTCCTCCTCCTCACCTTTACCAAACATCAAGATTCCAATGCTTGATGCAACCAACTTTGAATTGTGGAAATTCAACTTTGAACAATACCTGAGGATCTATGACTACACACTCTGGGAGATTATTGAATATGGAAACACATTCAATAAGGCTCAAAATATTGCTAATGCCATTGCTGCAAGAACAGCTGTTGCTGGATGTTCAGAAGCAGACAAGAAAGAAAAACCTGATGATGGTAGAGCTGTGTCTGCTGAAGACATAGCAAAGAAAAGGGTTGACATGAAAACCCTAAATATTCTAAAACTCTCTTTGGGACAAGAGAACCAGCATAAATAGAGAGGTTATGAATCTGCTAAGGACCTTTGGGCAGCTCTTGAAGTTGCATATGGTGGCAATGAAGATACTAAGGAAGAAAAGAAGAAGCAACTCATGCATGATTATGCTGTCTTCAAGGCTCAACCTAATGAAAAGCTCAGTAGTGTGAGAAGCAGATTGCTTGATATTACAAGCAAATTGTCCTTCATGGGGACACAACTTGGTGATGTTGACATCAATGCTACTTTTCTTAAAAGTCTTGGTGAGGCGTGGAAGATTGAGGCAAGATCTATTCTTGCCAATAATACTCACAAAAGTTCCACGTTTGATGATATCTACAACAAACAGAGGCTGTTGGAAGATGAAACTCTTTTAGAGCATGGAAGTAAGTCCACCAGCAGTAACATGGCCTTCTTTTCTCATAGTGAAGGTCAATTCAATCAGAAGGACTCTTACATGCATCCAGTTACTGGATCATCATGTGTCAGCGCTGGAACATGTCCTGTCAACGTCTCCTTTTCAGACGCTGACACATTCGAAAGTGACTCACCAAGAGTTAAACCTGCTGGTTTGGATCTGGATACTGTATGTGCTTATATTGCTTCTTTTCCCAATGGTTCAGTGATTACATATGAGGACCTTGAGCAGATAAGTGATGAGCACTTGGAAGAGATGGACATTAAGTGGAACATGTCTCTTGCTAGTATAAGAGCAAACAGGTGGAACAGAAGGTTTAAGAAGAAGATGACCTTCAATGTAAAGGACACAGCTGGATTTGATAAATCCAAAGTTGAATGCTACAACTGTCATCGTATAGGGCACTTCATGAGGGAATGCAGATCTCCTAGAAGATATGATGCTGGTAAACCCTCAAGTCAAATTGTTAAAGCTCAGGATCCTAAGGCCATGGTTGCAGTTCAAGGAATTGATGGAATGGGATGGGATTGGAGCTATCTGGCTAAGGATGTGGAAGAGGATAAAGCTTTGGTTTCTGAAATTGAAGAAGAAGAGCATGTTGAATATGCTCTCATGGCACACTCCTCCTCTTCATCTGAAAATGAGGTATACGATGATGCTTTTTGTAGTAAAGGTTGTAGGTTAAATACTGAGAGACTTAACAAAGAGGTGTTAAGATTATTAGATGATATGAGTACTGAAAGATGCAAACTGTCTAATTACCAACTAGCTCTCACTGAAACTGAGAAGACAGTTTCTGAATACAAGAAAATGGAATTTGATTTAAAAGATAAAATAAATATCTTAAAACATGAGTTAAATGCTAGTATGGATATTAGAAACATCATGGAAAGGGTTAATGGTGAGTTACAGGCTAAATTAGATGAAGCCATTAAAAATAAAGATAACGTCGGCCTTATAATTCAAAGATTTGATAGAGCCACACAAACCCTAGGAGACTGTGTGAATAAACAAAAGGATCCTAAGGACATGACTGGGATTGGGATGAAAGACTACTCTGTGGTTCCACCACCAGCTGGTGACTTCTATGGTGTCCAACAAAAGGACCTATCTTGGACTGGTCTGCCAGAACTCCAAGAGGAGGAATTCATTCCTCCACCAAGAGTTGTCACCCTAGTTGAAGAGTATCAACAAAAGTTGACTGACCTGAATAATGGAAGAAAGCTAACCCTACATTATTTGTTAAGGGTGGCTTGCTATGTGAAAGTCCTAATGAGTCAACTCCCATTAAGGTTACTAACCCAATCACTGGTAAAGCTGTTGACCTTGGCTCAAATACTATTATAAAACCTAGCATTAAGTATGCAGAGATGTATAGGAATACAAGGTCACCTAAGAGCCAAGTTAGAAATGATGGAACAGGCTTCTTCTCTTCTAGACCTAGGGTTGTGTCTAGAAAAGCCTGTTACACTTGTGGTATCTTTTCACACTTGGCATATAAGTGTGTCAACGCTCCCAAAGCCAGCGCTGAAAGGAACAAATTCAGCGCTGACAGGAACAAAGTCAACGTTGTTAGAAAGTCAAACATTGTCAGACCCAAACCTTGTGTGCAGCAAAGTCCACAAGTGATTAGACCTGCCCCATTCTTCACTAGAGGGTCTAACACTCATGGGCAAAGACCATTTCAAAATACAAATACTTGGTCTAATAGGCAATGGGTTTATGTAGCAAACCCTAGGTTCAACGCTGACAAGGGAAATTTCAGCGTTGACAAGACCAATTCCAACGCTGACAGAAACGTGACCAGACCTAAATATTTGCAACCACAGGGTAAGGGGTCTAAAGCTTCTTCAAGCTTAACATGGAGACCAAAGAAAGATCAAAACCCTAATGATAATGGGATTTCAATGACCTGCAATAGATTTAATTACATTTCAAAGGTCATTACAAAACCTATTGGGGTTAATTGGGTATTTCATCCTAAGAAGGATGAAAATGGGGTGGTTATGAGAACTAAGTCTGTTCTTATTGAACAACCAGATGAATCTAAGTCTTCTAAGGCTTGGGTTCCCAAAGAAAACTAATTTGTTTTCTTTATGTGCAGGGCATTCAAAAACAGGTCAATGATTATGGATATTGGTATAGTGGATGCTCAAGGCACATGACAGGGAAGGAAGATTATCTCACAAACTTCACTCCCATTAAGGATGGTGATAAGGTTTACTTTGGAGGAGGATATGGTACTATTACAGGCAAAGGAACCATTCTCACCAAGAATTTACGTTTTGAGAACGTATTTTTGGTAAAGGAACTTGATTACAATCTTTTTAGTGTATCACAAGTTTGTGATAACAAAAATAAAGTTCTGTTTACTGATACTGAATGTTTGGTGTTAAGCAAGGATTATAAGATCCCTGATGAGAAATATATTGAATATAGAACACCTAGGCATAAAGACATATACAATTTGAACTGAATGGGATTAGAATGAATAACAACATGTCTTGTTTTTATGCTAAAGCTTCAGTAGATGAGAGTAATTTGTGGCACAGGAGACTAGGGCACATAAACTTTAAGAATATAAACAGGCTTGTGAGACTTAGCTTGGTTGATGGTTTGCCTGAGAAGGCCTTCCACAATGACCACTCTTGTGTTGCATGTCTTAAAGGCAAGCAGCACAAGGTCTCATTCAAGTCCAAACACGTGCACTCTAGTACTAGACCTCTTCATTTGCTTCATATGGACCTCTTTGGTCCAACCAATATAGAAAGTTTGAATGGTAAGTCCTACTGCTTTGTTATGACAAATGACTTTTCTAGGTTTACTTGGACATTCTTTCTAGCTATAAAGAGTGACACAGCTGATATTTTAATTGATTTTATCACTCAGATTGAGAAGAAGTCTGGCAATGAAGTTAAAATGCTTAGGAGTGATAATGGTGGTGAATTTAGGAATAAAAAGCTAGATGATTTATGTGCCAGGAAAGGAATTACTAGGCAATTTAGTGTTGCCAGAACCCCACAGCAAAATGGGGTTGCTGAGAGGAAAAATAGAACCCTAATTGAAGCAGCCAGAACCATGTTGGCTGATGCTCGTTTTCCTACAGCCTTTTGGGCTGAGGCTGTTAATACAGCTTGTTATGTTCAAAATAGAGCATTGGTTAACAAAATTCATAACAAAACACCTTATGAGTTACTTTGGGGTAGAAAACCTAATATTGGCTTTCTTAGACCTTTTGGTTGTCATGTAGTAGTTTTAGATACTAGTGATGCCTTAGGTAAATTTAGTGCAAAAGGTGATGAAGGCTACTTCATGGGGTATTCAGTGCAGAGCAAGGGATATAGGGTTTATCTTAAAGAAGAAAAACGTATTCTTGAAAGAGTACATATTAGGTTTTTAGAGAATAAACCTAGTGATCCTGAAAGTAGTCCAAATTGGTTGTTTGACTTGGAACCTTTATCTAGAACTTTAAATTATATGCATGTCACTAATCCAGACATTGTGAAGTTAACTTTAAATGTTGTGGAAGAACAAGTTGTTGATGTTTCAGGTACACAGTTTCATAAGAAGGTTGGATCACAAGCAGAGAAGTCATCTCCTATCCAAGAATATGTTACAATTCCCATTTGGACAGATGCTTTTGCTGCTGCTGGTGGTGGTGGTAAAGATAATGGTGGTTTCCAAGTACCACCAGATACAAACATGCATGGTCCTTCAGGCGCTGACAAAGGCAAATCTAGCGCTGACAAGACCAATTCAGATGTTGATGGCTCAGACGTTGACAACAACAGTTCAAGCGTTGTTAGCCCAAGCGCTGACAACCAAGATTCAGGCGTTGACAACACTTTTGCACATCTTTTCTCTTCCACTTTTGAACAAGGTGAACCTTCCAATTTATATGAAGAAGTTCATCCCCATGTAGATGAAAGAGAGTCTGATGAAGAAGATATTGGCAACATGGAGAATGAGAATAAGGACACCAGACTTTTTGAAGGAGGAGTTCTCACTTCTACTATGAAGAATCACCCAACTTCTCAAATCATTGGTGATATTATGACTCCTGTTTAGACTAGAAGATCTCATCAAGGTCTTGGTGGGTTTATTGCCAATATACACAAGAAGGTTGATACCCCTCTTGTGCAAGCATGTTTGTTTGCCTATTTTCTGTCACAACAGGAACCTAAGAAAATATTTGATGCTCTTAAAGAACCAAGTTGGGTGGAAGCAATGCAGATGAGATTCATCAATTTGCAATTCAGGATGTTTGGGAGCTGGTTGATTGTCCCAGATATGTCAGACCAATAGGGACAAGATGGGTTCTAAGAAACAAGAGAGATGAAAGAGGTATTGTGGTCAGAAACAAGGCAAGATTAGTGGCTCAAGGATATACACAAGAGGAGGGGATAGACTATAAGGAAGTATTTGCATCAGTTGCAAGGATTGAAGCTATTAGGATCTTTTTAGCCTATGCATCCTGCATGGGCTTCACTGTCTATCAAATGGATGTCAAGAGTGCCTTCCTCTATGGAACAATTGTTGAGGAGGTATATGTGATGTAGCCTCCTGGTTTTGAGGATCCAGAAAATCCAGACAAGGTGTATAGAGTCAAAAAGGCTATGTATGGACTTCATCAAGCCCCTAAAGCATGGTATGGTACTTTGTCTACTTATTTGGTGGACAATTGTTTCAAGAGGGGCACCATAGATCAGACACTATTTACAAAGAAGAAAGGTAAGGATGTGTTGCTTATTCAGGTCTATGTTGATGACATCATTTTTGGGTCTACTGATCCAAAGATGAGTGAGGATTTCTCCAAGCTTATGACAGACAAAATCAAGATGAGTGATATGGGGGAGATGAACTTCTTTCTTGGTTTACAAGTTCAGCAGAAAGAAGATGGTATCTTCATCTCCCAGGATAAATATGTGGCTGAGATCTTGAAGAAGTTTGGCTTTTCTCCACATGAAAAGAGGGTTACCACTCCTATGGATAGAGAACACCCTTGGGGAAAGATTGGAGACGGGAAAGATGTTGATGTCAGGCACTATAGATCCATGATTGGATCATTGATGTACCTTACAGCCTCCAGACCTGACATCATGTTTGCTGTGTGTGCTTGTACACGCCATCAAGTAACTCCCAAAGAATGTCACCTTTATGCTGTGAAGAGGATCCTTAGGTACCTAAGATGCTATCCTAGTCTTGGTTTGTGGTACCCAAAGGATTCACCATTGGAGCTGATTGCATATTCAGACAGTGACTATGGAGGTGATAAGTTTGATAGAAAATCCACAACTGGTGGATGTCAGTTTCTTGGGAGCAGGTTGATATCTTGGCAATGCAAGAAACAAACAGTGGTGGCTAATTCTACAACTGAAGCTGAGTATGTGGCTGCAGCTGCTTCTTGTGGACAAGTTTTGTGGATTCAGAACCAGCTGTTAGACTATGGGTATAATTTCATGCATACCAAGATATTTGTTGACAATAACAGCACATTATGCATCATTAAGAATCCTGTACATCATTCTAAAACTAAACACATAGAAATTAGACACCATTTTATAAGAGATTGTTTTGAAAAGGGTTTAATACAACCAGATAGGGTTGACACAGAAGAAAATGTGTCAGATTTACTAACTAAACCTTTTGATGCTGGGAGATTTCAATACTTGGTAACAAGTATTGGAATGATCAATCTCACATAATATGTGTTTTGGAGTCTTTTTGTAAAAGTATGTACACGATGATGCATTATTATTGGTCTTTTTGAAGATTTAGATTTTCCACTATATTTTTCTAACACTGACAAAGGTTGCTTGAACGCTGATAAGTGTTTTTGTGATGTTGTCAGCAATATAATTGTCTAACGCTGACAAAGCTTCTCTTAACGCAGTTATGTGTTATTGGGGCGTTGTCAGCAACAATGTTAGTTTTGTGGTTTTCAATCTAAATGTGCAGGTGGTGTTAGCAGTATACAATTGGATACAGAGTTGCTTATGGATCCTTGGAGAAGCATTTGAGCATGTTTTTGTTTATGGATGATGGTTGGAATTTTTAATTCCTATCTTGACATAAATTTTTTATGTTCATGTATGTTTTTAGCAACTTATGTATCATAGTTTCAGGGGAGGTTTTAGGAACCTTTAGGATGTTTGGGTATCCATATGATACTCTTATCATAATTCTAGATTGTGTCCACAGGTGAGTATGAGTTAGTTTTACTAAATCACGAGGCACTGTAGCATGCAAAGTTGATATACTATGCATGCTGCCAAGACATTTTTGGCCTAGAATTGGTTGTGGTCTGTTGGGAGACTTGGGAAAAATTTGGTTATGGGATTTCCTGGGAGTAACAAGGAATTTTATAAGGTAACTTAGTTGTTAAGAGTTTTGGTTAGCAAGGGATACTAGAGGACTGTTATGTCTATCTTGCATAAGCAAGTGTGCATAGCTGGACGGTGCTTGTCGCCCTATAATAATTATCAGCTTTTTGGTTATCTTCTCTAGGATAAATTACTTTGTTAAGGTCATTTTTCATTTTTAAACATTTTTATTTTTGGACGCTGACAAGTATTTTTCCAAGCGTTGTTGTGACCAATTTAGACGCTGACATGGCTATGGCAAACGTTGACAAGAATATAGCCGTTGGGCGTTGATAGGTTATTTTTGACCGTTGACACTCAATGGGACCTACCCAGTTGTTACTTTTTGACATATTTTTAGGCCGTAATTTTGGGAGTTGATAACTTTCATTTAATGCATGAGATAAACTTATTATTTTTCAATATTTTCATGATTACATTTTGAAAATACTTGCCTATTTTTGGGCCAATCACATGCATTTTCTTCTCCTATATATTTGGCTCCTATTTTTAAACAGGGTACCTATTATTCTTGTCTAACACAATTTTCTCTTATCAACTTCATCTTCATCAATCATTTTTAACAGCTTTCAACAATGGCACCAAAGTTTAAACCAACCGATTTGGAATTGGGGTTCAGAAGCCAACACAACATGATCACATATCTTGAAGCTGATGATACTCTATTTCCCCAATACACACAAATGGTGGCGTATTTGAACGCATCTCCTATTAGGTATGCTATTTCTCATGCACCACTCATTCCTGTCACACATATTAAACAGTTTTGGAACACTGTCAGTTCCTCAACAGTTAATAGAGTGACTACATTATCTTCTATTGTTCATGGGAGAACTTGGGTGGTTACTGAGGCTTTGGTACGCCAAGCCTTACATCTTGATGATGCTGATGGTATAACCACCCTTCCCATTAGTGAAATAGAACAAGGACTAAGGGCTTTGGGTTATCCTTTTCCTGATGAAGGAACTTTAAATAAATATAAAAACAGGAGTTTCCCCCAGCCTGGAAGTACCTAATACATGTCCTCCTACAATGTTTGAGTCCCAAGTGCACTGCACACAATGAGATCAATAGATCTATTGCCAGTGCTATTGTGTGTATTGCTACTGGGCAAAAATTTAATTATTCCAAAATGATTTTTGAGAGCATGTGTAAAAATAAAGGGAGCAAAATGACTTTAGCTTATCCCAGATTTTTACAAATGGTTTTTGATGTCCAAGAATACTACACAAGGGATCATAATGATTTTTATGAGATCCCTGTGCAAAAGAAAGCAATTTTTATGAAGATGAACTCACCCCCACATCGTGACCTACCCCTAATCCCAACTATGATTGTTGTTATTGAAGCAACTCAACCCCAACCAGACCCCCAACCCCAAATTGACCCAATACCCGAACCATTACCTTCACCTCAACATATGCCAATTGACCAAGAACCCTTCGACGCTGACACGTTAAATGTTGGCGTTGATGTGCCTATTTCAAATGTTGACACACAACCTTCTCAGACCCAAACACCCCTTAACCAACCCACATCCACCCAATCCACATCATCATCTCCACCAACACAATATAGGTTACAAAAACGCCAAAGGACTACTGGAGTGTTCTCCTCTAGTGGTCCTAGCCATGTAGCAGAGAGAACCACCACCACAAGTGTGGCTGGTGTTATGGATGAGGCTGGGACTATTGGTTCTGGCTTAGAAGCTGGCCAAGACCTCATCAATGCCCAATGAATCTGACTTGGGAGGTCAAATACCCATTTTAGAAGAGGGCAGATTGGAACCAATGACCCTGATGGAATTGACGGCAGTCTGCATGCGCTTGCAAAAGCAAAATGCAGACTTGGTACAAGTTGTCAGCACACAAGGCCTTGAACTCAAGCAATTGAGGGAGAGGATTGTTATATTGGAGACTGCTAGTGCAAGGAGAGGGTTGGAGGAATCTTCCAAAGGGGAGGAAGATCAAATAAATGTGAGTGATAAGGGCAGCCATGATGGTCAATCTTTGGATGTTGCTGAGGCCCTAACAAGTTTGAAGAAACAGACAGGTTTTGATACGTCTCTAGTCTCTCCTACAAACTTAAATTTATCATTTACAGGCATGTTGGAGGAAATTGCAAAAGGCGCTGAGGCAGGAAATTTGAGCGTTGACAAGGAGAATTTGGACGCTGACATGAATATCTTGGGCGCTGATAAAGCAAAAGTGAGCGTTGACAGACCTGCAAATGAGGGTGATGTATCCCAGTCATCATCTATCATCAAGGAGGTTTCTTCACAAGTATCACCATCTACCTTACCAACAATTGATCCATTAGATAAGGGTAAGGGTATTATGGTAGAAGAGGTTGTTCCAAAGAATGCAGCTCAAATTGAGTTTGATAGAAAGTTGGCTGCACAAATTATGGAACAAGACAAAAAGGAGGTGAAAGAGTCACCATTTGTTTTCACTTCAGAAGAGCAAGAAGGAAGTGATGAAGCTAGCTCAGACTCAAGTGTTATGATCATAGAACAGCCAGAAAGACTTGTGTATGGAGATGAGTTGGCCAAGGAGAAATTGAGAGAGTTGAAATTGTAGGTTGACTTTGATATGCCAGAGGTGGTTCAAATGTATCATGCTTGGGAAGAAAGATGTATGGAGAATCCACACTTGACCATTTCAGATCAGATATGGGGTTTGGAGATTCTTCTTAGAGTACAAAAGGATTGCCAGGTCATTTTGAAACACAAGGCAAGCAATATTCTCTCAGAGTTGAAAAGGGATAGAAGGGAGTTGTACTGCATGTTGCTCAGGTGTCATGGAGTAGGGTGGACTTATCAGAAATTGAAGGCATTGACATTTGATGAGTTGGAATGTAGAGCTTATCCCATCTGGGTTAGAGTGCAGGAAGCAAACACTCTAAGACTTCTTTCTGATGAAAGAAAAGAAGAACTTGCAGAGGAAATGGAGCTCAAGAAGGCAATGTTTGTTCCCAGACCAGTGAAAAAGTGAGTTCCTCTTGAGTTTCCCAAAGATATGGATCCATTACATCCAAGTGAAGCTGTTATAAGAAAGATTCTCAAGCTGTCACCATTAGAAGCTTCAGATATGGTACAAGTGTTACCACTAGATTCCAGAAATCCAATTGTGAGCTATGAAGAAGATGAATGTGGATTTTGGAAGATTGGCAGGTATGGAAAAGAGGTGCACACTTTTACCACCCTTATATCTTTGTTTGCAAGTTTTGACAGAGAAGACTTGGTAGACCTATAGAGGTTGTTAGAGGCCAAGTATGAGGCTGAAGCACCAACTTCAGTAAATGGAATAAAACTATGGTCCACATTCAAGAGAATGTGTGGACCAAAAGATGAGGATCTTGCTATTTGGAAGGATCTTGAAGATGATCTCAGTGGTCTTCAATGGAGATTGTATTCAGCTGCTGGTGTTTATTACTTGAGTGCTACAAAGTTTGCTGAGTATCTACTTGTGGATGGTCAGTATTTCATGTCCAAGGATATCTTGGAGAAGATGAAGAACACTCAGCTGGAAATTGATTATTCAAGTGATGTGGAAAAAGACTTGATCAGATTTATTTATTACCAATATGAGAAGGTTTGTAAGATTCCTCCTAGTTCTTAATGTTTATTCAGAAAATTGATCACTAGAGTAGATATCAAGTTTAAGGGAGGATTGTTAGGAATAAATTATAGCCAATCTACTTGAGCGCTGACAAGAGTAAAACAAGCGTTGACAGGAGCAAAACAAACGCTGACAGCTCAAGCGTTGACAAGATAAAGTCAAGCGTTGATACATTGAAGACAAGCACTGATGGGAAGATTTACTCTACGCGTTTATTGTATTCTAGATTACTTCTAGTAAAGATAGGAACAACAATGTATTTTCTATATTTATATTTACCTAGAATAGCTGATACGTAGATTATTGTACAAGGCTTCTTATGTCTATAAAAGAAGACCTTTAGGTTATTGTTCAATATAAGTTTTCATTCGTAAACTACTTTCATTGTAAGCAAGTTTGATACCATTAATCAAAGTGAAAGTTTGTTTATATCATTGTGTTCTTGTTTAAGTGTTAATTCCGCATAACACTTAGATTGTCATAAACATATACAAAGGTTTCTCTAAGTGTATTACTTGATCTAATCTCGTATACATAAAGCTAAATCGATCTAAGTTTGGGATCAACATACTAAACAATAAGACAGCCTGATCAATCCAAGATTGCATATCCCTAACTCAAACATAAATCATGGTTTATCCTACTTATATAACAAAGAACACATATTCAGGAACAATTATAGAGCATCATAACAATGAATCATAGCAGCAAGTACATACCTAAAATGAAACCACGATTCACTAACATAAATCTTAACTATCACAAAAACAACTAGACTTATTCAAATTAATAGAGCCAACAAATCATGTAAAATTAACATAAAACTAAAAGAGCTTAAAACCTTTTGAAGATTCCATTGGGAAGAAGTGAGGTGTTGTGCCTACTTATTAAACTGCATCAACACCATCATCGAACCTCGAACCATCATCATTCATCACCATCGAATCAACAACCCACTTTCCCAAACCAGTTTCATCAGAAACAGTAGCTTCGAACCATCAACTTTTATCCAACTTTCAGTGGAAAGTTTTCTTCCAAATACTTATTTCCTTAATATTTAACTTAAGCTATTATTTAAGCTTAACCAAATATTATAATCATTATTAAAACAGTTTATATTAAAAGACAAATTGCAAGATTAATTTTTACAGTAATTAAACAGAGAAATCATACGAATTAATTCAAACTTTTATTAATAACCAAAGATTATTACAATACTTAAAAAAGAAATATTGCAATTTATCTAAAACTAAATCTACATAATAACTTTAGAAAATAAAAATTGGATGCCTCACTCATCTTTTGAAGGGGGTATTTATAGGGAACCCGAGAGGTTGTGGAGTGTGGTGTTTGTTGATGAAGAAATGATCCCAACCCTTCAATCAGCATCTTAGCCTTCTCTATCCTTTCAGTTTTCATCCTACGGTTGTAAGATGATCTTGATCACATGGATCGCCAGGGTGTAAATGATTTGTGCTACTTGTGCTTTCTCCCATATGATGTGGCTTCATTTAATTGGTGGAAGGGGAAGTTGTGATGTGGTTCACCCAATAACATGCTGCCACGTCTCTTGCTCCTCTCTAATCTATACTTGATGAGACTGCTTTTATACATAGTCTCATCGTCCAAAACGGCCTTAAAATACATAAAATATCATCAAATGTACCAAATATATGCTCGTGTTTGTTACTTGTGTATTTTTAGGTACGGATATTGAGGAAATGGCAAAAGATCACAAGAATCATTCAAAAACGAACACGGGAAACGAAGCCGCACAATGAACCGGGCCCAAGTTTAGAAATTTGCAAAATGACCCTTGAAGAATTGAAGATTGGCAATTTTGGTCCCTCATCTTTGAAGAACTTGTCACAAATGACCCTCCAAATGTCATTTGTACAAATATGGTCCTTATTGTTTAAAGATTGTAAAGACCAGTCCTTGAAGAATCCAAGAATTACATTTAAAGCCCTTGTTAAAAGTATGGAAAAGTATTTGTGCCAGATTTGACAAGTGGTGCAAAGTGTTTACAAAGGAAAATAGGGTTTTGGGCTGTTAATTACAAAGTGACAAAAGGAAAGGAGTTTAGGGGCTATTTGGGTCAAACATAAAAACTTTCCCACCCACTCAGCTTGTGACACCTCAGCCCTACCCACCCACCAACCCATTAACCCTACCCATAACCTAACCCAACCCAGTCCACAACCCACCCGGTTTTCATTTAAAAACATGGTCAAAAGGTCAACAAACTTTCCCACTAAAACACAATTTCAAAATGAGTTTATTCCCTTTTTGGATTAAACCTGGCCTAATCACCACTTAAGCCCTAATCCCCACCCAGTTCCAATTTCACCCAAATCAAGGGGTTATTGGCTTAACTTGTCCAGATCCTTAATTCACTTTACTCTCACCTAAACCCACATCACAAAACACACTCACATGTCCTGTAGGACCTACCCCGACCTTCCCCTACACAAGTCACTTTCCCCCAAACCCCAAAACCGACCAAGTGAACGTATAGGATCACTCTCCTTGGTCCCCAAGGCATTTTGGACGACTTTGATCAACTTTTGCAAGCTGTCAATCACATGGGACGTTTTTGACCCAAAATCAGTCAAATCTTCAAAGGGCTTTTTAGAGAATTCCACAATTAGGGTTTCAAGCATTGTAATATTTTATTCAGTATTCTAGAATAGTCTTTTAGCAGTATTTAAAGAGAATGAGACTTGTTCATTCCTTGTCCTAGATTTTTCTCCAAAAAATTGTAATCCCTTTTTTATGAATATTAAAGTTGGTATTTGTTAAAATACAAGTGTAATTCCTTTTACTGTTTTTAAAAAGTTGGTATATCTTTGTTGAGAAAAATCTGAGTTCCATTTATAACTTATTCAAACATTTGGTGTTTGAATTTTTCAGAAACATAGTTTCTGAATTTGGGAGATTATTGGTGTTATCTGTTTCAAAGTTTAGTGTTAAGAGGTTCAAGTTATTTGATGATAAAGTGTTTTTAAAACGTTTTGAGAAGGTTTGAAAGTTTGAAGAAAAAGATTTTTAAGAAAGTATAAAAGAAAACAGAATATACATATACTTGCTTGTATTTCTTTTTGATTTTCTTAAACAGGATTGGAGAAGCTGATTTGTCAAAGATTCTGCATACACCCAAGTGTATTGGAGGTGGATTAACATCCACAAAGGGACCTGGATGTAGGTCCCTTAGGTAAAATCATTTTCCCTTTTTATTTTCAGTTTTGTTGAATTTGTATGAGATTTGTGGATTTGCATGCTAAGTGTGTAATATTGGTTTGGTTTGTGTTCAAATGGTATATTATGCATGTTAGGGTGGGTAGAAATTAATTTGGAAGTGTTTTGATTCAAGTAGGTTTGAAAAAAGTTGAAAACAGAAACTTAAGGGGTGTTTGGATTTACACATTGTTTGAGTTTCCTTGGTTGAATTTGTGTTAAAACCTGATTAGAAACACTTCTTTGGTGCTTCTCATATGTTATGTGCACATTGGAATCAGTTTAATAGGTTATTATACACATTTGCATGATCAAAAGTTGGTAAAAATAACAAAAATCAGAAAACTGCATATTGTTCCTGATTTTGTGTTGATTTGACCTTCAAATTTGTAAGACTGCTAGGTTTTTGGTTGTTTAAGGAGTGTGAATCTTTGATATATCACTTGCTTAACTTGTGTACAAAATTTGAGCATCTAAATCTCATTATTGTGCTTGTAACCTAGCTAAAACAACCACCAGACTTAGATAGCATATCAGAAACTTGATTTTGCCCTTTTTGAGCTATTTTGACTTGGATTTTGTGTGCAATCTGTTGTTTTGTGTGTTTTCTTGACTCCCTATACTCCAAAGAGTATAGGGGTGCCTTTGTCTACCAACAAACACCCACAAACTCTCACAGCCAAGCTCCTCTTGGTTGTCCAACTGCACAAGCAAAATTTCACTTGTTCATCAGTCACCAAGCCCAACTGGGCACGTTTTTGGCTTCAAATAGCTTGAATCTTTGATAATTTTGGATTTGGTTTGTGTTTATAAGCTATAATAGTGCTACTGTTTGAGTTTTAAAAAAAAAAAAAAAAAATATTTTTGTAAAAAGTCCACCCTGCCTGGACTCGAACACGCGACCCCTCGCTGGGGGATTGAACGTGTTTACCAGTGATCTAGATGGACCTTTTACGTTTACCTTTCATTTCAGTAAGTATATATGGTATTTTTGTTTTGGCTTTTGTTTAATAAGCCGTAGCTTATTTCCATTTTTCCAGCTTATTTAATAAGCTTATTTAGCTTAGCTCATTTTTCTTAGGTTTATATTAGTATTTAAGATTTTTCTGTTTTAAAATTTTATTTTTCCCTTTATTTAATCATTTATTAGGATTATTTTTAGTTTTATTTTTAGAAAAGAATTAAAAAATAGTAAACAGTAATTTAAAAATCCAAAAAAATAGTTTTTAGGTTTTAATTAAGTTATTTGAGGTTTACATTCAAAAAAGTTTTCAAAAAGTCTTATTTTTAATTTTATTTAATTTTAGGGTTTTTAGACAACTTTAAAAATTAATATAAAATTAATTAAAAGGTTTTAGGAGCTTTAATTTTCATTTTTGTCTTAGTTAGAATATTTAGGATTTTTGAGAATTTTTTAGAATTTATTTAAGAACTTTTTATTTTTTTTGATTATTTTAATATTATTTTATTAGAAAAAATTCAAAGTTTTATTTTTAACTTTTTTTTCATTTTTCCTAGATTCTAGACATTAAAATAGGAACTTTTTCACTTTCCAAATATTTTTTAGGCCTTTCATTTATTTTTTAGAATTAATTTAAGATTTAATAGATTTTAATAGTTTTTAGGAGTTTAAAAATAGTTTAATTTGGTTTTAAAATTTTTAAAAATAGTTTTTAGCTTAATTAGGTCATTTTTGAGGTTTACAAACTATTAAATCTTGTTTAGGGCTTTTTAATATTTAAAAGTGATTTTTAGGGCTTTAATTAGCATTAAAAAGTCATTATTAAATTAATTAAAAGGTTTTGGCAAGTTTGGATTTTTTGTAAACTCTTAGAATTTTATTGTGGATTTTTAGTAATTTTTAGGAATTTTTAGGTTAAAATTTTAAATTTTGTCGTTTTTACGTTTCTACGTCTTAACTTTCTAGTAGTGTTTTTGCCTATTTTTCTATTTTTTTTCGTCTTCGTCATTTTCTCTTCTCCTTTCTTGTTAATAATCAAAAACATTAATCAATCATTCATTACACAACACACGTGCCTCCTCGAGAGAACGAACTCACTTTTAGGGTCATTCACACACGGGTTTCCTAAATCGTCGTGCACGCTTGCCCTATTTACGTTCTTTTTCCTAAAAGACGTATTTCTACGATTATCATTTTGGCGCCGCTGCCGGGGAGGCGTGTTGTGTTTTGATTGACCATTGTTGTTTTCTATATTAGCCATAATAGTAATTGTATTTATAGCACTCTATTAATACGTATTATCGTTTTTCGGTTTTTGTGTGAATACTATTACTATATTGTATACGTAGAACAATAAATTCACAAGTACTCCAAATACGTGAGCAATCACAACCTTGATTCGGGATTTCATCACTCGATCATTGTATTCGAATCTCAAACCAAAGAAAAAGGCAAGAATAGATAAATACTTTCGTGAAGCTTGATTTTGATAATACAAACTATAAGGTGGGTATAAGGCGGTTGTATTTCACAACCTAAAGGAAAAAGGCTCTTAAGTGCTTCGCGCCGTCTCGTTTCCTCCGCTTGCTTGTGCGTATTTTATTTTGAGAGTGAATCGAGGGTTTTGCCGCCCAAAGTATTATTACATATCATATATATTTTCTTGGTTTCTATTGATTAAACCCTCTTGAACGATTTGGTGTTCCTCCATCGTTCTAAAGTCATCGAAGGCGTTCACTCCACGTGATCGATTTCATTCCTTGAGGCCTTTTTAATCAAGAGATTTGATTAAGGAGGAGATTTGTGGACTCATTGTCTACTTAATACAATCACCAATTTCCAAAAAGGTTAATACAATCAAAAACCACAAAAAATTGAAAAAACACAAAACACCAAAAAGAATCTTCTTTGCTCGTCTCCACGTTGTACGTGACGTTTATGCTCACTCGTAATCAAGCAAAACGTGCACGTAGACGCAAGAACAAAACTCCTACTAAAACTCATTCTAGTGAGGAGTCTCCAAGTGAGGAACCTATTGTAGAACAAGAAGCTATCATGGCTAATCGTACTATGATGGAGTTGCTTCAAGCACCCACCGAGGGTTTTGGAGAGGCCATTGTGATTCCCGCCATCCTTGCGGAGAACTTTGAGATCAAGACGGGTTTAATGTCTATGCTTCAAGCAAACAAGTTTCGCGGTCACGAAAAAGACAACCCACATTATCACATTAGGCAATTTAATCGTCTTACCGCGACAAGCAAGTTTAAGGATGTACCACACGATGCCATTAAGATGATGTTGTTTCCTTACTCGTTAGATGGACCCGCCAAGATATGGCTTGAGAAAGAACCACCGAATTCGATTTTGACATGGGCCGATCTCGTGTCTAAATTTGTGAATCAATTTTTTCCACCATCTAAGACAACACATTTGAAAAACGAGATTTCACGTTTTACACAAAGACCAAATGAAAGTTTTTCAATGGCTTGGGAAAGGTTTAAAGAAATGTTACATGAATGTCCACACCATGATTTTTCCGAATTGCATCAAATTGACACTTTTTATAATGGGCTTAATGATCATGAACGAGAGTACCTAAATGCCGCCGCGGGTGGTAATTTTTTGTGCAAAACGACCAATGAGGCTTTAAAAATCATAGAAAATAGGTCTAAGGTCTATAGCCCTCGTAACACACCGAGTGTTGCCAATATGGGCTCGTCATCATCTCGTTCCATTAAAGCCTTGCAAGATGAAGCAAATGAGGAGAATCGGTTTTTCGATAGGTTTTCGACTCTTATGTCTCATTGGAAAGCTCAAGAAGCTTCAAATTCTGCTTCGGTTAAAGCGATTGCTAAGAGTTGTATTTCGTGTGGTGGAGCTCATGATTTTTCCGAGTGCATTACCGCGGATGGTAACACTTCGAATGCTTATGTAGCCACGGGAACTTATAACCAAATCGGTCAAGGTTCCCGCCAAAATCAAGCTCCACAAAATCAAAATGCTAATAACTATCGAAACAACAATCAAGGTGGAAATTACCAAGGAAATCAAAGGAATTATAACAAGGGTAATTATCAAAGTGGTAATGGGCAAATTTCAAACCAAAACCAAAACCGTGATTTTCAAACTCCTACTCAAGGTTTTCAAAATGCTCACACTAAAAATTTGCAAGGAGAATTTTTAGATTATGCTAAGGCTAATGACGCTAAGTTTGATAACATGCAACGTGAGATGATTAGCTTAAGGTCCGAATTGAAAACCGAGCTTAAAAATGAACTTGCTAATGAACTTAAAACTCATGCAAACAAAATGGAAGGAAATGTCCAACGTCTTCAACAAAATCAACAAAAGATGGAATTAGGACAACATGAGATTAAGCAAGAGTTGTTAAAAGCGGATGCTAGGCAATCTAAGTTTGAAGACCGTATGGCTAAAATGTTTGAAGCTATCATGTGTAAGCCCTCTTCTTCGGGTGGTCTTCCTAGTGATACCATCGTAAACCCGAAAGGAGAATTGAAGGTTATTACTACTCGTAGTGGTAAAACTTTCAAAGAACCCATTTCTCGTCCAAGTACTTCTATGGAGAAGGAAAAAGAGAAAGAACCCGAGGTTGTGGTTGAAAAGGAGCACATCTCAAGCCCACGAAGTACCGCTCAAACCACACCTACGGTTGAACCCACACCAATCATGGAACCCGAGATTCCAAGGCCGATGCCTATGCCTAATTTGCCCCAACCCACACCACCTTTACCCTACCCATCAAGACGAGACAAGGAAAAGGCACAAGAACGAAATAATTATCAATTTGAACTCTTTATGAAAATGTTTCGTGACTTGCATTTTAATATAAGTTTTGCCGACGCCTTAGTCATGATGCCTCGATTTGCCGCGAACTTCAAAAGTATGTTGAATAACAAAGAGAAATTGCAAAAATCGTCTAGTTGTTCTTCGGTTTTTCTAAGCCGCATACCTCAAAAAGTCGGTGATCCTGGAAAGTTTTTAATCCCATGTGCTATCCAAGACATGGAAGAATGCTACGCCTTGGCCGATCTTGGTGCTAGTATTAATTTGATGCCTCTTGAGATTTTTAAATCGCTCAATCTTCCAAATCTCACTCCTTCAAGAATGTCAATCGAAATGGCCGATCATTCTACGATTCTAGCTTGTGGAGTTGCCGAGGACGTCTTTGTGAAAGTCGGAAAGTTCTACTACCCTGTAGAATTTATTGTTGTTGATATTCCCATCGATCCTAAAGTTCCGTTAATTTTAGGTCGATCTTTTTTGGATACCTCGAGAGCACTTATCGATGTGCATGCAAGAAAAATCACTCTTCGTTTCAATGAGGAAGAACTCGTCATTAATGCAACCCAAAACTCCACTCTTTCTCATGTGTATTCTATCACATCTTTGTACAATGTCAATCCCATCAAAAACATTTGCAAAAGGATTTCCAATAGAGTTTTAGGAGTTGTTGAGAAAAATGAAGTTCCGTCCCCTCCGCCGGTGGAGGTTAAGAGTGTTAAGCCTATGATTCCAATCTCGAGTGATTCTTCGGATGATGAATACGTTGATCCCGATGGGGAGGTTTTCTTTGTTGACAAAAGATTTGAAAACTTGCCACCACCTAAACCAAAAAGATTTCAAAATGTGAGAATTTTTAGTGTGACTAACATTGTTTTAGATACACCAAATATTTTTGACATAATTAAATCGGGTTTTCACAAAGAGAGTGTTAAAGATGAAAAAGGAAAAGATTTTGAATTTAATTTAAAAGATTTTTCTACAACTCTAACTCCGTCATCACCATGTTTATTGAGTACTACAAGCTCGTCTTCTCCTTTTGACGATGCTTTGTGTGGACTTAGTGTGGGGGAATTCCCTTATGTTCCCTTCCTTTTCTCCACCGAGGACGAGATATTTGATCCTGGAATTGCTTATATAGGGAAATCTCGGTCTTCCACCGATGCAATAAATGGAAAATCTTTTCATTTGATTGGTGCGAGTCTACCTCGAGTAGCTCATGTTTTTAGAGACTTACCCATTGTACCACCCTTCTATTTCTTCTCTCCTATTTTCTTCTACCCCATTGGGGTTTGTGTTGAAGAAGCGTTGTTTCGTCTTTCATCCGAAAACGAAGACGCTATCTTTGACCCCGGTATACGTTTATCGGATTTTTAAAGTACTCCACGTGCTTTTGGGCCTTGTTTATCATGTAAGCCCCACCAAAAAATGACCATACCATGATTATCCCTAAATGATCACATTAATGGGGATTCGAGTCGAGCTTTTGACTCGGTTATCAAAAACAAGGTGCCTCGTGGGGGAGACCCATGCCTATCCATGTACATATTATTGCTTTCTAATTAGTTTAATGTGAGGGGATTTGTGCCCTTCCAACCTTTGTTCCGTGGTTGTTTGTGAATTGTGGTTTTTAGATCATGATCTTCACGATTGGAGCCTCTCGTGTTTCGTTTTATGGGAGCACTCGATCGTTTGCTTTGGAGGCCTTTCCCAATATCCATATGATATATCCTTTTATGTTCTAACCTTAGGTTTTTAGCACACTTCATAAACGGCTATTACTTATTGGTTACACCCTTTCCATGCTAGATTAGGCATTCGACTACGTCTCTAGTATGGGGGTGTTTGCACCCCTAGACTCGAAACATTGAGGACAATGTTTAACTTTAGTATGGGGGGTGAATAGATTCTTTCCTTGCCAAACCTTCACGCTTTCCAAAGTTTATCTTTTTGTTTATCATTTTCTTGCAAAATAAGGCTAAAAATGGCCAAATTTTAAAATTTTTCTCATGTTTCATAAGTGTTTGAAGACACGAATGTAGATTTTACGATGGCGAGAATGAGAGTAATTTTTGACTCGACCGTGCGTGTTGAGCACTTAGCTTTGATTCCTTAACTACACATTAGGCTAAGTCTCTTAAAAGAGGACGAGAAATGATAGAGTTAATTATAAGTTACTATGCTAAACGTAGAGTACTCGTATTCTTTCAAAAACTCATGTGTTCTCGTTGTTTGCTTATTCTCCCTTCGCTTGCAAATATTTTTTGCTTAATAAATATTGACTTAGCGGTTTAGTTTTGATTGTTGGGTTTCTAGTCTTTTCTAGTAGCTTCCGTGTAATTAAATTGGGAAGACATTAAGGTATCGCCAGCGTCACGGTTTTGAAGTATTGGCACCCGAATAATCGAAAGCTTCACCTAATAATAAGATTTCAAGTGCTCACCTAAATCAAGCAAACAATTTGAAGCCCCACAAGGCCTAAAATCTATGCAAAATTGAAAGTGAATCAAGCCTTAATCTTCGAAGCTTTAAAGATCCAAAATTCGCTTTAGCGTGAGGATATACGTCTTTGGCTAATAAAACCACCGATGAGGCGGATAATAAAAGGCAAGGCAAGACCGAAGTCATAATAAAAGCTTCATGGCGAAGTTGAATAAAAGATGGAGGTAAACCAAAGATAATAAGGTCCTTCCGTTAGGGGGCATATAAAAGTCTTGGTAATAAGTCTCATGTTCAAAACCGTTATAAAACCGTGTTTATCGATTCTTCTTGTCAACTTAATTTTTTAACATCGTTTTCTATTAAGAGGGGTTATTGATTTGATGATCTTAGTTACACCGTTAGGACTCTATTTTTAGACCTAAATCTCTATTATCGCATAAGTAAAATAATGTATCTTCGTGATCATTAAGACATAATAAAATATAAGAGATACAACTTAGGAATAATGGGAGAATAAGTACGTGATTAGGGCATATGAGTAGTGTTAGCATTACTAACTTATAATGACAATGATCTCGTTGCACGCTTAGCATGGAATTGGGGTGAAAATCGAGGACGATGAAATTATTTCTAACGAAGCATTCACGTGTTCTTATTCTATGAACCTAAACGTCCCATTTTGCGATGAAAATCATACATTATGTCTAAAACACAAGTAGTAGCAACAGTGTAGTGTAGTTAGTTTATCATTTGAATAAAAGTGAATAAAATTAAATTTTGGAGATGCTTTGATACTTTATTCTAGCATTGCGTGAGGGCACGGCAATGGTTTAGTATGGGGGAGTGATGAGACTGCTTTTATACATAGTCTCATCGTCCAAAACGGCCTTAAAATGCATAAAATATCATCAAAAGTGCCAAATATATGCTCGTGTTTGTTACTTGTGTATTTTTAGGTACGGATATTGAGGAAATGGCAAAAGATCACAAGAATCATTCAAAAACGAACACGGGAAACGAAGCCGCACAATGAACCGGGCCCAAGTTTAGAAATTTGCAAAATGACCCTTGAAGAATTGAAGATTGGCAATTTTGGTCCCTCATCTTTTAAGAAGTTGTCACAAATGACCCTCCAAATGTCATTTGTACAAATATGGTCCTTATTGTTTAAATATTGTACAAGACCAGTCCTTGAAGAATCCAAGAATTACATTTAAAGCCCTTGTTAAAAGTATGGAAAAGTATTTGTGCCAGATTTGACAAGTGGTGCAAAGTGTTTACAAAGGAAAATAGGGTTTTGGGCTGTTAATTACAAAGTGACAAAAGGAAAGGAGTTTAGGGGCTATTTGGGTCAAACATAAAAACTTTCCCACCCACTCAGCTTGTGACACCTCAGCCCTACCCACCCACCAACCCATTAACCCTACCCATAACCTAACCCAACCCAGTCCACAACCCACCCGGTTTTCATTTAAAAACATGGTCAAAAGGTCAACAAACTTTCCCACTAAAACACAATTTCAAAATGAGTTTATTCCCTTTTTGGATTAAACCTGGCCTAATCACCACTTAAACCCTAATCCCCACCCAGTTCCAATTTCACCCAAATCAAGGGGTTATTGGCTTAACTTGTCCAGATCCTTAATTCACTTTACTCTCACCTAAACCCACATCACAAAACACACTCACATGTCCTGTAGGACCTACCCCGACCTTCCCCTGCACAAGTCACTTTCCCCCAAACCCCAAAACCGACCAAGTGAACGTATAGGATCACTCTCCTTGGTCCCCAAGGCATTTTGGACGACTTTGATCAACTTTTGCAAGCTGTCAATCACATGGGACGTTTTTGACCCAAAATCAGTCAAATCTTCAAAGGGCTTTTTAGAGAATTCCACAATTAGGGTTTCAAGCATTGTAATATTTTATTCAGTATTCTAGAATAGTCTTTTAGCAGTATTTAAAGAGAATGAGACTTGTTCATTCCTTGTTCCAGATTTTTCTCCAAAAAATTGTAATCCCTTTTTTATGAATATTAAAGTTGGTATTTGTTAAAATACAAGTGTAATTCCTTTTACTGTTTTTAAAAAGTTGGTATATCTTTGTTGAGAAAAATCTGAGTTCCATTTATAACTTATTCAAACATTTGGTGTTTGAATTTTTCAGAAACATAGTTTCTGAATTTGGGAGATTATTGGTGTTATCTGTTTCAAAGTTTAGTGTTAAGAGGTTCAAGTTATTTGATGATAAAGTGTTTTTAAAACGTTTTGAGAAGGTTTGAAAGTTTGAAGAAAAAGATTTTTAAGAAAGTATAAAAGAAAACAGAATATACATATACTTGCTTGTATTTCTTTTTGATTTTCTTAAACAGGATTGGAGAAGCTGATTTGTCAAAGATTCTGCATACACCCGAGTGTATTGGAGGTGGTTTAACATCCACAAAGGGACCTGGATGTAGGTCCCTTAGGTAAAATCATTTTCCCTTTTTATTTTCAGTTTTGTTGAATTTGTATGAGATTTGTGGATTTGCATGCTAAGTGTGTAATATTGGTTTGGTTTGTGTTCAAATGGTATATTATGCATGTTAGGGTGGGTAGAAATTAATTTGGAAGTGTTTTGATTCAAGTAGGTTTGAAAAAAGTTGAAAACAGAAACTTAAGGGGTGTTTGGATTTACACATTGTTTGAGTTTCCTTGGTTGAATTTGTGTTAAAACCTAATTAGAAACACTTCTTTGGTGCTTCTCATATGTTATGTGCACATTGGAATCAGTTTAATAGGTTATTATACACATTTGCATGATCAAAAGTTGGTAAAAATAACAAAAATCAGAAAACTGCATATTGTTCCTGATTTTGTGTTGATTTGACCTTCAAATTTGTAAGACTGCTAGGTTTTTGGTTGTTTAAGGAGTGTGAATCTTTGATATATCACTTGCTTAACTTGTGTACAAAATTTGAGCATCTAAATCTCATTATTGTGCTTGTAACCTAGCTAAAACAACCACCAGACTTAGATAGCATATCAGAAACTTGATTTTGCCCTTTTTGAGCTATTTTGACTTGGATTTTGTGTGCAATCTGTTGTTTTGTGTGTTTTCTTGACTCCCTATACTCCAAAGAGTATAGGGGTGCCTTTGTCTACCAACAAACACCCACAAACTCTCAAAGCCAAGCTCCTCTTGGTTGTCCAACTGCACAAGCAAAATTTCACTTGTTCATCAGTCACCAAGCCCAACTGGGCACGTTTTGGCTTCAAATAGCTTGAATCTTTGATAATTTTGGATTTGGTTTGTGTTTATAAGCTATAATAGTGCTACTGTTTGAGTTTTAAAAAAAAAAAAAAAAAAAATTTTGTAAAAAGTCCACCCTGCCTGGACTCGAACACGCGACCCCTCGCTGGGGGATTGAACGTGTTTACCAGTGATCTAGATGGACCTTTTACGTTTACCTTTCATTTCAGTAAGTATATATGGTATTTTTGTTTTGGCTTTTGTTTAATAAGCCGTAGCTTATTTCCATTTTTCCAGCTTATTTAATAAGCTTATTTAGCTTAGCTCATTTTTCTTAGGTTTATATTAGTATTTTAGATCTTTCTGTTTTAAAATTTTATTTTTCCCTTTATTTAATCATTTATTAGGATTATTTTTAGTTTTATTTTTAGAAAGTAATTAAAAAATAGTAAACAGTAATTTAAAAATCCAAAAAAAATAGTTTTTAGGTTTTAATTAAGTTATTTGAGGTTTACATTCAAAAAAGTTTTCAAAACGTCTTATTTTTAATTTTATTTAATTTTAGGGTTTTTAGACAACTTTAAAAATTAATATAAAATTAATTAAAAGGTTTTAGGAGCTTTAATTTTCATTTTTGTCTTAGTTAGAATATTTAGGATTTTTGAGAATTTTTTAGAATTTATTTAAGAACTTTTTATTTTTTTTTATTATTTTAATATTATTTTATTAGAAAAAATTCAAAGTTTTATTTTTAACTTTTTTTCATTTTTCCTAGATTCTAGACATTAAAATAGGAACTTTTTCACTTTCCAAATATTTTTTAGGCCTTTCATTTATTTTTTAGAATTAATTTAAGATTTAATAGATTTTAATAGTTTTTAGGAGTTTAAAAATAGTTTAATTTGGTTTTAAAATTTTTAAAAATAGTTTTTAGCTTAATTAGGTCATTTTTTAGGTTTACAAACTATTAAATCTTGTTTAGGGCTTTTTAATATTTAAAAGTGATTTTTAGGGCTTTAATTAGCATTAAAAAGTCATTATTAAATTAATTAAAAGGTTTTGGCAAGTTTGGATTTTTTGTAAACTCTTAGAATTTTATTGTGGATTTTTAGTAATTTTTAGGAATTTTTAGGTTAAAATTTTAAATTTTGTCGTTTTTACGTTTCTACGTCTTAACTTTCTAGTAGTGTTTTTGCCTATTTTTCTATTTTTTTTCGTCTTCGTCATTTTCTCTTCTCCTTTCTTGTTAATAATCAAAAACATTAATCAATCATTCATTACACAACACACGTGCCTCCTCGAGAGAACGAACTCACTTTTAGGGTCATTCACACACGGTTTTCCTAAATCGTCGTGCACGCTTGCCCTATTTACGTTTCCTAAAAGACGTATTTCTACGATTATCAATACTCTCTGAAAATATAGGGGATTTATTCTCCCTCGCGTGAATCACCCGCTCAAAGTGAAACCCCCAATTTTAATTGGTAATTATTTGATTAGGGTTAATTAGGGTTTGGGAGGAATAGTAAAAAAAATGCGTCTGGTTATTGTGGGATGGAGGAGAGGGAAAAGTTTCTTGTTTTTATCGAAAAGTTATTGTAAGTTGTGTGAATGGGTGAAAGGAACGTGTGTGGGTAAACATGTATATACACGTTTGACTAGAAAGTGAATAATAGTTTTCACTTTATAAAACTTAAACTCACCGTCCATAGTAAATTGACCTAATGGGCTTGAGCCCAAATTGATTATACTCCTCCGTTATTTGTTTGTTGTAAAAAAAATGGCTTAAGCCCAAATTGATCTCAATCCGTCCATAGTTATATCCAATTTGGGCCATAATGGGCCTTTTTCCAAATAGTAAACCTTCTTGAACTTCAAATGGGCTTTTGGAGCCCATTTTCTAAATGTGGGACCCACTTGTCGTCAAATTTGATAAATCCGTGTATAAAATGACTTGTTATCGGCTTTGTTGATCTTTTCATCAATCTCGTGTTGTTTTTGCCGGATTTCTTGAACTTGGTACCTACACAGACAAAACGAACAAAACATGCATATACAAGGTCTTTTTAATATATTTCATGCATTTTAAGCTCGATTTAAGATACAAATGATATGAGTAAAATCACTCATATCAAACTCCCCCTTGCTAAGCAATTGTCGTGTCCTCACGCAATGATAAAATAAAACTCTAGCTACACCATTATTCAACTTTTGAAACTTTATTTTGCAAACACATAATGTATTGCTTTCATTATTTGAAAAATAACTTTTAGGATCATAAAACTCAAATAGATTCATCGTCCCCGACTTTTCACTTTTCCATGCCAAGTGTAAAAACAAGATCATTGTCAATCATAAGCCCCAAAATTAAACCAACTCATACAAGTAATTTGTGTTAAACTCAATCTCCTATTATTCCTAATTGTATCTCTAGATTTTATTTGTCATTCACCCGTAGGCTCATTTGACTTATTTGATATTTATTAGTCCAAAAATGAAGGCAAGAACGGTGTAAACTCAACACTCAAAACCTAACCTCGACTTCAAAAACCGTTGTCACTAAAGAAAGCCCACATCAAGGATAACTTAACACGATTTGAGGGATAAATCCCCGGACCTGAAATTTGGCTAATAGGACTACTTAAAAGCAACAATAAAACCTCCAAAGTCAATTATGACCTTATTAATGTAGTTAGCAACAATTACATCATATCACCTTGTGGCTCTTTAAGATGCAATTGTGATCCTTATTTAATATCCACACTTGAAGGCTCCTTGGACAAAAATAAGGGAATTGACATTCACCATCCCACCTTATGGCTCATGATGATGAAGCAATTTTTATTCAACACGCCCCCTTGCCATACACCCTAAGGCTCTAGTGACATGGTTAGTTCTACATGACTCCCACCCGAAGGCTCCTAGAGAACATGTTTTAATTTATTATTCTTTATTAATATGATATTTATAGTAAGCCAAATTTCCGCAATCCCATGATCAAAAGTCCATGAAGCTGGCACCCTTAATGTGTTCTTACTTTAATTACAAGGGAAGAAAACGAAGGAGTTACGAGTTAAGATATCAAGTCTAAACCGCTAAAAACTTCATTTATTAAGCAATTATTATTCAAGCGTGAAAAATAAATACAAGGAGATTAAATCAAACACAAAAATACTTGCACAAAGAAGAATTAACCTTGGAAACTTATGATTAAACTCTATCATCTCTTGTTCTCCATACTGTAAAATTCCAAAAATGTGAAATCAGTGGATACTTAGCCTATTAAATCAAAGTTTTGGGTTTTCAAGTCATCTATAGGATCTTGCATCTTCTTATACTTTTTCAAGTTTTTAGAATTTGTGTTTTAAAGTTCCCTTGATAAACGACTTTCTAGGATCAATTATAGGAACTTGCGAAAAGTTCTTGTTCTTAACCCGTATGAGTTAAGACTTTCGCGTTTTAAAGCTCCCTATATAAAAGCCTAGCAAAACTTAATTCAAATACGTTAAGGAAAAGCAAAGGTAAAAACCGAGTCGAGTCAAAACCTATTTTTATTTTCACCAACGGAAAGCCTACATTTGTGTCAAAAGCACTTATTTTCTTTATTAAAAATTAAAAATAACTCTAAAAATTTAAAATTTTTATGAAAAATGAGAAAAAGAATTACGTTTAGACACGACAAAAGCAATAGCAAGCGATTATATCGATTGACTCCCCCATGCTAAAACCAAACATTGTCCTCAATGTTTCTTAGCTCAAGAGTAACACCCCCTTGCTAAGACACGAAGAGTCTAATGCAAATTCCTAGCATGGAAAGAGCACACAAATCTATAAGCCGTTTATTAATTATGCCTCAAGATAAAACGTTTGTCGATAAAAATCAAAGGATAGAGAGTGTGCCCCTTTTTGGCATTCAAAGTATGGAAGATCAAGTGGATCGGCAAAAACCGAACACGAGAGTCTTTAATGATTAGGGTCATACCTAAGATTCACAACACAACAAAACACGAGCACGAGCTTGAAAGATCAAGCCTTATTAGTTGTTAGAAAATAGAAAGAAGATAGAATGTATTGGACTCCCCAACAAGGCACCTCGTTTTTGTTAACTGAGTCTTGAGCTCGACTCGATCCCCGCATTCATTGGTCCTTAGGGAAAATGGTGTAAACTGGCATAATGGAATTGAATCCAACATAAAGCACGATACCAGGGTCAAAGATTACATCCTCGTTGTCGGATGACAAACGAAAGGATAAAACTCTAACGTAAATCTCTAAAAAGAGATGGTGGTCACAAATCACGAAATGGATGTAGCATGCTCCCCGAGATAAACTCGCACCAAGATGATCGAAAAATCTTTCAATTATTACATCGGTGAAAGGCCGAGATTTCCCTAAATCAACGATTCCGGGGTCGAATACCTCGTCCTCGGGAGAGAAAGGAATAGACAACACGGTGTCGTCCCCCCATGCTAATCCAAGATCATATAAAGCACATGGTAAAGGTGGTATAAAGTTCTCAACACTAGTGGTATCAATTTGCATGACTTTGTTGACCTTATCACTCTTAGGAATGTGATTAAAGGGGTCATGGTACTCAAAATGAGTCGCATGAAAAACCCGCACATTAAGATCAAAGCGAGTGGGAAGGATAATTGGAGCAAAAGTAATTTCTCCCTCTGGGTCAACATTATCATCATCATAAATTGGGTGATCAAACCAAGTATCTTCATCACCGTCATTAGACTCTTCCTCAAATTCTGAAGGAATGTCTATATAAAGAAACTCATCAACCTCCTTCAAAAGAAGATCATCATCACAAAGGTTGTGAGATGTAGGAAGTATGATGCTCTCAAAATCCTCTTGAAACAATGGATTATTGTTCATTGAAGCTTCAAAAAGAGGATTTCAGTAGGACACAAAAGTGTCATCAATCTTGTCATCACAAGAAATATCCGACAAGGTATCAAGTGTGTCACACTCGGATACAAGATTATCATTCTCATTAGAAGGAAATTCATCGGAGAATTCCTCGAGAATGGCAGGTAAAACATGAGAATCACGCTCGATCTCGAGATCGATAACGTCTTCACTTCCCCGTGGAAGTGGATCAACGATAACAAAAAGTTCATCGACGAATTTATCGCATGAATAGTCACTAACCTCACTCGGTGTGAAGTTAGGAATCAAAGGCTCTTCAACGGAAGATTGTGCCTTAGGAACATCAATTTGGTCCTTCGAAGAGAGTGAAAATGAGTCAATTTTCAAAGATTGTTCAATTAAAGCAATATCACTCTCGGGATCAAAATTCTCACTATCAAACTCACTAGCATCAAATGGTGCACTTAGGTATTCATCAATTTGTTTTTCAATCTTAGAACTATCATCCTCGTGTGGAGTGAGTGGAGATGAAGAAAGATTACAACATGATTCAACAAAGCAAGCATCTTCCTTTAACTTAAAATTTTCTTCATCACAAAATGAGGTTTCCAAAATTGGAAAAACACCTTTATCAAAAAGAGCTTTCTTATTACTTTCAATAGTCTCAACAAGTTTTACACTTTCCACTTTCTTAGAAATAAATCTTGGAATCTTTTCCGGTTTGAAAACAATACTTTTGTCCCCATAAAACAATTTAATCTCTTCTTTCCTCATATCAACTTGAACATGAGTCGTGCACAAAAATGGCCATCCTAAAATAATAGGCACACGAGGATTGGTCTCATAATCAACTATAGCAAAATCGGCTAAGTACAAAAACTTTCCCACTTTAACAATGACATTTTCCGCTATACCAACCGGACGGGTGGTGGTACCATTAGCAAGCTCAATGATCATTCGAGTGGTACTAAGTGGTACATAGTCAATAGTTTTCCAAATGGCTAGGGGCATTAAGTTAAAGCTAGCTCCTAGATCAGTTAGGGCTTTGCATACCCCAAGCTCATTGAAAACACAAGGTATCAAGAATTGACCCGGATCTTTATATTTCTCGGGAAAGAAATCAAAGAAAACCGAGGTACTAATCACATTCAAAGTAGCCTTGGTGACATCTAGAAAGGTTTCCTTAGGTGGAGGATTAAACTCAATCACTTAAACTTCTTCTAAATTATCACAATCATCATAAACGGTTATGGCCTTAAGCTCTCCCTTTGGGTTTGGAATGGTGTTACTAGGTAAGCAACCCGAAGAAGATGATGGTTTAGACATAAATCCCTCAAACATCGAAAGCAATTTATTTTGACTTTGTTCCAAACTTTGTTGCATACGATTTTGACTTTGCTCTAGCCTTTGTTGATTAAGCTCAATCTTGTTATTTTGCCCTTTAATCATATTTTGAAAATCAAGTTTCAAAGTATTAATTTGCCCTTGAATGTTGTTTTGAAAAGCTTTCAAATTTACCTCATTCGACTTGATATAGCTTGACAAATCATTTTGATTATTGCTTTGAAAACCTTGATTGTTTTGATTAGCATTAAACCCATTTCCTTGATTGTAATTCCCTTGGTTACCACGGTTAAAATTATTCCCATTGTTCCCATTGTTGTACCTATTTTGAACCGGTGGAAAACTCGGTGGAGCAACATGATTTTGACGAGGAACTTGACCGTTGGAGCCATAAGTTCCCGTCGCGGAAAAAGCACTAGCTTGATCAAACCCCGTGGTTGAACAAGCATAATTAGGATGTGCTCCACCACATGATACACAAACATTCTCAACCATATTAATCGATCCATGAGGATTCTTCCTAATCTCATTCAACAATGTCGCAAATCCATTATCAATCTTAGAGTCCAATCTAGCAATCTCGATATTAGATGAATTCACATTGGAAACACTCGGTGTGTTTCGTGAATATTGTGCTCTAGACTTATTCTCAATTATACACCACGCGTCTCTCGGAGTTTTTCTTAAAATATTACCACCCGCGGCGGCATTTAAAGAATCTTGTTCAATCATATTAAGCCCATTATAAAAAGTATTTATTTGATGCAATTCCGAGAAACCGTGGTGTGGAAATTGTCTCAACAAATCTTTAAACCTTTCCCAAGCAACCCCAAACGATTCATGCACTTTTTGTTCAAATCTAGTGATCTCGTTCTTAAAGTGTGTTGTTTTGGACGGTGGAAAGAAATAATTCATGAACTTAGACACTAAATCATCCCATGTCGAAATCGAACCCGGTGGTTCTTTCTCATACCAAATCTTAGCATTACCCTCGAGCGAGTACGGAAAAAGCATGAGCTTAATCGCGTCATTCGGCACATCTCTAAACTTGAGAGTCGAGGTAATTCAAAGAAAATTCCGAATGTGAGAATGCGGGTTATCGGTCTCATTGCCACGAAATTGGTCGGCACAAATGAGCGATAAAAGACCCGTCTTAATCTCATAATGATCCGCCAAAATAGCCGGCACAACGATTGCTTCCCCATACCCTTCGGTGGGTGCACGGAGCAATTCCTCTATTGTTCGGTTATCGGCCATCTCTACAACAATAGGTGGAAGCTCGGGTTCCACTATTCGTTGTTGACGATTTCTATTTCTACGAGGAATATTTTCAAGCCTATTAAAATCAATCATAAGTCGAGAAGAACGTAATTGCATACACTACAAAGACGAGAATTTAGAGGATTGAAGAAAAGAGATTAGTCAAGAAGAAGAATATTTTTGGTATTTTTATTTGGTATTGCTCAATCAAAAATGATCGATAAAAAACAAGGAATAAGGATAACTACTATGGAAGTAAATTACCCTCGGTCGACTTTGAAACAATAGGTGTGATACCCCATTTTGATAATGGAAATGTCACATGCAATTATGGCGTGTCATCAAAGCATACAAGGAAAAATGTCTAAACATTACATGACCATAAAAGGAAAATACCGGAATCAAACATCAGTAGTCCAAATGTAAAGCCCATCACACACAAACATAAGTATAGTAAAGAAAAGGACTAAACAATCTCCATAGCAAATGTATCATAAGAAAGGAAATGCATAAAGTAAAGAAAGCTAGAAAGCTTCCAGTCCATATGCACGTACTCTTAATGTCTACGAGCGTCCCTGAGTACCGGCCGTTTAGGGAACATAGAAAAGGAAAACGGCTGAGCAATACGCTCAGTGCACGGATGTACAATAAAGCATGAATAGGATAAGCATATAACATATAACAGCGGAAGAAAACTAAGTCCCGAGTAACCTGGTTAAGTCTTGATAAAACTGGTTTTATAGTATGAAAGCTTTATGTTTATCTTGTAAAAACTGTTTATCATCTTTTACCATTAGCCAATATAGGTCATGAAAATCCACCGTGCATGAATACTTGGAGGGGTGACCTCATCATGCAAATTAGAGGGGCTGCCTCTAATTTAATATACTGGTTTTTGGGTAGGAGGGATCAGCTCATTGTGAAGGATGCAAGGCACACACCACATTCACCATGAAATCCTGACTGAAAACATGTAACTAGGATGCACCCATACGCCCCACATGATAAATATAATATAAATGGCCAAAAGCTGAAGGGACGCCACGAGCAATCACTCCATCGTGGTGAAGTCATAACATCAGTGCCTCTAATGTTATGGTTATGGTACCTCCATAACTAGGTGAAACTGGTCATGCATGTATATGGCTATAGGTATTCTTAATTAAGCATAAGCAAATCAAACACGTAACTTATACTACAGGAAAACATTTGGCTACATACGGGGAATCCTAATAAGGAAAGAATGTCCATACTGAAAGGACGTGAATCCGTACCTTATGTCCAGTGAACGAAGGAGATGAACTGAGAGGAATCCTACTTCCGTATAACTAGTGCTACATAAATACATACATGAATAAGTATCTGCTTACTAAATACGTAGCTGGTTCTATGTCATGTCTTAGCTTATTTTATATGTTCTTACCATGCTTTACTGTTTAAAGCCTTAAACTGTGTTTATCTTATATTCTGTTTAATCTGATTAAGTATTTCTGGTATTTCATGTATTATTATACTTACTGTGTAATAATAAGTAACTTTCCAAAAATAGCAGGTTTCCTAAAATAGAAAGTTTCCAAAAATAGAAAGTTTCGAAAAACAGAAAGTTTCCAAAAATTGAAAGTTTCCAAAAATAGAATTACTGCTTAAAATAGATAAGCTTCTAAAAATGGAAAGTTTCCATAAATAGATCAGCTGCCTTAATTAAATAAGTTTCCATAAATAGATTAGCTGCCTGAAATAAATAAGTTTCTAAAAATAGAAGGTTTCCATAAATAGATTAGCTGCCTTATTTAATTAAGTTTCTAAAAATAGAAAGTTTCCATAATTATAAATAAGCTAAGTATATAAGCCTAAGTGTTTTCATGATTATTTTCTAAGTCATATGATATAATGTATAGTTTATTAATTATTTCATGTAATTAAAATAAACTATAGGTTAAGATATTTAATTAAAGTATAACATGTTTTTAATTAAATAAAGTTAAATACTTAGGTTAAAACATGTATTATTATTTATTAATAATAAAACCTAAGTCATGTTAATTAATTAATTATAACCATGGTTTTTAAATAATTAATTAATTATAAGTCTAAAATATAATAATACTTAGGTTAATTAATTTCATGATTATTAATAATTAAAATAACCTAAGTCATGTTATTAAATTAATCATGTCATGTTATTAATTTAATTTTAACATAAGATCATAAAAATAAAAAAAAATTAAACATACACCATGAACCGGATCTTGACTAAGAACCATGAACCGGACATGAAATCGACACCATACCCCAAACCAAGTCGGGGTACCCCTTGTCTTGATGCTGCCGTGGGACCCAAACCAACCAACCAGGACCATATGGTCTCGGTGGTGGTCAAGTGGCCAAACCGAGACCCTATTGGGTTCGGTGTAGGCTGCGGCCAAAACAAAAACACCCCTAAACATCCCTTTTGATTTTATTCCAACCCTAATTCATGTTAGATCTATGATTTAATTAGGTTTTATAAAAAACATAACATGTTCTTAATTAATTAAAAGATTAAATCAAAAGGAAAAAGGTTTAAATGATTTACCGAACACGTGGATCAAAATAACGATGAACAAACACGAACACCAACAACAATTCCAAGATACAAGATCAACAAACACCCCTTTTGGTGTTTTGAAGGTGGCGGCCAAAAGAGAAAAAGAAGGAGGAGAGGAGGATTTTAAGTTTTCTGTAAAATCTTCTGTAAAACAATAATGAGTAGTGTAATTTCCTTAACCTCCTTTTTAGTGAAAAATTGAAATGGGCTTGTCCCATTTCTTCCTTGTAGCCGCGGGTAGGGGGCCCCACATGGGGTACCCGTACCTTTTTCCGTGTCTCGATGTTTAGTTATTCGTTCGTGATTATTTGTGTTCGCGTTTTATGTATTCTCGTTACCTAATTATCGTGATCTAATATATTTATTTACGCTCGTAATAAATATATATACGTAATTAATAATAGTTCGTGTTTTAATTACGTTCATGATTTCATGATCGCATGTTCGTGATTAATTATTGTCAAATAATTATTACGTGTTCGTGCGTAGTAAATACTTATCGTGTTCTAACACGTACGTAATACGTAAAATCCAAACACGTAATCGTAATCATGCTATATTAGGAAAGTTTTAATCTAGTACGTACGATCTTAAGGGTACTATTCATGGTAAAAGCATGCAGGTTTTACAACTCTTCCCCCCTAAAAAGAATAAGTCGTCCCCGAATTATAGATAAAGTAAACTGGAAAAGAAGAACATACCCGAATTCAAAATATGAAATGAGGGTAAGAAGCCCGGATAGACTCCTCTGTTTCCCAAGTGGCTTCCCGCTCGGTATGATCCCTCCATAGGATTTTGACGAATGGAATCGTCTTCTTTCTCATGACTCGTTCTTGTCTGTTAAGAACTCGTTCGGGTTCTTCTATAAAAGTGAGATCTTCACGTATCTGTTCTAGTGGATACTGAACCATGTGAAGGGGATGATACTGGTACCCTCTGAGTAAGGACACATGAAACACATTGTGCACATGCGAAATCTGCGGAGGTAACGCCAATCGGTAAGATACTTCACCGACTCGTTCAGTGATATCAAACGGTCCGATGAAACGAGGACTGAGCTTCCCTTTAATCCCGAAGCGTCTAACACCACGTGCCGGCGAAACCTTAAGGAAGACGTGATCTCCTACGTTAAAATGTATGTCCCTACGATGCTTATCGACGTAACTCTTCTGACGTGACCGTGCTTCCTGAATTTTCTGCTTAGCTACTACGATCTTCTCATTGGTCATCTTTATGATTTCTGGTCCTTCAAGTGTTCGCTCACCAAGCTGATCCCAACAGATTGGGGCGCGACACTTTCTGCCATACAACATTTCGAAAGGAGCACACTTGATACATGCGTGCCAACTGTTGTTGTATGCAAACTCCATCAAACAGATGTAATCGTCCCAATCACCCGTCCATTCCAACGCACATGACCTCAACATATTTTCCAATGTCTGAATGGTTCGCTCCGACTGTCTGTCCGTTTGAGGATGAAAAGCCGTGCTAAGTTTAAGTTGTGTACCCCAAGCTTTCTGCAGACTCTTCCAAAAGCGTGAAGTGAATCAAGGATCTCTGTCTGAGACGATGCTGGATGGTGCACCGTGGAGTCTCATGATCTCTCTTCTGTACGTATCTGCGAGTTTACTTACCGGATCTTCCTTGCGGATCGGTAAGAAATGAGCTGATTTGGTAAGTCGATCTACGATAACCCAAATTGCATCGTGCTTCCTCTTGGTAGGCGGAAGACCAGTAACAAAATCCATGGTGATTTTGTCCCACTTCCACTCTGGAATATCTAACGGTTGAAGGAGACCGCCCGGTCGCTGATTGATGAGATGGCATTTATACATGATCTCATCGTTCTTTTCGGGCTTTAAATGCATAAAAATGTCATAATATACCATATATATGCTTGTGTTTGTTTACTTGTGTATTTTAGGTATGGATATCGTGAAAAAGACAAAAGATCACAAGTTACAAGGAAAAACGGACACGAGAAACAAAGTTGTACAAAGAACCGGGCCCTAATCATGGAATACTCAACAAATACCCTTGAAGACTTGAAGACAAACAAGATTGATCCTCATTCATTGAAGAAATGACACTTAAAACCCTTGTATATTGATAATTACAAGTTTGGTCCCTTAAGTTTGTCAAAATTACACAAAAGGTCCTTCAACTTTGAAGAAATGGCAAGATTAGTCCCTCAACAATTTCAAATTGTCAATTATGGTCCCTCATCAAGCCAAAGATACACTGAAGACCTTTGAAGATCAACATTGTCAAAAATCAGCCCTTGAAATATGCAAAAGTGTCAAAAATAACCCTTGAAACACTTTTTGGAAAGTTTGGTGCCAAAAATGACAAAGGCTGAAAGTTGTTACAAAGGATTTAGACGCTGACAGACTTTTAAACACAAAAGACCAAAGGAAGGAAGAAAAAGGACCAAGGTTGCCAAGTTTATAAGTTTAAACTAAACAAACACGCGCCAAACACAATTTCCCCACTAAAATCGGATCAAACGTGTCACTATTCACACGTATGAACCCAGATTTAACTTTTTACCAACAAGGGGGTTTTTATAATTACTTACACCAAAACACAATTAACCTTCACACGAATCCATCCCATGCCTAAACTCACACTCCCACTCACCCAAAGGACCCCACCATTCAAACCGTTTCACCTATCACATCACTACTTGTCCTCCAAGTCATCCAACGTGGCAAAATCAACAGCTATGACTCTTTGCTTCATATCAAAGCTGAAATGAACGTCCAAGATGAATTTGAACAGCTCATTCCATCAAAACGTCTAGAAGGACTTAGGGCATTTAGGGAATTTCACTTCTAGGGTTTGTGAATAGTGCTAGCCTTGGCATTTGCCTATATAAAGACTCCTCAACCTGTGAGAGAGCTTTGTTCCAGATTTTAGCTTTTAAATCTTTGTAATTCCTTTTTATGAAATAAAGTTTGAATTTCTTAAAATTTTGAATTCTAATCTGTTATTTATAAAAGTTTGGTGTTTGATAAGCTAAAATCTGAGTTCCATTATCTTGTTTGAAGGTTTTTGAGGCAAGGTTATAAGTGATTAAGCTTGTGCATCAAAAATCAGGAAGTTGGAATTATTTTGATCTCACCTTGTGGTTTGTTCTTCTTAGCAGCTTGGAAGCTGGTACTTGTTCTGCTAGTACCTAAGCTCAAACAATCCAGGGCCTAGATGTAGGTCTTGGAGGTTTGCATCCTTCTCCCTTTTCATTTTCTCTTTTATTTTTCTGAATTTGGTGATTATTGCATGTTTATGCTTGAATCTGTGATATTGTGGTTGTTTATTGTTGATTTGGCTTGGTTTGATGTTATTGAGGTGTTATTGATCTGATTTGTGGGTAAAATCTACATAAGCCTTTGAAAAATTGTGAAAACAAGTTTTAAAAGGGTGTTTGGGTTTACTGCATAAGTTAGGATTGTGGTTTGTTAAGTGCTTGTTTTGTGTAAGCAAGTGTTGGTATCTGTTATTTAGGTGTATTTGTTCATCTGTTTGCAGGATTTGTGGGTTTGAACACATAGATTCATTATTTGGCTATAAAATCTTAAAAACTTGGTAAAATTGGCTAGGATTTTGAGGACACCTAGATCTAAGCTTAGGCTAGGGCTAACAAGTGCTAAATCTGAGTTAATCACACCAGGGAAGAAGGATTTGAGGCTTGAAATTGGATCAAGTGCCAAATAGATCAGCAAAACTTGTCTGCATATTGTTCATTGTTCATCAGAAACATTTTGTGCTTTGATCTTGTTGATTACTTTGATTCAGTGTTTGATTCTTGTTGCTTTGTGTTTGTTCTTAGTTTATATAGCTTGTGTATGCATCTTGTTATGTTTGGTTGGCTTATACAGTCTAAATCTGCTTATCATCGGTTTTCTTGGTTTTTCTTGTAAAAATACAAAATGATTGTAGTAAATTACAACTCTTGTTTAGGAAAACAAAGAGCGTAAAATAGGGTAAGTATCGAGTGATGATTTAGGAAAATCATCACTAATGACCCTTAAGGTATGAAAGTTCGTTTCCCAAGGAGGTATATGTGTGTGAGAAATTTGTGATATGTTTGTGATTAATGATTGGTTTAGAAGGGGATGAGAAAAGAAGATGACGAAGACGTAAAAATAAAAATAAACACTACTAGAAAGTTAAAACGTAGAACTTTAAAAACCACAAAAATAAAAATTAATTCTAAAAATTACCAAAAATTCACCAAAAATCAAAATAAATAAACTAAGAGTTTACCAATGATCAAAACTTTTTCAAACCTTTTAAATAATTAAATTTTCAATTTTTAAATGCTAATTAAAGCCCTAAAAATAAAATAAATTATCAAAAAGCCCAAATAAAGATTTTTCAATTGGTAAGCCTCTAAAATGACCTAAAAAGATTAAAAACTATTTTTAAAAATTTTTAAACTAATAAAAACTATTTAAAATGATTTAAAAACTATTAAAACTTAAAATAATTATAAAAATTAATCTAAAAGAGATAAAATTATTCTAAAAGTTGCTAAATTCTTATTTTAATGTATTAAACCTAAGAAAAATGTAAAAAGTTGGAAAATGTGAAATTCTAAAAATAATAATAAAATAATAATAAAATAATAATAAAATAATATTAAAAATCCAAAAATTATAAAAAACTCTAAAAACTTGCAAACTAGTTTATTTTAACCTAAATAATCAGAAAATCAAAGTGAAATTACCAGAATACCCCTATTGGGCCCTCAAATGGGCCAAAACCAAAAACAGTCAACCAAATTGGGCTTTTGGGCCCAAAACGTCAAACTTGGCCCAATTGACTTGGAAAAGCCCTATCTGACTCAAAATTCAATTCTAAGAACAAAACTCTAAAGGCCCAAAAGCTGAAAATGAGCTTATCACAGCTTATTGAACACTCAGCTTATTCTTATTGGGCTTTTCAGCCCATTAAGCAATAAGCTAATGCCATAAGCTCTAATTTGACACACAACCTTCTTTTGGGATGCTTATGAGATCTGTAGAAAGAAATTTTGAAAAAGCTCACTCAATAAGCCAGAAATAAGCAAAGTAAAAATTCACTAAAAGACAAAATAGTCGTTTTAGAGATTTAGGGCACCTCAGGACTTGATTCAACTTGCAAAAGATCACAAATGGACTCAATAAGCAAAATCAATCAACAAAAATCCAATAAGCACAACCAATAAGCCAGAATAAGCACAAATGAGCTTATGAAAAAGTCAATGGAGTTGGTTTTCTAGTCAAACCCTAAAGTCAACCACCCAAATGCTCCATTATGAACAAATGGGTCAAAATATGAGCACCTATTACAAAAACAAAGTTGTTGCTGGTTAAAATAAGCTATTATAGCTTATTGATAAGCTGAACCCAGTTTTACACTATCAGTGGCAACTAGCAGGGGAAAGGAGTTCCCACTGCTTTGACTATTTAACCAAGCTTATATGAGAGTTCTGGTTTGATTCAATTGGAAACAAAGGCACCCTTGTGATCACTGAATCAAAAGGAGTCAATAGCAACAAGAAAATCACAATTTGGTTCACACAATAAGCCACAATAAGCCAAACAGTCACCAGATATGCACCAGATATGGAAATAAGCAGTTAAGCACTTAATAAGCAGATTTAGACTGTATAAGCCAACCAAACATAACAAGATGCATACACAAGCTATATAAACTAAGAACAAACACAAAGCAACAAGAATCAAACACTGAATCAAAGTAATCAACAAGATCAAAGCACAAAATGTTTCTGATGAACAATGAACAATATGCAGACAAGTTTTGCTGATCTATTTGGCACTTGATCCAATTTCAAGCCTCAAATCCTTCTTCCCTGGTGTGATTAACTCAGATTTAGCACTTGTTAGCCCTAGCCTAAGCTTAGATCTAGGTGTCCTCAAAATCCTAGCCAATTTTACCAAGTTTTTAAGATTTTATAGCCAAATAATGAATCTATGTGTTCAAACCCACAAATCCTGCAAACAGATGAACAAATACACCTAAATAACAGATACCAACACTTGCTTACACAAAACAAGCACTTAACAAACCACAATCCTAACTTATGCAGTAAACCTAAACACCCTTTTAAAACTTGTTTTCACAATTTTTCAAAGGCTTATGCAGATTTTACCCACAAATCAGATCAATAACACCTCAATAACATCAAACCAAGCCAAATCAACAATAAACAACCACAATATCACAGATTCAAGCATAAACATGCAATAATCACCAAATTCAGAAAAATAAAAGAGAAAATGAAAAGGGAGAAGGATGCAAACCTCCAAGACCTACATCCAGGCCCTGGATTGTTTGAGCTTAGGTACTAGCAGAACAAGTACCAGCTTCCAAGCTGCTAAGAAGAACAAACCACAAGGTGAGATCAAAATAATTCCAACTTCCTGATTTTTGATGCACAAGCTTAATCACTTAAAACCTTGCCTCAAAAACCTTCAAACAAGATAATGGAACTCAGATTTTAGCTTATCAAACACCAAACTTTTATAAATAACATATTAGAATTCAAAATTTTAAGAAATTCAAACTTTATTTCATAAAAAGGAATTACAAAGATTTAAAAGCTAAAATCTGGAACAAAGCTCTCTCACAGGTTGAGGAGTCTTTATATAGGCAAATGCCAAGGCTAGAACTATTCACAAACCCTAGAAGTGAAATTCCCTAAATGCCCTAAGTCCTTCTAGACGTTTTGATGGAATGAGCTGTTCAAATTCATCTTGGACGTTCATTTCAGCTTTGATATGAAGCAAAGAGTCATAGTTGTTGATTTTGCCACGTTGGATGACTTGGAGGACAAGTAGTGATGTGATAGGTGAAACGGTTTGAATGGTGGGGTCCTTTGGGTGAGTGGGAGTGTGAGTTTAGGCATGGGATGGATTCGTGTGAAGGTTAATTGTGTTTTGGTGTAAGTAATTGTAAAAACCCCCTAGTTGGTAAAAAGTTAAATCTGGGTTCATACGTGTGAATAGTGACACGTTTGATCTGATTTTAGTGGGGAAATTGTGTTTGGCGCGTGTTTGTTTAGTTTAAACTTATAAACTTGGCAACCTTGGTCCTTTTTCTTCCTTCCTTTTGTCTTTTGTGTTTAAAAGTCTGTCAACGTCTAAATCCTTTGTAACAACTTTCAGCCTTTGTCATTTTTGGCACCAAACTTTCCAAAAAGTGTTTCAAGGGTTATTTTTGACACTTTTGCATATTTCAAGGGCTGATTTTGGACAATGTTGATCTTCAAAGGTCTTCAATGTATCTTTGGCTTGATGAGGGACCATAATTGACAATTTGAAATTGTTGAGGGACTAATCTTGCCATTTCTTCAAAGTTGAAGGACCTTTTGTGTAATTTTGACAAACTTAAGGGACCAAACTTGTAATTATCAATATACAAGGGTTTTAAGTGTCATTTCTTCAATGAATGAGGATCAATCTTGTTTGTCTTCAAGTCTTCAAGGGTATTTGTTGAGTATTCCATGATTAGGGCCCGGTTCTTTGTACGGCTTTGTTTCTCGTGTCCGTTTTCCTTGTAACTTGTGATCTTTTGTCTTTTTCACGATATCCATACCTAAAATACACAATTAAACAAACACAAGCGTATATATGGTATATTATGACATTTTTATGCATTTAAAGCCCGAAAAGAACGATGAGATCATGTATAAATGCCATCTCATCACTCCCCCATACTAAGCCATTGTCGTGCCCTCACGCAATGCTAGAATAAAGTATCTAAGCATCACCAAAGTTCAATTTTATTAACCTTTATTGAAGAGTAAAAAGACTTGCAACTTACTACGATGATGTGTAAAGACATAACATATGATTTTCATCACAAAAAGTGACTTTTAGGGTCAAAGAATAGAAACAAGTAAATGTCCCTTAGAGTAAACTTCGTCATCCTTGATTGTCATACATTCCATGCTAAGTGCAAAAACGGGATCATTGTTGGTACAAGTCACAATGCTAACACTACTCATACATCCAAATTGTGTAATACTTTTTCTCCCCGCAATCCTAGTTATTATAAAAGGAAATGGGTTACTAGCATTTTTTTATCTATTTGTCATGGATCACAAGTGATTCATATTGACTTATTTGAGTAGTTATTAGTCCGAAAGCAAAGTAGCACGATTTGATCAATAGTTAGCCGAAGGACAAAATCTTTTAAAACGGCTTCTCGTGTATCTCCTTAAGTTCATATCTTGGCATAACTCGTTTCACGATTTGAGACCTTTCTCGGACCGATATTTGGCATGTACTTCATACTTCAAATCTTGGGAAGACGTTCTTGAAATTATGGTCTTCTCTTCATATATTTGGAATTTCTTCACTTGACGTTTTTGAGAGATTCTTCATATTTGGACCACGACTTCATCATTTTTCTTCAATCTTTACTTTGGATTTTGATATACAACGATCCGCCTCCTTTTCGGACTTGGATATATTCATCCTCATACCTTGTTAGGGTCTTTTTGGATAGACTTTCTCCATGATCTTTAGGGGAGTAATTGCTTTTCGTCGTGTGTCTCGATCCTTCATATTGATTTAGGAATAATGATACTTCACATCATCTTGGATCTTTAGCAAAAATAGAGCTCCTCATGCCTTGTTAGGGCCTTTTTGGATGATCGCCAATCTTCGCGTCCCGCTTCAATAAGTTATGCCTTGGCTATGAACTCTATTCAACCCCGAGCAACTTTTAAACGATCTTGCGCTAGAGGCTAAGTAACCTTTCAAATCGTACGACCTTACTTATTGCAATTATGATTTATTCCTAATGCATTGATCTTATGGGAAGAAAAAGCCACAATTAAAAACATATGAGTTTTTGAAAGAACACTTTCATGTTCTACGTTTAGCATGATCACTTTTCTAACTCTATCATTTCTCGTTCTTCACTATATAAAGACCTCTAATTAAAGAGACTCGTGAATACTTAGCCATGCAAGTCAAAATTAAGCCAAATTTGGATTAGCTTTCATTAAGACTATATCAAATCAAAGTTTTGGGTTTTCAAGCCACCTATAGGATCTTGCACTTTCTTGGACTTTTTCAAGTTTAGAGAATGCGTTTTAAAGTTCCCTTGATAAGTGACTTTTTAGGATCAATTATAGGAACTTGCGGAAAGTTCTTGTTCTTAACCCGTATGAATTAAGACTTTCGCGTTTTAAAGCTCCCTATATAAAAGTCTAGCAAAACTTGAATTGAGCGGGTTAAGGAATGTAAATGGCTCCAAATGCCCATCATGTCAAAAATTAACTCTTATTCTACCCAACGGAAAATATACATTCGTGTCTTAAAAACACTTATGAAAACTAAGAAAATTTTAAAAATTTGGCCATTTTTAGCCTTATTAGCAAAACAAAACATTGAAAGTTGGAAAGCGTGAGGGCGTAGCAAAGCAAGTACCTATTCACCCCCCATACTAAAAGCAAACATTGTCCTCAATGTTTCAAGTCTAAAGGTGGAGCACCCCCATACTAGAGACGAAGAGTCGAATGCTTAGGATCTAGCATGGAAAGGGTGATGAACAATATATCTAAAGTCGTTTATTAAGTATGCTAAAAAATAATTGTTAGAACAATAAAGGATATGTCATGGATTCGTGAAAAACTTCTTCAAACGAACGATGGAGGCTCACGTAAACGAACACGAGAGTCTTCAATCGTAGATGATGATGATCTAGATAACACAATCACAAACAACCACGAGACAACGAGTTGAAAGGGTACAAGTCCCCTTATTAGTGAATAGTAAGCATAAAGGATAAGCATGGGATCTCCCACAAGAGGCACCTCGTTTTTGATTACCGAGTCATGAGCTCGACTCGATCCCCTTAATGCTAATTATCATTAGGGAAGGTGACTTGGTCGAGGGAAACCATTGAAGGAATTTCCCCACCAAAGTAGTGTTTAAGCCTATGTCCATTCACCTTGAAATTAGGACCATCATCTTGAGCTAGCTCAATGGTCCCATAAGGAAACACTTGTGTAATGGTGAACGGACCCGATCAACGAGATTTCAATTTCCCGGAAAATATCTTAAGACGAGAGTTAAAAAGCAACGCTTGATCACCAACGTTAAAAACCCGGTTTTTAATTTTTGAATCATGAAACTTTTTAGTCTTTTCTTTAAAAATTAATGAATTTTCATAAGCATTATCTCTTAATTCATCCAATTCATTCAATTGTATTTTCCGGTGATCTCCCGTGGTCTTCAAGTCAAAGTTTGCATGCTTAAGGGCCCAATATGCCTTGTGCTCCAACTCAATGGGCAAATGACAATTCTTCCCATAGACTAACTTATAAGGAGTGCAACCGATAGGTGTCTTATAAGCGGTCCTAAAGACCCATAAAGCGTCATCGAGTTTGTCGGACCATGAAGCACGGTTTTCTCCAATTGACCTCTCTAAAATCCTCTTCAAAGCTCGGTTCGAAACCTCGACTTGCCCACTCGTTTGCGGGTGATAAGCCGTAGAAAGACGATGAGTAACTCCATATTTCTTTAGAACCTTTTCGAATTGGTCATTACAAAAATGGGTTCCACGATCGCTTATAATAGCACGAGGGGTTCCGAACCGAGAGAATAGTTGCTTCAAAAATTTCACTACCACACGAGCATCATTAGTAGGCAAAGCCTTAGCTTCCACCCACTTAGAAGGGTAGTCCACCGCGACGAGGATATATTTGTTGCCATGAGACGATGGGAACGGCCCCATAAAGTCTATTCCCCATATGTCAAAAATCTCACATACTTGAATTATGTTTTGCGGCATTTCATCACGTTGAGACGATTTTCCTTGACGTTGGCACGAATCACACGACTTCACAAGTGCGTGTGCATCACGATAGATAGAAGGCCAAAAGAAGCCGGCATCGAACACTTTCTTAGCCGTGAGATTAGCACCGTGGTGACCACTTGTGGGTCCCTCGTGACAAGCTCTAAGGATATTAGAAGCTTCGGCACCAAAAACACAACGTCGAACGAGTTGATCCGCACAAACTCGAAAGAGATAAGGGTCGTCCTAAAAATAGAACTTGACGTCACGAAAGAATTTTCGTTTTTGTTGTGTCGTCATAACCTTGATTATGAAATTGCCCGCATGGTAATTTGCAATGTCGGCAAACCATGGGGTGGTGTCTTTAGAATTCACTACATCGAGAGTCTCGAGAGGAAATGTTTCGGTGATTTCCTTGTTCTCGAAAACATCTTTGTGAGGATCTTCTAGACGAGAGAGATGATCGGCCGCTAGATTCTCGGCTCCTTTATTGTCAAGCACGGTGACATCAAATTCTTGGAGGAGGAGCATCCAACGAAGCAATCTCAGCTTAGCATCTTGCTTAGCTAAGAGATACTTGATAGCCGAATGGTCGGTATACACGATGCTTTTAGTCAAGACGAGATAAGGTCGGAATTTCTCAAAAGCATAGACCACGGCAAGGAATTCCTTTTCCGTTGTGGTGTACTTTAATTGAGCCTCGATCATCGTCTTAGTAGCATAATGGATAGGACGGAAATGCTTGTCATAACGTTGCCCTAAGACGGCCCCTATAGCATAATCACTTGCATCGCATATGATTTCAAAGGATAATTCCCAATTAGGAGCAACAAGAATGGGAGCTTCGGTAAGTTTCCTTTTGAGAGTTTCGAAAGCCTTAACACAATCCTCATTGAAGTTAAAAGGAGCATCCTTCTCGAGAAGGTGTGTCATAGGTCGAGAGATTTTCGAAAAGTCCTTGATGAAACGACGATAAAAGCCCGCGTGGCCTAGGAAACTCCTAACTCCCTTAACGGTTTTGGGATGAGGTAACTTGGCGATGACGTCTACTTTAGCTTTATCGACCTCAATCCCCGCCTTCGACACTTTATGTCCTAAGACGATTCCTTGTTTACACATAAAATGACATTTTTCCCAATTAAGCACAAGATTGGTTTCTTCACAACGTTTTAACATTTGCTCGAGATTAACTAAACATGACGTGAACGAATTACCAAACACCGAGAAGTCATCCATAAACACTTCCATCGACTTCTCGATCATATCGTGAAAAATTGCCATCATACACCGTTGAAACGTACCGGGTGCATTACAAAGTCCGAAAGGCATCCTACGATAAGTGAACGTTCCATAAGGACGCGTAAAAGTAGTCTTCTCTTGATCACGAGGGTCGATAGGGATTTGAAAGTAACCGGAAAAACCATCTAAAAAGCAATAGAATTCATTTCCCTCAAGTCGCTCCAACATTTGATCCATGAAGGGCAAAGGAAAGTGGTCTTTACGAGTGGCGTCATTTAACTTTCGGTAGTCAATACACACCCTCCAACCGGTCACAACACGAGTGGGAATTAACTCGTTGTTTTCATTAGGCACAACGGTCATTCCTCCCTTTTTAGGGACACAATGGATTGGGCTCACCCATGGGCTATCGGATATAGGATAAATCATTCCCGCGTCAAGGAGTTTAAGGACCTCCTTTTTAATGACATCGTGAATTTTGGGATTCACCCTTCTTTGACTTTGAATTGCGGGTTTGTAGTCCTCCTCCATTAAAATCTTGTGAGTACAAAATTTTGGGTCAATACCCTTAATGTCGGATATTTTCCACGCAATTGCCCCTTTATGAGCCTTAAGAACTTTCAAGAGCTCGGTTTTTTCATTATTAGCAAGACCTTTTGCAATAATAACCGGCAACTTGTCATCACCTTCCAAGAATGCGTATTCAAGGTGAGAAGGAAGATCTTTCAATTCAAGGATAGGTGGTTCCTCGATTGAAGATTTTGGTTCAACACTCATAACTTCCATCGGCGAAAGAAATGGTGGAATAGAAGTTTCATCACTAATCAACACCTCATCTTCATTGTCGATTTCATTTGAAGTGAGATCGCCTCCTTGGAATGGAGTGAGATTTGGTGTGGAACTAGCAAGAATCGGATCCAAAATAGTGGGATTGCCACTTGACGAGCTTGTGAAAACTCATCGCAAACCACATCAACGATGTCAATGTGATTGATGGTAGCGATTACATAAACATGAGAAGGTTTCGAGTTTTGAGTAGCGTTTATAACAAGTTCCTCTTCGTTGAATCTCAAAGTGATAGTTCTCGCATGAACATCGATAAGCGATCTCGAAGTGTCTAAAAATGAACGACCTAAAATTAGAGGAACTTGAGGATCCACGGGGATGTCAACTAATATAAAATCAACGGGATAGTAGAACTTCCCCACTTTCACGAAAACATCTTCGGCTACTCCACATGCCATAATCGTAGAATGATCGGCCATCTCGATAGACATGTTCGAAGGAATGAGAGCCGGAAGCGAAAGCGATTTCCAAATGGAAAATGGCATCAAATTAATGCTCGCACCAAGATCGGCCAAGGCGAGGCATTCTTTCATATCTTGTATGTCACAAGGAATGAGAAACTTTCCGGGATCACCAACTTTTTCCGGTATGCGGTTAAGATAAACCGAAGAACAATTAGCAAGCTTTGAAAGCTTTTCCTTATCGCTCATCATACTTTTAAAAGTGGAAGCAAAACGAGGCATATATAACAACGCGTCGGCTAAACTCACATCAAAATGCACTTGTTGAAACATTTTTATAAAAAGCTCGATTTGTTGTTTGTTACGTTCTTGCAACTTCTCTTTGTTTCGTCTCGAAGGGTAGGGTAAAGGTGGTGTGGGTTGGTCATTAGGAAACGGCCTTGGAAACTCGGGTTCCACAATTAGTATTGGTTCAACCGTAGGTGTGGTTTGAGCGGTACTTCGTGGGATTGTAATGTGCTCCTTTTCGACCATCACCTCGGGTTCTTTCTCGATTTCCTTCTCCGTAGAAGTACTTGGACGAGAGATTGGTTCCTTGAAAGTTTTACCACTTCGTGTAGTAATAACCTTCATTTCTCCCTTCGGGTTTGAAATGGTATCACTAGGAAGACCACCCGAGGAAGAGGGTTTACACATGATTGCTTCAAACATCTTAGCCATTCGGTCCTCAAATTTTGATTGCCTAGCATCCGCTTTTAATAACTCTTGCTTAATCTCATGTTGTCCTAATTCCATCTTTTGTTGATTTTGTTGAAGACGTTGGACATTTCCTTCCATTTTGTTTGCATGAGTTTTAAGTTCATTAGCAAGTTTATTTTTTAGCTCGTTTTTCAACTCGGATTTTAAGCTAATCATCTCACGTTGCATGTTATCAAATTTAGCATCATTTGCTTTAGCATAATCCAAAAATTCTCCTTGCAAATTTTTAGTGTGAGCATTTTGAAAACCTTGTGTAGTGTTTTGAAAATCACGGTTTTGGTTTTGATTAGAAATTTGTCCATTCCTATTTTGATAATTCCCTTTGTTGTAATTGCGTGAATTTCCTTGGTAATTACCTTGGTTGTTGTTTCGATAATTGTTAACATTTTGATTTGGTGGAGCTTGATTTTGGCGGGAACCTTGGCCGTTTTGGTTGTAAGTTCCCGTTGCTACATTAGCACTCGAAGTGTTACCATCCGCGGTAATGCACTCGGAAAGATCATGAGCTCCCCCACACGACAAACAACTCTTAGTAACCGCTTTAACCGAAGCGGAATTTGAAGCTTCTTGAGCTTTCCAATGGGACATTAGATTAGCAAATCTATCAAAAAACCGATTTTCCTCATTAGCTTCATCATGTAAGGCATTAATGCTACGAGACGATTGTGACGATGATGACGAACCCAAATTGGCAACACTCGGTGTGTTACGATGGTTATAAACCTTAGATCTATTCTCGATGATTTGTAAAGCCTCATTTGTCGTCTTGCACAAAAAATTACCACCCGCGGCGGCATTCAAATAATCTCGTTCATGATCATTAAGCCCATTATAAAAAGTATCAACTTGATGCAATTCCGTAAAATCATGGTGTGGACATTCATGTAACATTTCTTTAAAGCGTTCCCATGCCATTGAAAAACTTTCATTATTTCTTTGCACAAATCGTGAAATCTCATTTTTCAAATGTGTTGTTTTAGATGGTGGAAAAAACTTGTTCACAAACTTAGAAACGAGATCGGCCCATGTCAAAATCGAATTTGGCGGTTCTTTCTCAAGCCAAATTTTTGCGGGTCCATCTAACGAGTATGGAAACAACATCATCTTAATGGCGTCATGTGGAACATCCTTAAACTTGCTAGTGGCGGCGAGACGGTTAAAATTCCTAATGTGGTAGTGCGGGTTGTCTTTCTCGTGACCTCTAAACTTATTTGCTTGCAACATCGACATTAAACCCGTCTTAATCTCGAAATTTTCCGCAAGGATGGCGGGAATCACAATAGCCTCTCCAAAACCCTCGGTGGGTGCTTGTAGCAACTCCATCATAGTACGATTAGCCATGACGACTTCTTGTTCTACAATAGGTTCAACAATTGGAGGTTCTTCAACAATCAACGTCTCTTGATTGGCTTGCTTTTGAAGTCGTTTACGAGCTCGTTTTGCTTGATTACGAGTGATCATAAACTTCACGAAGAATGGGAGGTGAGCAAAGAAGATTCTTTTTTGGGTGTTTTGTGAATTTTCAATTTTTTTTGTGTTTTTGATGATATTTAATTTTTTGGATTTTGGTGTATCTTCGTAGACAACAATCTACAAAATCTCTCCTCGAATCAAACTCTTGATTAAAGAAGCCTCAAAGGAAGGAAAACGATCACGTGGAGTGAACGCCTTCGAATGACTTTAGAACTTTTGGTGAAAACCAAATTGTTCAAGAGGTTTTAATAACAAAGAAACCAAGCAAATATATTATACGTAATAATACTTTGGGCGGCAAAACCCTCGATTAGCCTTCAATCTCAAAATACTCACAAGCAAGCGGGGAAACGAGGCGGCGCGAAGCACTTAAGAGCCTTTTTCCTTAGGGTATATTTTATAATACCCGCCTTATACCCACCTTATAGTTTGTATTTTTCAAAATCGAGCTTCACGAAAGTATTTATCTATTTTTGCCTTTTTCTTTTTGTTTGAGATTCGAATACAATAATTGAGTGATGAAATCCCAATTAAGGTTGTGTTTTCACACTTTTGGAGATATTGTGAATTTATTGTGATACTTAATACAATATAGTAATAATATTTTTACAAGAAAAACCAAGAAAACCGATAATACGTATTAGTAGAGTTCTACTAATACAAATACTATATTGGTTAATATTAAAAACAATAATGCAAATTAACCACGATACACCTCCCCGACAGCGGCGCCAAAATGATTGTAGTAAATTACAACTCTTGTTTAGGAAAACAAAGAGCGTAAAATAGGGTAAGTATCGAGTGATGATTTAGGAAAATCACCACTAATGACCCTTAAGGTATGAAAGTTCGTTTCCCAAGGAGGTATATGTGTGTGAGAAATTTGTTAAATGTTTTTGATTAATGATTGGTTTAGAAGGGGAGTAGAAAAGAAGATGACGAAGACGTAAAAATAAAAATAAACACTACTAGAAAGTTAAAACGTAGAACCTTAAAAACCACAAAAATAAAAATTAATTCTAAAAATTACCAAAAATTCACCAAAAATCAAAATAAATAAACTAAGAGTTTACCAATGATCAAAACTTTTTCAAACCTTTTAAATAATTAAATTTTCAATTTTTAAATGCTAATTAAAGCCCTAAAAAACAAATAAATTATCAAAAAGCCCAAATAATTATTTTTCAATTGGTAAACCTCTAAAATGACCTAAAAAGATTAAAAACTATTTTTAGAAAATTTTAAACTAATAAAAACTATTTAAATTGATTTAAAAACTATTAAAACTTAAAATAATTATAAAAATTAATCTAAAAGAGATAAAATTATTCTAAAAGTTGCTAAATTCTTATTTTAATGTATTAAACCTAAGAAAAATGTAAAAAGTTGGAAAATGTGAAATTCTAAAAATAATAATAAAATAATAATAAAATAGTAATAAAATAATATCAAAAATCCAAAAATTATAAAAAATTCTAAAAACTTGCAAACTAGTTTATTTTAACCTAAATAATCAGAAAATCAAAGTGAAATTACCAGAATACCCCTATTGGGCCCTCAAATGGGCCAAAACCAAAAACAGTCAACCAAATTGGGCTTTTGGGCCCAAAAAGTCAAACTTGGCCCAATTGACTTGGAAAAGCCCTATCTGACTCAAAATTCAATTCTAAGAACAAAACTCTAAAGGCCTAAAAGCTGAAAATGAGCTTACCACAGCTTATTGAACACTCAGCTTATTCTTATTGGGCTTTTTAGCCCATTAAGCAATAAGCTAATGCCATAAGCTCTAATTTGACACACAACCTTCTTTTGGGATGCTTATGAGATCTGTAAAAAGAAATTTTGAAAAAGCTCACTCAGTAAGCCAGAAATAAGCAAAGTAAAAATTCACTAAAAGACAAAATAGTCGTTTTAGAGATTTAGGGCACCTCAGGACTTGATTCAACTTGCAAAAGATCACAAATTGACTCAATAAGAAAAATAAATCAACAAATATCCAATAAGCACAACCAATAAGCCAGAATAAGCACAAATGAGCTTATGAAAAAGTCAATGGAGTTGGTTTTCTAGTCAAACCCTAAAGTCAACCACCCAAATGCTCCAGTATGAACAAATGGGTCAAAATATGAGCACCTATTACAAAAACAAAGTTGTTGCTGGTTAAAATAAGCTATTATAGCTTATTGATAAGCTGAACCCAGTTTTACACTATCAGTGGCAACTAGCAGGGGAAAGGAGTTCCCACTGCTTTGACTATTTGACCAAGCTTATATGAGAGTTCTGGTTTGATTCAATTGGAAACAAAGGCACCCTTGTGATCAGTGAATCACAAGGAGTCAATAGCAACAAGAAAATCACAATTTGGTTCACACAATAAGCCACAATAAGCCAAACAGTCACAAGATATGCACTGATGCTCGATCTTAACCTGATGGCAGGTAAGACATTTGGAGACGTAAGTGGCCACATCTTGTTTCATACCACTCCACCAAAAGTACTACTTGATGTCATGGTACATCTTAGTCGAACCAGGATGTATAGAGAATGGGGAGCTATGAGCTTCAGCTAACAAAGCTTCCCAGAGTTCTTGGACATCAGGAACACAAAGTCTCGTGCTCTGCCATACGATACCATCTGCATCTACTCTGAATTCTGTCTGTTTTTCCAAATTCTGTACTATCGCCCAGATTTCTCCGTCATCCTTCTGAGCTTCCTTGATCTTAGAGAGTAACTCGGGTTCTACTCTAAGATTAGCCCAGTAACCGTGTTGTCCACATACCATGATCTCGATGTCTAGTCGCTCCAAGTCTCTTATGATTTCCTCTTCGATTTTAATGCCGTTGATCATTCCGGACTTCCTGCTAAGAGCATATGCTACTACATTTGCCTTTCCGGGATGATACTGTAGATTAATGTCATAATCCTTCAACAGCTCTAACCATCTCCTCTGCCTCATGTTCAATTCACGCTGAGTGAAGATATACTTCAAGCTCTTGTGGTCCGTGAAAATGTCACATGATTCTCCATATAAGTAGTGCCTCCATATCTTCAATGCAAACACGACTGCAACAAGTTCCAAGTCATGCGTGGGGTAATTTTCTTAATAAGGCTTAAGCTGCCGTGAAGCGTACGCGATCACTTTCCCATGTTGCATGAGAACACAGCCAAGTCCCTTCCCCGATGCATCGCTGTAGATTTGAAATCCACCCGTACCAGATGGTAGAGTAAGAATAGGTGCAGATACTAGCTTCTGCTTCAGGTATTCAAAGCTCTTCTCTCGATCTTCAGTCCAGGCGAATTTCTCCCCTTTCCGCATCAGTTTGGTCAATGGTAGTGCTAGGCGGGAAAAGTTCTCCACGAACCTACGGTAATAGCCAGCTAAGCCTAAGAAACTGCGGACTTCCGTCGCTGATGTCGGCCTTGGCAACTTAATAATGGCCTCAACCTTTGTTGGATCCATAGTGATTCCTTCTACTGATACAATGTGACCTAAGAATGCCACCTTGTCTAACCAGAACTCACACTTGGAGAATTTTGCATACAGCTGCTTCTGACGAAGAATTTGTAGTACTGTACGAAGATGGTCTTCGTGTTCCTCCTTGGACTTTGAGAAAATCAGGATGTCATCAATGAAAACAATGACGAACTTGTCCAGAAATTCATGGAAGATTCTGTTCATCAAATCCATGAACACTGCTGAAGCATTTGTCAGGCCAAATGGCATAACTACAAACACTCGTAGTGGCCATAGCGGGTACGAAAGGCAGTCTTAACGATGTCCTGCTCCTTGACCCGTAGCTGATGATAGCCTGACCTAAGATCAATCTTGGAGAAGTGTTTGTCCCCTTGGAGTTGGTCAAACAGATCGTCAATACGTGGCAGCGGATATCTATTCCGGATAGTAATCTTGTTGAGCTCGCGATAGTCTATGCAAAGACGCATACTGCCGTCCTTCTTCTTAACAAACAAGACCAATGCGCCCCATGGAGATGCGCTCGGTCGAATGAAACCTCGTTCAAAAAGTTCTTGCAGTTGATCCTTCAGCTCCTTCAGCTCTATGGGAGCCATGTGATAAGGAGCCTTGGAGATTGGTTCAGCTCCTGGAATAAGCTCGATACTAAATTCCACTTCTCGTGCAGGTGGTATGCCTGGAAGTTCTTCTGGGAATACATCTTGGAATTCCAACACTATAGGTTGATCCTGAATTGATGGGAATTCAGCATCCATGTCGTGAACCGTAGCTAGGTAACCCTCGCAGCCATGTGACAGTAGTGCACGCGCTTGCAGGGTAGTTATGACTTGTGCAGACCGTCCGGGTATGAACCCGTTATGAATGTATTCTGGTGCATTAACATCACCGAAGATAACTCGATATGAATGGCAATCTATGGTAGCATGATGCTTGGATAGCCAATCCATGCCCAAAATCATGTCGAAGTCATTCATGTCCAGCGGAAGTGCGTCAACAAGTCGAACCTTATCGTCAAATTCTAGGGGAAGACTCTTGTATACATGGGTGATTAATACAGAGTCCCTCAAAGGCGTGGAAATAGTAAGCCTATTCTCTAGTGGCATGGGGAGCATCCTAATGTTCTTAGCATAAGCAGTAGAAATAACTGAGTGAGTAGCACCCGTATCGAAAAGAACGCATGCAGCTTGACCATACATATACAAGATTCCAGTGATGGTACCTGTAGACTTGTTGGCCTGGTCTCGAGATGTCGTGTAGACACGCCCGGTAGTAGGAGGCGTCTTGGTATCAGCATGTCCTGATGTACCCTCCATCTCGCCCTTACGGCAATCCTTCATGATATGGTCAGGAAGACCACACTTGAAGCACGCGTCAGTATTACGGCGACATGGCCCTGGGTGCCTACGATGGCAAGTAGAGCAAAGAGGATGAGTAAATCCTCCAGCAGGTGCTCTGGCTGGCTGGGAACCTGATAAAACATTTTACATAAGACATGATAATTGGGTACAAAGGACAATGCTATTAATAGTAAGATTGAATACCAGTGATAGCTGGACGGCTAGGCTGCGAACCTCTCTGGTTCTGGTCCCTACCGTTTCCATGGTTCCTGGTAGAAGTTTTGCTAAAGTGTCAGAATATGAGTTATAACATGAAATCATAAGGAAATGCGTAAGTATTAGGACCTGCTGCTGTTGGAGTGTCCAACGTTGTTACGGTAATTATCATTACCGCCACGCCTATCCGTAGTAGAACGATCGTTAGTCTGACCGTTTCCCTTGGGCTGATGAGGCTGCTGCTGAGTAGCCGGCTGAGACCGGTCCCCAGTTTTCTGCCTGGAAGATACATTTAAAGAGATGAATAATTGACATATATGCAAAGTATACGGATTGATCACCGCTTGAATACGAATGTTTACCTCTTGTCGGGTCTTTCAGCTTCTCCGAACTCATTTCTCTCTTGTAGCATCTTTAGCTTACGTGTTGCATCGGCCACTTGTGCTACCGTATCCAACGGGGCACTTGATAAGTTATTGACGATCCTAGGATTAAGAGCCCAACGGAAATGTAGTGCCTTCTCTTTAGTGGTGCCTGCAACTGTTCTCAGGACACAAGCGTAGCGAAGGAAGCGCTGCATGAAGTCATTGCTGTCCTCGTCAGGTCGCTGTCTAAGGGTATAGTATTCCCTCATGAGCCGATTCCTTCCTTCCATGGGAAATATGTTAGGCGGGGGAGGATAGTCGTCGTTCTGATGAAGGGCGTCTTGCTTCTCTACATCAGCAGCTGCAAATATTGCCCAGAGATTGTCTGTGTTTGCCATCTGACAGTATAACATAAAACATATGATTAAACAGATCAAAACATTAAATCTATATATACATGAAAAAAATGTATACCATAATTTCACGAGAAAAATTTTATGCAAGAAAATTTTGTGTATGAATGCATGATGCAGTTTTATGAAAACTTTTGTATGCTCGAGAGTAAACGCCTATGGTCAGTTCACCCAAAACAAAAGACATGGCGAGGGGACGCCTATGGGTCGGTACCAAATTTAAAAGCTTCGATAAAACACATGCGACTAAATAGGTCCAGTCCTGTACCAACCATTACTTAGTCAAAAATCTACGACAATGACATATACATGTATGCTTAAAAATGATGAATGAATGAAAACAACTGTCAGTTCTAGGAAGACCATAGTGACTACCCACTAATCACATGTCATATTTGAGAGCCTAGATGTCGAAGCCTTGGTCTCTGATACCATAATTGTAACACCCCATTTTGATAATGGAAATGTCACATGCAATTATGGCGTTTCATCAAAGCATACAAGGAAAAATGTCTAAACATTACATGACCATAAAAGGAAAATACCGGAATCAAACATCGGTAGTCCAAATGTAAAGCTCATCACACACAAACATAAGTATAGTAAAGGAAAGGACTAAACAATGTCCATAGCAAATGTATCATAAGAAAGGAAATGCATAAAGTAAAGAAAGCTAGAAAGCTTCCAGTCCATATGCACGTACTCTTAATGTCTACGAGCGTCCCTGAGTACCTGCCGTTTAGGGAACATAGAAAAGGAAAACGGCTGAGCAATACGCTCAGTGCACGGATGTACAATAAAGCATGAATAGGATAAGCATATAACATATAATAGCGGAAGAAAACTAAGTCCCGATTAACCTGGTTAAGTCTTGATAAAACTGGTTTTGTAGTTTGAAAGCTTTATGTTTATCTTGTAAAAACTGTTTATCATATTTTACCATTAGCCAATATAGGTCATGAAAATCCACCGTGCATGAATACTTGGAGGGGTGACCTCATCATGTAAATTAGAGGGGCTGTCTCTAATTTAATATACTGGTTTTTGGGTAGGATGGATCAGCTCCTTGTGAAGGATGCAAGGCACACACCACATTCACCATGAAATCCTGACTGAACACATGTAACTAGGATGCACCCATACGCCCCACATGATAAATATAATATAAATGGCCAAAAGCTGAAGGGACGCCACGAGCAATCACTCCGTCGTGGTGAAGCTGGTCATGCATGTATATGGCTATAGGTATTCTTAATTAAGCATAAGCAAATCAAACACATAACTTATACTACGGGAAAACATTTGGCTGCATACGGGGAATCCTAATAATAAAGAATGTCCATACTGAAAGGACGGGAATCTGTACCTTATGTCCAGTGAACGAAGGAGATGAACTGAGAGGAATCCTACTTCCGTATCACTAGTGCTACAAAAATACATACATGAATAAGTATCTGCTTACTAAATACGTAGCTGGTTCTATGTCATGTCTTAGCTTATTTTATATGATCTTACCATGTTTTACTGTTTAAAGCCTTAAACTGTGTTTATCTTATATTCTGTTTAATCTGATTAAGTATTTCTGGTATTTCATGTATTATTATACTTACTGTGTAATAATAAGTAACTTTCCAAAAATAGCAGGTTTCATAAAATAGAAAGTTTCCAGAAATAGAAAGTTTCCAAAAATAGAAAGTTTCCAAAAATAGAAAGTTTCCAAAAATAGAAGTACTGCTTAAAATAGATAAGTTTCTAAAAATAGAAAGTTTCCATAAATAGATCAGCTGCCTTAATTAAATAAGTTTCCATAAATAGATTAGCTGCCTGAAATAAATAAGTTTCTAAAAATAGAAGGTTTCCATAAATAGATTAGCTGCCTTATTTAATTAAGTTTCTAAAAATAGAAAGTTTCCATAATTATAAAAAGCTGGTTAAATAAGCTAAGTATATAAGCCTAAGTGTTTTCATGATTATTTTCTAAGTCATATGATATAATGTATAGTTTATTAATTATTTCATGTAATTAAAATAAACTATAGGTTAAGATATTTAATTAAAGTATAACATGTTTTTAATTAAATAAAGTTAAATACTTAGGTTAAAACATGTATTATTATTTATTAATAATATAACCTAAGTCATGTTAATTAATTAATTATAACCATGGTTTTTAAATAATTAATTAATTATAAGTCTAAAATATAATAATACTTAGGTTAATTAATTTCATGATTATTAATAATTAAAATAACTTAAGTCATGTTATTAAATTAATCATGTCATGTTATTAATTTAATTTTATCATAAGATCATAAAAATAAAAAAAACTAAACATACACCATGAACCGGATCTTGACTAAGAACCATGAACCGGACATGAAATCGACACCATACTCCGAACCAAGTCGAGGTACCCCTTGTCTTGATGCTGCCGTGGAACCCAAACCAACCAACCGGGACCATATGGTCTCGGTGGTGGTCAAGTGGCCAAACCGAGACCCTCTTGGGTTCGGTGTAGGCTGCGGCCAAATCAAAAACAACCCTAAACATCCCTTTTGATTTTATTCCAACCCTAATTCATATTAGATCTATGATTTAATTAGGTTTTATAAAAAACATAACATGTTCTTAATTAATTAAAAGATTAAATCAAAAGGAAAAAGGTTTAAATGATTTACCGAACACGTGGATCTAAATAACGATGAACAAACACGAACACCAACAACAATTCCAAGATCCAAGATCAACAAACACCCCTTTTGGTGTTTTGAAGGTGGCGGCCAAAAGAGAAAAAGAAGGAGGGGAGGAGGATTTTAGGTTTTCTGTAAAATATTCTGTAAAACAATAATGAGTAGTGTAATTTCCTTAACCTCCTTTTTAGTGAAAAATTGAAATGGGCTTGGCCCATTTCTTCCTTGTAGCCGCGGGTAGGGGGCCCCACATGGGGTACCCGTACCTTTTTCCGTGTCTCGATGTTTAGTTATTCGTTCGTGATTATTTTTGTTCGCGTTTTATGTGTTCTCGTTACGTAATTATCGTGATCTAATATATTTATTTACGCTCGTAATAAATATATATACGTAATTAATAATAGTTCGTGTTTTAATTACGTTCATGATTTCATGATCGCTTGTTCGTGATTAATTATTGTCAAATAATTATTACGTGTTCGTGCGTAGTAAATACTTATCGTGTTCTAACACGTACGTAATACGTAAAATCCTAACACGTAATCGTAATCATGCTATATTAGGAAAGTTTTAATCTAGTACGTACGATCTTAAGGGTACTATTCATGGTAAAATCATGCGGGTTTTACAATAGGTGAAAACCTAAACGTCTCGAGGTTCAATAAGTAAACTACAAAAATAAAATTTATTACTACTTGAGTTGGCAAACCAATAATCGGTTCTCCCTCTCAATATACGCACAAGCAAGCGGGGAAACGAGGTGGCACAAAGCACTTAAAAACCTTTTTCCTTAGACGGCCTTTTATAGCACGTCGCCTTATACCCACCTTATAGTTTGTATAAATCGAGTTCAAACTTCTTATTAGTATTTATCTATTTTGCCTTTTATTTTTGTTTTGGATTCGAATACAATAGCTAGGTGTGAAATCCCAACTAAGGCCTTATTTGAAAAGTAGATAAATTTATTGTTCAACGTAATACAATATATTAATCACAAAAAACGAGAAAAACGATATATACTATAATAGAAAAATAACAAAACTTTCCGAGGACGGAAAGGGTCTTCAAATCAACGATCAACAAATATCAACGAAAACGAATCGTACACAAGATCCCCGACAGCGGCGCCAAAATTTTTGATGTGATCGTGATAGTATATGTGATAATTAGATACGTTATAGGGTAAATTAGAAAATTACTTTTAGGAAAAAGTAATAGTCTAAAATTACCAAAGACGGATTCAATTAAACACGTGGATGAACCAAATTCGTTGTACACGAAGATCTTATGAATTTGAGACGTTTTGCTTTGATTTGGACAACTGTTTCGAATTGGTTTCGGTTTTTAAACTAATTTTAATCCTACAAATTTTAAAGCCTAAGTGCATGAATCGTAAACCCGAATTATATTATTCTAAAAGCAATTACTTAAAAATTAAAGCAATATTAAAAATTAAAACTACTTAAAAATCTAATAAATATTAATCTATTTAATTAAAATAACTTTTACACTATTTTTAAATCTATTAAAAACTATATTACTTCTAAAAATTAATCAAATCTAATTTATTTAAAAAACTAACTTTATTAAAATCTAATTATTTAAAAACTAAATAAATTTCTAAATTAAAACATTTATAAAAGTAATCTAAAACTGAAACTTTATAAAAGTAATTAAACTATTTAAATTTAAATGTAATTAAAATAAAGATTAAGTGTATGTTAAAATAAACTGACAGCTCTAAAACAACTGTCTATATTAATTATATTGGCTGAAATTAAAACCAAGAGAGCAGTTAGCTCCGATGGTTAGGTCACTTGGCCCATGACCAGGAGGTCACGGGTTCGAGTCTCGTCAAAGACATATTTTGTGGATATTATTTTTTTGACAATAAAAGAGAAATCATAGGAGGTGACTTTTGTTAAGACTGATAGAAATCAGACTTGTGAACTATCAGCTCAGTTGAATTCTGATAGCTTTATAAAACTTACAAAATATATGGAAAAATTTGCACATATACAAAGCAAATAAGCAATTCAAAACCAGCAAATGATCTAGTTAAAACATTCTAAAACAAATCTCAACTCGGGATTAAGGAAATAAAAACATATTCAAAGTAACGGTAAAACTTAAGCAGACAGGATCAGTGACAACATCAAGGCTAAAAACGAATCAGTAAATGAATTCAATATAGCAGCTACATCAAACCAAACTTAGCAACAGATATTTCACTAGAGAAATGAATATTAGATCTATCATCAGTAACTCGAATCAAGTACACAAATCAGTATTAATAAGATCAATAAATTAAACTAACAGACAAGACTAAAACGATGCTGGACAGATTCAACAACTTTAAAAATGCAATAGTTACAAGATTCAATTACTTGAAGCATTTTAAACTATCATAACAAGTTGACATAAGCAAAGCAGCTCAGATGAATCTTTAATGAAAACAGACTAAACAATAAGACAGCCTGATAAATCCAAGATTGCATATCCCTAACTCAAACATAAATCATGGTTTATCCTACTTATATAACAAAGAACACACATTCAGGAACAATTATAGAGCATCATAACAATGAATCATAGCAGCAAGTACATACCTAAAATGAAACCACGATTCACTAACATAAATCTTAACTATCATAAAAAGAACTAGACTTATTCAAATTAATAGAGCCGACAAATCATGTAAAATTAACATAAAACTAAAAGAGCTTAAAACCTTTTTAAGATTCCATTGGGAAGAAGTGAGGCGCTGTGCCTACTTATTAAACTGCATCAACACCATCATCGAACCTCGAACCATCATCATTCATCACCATCGAATCAACAACCCACTTTCCTAAACCAGTTTCATCAGAAACAGTAGCTTCGAACCATCAACTTTTATCCAACTTTCAGTGGAAAGTTTTCTTCCAAATACTTATTTCCTTAATATTTAACTTAATATATTATTCAAGCTTAACCAAATATTATAATCATTATTAAAACAGTTTAGATTAAAAGACAAATTGCAAGATTAATTTTTACAGTAATTAAACAGAGAAATCATACGAATCAATTCAAACTTTTATTAATAACCTAAGATTATTACAATACTTGAAAAAGAAATATTACAATTTATCTAAAACTAAATCTGCATAATAACTTTAGAAAATAAAAATTGGATGCCTCACTCATCTTTTGAAGGGGGTATTTATAGGGAACCCGAGAGGTTGTGGAGTGTGTTGATGAAGAAATGATCCCAACCCTTCAATCAGCATCTTAGCCTTCTCTCTCCTTTTAGTTTTCATCCTACGGTTGTAAGACAATCTTGATCACACGGATCGCCAGGGTGTAAATGATTTGTGCTACTTGTGCTTTCTCCCATATGACGTGGCTTCATTTAATTGGTGGAATGGGAAGTTGTGATGTGGTTCACCCAATAACATGCTGCCACGTCTCTTGCTCCTCTCCATCTATTCTCTTCGAAAATATGGGGGATTTATTCTCCCTCGGGTGAATCACACGCTCCAAGTGAAACCCCCAATTTTAATTGGTAATTATTTGATTAGGGTTAATTAGGGTTTGGGAGGAATAGTAAAAAAATGCGTCTGGTTATTGTGCTATGGAGGAGAGGGAAAAGTTTCTTGTTTTTATCGAAAAGTTATTGTAAGTTTTGTGAATGGGTGAAAGGAACGTGTGTGGGTAAACATGTATATACACGTTTGACTAGAAAGTGAATAATAGTTTTCACTTTATAAAACTTAAACTCACCGTCCATAGTAAATTGACCTAATGGGCTTGAGCCCAAATTGATTATACTCCTCCGTTATTTGTTTGTTGTAAAAAAATGGCTTGAGCCCAAATTGATCTCAATCCGTCCATAGTTATATCCGATTTGGGCCATAATGGGCCTTTTTCCAAATAGTAAACCTTCTTGAACTTCAAATGGGCTTTTTGAGCCCATTTTCCAAATGTGGGACCCACTTGTACTCAAATTTGATAAATCCATGAATAAAACGACTTATTTTCGGCTTTGTTGATCTTTTCATCAATCTCGTGTTGTTTTTGCCGGATTTCTTGAACTTGGTACCTACACACACGAAACAAACAAAACATGCATATACAAGGTCTTTTTAATACATTTCATGCATTTTAAGCTCGATTTAAGATACAAATGATATGAGTAAAATCACTCATATCAAATCGCGGTCAGTGAGTCCCTTTGTTCGTTTTTGGTCTATCTCTATCTTTGACGAGTTTTCTTGAAGATTCCTTCTTTTATTTTCTTTTGGGTTTCTTCACTCATTTTTCTTCAAGACTTCACTATCATCTAATAAGGTATAGTATTCTTGAATTATTTTGTGAAGTTATCCTTAACTTCTTTGTTGAGTCTCTTTCGATTTATTTTAATCATGCATCTACAAGTTGAGTCTCTCACTTTTATCCTTTCTAAACTAAGTCAAGTCGAGCCTCACCCTTTCCTCGTCATGTAATTGTTCTTTGAACGTTCACAATGATTGAGAAGAGCTACGAAACTTTGAGCATGTAGTTTATCGTATGCTAAACACCATCCATCTTGGTTTTTCCATTCGTTGACTTATTTGATCTCTTTCTCTATATCATTGAGTCATCTTTTTGGTGTCGACATTCATAAGCATCCTTGCTAATAATGTCTTATATGTAGTATTTTTCTTAAGCGTCGATTTATCCTCGCTTTTGATTTTTCTTTATTTTTGTACCTTGATTCCTGACTTAAAACTTTTGGAGCTTTCTAAAGGAATTATTTTTAAGGTAAAAAATGTCTTCGAGTTGAGATTTTTTGTCTTTCTCATTGTTGAGAGTTGATTGTGGTTAAAATTTACAATTGGATTGGGTGATTCCAACAATTCTAAGTTTTTAACCTTTTGAGAGGATTTTGGTTAAATCTTGAATTTTCTTGGGTGATTCCAAAAATTCTAAGCTTTTTACCCTTTGACATATTATCATTAAAATTGGTATGGATGTTTCTTCTCTACCTATATTCCAACAATTGTGAATTGATCTTGTTAAGATCCTCTTATTCGACTTGTCTTTAGATTGATAGCATCGTGTGCACACTTCTTTCTCCAATGCTTGTCATTGTTTGTGCAAACGACTTATTTATCGTCCTCGTTTTCGCGTTTCCTCATAGTCATTCTTCCTCTCTTTTCGACTATGCGGAATTATTTTTATTGTCCATGTCATACTCTCTTTAGTTTGGTATTTTTGCCATCATATTAAAGTGGACTATGTCATCTCGACAATTTTCTTTCTTTTATAAATTGGACATCTCTTTTCTTTCTTAGTCCTCTTTATATTTTTTTGGTGTCACCAAAATAAGTTGGGTTCTCTTTTCTATCTAAAAGCCTACTTATTTTTCTTAACTTGTCAACCTTTTGACACTTCTAAAAGTTAAGATTGTTTTAGCTTTCTCTCGAGTCCCTCTCTTTGTACTCGAGATGTTTAAAGCTAATTTTGCTTGGGTGACATTGCTATACATATATGCTCTTGTCCACTAACTTTGTTTTGTAGGACTTTTCTAACCCTTCTTGTAGCTTGTTACTATCCTTACTTTATTGGTGCCTCAAGCAAGGGGAAGCTCATATCAAGGGGGAGCATTTGCAAGATTTCTAGTCATTACATTTGCGATCGTTGACTCACTTAAATTTCATTCATCGAACTTCTTGAAAGTAATGAATTTTGGAATCTCGAAGATAAGCATTTTATTATGCATGGAGTTGGGTAACCTATGTTGATTGAAGACTTCACTAGGATGACGCAAGCTCAATATCTTTAGATGATGGGTCTACGGTTTGGATTCTCTCTTCTCAACCGACAACCACAGTGGATGATTAGCTTTTTGGATGCATGTTCCATCGAAGTCAATCCTCTTCTTCTACAAATAAAGACTACCTTTCGGATGCAAGCTCTCGTGACGTTAATTCTTCTCTTCTTCAAATGACGTGTTATCAATGATTACCACTTTGGATGTGTGATCTCTCGACGTTGATTCTTCTCTTCTTCAAAGACGTTGACTACCTTTTTGATTCGACAAAAAGGGGAGAACTAAGTGTAAACGAGTAACTTATACATTTTAATATGTGTTGCGGTTTACTTGTTTGTCATCATCAAAAAGGGCAAGATTGTTAGTGCAAACATTATGATGTTTTGTCGAATAATCTCTTTGTGTTTTGTTGATGACAAACGTATAATTCGCAATACATTATATAAAATGTTAAGGTACTCGTAATCACTCAAGAATACATTTGTATACTTCTCTCGACATCTCCAAGATCGCATTCGGCATGAATCACTCAAGGTATGAATAAACATGTCATTAACCTAACTAAGTGATCAAGGATTAATATTTTCTTAAAACTCACATTTAATCAAATGTGACAAAATATTTTAATAAACTTTATTTTTAATAAAATGTTTTAATAAAAAGAAAATGGAAATTTGAATTTGGAATATTCTAAAGAATATTCCCTAAGGCATATTCCAAAGAATATTCTTTAATTTGAATTTGGCATATTCCATATACCAAAGGAATATCCTTTGAGGGTATAAACTACCCCAGATGGCACATCCCCACTAAAGGAAAAAAATGCACGGTTTTTACGTCGGAGGTTCCTTATTGATAAGGAACCGCGGGTGTTTTCGACCGTTGCACTCTTGCCCTATAAATAGTGGATCATTTCCAGCTTTTCTTTCAACCCATTTTTTGCACAGTTTCTTCAAAACTATCTTTAAACTCCTTGATTAGTTAGTTTTGATTAATCTTGTTTAAGATGTTATTCTATCCTCCATCCTCTCATCCTCTCAAGTGCAAAGAGAAGAACACTTTCATTACCGTGAAGTGTTGGGTTCATAACATGATTAAGATCTCTCCTTCTAGATCAAGTCATTGTTTCCTACTATGTATATGTAGAAGATCCAAGTGTTGGGTTCACTTGGATGTGTTTGTAAGGGTAGCAGATCCAAGTGATGGGTATCCTTGGATTAGGTGTTAGTTGTGTAGATCCAAGTTTGTTAATACTTGGATATAGTGTTAGAGTCATAGATCTAAGTGTTGTGTGCTTAGATCTATATAGTTTATGTGTTTAGGAAATAAAACACAAGGTTTGTTATGTTGGGCCAAAAGCACTTATTTTCTTTATTAAAAATTAAAAATAACACTAAAAATTTAAAAATTTTATGAAAAATGAGAAAAAGAATTACGTTTAGACACGACAAAAGCAATAGCAAGCGATTATATCGATTGACTCCCCCATGCTAAAACCAAACATTGTCCTCAATGTTTCTTAGCTCAAGAGTAACACCCCCTTGCTAAGACACGAAGAGTCTAATGCAAATTCCTAGCATGGAAAGAGCACGCAAATCTATAAGCCGTTTATTAATTATGCCTCAAGATAAAACGTTTGTCGATAAAAATCAAAGGATAGAGAGTGTGCCCCTTTTTGGGATTCAAAGTATGGAAGATCAAGTGGATCGGAAAAAACCGAACACGAGAGTCTTTAATGATTAGGGTCATACCTAAGATTCACAACACAACAAAACACGAGCACGAGCTTAAAAGATCAAGCCTTATTAGTTGTTAGAAAATAGAAAGAAGATAGAATGTATGGGACTCCCCCACAAGGCACCTCGTTTTTGTTAACTGAGTCATGAGCTCGACTCGATCCCCGCATTCATTGATCCTTAGGGAAAATGGTGAAAACCGGCATAATGGAATTGAAACCAACATAAAGCACGATACCAGGGTTAAAGATTACATCCTCGATGTCGGATGACAAACGAAAGGATAAAACTCCAACGTAAATCTCTAAAAAGAGATGGTGGTCACAAATCACGAAATGGATGTAGCATGCTTGATAGGTGTGTAAACACCCATCTTTTCTACCACTTAATTACAATAATAACCGGACCAAAACGTGTATTTTATGTCTTTTATGTCGGAATTATGCGTGGTTTGTGTTTTTGTTGTGATTTAGGACGAAAAGGTGAAAAGTGGAGAAAACACGGGAATTCACGGGCATTTACGGACTTTTATTGAAGAAAAGGATGAAAGACGAAGTCAAGAAGTCAAAAGTGGATAAAGAACGGAAGTCCAAGACCAATTCTGAAGATTTATCGAAGAAAAAGTCAAAAGACGAAAGTTTACTTAAAGCCGAGGAACTCAAGTCTTATTTATCGAAGAATTAAAAGACGAGTCCAAAGAAATCCCGAGCCAAAAGTCATCACATTCCAAGATTAACAAAAAGATTAAGAAGGAAGGACTTGATGGTGCAATTAAGAAGAAAGGAAGGAGAGGAGGAAGCTTCCTCTAACCTCTCCCCTAATCACCTATAAATACCCTCATTTTCATTTCATTTAGTTTTGTTGGTGGCTTGACAAACCATTCTTCCACTTTCATTTATGCACCTTTATTTACTTGTTATTTAAATACATGTTTTGCACCTTTAATTACCTTTTAATTCCAAGTAAGTTTTTAATTTGTGTTCTTTAAATTTTTGTCTTTACCTTTCTTTATCATTTAATCAAGTTCTTTTTATCAATCTCATCCTACCTTTCTCTCTTTTTGTTTCGGCTTGAATTTCGGATTAAGCAAAGTTTTGCTTAATCCATTTGCTTATTTTGATTAAAGTTGCGTCCTTTTTAATTCCTCATGCGAACTAAGCCACGAGATTGACAACCTTGTGTGCTTATTTGGTACTTTGTTTTAGTGTTTTGGAAGTTTTCTTTAAAGTTTTGATTTTTAAGTTTTGATTTCATTTAAGTTTCGTCTTTTAAATTTTAAAAGCTTTTAACTTTTTAGCTTATTGTCATGTTTTGATTCCATTTCATTCAAGTTCTTGGTCACGGCTTATTAGAAGTAGCTTATTTAGAATTGTGCTTATTACGAATTTGGTACTCCATCGGAAAGCTAGGGTTTTCTCCACATTGCGACGGTTTGCAATTCCACATTCCGATAGTGACAGTATTGGCATAAGGGTTTTTGCTTTCCGATCCGGGATTGCGACAGGAGTAACTTTTCCTCATTCCGATCTGGGGATTGCGATCGCATATTGCGATCGCTCTTTCCGACGGCTCTTGAGGCTTGTTAAGTCGAAGTGCTGCCCAATTTTCCGTAGCCTCATTCCGATAGGTACATTCCGATAGGTACATTCCGACAGGTTACATCTTGGTATTCCGATAGCATACATTTCGATCTGGGCTACATTGCGATCTGAGGTTGTTAGGTTATTCCGATCTGAAAAGGTGACATATTCCGATCTGGGTTTCTTCAACATTCCGATAGGTGGTGTGTTCATTCCGATGGTAGGTTGATCGGAATATATTCCGATCTGGGTTAACTTTTATGTTTTGTCTTGTTTAATTTTTAGTTTATGTTTTTAATACTTGTCTAATTTTAATTTTCCGTCACGCTTTTATTTTTAGTCATTTTAAATTAATTTACTTTTTGTCACGCTTTTAAATATCGCACATTTAATTTTAAATTAGACTTAGATTTAAATTACTTGCCCTTTATTTCAACGACATTTACTTTTAAGTCTTTGCACATTTAAATTTAAAAACAACCAAAATTATTTGTTTCCACCAAAATAAAACTGAGTCACATAGAGAACTAAGATCAATTCGATTAGACCACATCAACGAACTTAACACATAATTTTTATACAGGGTGTTAAAAGCTAATTTCAAATGGCGCCGCTGCCGGCTCTTTTCGTAAAGATCAACAGTTTTTTGTGAGAGACACGTTGCTTTTTGGGATCCGTTCACTTGTGAGCGTTATTTTTCTTGCATAAAATTTCAAAAAATCATAAAAATTAAAAATTCATAAAATCCATAAAAATTAAAAATTTCAAAAATCCAAAAAGATTTTATCTTTATTGTGTATATATATTGTATTTGTGTTTGGTTTTGTTTTCTTTTGCATTTTCAGGTGTATGCGTACTAGATCTTCTAATTATCAAGAGCCCGAGCCTCAAGAAGATTTAGATATGGCAGGTGTTAACAACAATAATCAACTACCGCACCTCAATAATAATAATAATAACAACAATGCTCCTCCACAGCCCGATCTTCGGACCATGGAGGAACTTTGTCAACCAACAATGTTTGGACGAGGAGGACCGATTACGCCGATGCAAATCAACGCTCCTGAGTTTTCGTTGAAGCACCACATGATTCAGCAAGTGCAAACAAACCCATTTAGAGGATTGCCTGATGATGATGCCAACAAACATCTCGACAAGTTCATTACAATCACCCAGAGCATGAAGTTGGCTGGTGCCACTATGGATGAGCTTCGCCTACAACTCTTTCCACACACTCTATTACATCATGCCGAGAAATGGTTTGATCGTCTCCCGAAGAATTCTATTCGCACTTGGGATGACATGACTCAACGCTTTTTGTCGCGCTACTTTCCACCATCCATGGTCACAAGCCTTCGCAATCAGATCAGCGGTTTCATGCAAGATCCCGATGAATCTCTTTTTGATGCATGGGAGAGATATAATGTCTTGATCGACCGTTGTCCAAACCACAACATGCTTCCAGTCACCTTGATCGATACTTTCTACAACGGATTGACTTTTCGAGATCGTGACACGATCAATGCAGCCGCCGGTGGCACATTCATGAAAAGGAGACCCGAGGAGTGTAGAGAGTTAATTGAAAACATGACTACTCATCATAAGAACTGGGATTCCTCTGCCTCTTCTAGAAACAACACGAGAGTCAATGTTTCTTCTACCTCAGCAAACCCTGAGATGACCGAACTCACCCGCATGATGGCCGAAATGAGCAAAAGTATTACGCTTCTCGCTTCAACCCACCAACAACAACAAGTTAAAGCGGTTGCTAATCCTTGTGAAACATGTGGCGGTCCTCACTCATACACCGATTGTCCTTCAACACAAGGAAATCCGGAAAATGTGTATGCAGCTTATGGTAATTATTCACCGGAAAATTACCAAGCTAGACAACAAGGGGATAGAAATCTGCTGAGCTACCGTTCCAACAATTACCTTTCACCCGGTTTTTCTCCTCAAAACCAAAATCCCGCCAACAACTACAATAGAAGCAACCAAATCCCACCTCGTGCTTCTCATCCTTATCAACCACCCACCCAACAACACCCACCCATTAATCCCGATGTTGACACAATCATGAGAACTTAAGGTGAGCAAATCAAGAATCTGCAGAGCCAAATAATTAATTTGAAAGGAGATATCTTGAAACAAGGTAATGACATCAGAACTGAGGTTCGTGATAATCTTCAATCCTCTTTCATCAATCAAACAACTGAATTGAAGAATCTGTTGGCTAGTTTCTTGCCTGACGCTCAACCTTCTTCTTCGGGTTCTCTACCTTCAAATACCGTCACCAATCCGCGAGCTAATGTGAGCGCTATAACTACGCGTAGTGGAACTACCATTGTTACTCCATCTACCCCACCACCATCATCTACACCTCCTCCACCACCATGTATCCCTACTCCTCCTACACCTAGTATTAGTGCACCATTATCGTCTCCGCCTCGACGTAATGAAGTTCCCGCCAATGACCCTTCAACATCTCAACCTTTACCTACTACACCTGCACCTTCACCACCCAAACCCAATATCCCTTATCCGTCTCGTTTGGGCAAGAACAAAATGCTAAACAAGGAGGACGCTCAAGTGACTAGCTATATCAAGATGATTTCTCAAATGAACTTCAACATTAGCTTTCTTGAAGCACTTGTCCACATGCCCAAATTTGTTAAAGCATTTAAGGAATTGCTTAACAAGAAGGAGAAGCTGATTGAACTCGCCAACACACGCTTAAATGAAAACTGCTCTGCAGTTATTCTTAAAGAACTTCCGGAAAAACTTGGAGATCCCGGTCGTTTTGTGTTGCCTTGCGTGTTCAACAAAACTGAAGAATTTACTGCCCTTGCTGATCTCGGGGCTAGTATTAATTTGATGCCATTGAGTGTTTGGAAAACACTATCATTGCCCGACCTCACTCCAACAAAGATGACTCTTGAACTTGCAAATCGCACTCTCGCTTACCCTGTTGGTATAGCCGAAGACGTGTTTATCAAAGTCGGCACATTTACTTTCCCGGTCGATTTTGTCGTAGTTGATTATGAAATGGACCCTCGTATTCCTTTAATACTTGGTCGGCCATTCTTGAGAACCGGACGCGCTTTAGTTGATGTGGCCGAAGGTGAGTTAATCTTACGAGTCGGGGATGATGCACAAGTTTTTAAAATGGGGAAGCTTACAGGCAAATCCTTTGGAGGCCGAGAATCAGCGAATATGATAAATGTGCTCGATGACTTTACCGTCTATGACAATCCTCTATTCAAGTCTTCCACTGATAATCCACTCTTTGAAGATAATGTGGATGATTCTCACTCTACTTTGGAAGCTTCTCCCATTTATGATTCTCCACCGGTCTTTGATGCTTATGATGATGATTCTAGCTCAGATTCGGATGATTTTGATTGTACTTCTGAGTATCCCGAGCTGCCCACTTTCGATGATTTCGATGAGGCTGATACTCTTTCGAGCGATTCTTCACATGATGAAGATCCTCCGCCATCACTCGATCCTACTTTGGACGATTATTCATTTGAGGAAGATTTCTCTGAATTTCTCAATACATACTTCCCTCATGAGAGTGATGCCCCTCCTTTGGACTTTGAAGATTATCGTCTTGATCCTACTTTGGATTTGAAGAGCATTCTGTCAAAGGAGAAGAAACCGGTCGACACCGAAATCCGTTGCACGTATGATTTGACACCTCTTTGTCTCACTTCTGAGGACGAGGTTGTGCTTCTTTGCGGATCTTCTTCACACTCGGCTGAGCCTGAGTGCTATTTTCCCCTGAAGGAAAAGGTGTTCGACCCCGGTATTGAAGTCTTTAAGCCATCTCAGTATCCACCTGATGAAATAAAAGGAAAAATCTTTGGAACCATTGACGACATGCTTGCACCGCTTCATACTTGCTTCCACCGTGCTCCATCGCTGCTTAAGGGAACCTTGCCATTTCTCTTTTGGCTTGCCTTGTTCGCCTTAAGCTCTTGCTTATTGATGGATGAAAACTATGTCTTCGATCCTGGTGGATATGTTTCATGCTTCTTCCGTTAATGATCAAGGTCGAGTCAGGCTCACGACTCGGTAAACAAAAACCAAGCGCTTCTTGGGAGGCAACCCATGCATCTATCTTTTCGCTTTCTTTACCATAAGTGTAGGGGGGACCCTTTGGATTGCTATTTCCTCTCCTCACTTCTTAATCAGGGATTCGAGCTTCAATGATCCACTCTTGATGATTCTTGACGACCCGTGATTCCGTGTTCTACTTCTTCCCGGTTCTATCCTAAACTCTTTTCGATTCACTATTTTATATTTTCTCAATATTAAAATAGGAATCCCTTTAGTTGTCTTTTCCTTAGCAAGAGTTAAACAACGTGCACAATGTCCTAAGTGTAGGGGAGTTCACTCCCACATGCTTAAACATTGAGGACAATGTTTATCTTAAGTGTAGGGGGGACTTCTATCGAAGTTAAGTGGTCTTTTCCTTGTATTTGTCCTCATTTTAACCAGAAAATCAAATTTTTCGACATTTTTCAAAATTTTTGATCTATTTTGGCCTATTAGTTTTTCCCTTTGTATAGTTATTTTCTTCCCTCATTAGAATAAATGTTTAATAAGTGGTTTTAATTTTCAAACGGTGTGAATCTTTTGACTCAATCCGAGTTTACTCTAGCTAGTATCCTTAACGTGTTTAAGTCAAGTTTTGCTAGGCTTTCATATAGGGAGCTATAAAACGCGAAAGTCTTAACCCTCACGGGTTAAGAACAAGAACTTTTCGCAAGTTCCTATAATTGATCCTAGAGAGTCGTTTATCAAGGGAACTTTAAGATGCGATTTCTAAACTTGAAAGAGTCTAAGAATTTGCAAGATCCTATAGGCGACTCGAAAACCCAAAACTTTGATTTAATAGGCTAAGTATCCACGAATCTCATTACTTGAGATTTTAAACTGTGGAGGACGAGAGATGATAGAGCCAATTATAAGTTCGGTATTCTTTCGTGAATTTATGTGAGTTAATTATAAGCCTATTCTCCCATCGCTTGCTAATAAATTTATCTGCTAATAAATAAGGTTGTACGATTTGAAAAGTTACTTAGCTTCTAGCCCCAGATCGTTTAAAAGTTGCTCGGTAATGACGAGAGTTCATAGCCAAGGCATAACTTATGAAGCGGGGCGCGAAGATTGGCGAGTCCGAAAAGGCCCTAACAAGGCATGAGGGCTATGTTTTGTTGCTAAAGATCCAAAGTGATGTGAAGAATCATTTATCGAAAATCAATATGAAGGATCGAGACACACGACGTAAAGCAAACTCCCCAAAAGTCATGGAGAAGTGTATCCGAAAAGACCCTAACAAGGTATGAGGATAAATAGATCCAAGTCAATAAAGGAGGCGGATCGTTGTATATCAAAATCCAAAATAAAGATTGGAGAAAAATGAAGAAGTCGTGGTCCATATATGAAGAATCTCTCAAAAATTCCAAGTGAAGAAATTCCAATTATGAAGAGAAGACCATTATTTCATGAACGTCTCTCAAGATTTGAAGTATGAAGTCGTTGCCAAATATCGGCCCGAGAAAGGTCTCAAATCGCGAACCAAGTTATGCCAAGATATGAACTTTCTGATATCCCGAGAAGCAGTTTTAAAAGATTTGGTCCTTTAGCTAACTATTGATTAAATCGTGCACTTTATTTTCAGACTAAATAACTATCGAAATAAGTCAAACAATGCATCTTCGTGATCATTCAAGACAAATAATAAAATATAAGAGATACACCTAGGAATAAGGGAGTCTAAGTGAGTAATTGGCCCACATGAGTTCGTGTTAGTTTACTAACTTATAATAACAATGATCTCGTTTTTAAGCTTGGTTTGGAAAAAGTGAAAAGTTGAGGATGACGATTATTCATGACATTTTCAAAACCCAAGGTATGCTTTTAATTTCTCTGCTTTGCATTTTTATAATTTTCTATCTCTTTAATAAAGGCCAATGTGGATTGATTATGATGAAAAGTGTAAACATGCTTTGTAACTAATGCATTGCATGAGGACATTGCAATGGTCAAGTGTAGGGGATTTGATAGGTGTGTAAACACCCATCTTTTCTACCACTTAATTACAATAATAACCGGACCAAAACGTGTATTTTATGTCTTTTATGTCGGAATTATGCGTGGTTTGTGTTTTTGTTGTGATTTAGGACGAAAAGGTGAAAAGTGGAGAAAACACGGGAATTCACGGGCATTTACGGACTTTTATTGAAGAAAAGGATGAAAGACGAAGTCAAGAAGTCAAAAGTGGATAAAGAACGGAAGTCCAAGACCAATTCTGAAGATTTATCGAAGAAAAAGTCAAAAGACGAAAGTTTACTTAAAGCCGAGGAACTCAAGTCTTATTTATCGAAGAATTAAAAGACGAGTCCAAAGAAATCCCGAGCCAAAAGTCATCACATTCCAAGATTAACAAAAAGATTAAGAAGGAAGGACTTGATGGTGCAATTAAGAAGAAAGGAAGGAGAGGAGGAAGCTTCCTCTAACCTCTCCCCTAATCACCTATAAATACCCTCATTTTCATTTCATTTAGTTTTGTTGGTGGCTTGACAAACCATTCTTCCACTTTCATTTATGCACCTTTATTTATTTGTTATTTAAATACATGTTTTGCACCTTTAATTACCTTTTAATTCCAAGTAAGTTTTTAATTTGTGTTCTTTAAATTTTTGTCTTTACCTTTCTTTATCATTTAATCAAGTTCTTTTTATCAATCTCATCCTACCTTTCTCTCTTTTTGTTTCGGCTTGAATTTCGGATTAAGCAAAGTTTTGCTTAATCCATTTGCTTATTTTGATTAAAGTTGCGTCCTTTTTAATTCCTCATACGAACTAAGCCACGAGATTGACAACCTTGTGTGCTTATTTGGTACTTTGTTTTAGTGTTTTGGAAGTTTTCTTTAAAGTTTTGATTTTTAAGTTTTGATTTCATTTAAGTTTCGTCTTTTAAATTTTAAAAGCTTTTAACTTTTTAGCTTATTGTCATGTTTTGATTCCATTTCATTCAAGTTCTTGGTCACGGCTTATTAGAAGTAGCTTATTTAGAATTGTGCTTATTACGAATTTGGTACTCCATCGGAAAGCTAGGGTTTTCTCCACATTGCGACGGTTTGCAATTCCACATTCCGATAGTGACAGTATTGGCATAAGGGTTTTTGCTTTCCGATCCGGGATTGCGACAGGAGTAACTTTTCCTCATTCCGATCTGGGGATTGCGATCGCTCTTTCCGACGGCTCTTGAGGCTTGTTAAGTCGAAGTGCTGCCCAATTTTCCGTAGCCTCATTCCGATAGGTACATTCCGATAGGTACATTCCGACAGGTTACATCTTGGTATTCCGATAGCATACATTTCGATCTGGGCTACATTGCGATCTGAGGTTGTTAGGTTATTCCGATCTGAAAAGGTGACATATTCCGATCTGGGTTTCTTCAACATTCCGATAGGTGGTGTGTTCATTCCGATGGTAGGTTGATCGGAATATATTCCGATCTGGGTTAACTTTTATGTTTTGTCTTGTTTAATTTTTAGTTTATGTTTTTAATACTTGTCTAATTTTAATTTTCCGTCACGCTTTTATTTTTAGTCATTTTAAATTAATTTACTTTTTGTCACGCTTTTAAATATCGCACATTTAATTTTAAATTAGACTTAGATTTAAATTACTTGCCCTTTATTTCAACGACATTTACTTTTAAGTCTTTGCACATTTAAATTTAAAAACAACCAAAATTATTTGTTTCCACCAAAATAAAACTGAGTCACATAGAGAACTAAGATCAATTCGATTAGACCACATCAACGAACTTAACACATAATTTTTATACAGGGTGTTAAAAGCTAATTTCAATGCTCCTCGAGATAAACTCTCACCAAGATGATCAAAAAATCTTTCAATTATTACATTGGTGAAAGGCTGAGATTTCCCTAAATCAACGATTCCGGGGTCGAATACCTCGTCCTCGGGAGAGAAAGGAATAGACAACACGGTGTCGTCCCCCCATGCTAATCCAAGATCATATAAAGCACATGGTAAAGGTGGTATAAAGTTCTCAACACTAGTGGTATCAATTTGCATGACTTTGTTGACCTTATCACTCTTAGGAATGTGATTAAAGGGGTCATGGTACTCAAAATGAGTCGCATGAAAAACCCGCACATTAAGATCAAAGCGAGTGGGAAGGATAATTAGAGCAAAATTAATTTCTCCCTTTGGGTCAACATTATCATCATCATAAATCGGGTGATCAAACCAAGTATCTTCATCATCGTCATTAGACTCTTCCTCAAATTCTGAAGGAATGTCTATATAAAGAAACTCATCAACCTCCTTCAAAAGAAGTTCATCATCACAAAGGTTGTGAGATGTAGGAAGTATGATGCTCTCAAAATCCTCTTGAAACAATGGATTATTGTTCATTGAAGCTTCAAAAAGAGGATTTGAGTAGGTCACAAAAGTGTCATCAATCTTGTCATCACAAGAAATATCCGACAAGGTATCAAGTGTGTCACACTCGGATACAAGATCATCATTCTCATTAGAAGGAAATTCATCGGAGAATTCCTCGAGAATGGCAGGTAAAACATGAGAATCACGCTCGATCTCGAGATCGATAACGTCTTCACTTCCGCGTGGAAGTGGATCAATGATAGCAAAAAGTTCATCGACGAACTTATCGCATGAATAGTCACTAACCTCACTCGGTGTGAAGTTAGGAATCAAAGGCTCTTCAACGGAAGATTGTGCCTTAGGAACATCAATTTGGTCCTTCGAAGAGAGTGAAAATGAGTCCATTTTCAAAGATCAATATCACTCTCGGGATCAAAATTCTCACTATCAAACTCACTAGCATCAAATGGTGCACTTAGGTATTCATCAATTTGTTTTTCAATCTTAGAACTATCATCCTCGTGTGGAGTGAGTGGAGATGAAGAAAGATTACAACATGATTCAACAAAGCAAGCATCTTCCTTTAACTTAAAATTTTCTTCATCACAAAATGAGGTTTCCAAAATTGGAAAAACACCTTTATCAAAAAGAGCTTTCTTATTACTTTCAATAGTCTCAACAAGTTTTACACTTTCCACTTTCTTAGAAAAAAATCTTGGAATCTTTTCCGGTTTGAAAACAATACTTTTGTCCCCATAAAACAATTTAATCTCTTCTTTCCTCATATCAACTTGAACATGAGCCGTGCACAAAAATGGCCATCCTAAAATAATAGGCACACGAGGATTGGTCTCATAATCAACTATAGCAAAATCGGCTAAGTACAAAAACTTTCCCACTTTAACAATGACATTTTCCGCTATACCAACCGGACGGGTGGTGGTACCATTAGCAAGCTCAATGATCATTCGAGTGGTACTAAGTGGTGCATAGTCAATAGTTTTCCAAATGGCTAGGGGAATTAAGTTAAAGCTAGCTCCTAGATCGGCTAGGGCTTTGCATACCCCAAGCTCATTGAAAACACAAGGTATCAAGAATTGACCCGGATCTTTATATTTCTCGGGAAAGAAATCAAAGAAAACCGAGGTACTAATCACATTCAAATTAGCCTTGGTGAAATCTAGAAAGGTTTCCTTAGGTGGAGGATTAAACTCAATCACTTCAACTTCTTCTAAATTATCACAATCATCATAAACGGTTATGGCCTTAAGCTCTCCCTTCGGGTTTGGAATGGTGTTACTAGGTAAGCAACCCGAAGAAGATGATGGTTTAGACATAAATCCCTCAAACATCGAAAGCAATTTATTTTGACTTTGTTCCAAACTTTGTTGCATACGATTGTGACTTTGCTCTAGCCTTTGTTGATTAAGCTCAATCTTGTTATTTTGCCCTTTAATCGTATTTTGAAAATCAAGTTTCAAAGTATTAATTTGCCCTTGAATGTTGTTTTGAAAAGCTTTCAAATTTGCCTCATTCGACTTGATATAGCTTGACAAATCATTTTGATTATTGCTTTGAAAACCTTGATTGTTTTGATTAGCATTAAACCCATTTCCTTGATTGTAATTCCCTTGGTTACCACGGTTAAAATTATTCCCATTGTTCCCATTGTTGTACCTATTTTGAACCGGTGGAAAACCCGGTGGAGCAACATGATTTTGACGAGGAACTTGACCGTTGGAGCCATAAGTTCCCGTCGCGGAAAAAGCACTAGCTTGATCAAACCCCGTGGTTGAACAAGCATAATTAGGATGTGCTCCACCACATGATACACAAACATTCTCAACCATATTAATCGATCCATGAGGATTCTTCCTAATCTCATTCAACAATGTCGCAAATCCATTATCAATCTTAGAGTCCAATCTAGCAATCTCGATATTAGATGAATTCACATTGGAAACACTCGGTGTGTTTCGTGAATATTGTGCTCTAGACTTATTCTCAATTATACACCACGCGTCTCTCGGAGTTTTTCTTAAATGATTACCACCCGCGGCGGCATTTAAAGAATCTTGTTCAATCATATTAAGCCCATTATAAAAAGTATTTATTTGATGCAATTCCGAGAAACCGTGCTGTGGACATTGTCTCAACAAATCTTTAAACCTTTCCCAAGCAACCCAAACGATTCATGCACTTTTTGTTCAAATCTAATGATCTCGTTCTTAAAGTGTGTTGTTTTGGACGGTGGAAAGAAATAATTCATGAACTTAGACACTAAATCATCCCATGTCAAAATCGAACCCGGTGGTTCTTTCTCATACCAAATCTTAGCATTACCCTCGAGCGAGTACGGAAAAAGCATGAGCTTAATCGCGTCATTCGGCACATCTCTAAACTTGAGAGTCGAGGTAATTCAAAGAAAATTCCGAATGTGAGAATGCGGGTTATCGGTCTCATTGCCACGAAATTGGTCGGCACGAATGAGCGATAAAAAAACCCGTCTTAATCTCATAATGATCCGCCAAAATAGCTAGCACAACCATTGATTCCCCATACCCTTTGGTGGATGCACGGAGCAATTCCTCCATTGTTCGGTTATCGGCCATCTCTACAACAATAGGTGGAAGCTCGGGTTCCACTATTCGTTGTTGACGATTTCTATTTCTACGAGGAATATTTTCAAGCCTATTAAAATCAATCACAAGTCGAGAAGAACGTAATTGCATACACTACAAAGACGAGAATTTAGAGGATTGAAGAAAAAAGATTAGTCAAGAAGAAGAATATTTTTGGTATTGCTCAATAAAAAATGATCGATAAAAAACAAGGAATAAGGATAACTAATATGGAAGTAAATTACCCTCGGTCGACTTTGTAACGATAGGTGTAACACCCCATTTTGATAATGGAAATGTCACATGCAATTATGGCGTATCATCAAAGCATACAAGGAAAAATGTCTAAACATTACATGACCATAAAAGGAAAATACCGGAATCAAACATCGGTAGTCCAAATGTAAAGCTCATCACACACAAACATAAGTATAGTAAAGGAAAGGACTAAAAAATGTCCATAGCAAATGTATCATAAGAAAGGAAATGCATAAAGTAAAGAAAGCTAGAAAGCTTCCAGTCCATATGCACGTACTCTTAATGTCTACGAGCGTCCCTGAGTACCTGCCGTTTAGGGAACATAGAAAAGGAAAACGGCTGAGCAATACGCTCAGTGCACGGATGTACAATAAAGCATGAATAGGATAAGCATATAACATATAACAGCGGAAGAAAACTAAGTCCCGAGTAACCTGGTTAAGTCTTGATAAAACTGGTTTTATAGTTTGAAAGCTTTATGTTTATATTGTAAAAACTGTTTATCATCTTTTACCATTAGCCAATATAGGTCATGAAAATCCACCGTGCATGAATACTTGGAGGGGTGACCTCATCATGCAAATTAGAGGGGCTGCCTCTAATTTAATATGATGGTTTTTGGGTAGGAGGGATCAGCTCATTGTGAAGGATGCAAGGCACACACCACATTCACCATGAAATCCTGACTGAAAACATGTAACTAGGATGCACCCATACGCCCCACATGATAAATGTAATATAAATGGCCAAAAGCTGAAGGGACGCCACGAGCAATCACTCCGTCGTGGTGAAGTCATAACATCAGTGCCTCTAATGTTATGGTTATGGTACCTCCATAACTAGGTGAAACTGGTCATGCATGTATATGGCTATAGGTATTCTTAATTAAGCATAAGCAAATCAAACACGTAACTTATACTACGGGAAAACATTTGGCTACATACGGGGAATCCTAATAAGGAAAGAATGTCCATACTGAAAGGACGGGAATCCGTACCTTATGTCTAGTGAACGAAGGAAATGAACTGAGAGGAATCCTACTTCCGTATCACTAGTGCTACATAAATACATACATGAATAAGTATCTGCTTACTAAATACGTAGTTGGTTCTATGTCATGTCTTAGCTTATTTTATATGATCTTACCATGTTTTACTGTTTAAAGCGTTAAACTGTGTTTATCTTATATTCTGTTTAATCTGATTAAGTATTTCTGGTATTTCATGTATTATTATACTTACTGTGTAATAATAAGTAACTTTCCAAAAATAGCAGGTTTCCTAAAATAGAAAGTTTCCAAAAATAGAAAGTTTCCAAAAATAGAAAGTTTCCAAGAATAGAAAGTTTCCAAAAATAGAAAGTTTCCAAAAATAGAAAGTTTCCAAAAATAGAAGTACTGCTTAAAATAGTTAAGTTTCTAAAAATAGAAAGTTTCCATAAATAGATCAGCTGCCTTAATTAAATAAGTTTCTATAAATAGATTAGTTGCCTGAAATAAATAAGTTTCTAAAAATAGAAGGTTTCCATAAATAGATTAGCTGCCTTATTTAATTAAGTTTCTAAAAATAGAAAGTTTCCATAATTAGAAATAAGCTGGTTAAATAAGCTAAGTATATAAGCCTAAGTGCTTTCATGATTATTTTCTAAGTCATATGATATAATGTATAGTTTATTAATTATTTCATGTAATTAAAATAAACTGTAGGTTAAGATATTTAATTAAAGTATAACATGTTTTTAATTAAATAAAGTTAAATACTTAGGTTAAAACATGTATTATTATTTATTAATAATAAAACCTAAGTCATATTAATTAATTAATTATAACCATAGTTTTTAAATAATTAATTAATTATAAGTCTAAAATATAATAATACTTAGGTTAATTAATTTCATGATTATTAATAACTAAAATAACCTAAGTCATGTTATTAAATTAATCATGTCATGTTATTAATTTAATTTTAACATAAGATCATAAAAATAAAAAAAACTAAACATACACCATGAACCGGATCTTGACTAAGAACCATGAACCGGACATGAAATCGACACCATACCCCAAACCAAGTCGGGGTACCCCTTGTCTTGATGCTGCCGTGGGACCCACACCAACCAACCAGGACCATATGGTCTTGGTGGTGGTCAAGTGGCCAAACCGAGACCCTCTAGTGTTCGGTGTTGGCTGCGGCCAAAACAAAAACACCCCTAAACATCCCTTTTGATTTTATTCCAACCCTAATTCATGTTAGATCTATGATTTAATTAGGTTTTATAAAAAACATAACATGTTCTTAATTAATTAAAAGATTAAATCAAAAGGAAAAAGGTTTAAATGATTTACCGAACACGTGGATCTAAATATCGATGAACAAACACGAACACCAACAACAATTCCAAGATAAGAGATCAACAAACACCCCTTTTGGTGTTTTGAAGGTGGCGGCCAAAAGAGAAAAAGAAGGAGGAGATGAGGATTTTAGGTTTTCTGTAAAATCTTCTGTAAAACAATAATGAGTAGTGTAATTTCCTTAACCTCCTTTTTAGTGAAAAATTGAAATGGGCTTGGCCCATTTCTTCCTTGTAGCCGCGGGTAGGGGGCCCCACATGGGGTACCCGTACCTTTTTCCGTGTCTCAATGTTTAGTTATTCGTTCGTGATTATTTGTGTTCGCGTTTTATGTGTTCTCGTTACCTAATTATCGTGATCTAATATATTTATTTACGCTCGTAATAAATATATATACGTAATTAATAATAGTTCGTGTTTTAATTACGTTCATGATTTTATGATCGCATGTTCGTGATTAATTATTGTCAAATAGTTATTACGTGTTCGTGCGTAGTAAATACTTATCGTGTCCTAACACGTACGTAATACGTAAAATCCTAACACGTAATCGTAATCATGCTATGTTAGGAAAGTTTTAATCTAGTACGTACGATCTTAAGGGTACTATTCATGGTAAAGGCATGCGGGTTTTACAACTCTTCCCCCCTAAAAAGAATAAGTCGTCCCCGAATTATAGATAAAGTAAACTGGAAAAGAAGAACATACCTGAATTCAAAATATAAAATGAGGGTAAGAAGCCCGGATAGACTCCTCTGTTTCCCAAGTGGCTTCCCGCTCGGTATGATCCCTCCATAGGATTTTGACGAATGGAATCGTCTTCTTTCTCATGACTCGTTCTTGTCTGTCAAGAACTCGTTCGGGTTCTTCTATAAAAGTGAGATCTTCACGTATCTGTTCCAGTGGATACTGAACCATGTGAAGGGGATGATACTGGTACCTTCTGAGTAAGGACACGTGAAACACATTGTGCACATGCGAAAGCTGCGGAGGTAACGCCATCGGTAAGATACTTCACCGACTCGTTCAATGATATCAAACGGTCCGATGAAACGAGGACTGAGCTTCCCTTTAATCCCGAAGCGTCTAACACCACGTGCCGGCTAAACCTTAAGGAAGACGTGATCTCCTACGTTAAAATGTGTGTCCCTACGATGCTTATCGACGTAACTCTTCTGACGTGACCGTGCTTCCTGAATTTTCTGCTTAGCTACTGCGATCTTCTCATTGGTCATCTCTATGATTTTTGGTCCTTCAAGTGTTCGCTCACCAAGCTGATCCCAACAGATTGGGGCGCGACACTTTCTGCCATACAACATTTCGAAAGGAGCACACTTGATACTTGCGTGCCAACTGTTGTTGTATGCAAACTCCATCAAACAGATGTAATCGTCCCAATCACCCGTCCATTCCAACTCACATGACCTCAACATATCTTCCAATGTCTAAATGGTTCGCTCCGACTGTCCGTCCGTTTGAGGATGAAAAGCCGTGCTAAGTTTAAGTTGTGTACCCCAAGCTTTCTTCAGACTCTTCCAAAAGCGCGAAGTGAATCGAGGATCTCTGTCTGAGACGATGCTGGATAGTGCACCGTGGAGTCTCATGATCTCTCTTCTGTACGTATCTACTAGTTTACTTACCGGATCTTCCTTGCGGATCGGTAAGAAATGAGCTGATTTGGTTAGTCGATCTACGATAACCCAAATTGCATCGTGCTTCCTCTTGGTAGGCGGAAGACCAGTAACAAAATCCATGGTGATTTTGTCCCACTTCCACTCTGGAATATCTAACGGTTGAAGGAGACCGCCCGGTCGCTCATGCTCGATCTTAACCTGCTGGCAGGTAAGACATTTGGAGACGTAAGTGGCCACATCCTGTTTCATACCACTCTACCAAAAGTACTACTTGATGTCATGGTACATCTTAGTCGAACCAGGATGTATAGAGAATGGGGAGCTATGAGCTTCAGCTAACAAAGCTTCCCGGAGTTCTTGGTCATCAGGAACACAAAGTCTCGTGCCCTGCCATACGATACCATCTGCATCTACTCTGAATTCTGTCTGTTTTTCCAAATTCTGTACTATCGCCCAGATTTCTCCGTCATCCTTCTGAGCTTCCTTGGTCTTAGAGAGTAACTCGGGTTCTACTCTAAGATTAGCCCAGTAACCGTGCTGTCCACATACCATGATCTCGATGTCTAGTCGCTCCAAGTCTCTTATGATTTCCTATTCGATTTTAATGCCGTTGATCATTCCGGACTTCCTACTAAGAGCATCTGCTACTACATTTGCCTTTCCGGGATGATACTATAGATTAATGTCATAATCCTTCAACAGCTCTAACCATCTCCTCTGCCTCATGTTCAATTCACGCTGAGTGAAGATATACTTCAAGCTCTTGTGGTCCGTGAAAATGTCACATGATTTTCCATATAAGTAGTGCCTCCATATCTTCAATGCAAACACGACTGCAACAAGTTCCAAGTCATGCGTGGGGTAATTTTCTTAATAAGGCTTAAGCTGCCGTGAAGCGTACACGATCACTTTCCCATGTTGCATGAGAACACAGCCAAGTCCCTTCCCCGATGCATCGCTGTAGATTTGAAATCCACCCATACCAGATGGTAGAGTAAGAATAGGTGCAGATACTAGCTTCTGCTTCAGGTCTTCAAAGCTCTTCTCTCGATCTTCAGTCCAGACGAATTTCTCCCCTTTCCGCATCAGTTTGGTCAATGGTAGTGCTAGGCGGGAAAAGTTCTCCACGAACCTATGGTAATAGCCAGCTAAGCCTAAGAAACTACGAACTTCCGTCGCTGATGTCGGCCTTGGCCACTTAGTAATGGCCTCAACCTTCGCTGGATCCATAGTGATTCCTTCTACTGATACAATGTGACCTAAGAATGCCACCTTGTCTAACCAGAACTCACACTTGGAGAATTTTGCATACAGCTGCTTCTGACGAAGAATTTGTAGTACTGTACGAAGATGGTCTTCGTGTTCCTCCTTGGACTTTGAGAAAATCAGGATGTCATCGATGAAAACAATGACGAACTTGTCCAGAAATTCATGGAAGATTCTGTTCATCAAATCCATGAACACTGCTGAAGCATTTGTCAGGCCAAATGGCATAACTACAAACTCGTAGTGGCCATAGAGCGTACGAAAGGCAGTCTTAACGATGTCCTGCTCCTTGACCCGTAGCTGATGATAGCCTGACCTAAGATCAATCTTGGAGAAGTGTTTGTCCCCTTGGAGTTGTTCAAACAGATCGTCAATACGTGGTAGTGGATATTTATTCCGGATAGTAATCTTGTTGAGCTCGCGATAGTCTATGCAAAGACGCATAATGCCGTCCTTCTTCTTAACAAACAAGACCGGTGTGCCCCATGGAGATGCGCTCGGTCGAATGAAACCTCGTTCAAGAAGTTCTTGCAGTTGATCCTTCAGCTCCTTCAGCTCTATGGGAGCCATGTGATAAGGAGCCTTGGAGATTGGTTTAGCTCCTGGAATAAGCTCGATACTGAATTCCACTTCTCGTGCAGGTGGTATGCCCGGAAGTTCTTCTGGGAATACATCTTGGAATTCCAACACTATAGGTTGATCCTGAATTGATGGGAATTCAGCATCCATGTCGTGAACCGTAGCTAGGTAACCCTCGCAGCCATGTGACAGTAGTGCACGCGCTTGCAGGGTAGTTATGACTTGTACAGACCGTCCGGGTATGAGCCTGTTATGAATGTATTCTGGTGCATTAACATCACCGAAGATAACTCGATATGAATGGAAATCTATGGTAGCATGATGCTTGGATAGCCAATCCATGCCCAAAATCATGTCGAAGTCATTCATGTCCAGCGGAAGTGCGTCAACAGGTCAAACCTTATCGTCAAATTCTAGGGGAAGACTCTTGTATACATGGGTGATTAATACAGAGTCCCTCAAAGGCGTGGAAATAGTAAGCCTTTTCTCTAGTGGCATGGGGAGCATCCTAATGTTCTTAGCATAAGCAGTAGAAATAACCGAGTGAGTAGCACCCGTATCGAAAAGAACGCATGCAGCTTGACCATACATATACAAGATTCCAGTGATGGTACCTGTAGACTTGTTGGCCTGGTCTCGAGATGTCGTGTAGACACGCCCGGTAGTAGGAGGCGGCTTGGTATCAGTATGTCCCGATGTACCCTCCATCTCGCCCTTACGACAATCCTTCATGATATGGCCAGGAAGACCACACTTGAAGCACGCGTCAGTATTATGACGACATGGCCCTGGGTGCCTACGGTGGCAAGTAGAGCAAAGAGGATGAGTAAATCCTCCAGCAGGTGCTCTGGCTGGCTGGGAACCTGATAAAACATTTTACATAAGACATGATAATTGGGTACAAAGGACAATGCTGATAGTAGTAAGATTGAATACCAGTGATAGCTGGACGGCTAGGCTGCGAACCTCTCTGGTTGTGGTCCCTACCGTTTCCATGGTTCCTGGTAGAAGTTTTGCTAAAGTGTCAGAATATGAGTTATAACATGAAATCATAAGGAAATGCGTAAGTATTAGGACCTGCTGCTGTTGGAGTGTCCAGCGTTGTTACGGTAATTATCATTACCGCCACGCCTATCCGTAGCAGAACGATCGTTAGTCTGACCGTTTCCCTTGGGCTGATGAGGCTGCTGCTGAGTAGCCGGCTGAGACCGGTCCCCAGTTTTCTGCCTGGAAGATACATTTAAAGAGATGAATAATTGACATATATTCAAAGTATATGGATTGATCACCGCTTGAATACGAATGTTTACCTCTTGTCGGGTCTTTCAGCTTCTCCGAACTCATTTCTCTCTTGCAGCATCTCTAGCTTACGTGCTGCATCGGCCACTTGTGTTACCGTATCCAACAGGGCACCTGATAAGTTATTGGCGATCCTAGGATTAAGAGCCCAACGGAAATGTAGTGTCTGCTCTTCAGTGGTGCCTGCAACTGTTCTCAGGACACCAACGTAGCGAAGGAAGCGCTGCATGAAGTCATTGCTTTCCTCGTCAGGTCGTTGTCTAAGGGTATAGTATTCCCTCATGAGCCGATTCCTTCCTTCCATGGGAAAGATGTTAGGCGGGGAGGATAGATGTCGTTCTGATGAAGGGCGTCTTGCTTCTCTGCATCAGCAGCTGCAAATATTGCCCAGAGATTGTCTGTGTTTGCCATCTGACAGTATAACATAAAAAAATATGATTAAACAGATCAAAACATAAAATCTATATATACATGAAAAAAAATTATACCAAAATTTCACGAGAAAAATTTTATGCAAGAAAATTTTGTGTATGAATGCATGATGCAGTTTTATGAAAACTTTTGTATGCTCGAGAGTGAACGCCTATGGTCAGTTCACCCAAAACAAAAGACATGGCGAGGGGACGCCTATGGGTCGGTCCTAAATTTAAAAGTTTCGATAAAACACATGCGACTAAATAGGTCCAGTCCTGTACCAACCATTACTTAGTCAAAAATCTGCGAAAATGACATATACATGTATGCTTAAAAATGATGAATGCAAGAAAACAACTGTCAGTTCTAGGAAGACCGTAGTGACTACCCACTAATCACAGGTCATATTTGAGATCCTACAGGTCGAAGCCTTGGTCTCTGATACCATAATTGTAACACCCCATTTTGATAATGGAAATGTCACATGCAATTATGGCGTGTCATCAAAGCATACAAGGAAAAATGTCTAAACATTACATGACCATAAAAGGAAAATACCGGAATCAAACATCGTTAGTCCAAATGTAAAGCTCATCACACACAATCATAAGTATAGTAAAGGAAAGGACTAAACAATGTCCATAGCAAATGTATCATAAGAAAGGAAATGCATAAAGTAAAGAAAGCTAGAAAGCTTCCAGTCCATATGCACGTACTCTTAATGTCTACGAGCGTCCCTGAGTACCTGCCGTTTAGGGAACATAGAAAAGGAAAACGACTGAGCAATACGCTCAGTGCACGGATGTACAATAAAGCATGAATAGGATAAGCATATAACATATAACAGCGGAAGAAAACTAAGTCCCGAGTAACCTGGTTAAGTCTTGATAAAACTGGTTTTGTAGTTTGAAAGCTTTATGTTTATCTTGTAAAAACTGTTTATCATATTTTACCATTAGCCAATATAGGTCATGAAAATCCACCGTGCATGAATACTGGGAGGGGTGACCTCATCATGTAAATTAGAGGGGTTGCCTCTAATTTAATATACTGGTTTTTGGGTAGGAGGGATCAGCTCCTTGTGAAGGATGCAAGGCACACACCACATTCACCATGAAATCCTGACTGAACACATGTAACTAGGATGCACCCATACGCCCCACATGATAAATATAATATAAATGGCCAAAAGCTGAAGGGACGCCACGAGCAATCACTCCGTCGTGGTGAAGTCATAACATCAGTGCCTCTAATGTTATGGTTATGGTACCTCCATAACTAGGTGAAACTGGTCATGCATGTATATGGCTATAGGTATTCTTAATTAAGCATAAGCAAATCAAACACGTAACTTATACTATGGGAAAACATTTGGCTGCATACGGGGAATCCTAATAATAAAGAATGTCCATACTGAAAGGACGGGAATCCGTACCTTATGTCCAGTGAACGAAGGAGATGAACTGAGAGGAATCCTACTTCCGTATCACTAGTGCTACAAAAATACATACATGAATAAGTATCTGCTTACTAAATACGTAGCTGGTTCCATGTCATGTCTTAGCTTATTTTATATGATCTTACCATGTTTTACTGTTTAAAGCCTTAAACTGTGTTTATCTTTTATTCTGTTTAATCTGATTAAGTATTTCTGGTATTTCATGTATTATTATACTTACTGTGTAATAATAAGTAACTTTCCAAAAATAGCAGGTTTCCTAAAATAGAAAGTTTCCAAAAATAGAAAGTTTCCAAAAATAGAAAGTTTCCAAAAATCGAAAGTTTCCAAAAATAGAAGTACTGCTTAAAATAGATAAATTTCTAAAAATAGAAAGTTTCCATAAATAGATCAGCTGCCTTAATTAAATAAGTTTCCATAAATAGATTAGCTGCCTGAAATAAATAAGTTCCTAAAAATAGAAGGTTTCCATAAATAGATTAGCTGCCTTATTTAATTAAGTTTCTAAAAATAGAAAGTTTCCATAATTATAAATAAGCTGGTTAAATAAGCTAAGTATATAAGCCTAAGTGTTTTCATGATTATTTTCTAAGTCATATGATATAATGTATAGTTTATTAATTATTTCATGTAATTAAAATAAACTATAGGTTAAGATATTTAATTAAAGTATAACATGTTTTTAATTAAATAAAGTTAAATACTTAGGTTAAAACATGTATTATTATTTATTAATAATATAACCTAAGTCATGTTAATTATATAATTATAACCATGGTTTTTAAATAATTAATTAATTATAAGTCTAAAATATAATAATACTTAGGTTAAATAATTTCATGATTATTAATAATTAAAATAACTTAAGTCATGTTATTAAATTAATCATGTCATGTTATTAATTTAATCTTAACATAAGATCATAAAAATAAAAAAAACTAAACATACACCATGAACCGGATCTTGACTAAGAACCATGAACCGGACATGAAATCGACACCATACCCCGAACCAAGTCGGGGTACCCTGAAACTAGGATTTTTAGTCCAATTAATTAAGTTCGTTATTCCTCGATTCGACTCGAATTTGATTTCCGGTTTAACGTTTCAACTTAACTTTGTTTTTGGTAAAATCTCTTTTTGGAATTTTTTTTAAACTAATTTAAATCAACTAATTAACTATTAATTTGAAAATAAAATTTAACTAATTAATAAAACTTTAAAAAAAACTTTAATTAAAATCTATTTAATAAATTGAAAACTTATTTTAAATCAAAAATTTAAATAAGAATTGAGAACTACTTTTAATTCAATTTAAAAAAAACTAATTAAAATTATAAAAGATATATAAAACTAATGAAAATTTATAAAAGTAAATAAAATTTAAATATTTTTTATCCTTTTTATATTTTATAAAAAAACTGAATTTAAATAAAACTTTTTAATTAATATAAATAGAACTAACTTTAATTTAACTAATTTTAATTAAATAAGCTGCCAACTAAACTTCCTATATTAATTAAATGCAGGGAAATAAAACACAAATAAGTATGTAGAGCAGTTGGTTGGGACGTTGTGTAGTAGACGAGAGGTCCTGGGTTCGAGTCCCAGCAGACCTAAAATTTAGATACTGTTTTTTTTGGAACTTTTTATTTGGACAAATAAAAACTCAGACTAATTGAGTCTGAGTTTTGAGCAATAAGTCAATAAGCAGAACAAACCCAGCAGTCAATAAGCAGAAAATCCAAATAAAAATAAGCAAACTAAATAGAAAAACCAAATAAGCTATAACCGAAACCAACGCCAAACAAACAATTTAAACCTATAAGCTGAAATATCAATAAGCTAAGCAATAAATATAGGCCGAATCTAATCAAGCATAAATAAGCTAGATATAAGCTCAACCTAATAAGCTGATGAAAATAAGCAGATTAAAGCAGATATAAACCCCTTTGATCCGAAATAAGCAGACAAATAAGCTATGATGAAAACTAATAAGCATTAACAATCGATAGAAATAAGCAGTCCCATACAATATTAACTATCAGTCCTAAATTTAATCAAAATACTGAAACAAACATATTAATAACTAGAGACTTAAGCAAACTATTAAACGAAACAGATTAAAACAAATAAGCACCACCTTATATCGAAACTAACTTAAATAGATCCTAATTAAACAAATAACCAAAACGCAAATAACCAAACAAATAATCAAGTAATACCACTTAAGCAGATTTAAAAACTATACAAATAACCAAAACACAAGCAGATTCAACCTACTACAACCTAAAACCAAACAAATCAAACTAGCTGAAAATCATGAAAAGCAAATAAATAAGCTACAAAAATTAACATAATATTAAAGGAAAAGCAAACCTGTTTGGCGAAAACCTTTGGGAAGAAGGTAAGGCGCTGAGCCCCCTTAATACCGAAACAATCACCAAATAAGCACCACCTTTAATTCGAACCCAAATACCACCCTTGTCTCGAACCAGATGAATCAACGAAGCCGAATAGTACCACTTTAATGATTTCCCAGTGGGGGAAATCAGTTTTTACTTTCCTTTATATTTTTTTTTCTTTTTTTTTATAATAATAATAATAGCCAACAATAACAGTAATAAAATTGATTTAAAGAAAATGATTCGAAGCTTTTAACAGTAAGATAAATTGAGACGAGATTAAAATTAAAATAGACTTTTCATTAATTAAATAAGAAATTACATTACTGGAATTGAAAAATTACAAGATTTCACCTATTAATCTAATTACTGAAAATAAATAAAAATAAAGAAAAAGGCACACTGATTACATGATATGAAGGGGTTTTTATAGAGGAACCCCAAGAAACCCTAATTCTTGGCTTCATTTGTAAGCATCCAAATCCTACCGTTGATTTGATCATTCATCTTCTCTTTCTTCTTTTCTTCTAATCTACGGTTGAAAACTGTCCTTGTAGCCACGGATTGCCAGCTTGGCGGGATGTGTGTTAGTTGTGTTTGTTGCAAGGTGAGGTGGCAAGATGTAATTGGTTGGATTGGATATGGAGGAGTGTTTCTGATGACGTATAGTCCCCAACCGGGTCATGAGCCCGGCTCACGGGTACTACCTGTATCCGGCCCATCACAGATGGGTGGATAAATGTCATTTAGGCTTATGGGCTTGAGTGAACAGTGCCCGCATATGTGTGCGGCCCACGGCCCAAGGCGGCCGACATAAGATCAAACAGAATAATATTCTGTCTAGGTATATCTTAATCCCAATACGAAGAGATATTCATTACCAGAATTAGAAGATAACAATCATTCTAATTCTGGTGCTTATCTCTTCCTTGGGCCGAAGGATCAGTGAAAGCCCATTGGGGTTTCACTGCCTATAAAAGGAACCCCCAAGGGTTCCACAAAGGTATTACGACTCACTCTAAACTCATATAACCCTAAACCGATTACTTACTCTCACGCCGGAGTCTAATCGTGGGAAACCTTCCCACGGTAAGCTTAACGCGTGTTGTTTAGTGTGCAGGATCCCAACCAGACGATTCACTTGGTGCAGGAGCCGGAGCCCAGCCAACCCAAATTAAGCCTAATTCGGGTCTAGCAAGGATCAACCAACTTTTGCATCAACAAGTTGGCGCCATCCGTGGGACCCATAACACTAAGCTAGAACAAAACCTCATCTCGAATCTCCAATGACGAAGGGGCATCCGCCAACTAACCCCAGGAATGTGAATCCTGGGAACCAGAAGTCCCAAGGGGAAGGGATTCTCATCCCCAACCAATCACCTAACCGCCCCGCAGGCGGGCTGGGTAACCGTAGCGGTTTTAACCCGCGGGGGTGACGAGCACGATCTCGGTGACACCCCCGCCTACTTCAACCCTGGACAACCCTGATCCAGGGAGTGCGCCAGACCCTCCTAACAAGGAACCGCGCAGACCCTCGACGGAGGAAGAAGTTGAAGCCCTACCACTCAGTGAGGAGGATCTTACTCGAGTTCTCACTCAGAACTTCGAAAGGATCGTCCCAGGGATCGCATCAAGATTGAGTCTGGGGAGGAACCTCCAAGCCAGACTCAACTTTGGTGACAGTGGACCAACCACCCCCTCCCAAAACCGGAGAAAAAGGAGAACTCGGCCTCAGGAGCAGGGAACCTTTGAGGAAAACCCTCAACCCCAGAATGTGTTTGAGGGCATAGGAGATCGCCTTATACAGGAATTAACGCAGCCTCAAGAAGGAGAAAGGTCGGATGGCTCACCCGAGCGGCCAGATCGAGAGCTGACCAGAACCACATGCCGCCCAAGTGTGTGGGATAGAATGAACACTGGGAGAAAGGCTCCTGGTTCGTCTCAAAAAAGTGGTCCCTATTCAAAAGGCGGGGCACCACCACCGTCCCCAGATCCGTCCGGGGAGGACTCAGATGACCATCCGCCTAAGCGCCGCCAGCCTAGGCGCACTCCTCCACCACCCAACAATGAGGAGTATTATGGTGCCCCTTACTATCGGGATACGGAAGCAGAGGACCTCTCTCGTCCATGGTGCGAACCATGGGATGACCCTAGGCTCACACGACCGTGGGCGGATCCCAGGGAAGACCCGTTCACTCTCCGCATACGGAACTATTCTGAGGACACCAAACGTCGCATGCCGGCATGTATCAAGACTTATGATGGGTCCGGTGATCCTGTGGATCACCTCAAAATATTTGATACTCAGGCCAAAATTGAGCGATGGCCCATGCCCATATGGTGCCAAATGTTCAATTCGACCTTGATTGGAAATGCCCGTGACTGGTTCGAGGCACTCCCCCTACGGAGCATTGATAGTTTCACGGAACTACGCACTGCGTTTGAGAACAATTATACTCAAAGGAAGAAGTATAATAGGGATCCGGTCTCATTGGCAACTGTCAAGCAACGGCCGGGGGAGTCCACAGAAGCCTTCACTGAGCGCTTCAATGATGAGTGCACACGCACAAGAACCATGCCAGAACTCCTGAAAATCTCTGACTACATGCACGCCATAACAGACAGAGAACTGATCAGGCGTCTCAACGACAAACGTCCAGAGAGATATGATGACCTCATGGAAAGGGTCAGAAATTTCATAGAGGGAGAAACGGCTGTCGCCGCGGCCTACCCATCCCGAGGAAGTGGGTACCGGTCAAATGACCAGTCCCGGAGGCAGTCAGGCGGCCAAGGTAACCAGAACAATAACAAGGGCTCGGACTATAAGAGCCAAAGCAAAGGCGGACGGTCGGATGACAAGTTTACTCCCCTAAAGATGTCCTACCGGGAGATCTTGTTGACTGAAGGGGCAAACTTTCCAAGGCCTCCCCCAATGACCACTCCCCCGGAGCGTCGGCAAGGAAATCGCTTCTGTGAGTTCCATAATGACAAAGGACACGGCACGGAGGAGTGTATCCAGCTCAAGAAGCATATCGAGTCGCTAATCAAATCAGGCAAACTCAAGCACCTAGTTAAGGATTGGAAGGACGGAAAAGACAACAACAAGAAGTATGATAAGAAGGATTCCCAAAAGGACAAGCCTTCTACCATATACATGATCCAGTCCAGACAGCGCCGCACGAGACAGAAAATTGGCCAAAAATTTTCACGCGGCAGGGAAATCTCATTCCCTCTCATCACAGCAAGCGATGTGATTGATGCGCCTCTCACTATTGAGATAAGCATTAGAACACACAATGTTCGTCGCATGTATGTGGATGGAGGATCGTCAGCAGAGGTACTGTATGAACACTGCTTTGTGCAGTTATGCCCAGAAATAAGAAGCCAATTAGTACCGGCCACGTCGCCGCTTACTGGCTTTAGTGGAGACACTATCTGGCCGATAGGTCAATTGCGTTTGCTTGTCACCATCGGGAATGAGGAACATTCCACTACGACGTGGATGAACTTCATGGTGATACGTTCACACTCTCCCTATAATGGAATCATAGGCAGACCAGGCATTTTGGCTATCCGGGCAGTACCCTCTACGGCACACGGAATGATCAAATTCCCCGTTGAGGGGGGAATCGTTACTATTTACAACACAGTCGTACCAACATCCGAGTGTCACACCGTGACAACACCGCCTCCACCTGTCCCGCCCAAGGATGGGGCACCACCACCCAATTGGAAGGTGGCCATTCACCCTGACTATCCGGAACAGGAGGTGTCCATAGGAGGGGCGCTCTCGGATAGTGGTAAAAGGGCCATGTGCTCTCTTTTAAGGGCAAACCTGGACATATTCGCATGGGAGCCAAAACATATGACGGGGGTGCCACGTGCGATAGCAGAGCATAAGCTCCAGATCCGCCAAGGGTACCAACCCATCAAGCAAAAGAAGCGCGGCCAGGCGCCCGAGCGCAGCCAAGTGATACTGGAGGAAGTGCGTAAGCTAGTGGACGCAGGAATCATGCGCGAGGTATACTACCACGAGTGGTTATCTAATCCGGTCATGGTCAAGAAACATGACGGAAGTTGGCGCATGTGTGTGGATTTCACGGATCTGAACAAGGCCTGCCCACAGGACTATTACCCGTTACCAGAAATCGACTAGAAGGTGGAGTCCTTGTGTGGATATCCTTTCAAATGCTTCTTGGATGCATATAAAGGGTATCACCAAATCCAGATGGCGGAGGAAGATGCAGAAAAAACGGCGTTCCACACGAGCCAGGGCGTATATTGCTATACGAAAATGCCGTTTGGATTGAAGAACGCCGGCGCTACGTATCAGCGGTTGGTGGATAAAGCTTTCGAATCACAAATAGGACGCAACTTGGAAGTATATGTTGATGACTTGGTGATAAAAAGCTACACGGAGGAGGCACTTCTCCGGGATGTCCAGGAGACATTCGACACGCTGAGAAGGATTAACATGAAGTTAAATCCAAAGAAATGTACGTTTGGGGCAACAGAAGGAATGTTCTTGGGATATTTGATTGACCCAAACGGCATCAAGCCTTGTCCAGAGAAGACGGACTCAGTGATACGACTACCGTCCCCGCAGACACGGAAGGAGGTGCAGTCCCTGAATGGGAAGTTAGCCGGGCTGAATAGATTCCTGTCTAAATCCGCAGAGAAGTCATTACCCCTATTTAAGACACTCAAGAAGTGTATTAGAAAGGGAGACTTCCGTTGGACGAAGGAAGCTGAGGAAGCTTTCGGCCAACTCAAGCAACATCTCGCATCTCTCCCTATGCTAGTAGCTCCCCGGCCAAAGGAGGAACTCGTTATGTATCTCTCAGCTACTCATGGTGCAATAAGCGCGGTACTTATGACGGATAGAGATACAATACAGACTCCGGTCTACTTTATAAGTAGAACACTACAGGGGGCGGAGCTGAATTATTCCTCCATGGAAAAATTGGTGTTAGCACTAGTATTTGCTACAAAGCGATTGCGCCGGTACTTTCAGGCGCACCCAATTGTGGTGATTACGGATCAGCCAATCAAGCAGGTTATCTCTAGGCCAGACGTGGCAGGGAGGCTGGAGAAATGGAGCATCCTATTGGGGGGGCACAATATATCTTATAGACCAAGGACGGCGGTTAAAGGCCAGATCTTGGCAGATTTCCTGATCGAGAAGCCGGATGAGGAGGAACCAGTCATTAAGCAAGACGAGATCCCAGCAGAACCTTGGGTGCTATTCACGGACGGATCCTCATGCATAGACGGGTCCGGGGCAGGTCTCATCCTCACGAATCCAGAAGGAATGGAATTCACATACGCCCTCCGTTTTGAGTTCACGGCCACCAATAACGAGGCGGAATATGAAGCATTAATTGCGGGTTTAAAAATCGCCGCTAGAATGGGAGTCCGCAACCTTGAGGCCTACGTGGACTCACGGCTTGTCGCAAACCATATTCTAGGTGGGTATGTGGCTAAGGAGGACAACATGGTCAAGTACTTGGAAAAAGTCAAGTCGCTAATCACGACTTTCAGCAAGTTTTCCATCAAGCAGGTGCCAAGGGGTGAGAACAAAAAAGCGGACGCTCTTAGTAAGATCGCATCCACGAGCTTCGCCCACTTATCCAAACAGGTTTTGGTGGAAATACTCAAGGAGAAGTCTATCACGGAAGGGGAGGTAGCCGCTATAGTTGAGGAGGAGGGACCTACGTGGATGACCCCAATCATCAACTATTTGACTAATGAAACCCTTCCAGACGAGGAAAAAGTAGCAAGACGCATCAAAAGGAAGTCACAACATTTTGAACTCCAATCAAAACTGAAGAATAGGTCACGTCGGATTGATCAGTGAGTGGATGATGCGATTTTCTTGGGGGTTTTATTTGTTGGGGTGTTAATTACCCATTGAGGGTAAAAGCCCCTTTTTTTGATTGGTTAATTTTTGGTGAGTAAAAATTTAGGGTATTGAAAGAGGTGCGAGTTTTTTGGGGAAGAAGACTGGTGTGGAGAGAGTTTTCACTTCGTTTGTATCGAAGTGTGTATGGGAAGGGATAAATTATTTGTTTTGTTTTATGTATTGGGTGGGTAGAGTAAATAGGGACACGTGGGAGGCTAGGTAAAAAATATTTCGTTTGGTGAGTTGAAAGGGTTAAGTTTTTACAAAGCAAACTTACTTAATCCTTTCATTTGCTTCATCATGGGCTTTTGACCCAATTCTCCATCCGTTTATTTTTTTCATCATGGGCTTTTGACCCAAATGCATATTACTCCTCCCGTTTAAACAACATTGGGCCAAGTAATGGGCTTCCCTATTTTATCTTCTCAAAGTAACCAAATTAATGGGCTTTTAGGCCCATTAATATAATGTGGGTCCCACGAAGGCCCATTAACCATTAAAATATTAAATCCTCTAAAAACGACTTGTCATTTGGCTTCTCGATCTTTTCTTCAAAAATTAAGTCGATTTTGTCGGTTTCCGTGATCTTTGCACACTTTCGGTCTTTTTGATTTTGTCCTTGACTCTTTCTTGACTTTTCTTCGATATTTGACCGTGAAATCCCGTGTTTTCTCTTCTTTTGATCATTTGTACCTATTTAACACACAAAACACAAAACCACGCGTAATTCCGACATTTAAGATGTAAAACACATGATTAGGTCTTGTTTTTACTTGATTTTAGTGGCAAAAGGATAAGTGTTTACACACTTACTAAATCCCCTACACTTGACCATTGCAATGACACCATGCAATGCATAGTTTTAAAGCATAAGTTATATTTTTCTCATAATCAATCTATCTCGGCCTTTATTACTATTATTACTACTATTACTACGACGAAAAGATAAAACTTAAGTAAGAGACAAAAGTTATAATTATTTATTTAACTTGGAAATTATTAGATGGAAGAAATTCGTAAAGAAATCTAAGACTTAGATTAGGGCTTTGGTGTCATGAATATTAATCACCCTCAAATTTCACGTTCCCCATACCAAGCTTAAAAACGAGATCATTGTTATTATAAGTTAGCACAACTAACACTTGCTCATGTGGTTTAGTTAATCACTTAGACCCCCTTATTCCTATGGTGTATCTCTTGTATTTTATTTTTGTCTTGAATGATCACGAGGATGCATTTTTGACTTATTTCGATAATTTATTAAGGCCAAAAATAAAGTGGGACGATTTAATCAATAGTTAGCTAAAGGACAAAATCTTTTAAAACTACTTCTCGAAACCTCAAAAAGTTCATATCTTGGCATAACTCGTTTCACGATTTGAGACCTTTCTCGGACCGATATTTGGCTTGTACTTCAAACTTCAAATCTTGAGAGACGATCTTGAAATTATGGTCTTCTCTTCATTTTGGTATACATCTTCATAAGGAGTGAAAGATGCTTCAAACGTTGACCACGACTTCTTCATTTATCCTCTTCTTTATTTAGGATTTTGATATACAACGATCCGCCTCCTTTTCGGACTTGGATCTATTTATCCTCATACCTTGTTAGGGTCTTTTTGGATAGACTTCTCCATGATCTTTAGGGGAGTAATTGCTTCTCGTCGTGTGTCTTGATCCTTCATATTGATTTGGATTAATGATCTTCACATCATCTTAGGATCTTTAGCAAAAAGTGAATCCTCATGCCTTGTGAGGGCCTTTTTGGACTCGGGTATCCTCATGCCTTGTTAGGGCCTTTTTGGATAAGCCAATCTTCGCGTCCCGTTTTAATAAGTTATGCCTTGGCTATGAACTCTAATTAATACCGAGAAACTTTTAAACGATCTTGTGCTAGAAGCTAAGTAACCTTTTAAATCGTACAACCTTATTTATTGCAAATATATTTATTAACAAGTGATGGGAGAAAAAGATCATAACTAACTCACATAAGTTAATGAAAGAATACCAAACTTATAATTAACTCTATCATCTCTCGTTCTCCACAATTTAAAATCTCAAGGAATGAGACTCGTGGATGCTTAGCCTAATAAACCAATTAAGGTCCATATGGTTAAGGATACTAGCTAGAGTAAACTAGGATAAGTAAACTCGGGTTGAGTCAAAATATTCACGACGGGCCTAATATATCAAAGACATCTAAACTTGTTAAAACCATTTTTATTTATTTATTTCATTTTTGACTTTATTTTTGAAATGGAAATTATTACGATGCGATAAAAGGAAAGAAAATAAATAAAAATACTACTAGGCCAAAATAGATCAAAAATTTGAAAAACGTTGAAATTTTTTTTTTTTTTAATTTTCCGGTTAAATGGGGTCAAATTCATAGAAAATCCCACTAAAATTCGATAGAAGTCCCCCTACACTTAATATAAACATTGTCCTCAATGTTTAAGCATGTGGGAGAATAAACTCCCCTACACTTAGGACATTGAGTACGTTGTTTAAAATCGAGCTAAGGATGGGACAACTAAAGTGATTACATTTATTCGTTTTATTTATATACAAGTATGAATCACAATAGTTTTGATAGAACCGGGTACACGGGAACACGGGATCACGGGTCGTGTCAAAAGTACCAAAAGTGGATCATCAAAGCACATGTCCCTGTACACAATCACAACACACAAACAACCTACTTGGCTCCCCCCTACACTTATTGGCGGAATGGATGAAGGTGAAAAAGGGTGGAAAGGATGGAAAAGGTAAAAATCTAACCTAGTTATACGATGCTTGATTTATTTATCACGAGTCTCTAGCTCAACTCGATTTCCCGAATTAATTCAAGGGAAATGTGGAGAGGGATGGAATCATCTCGTGAGAGATGTCCTCTCCATAGTACAACTTAACCCGTTGGCCATTCACCTTAAAGTTGGGCCCATTTGGTTGGGATAACTCAATGGTGCCATAAGGGAAGACTTGGGACACGGTGAATGGACCGGACCAACGACTCTTAAGTTTACCCGAAAAGATTTTCAACCGAGAGTTAAATAATAAAACTTGATCACCAACATGGAACTCTCGGTTTTTAATCTTGGAATCATGAATGAGCTTAGTTTTCTCTTTGTAGATTAATGAATTTTCATAAGCCTCATTCCTAAGTTCATTGAGTTCATTGAGTTGGATTTTCCTATGATCACCGGCTTTGTTTATGTCAAAATTAGCCTATTTCAAGGCCCAATAAGCCTTATGCTCCAACTCAATGGGGAGGTGGCACGCCTTTCTGTACACAAGGCGATAAGGGGTACAACCTATAGGTGTCTTATAAGCGGTACGGAAAGCCCACAAAGCATCATCTAATTTATCGGCCCATGAGGCACGATGCTCTCCAATGGTTCGCTCTAAGATTCTCTTAAGACCACGGTTAGAAACCTCGGCTTGTCCATTAGTTTGAGGATGATATGCGGTGGAAAGTCGGTGATTGACACCATACTTAGCCATGACTCGTGCAAATTGATCATTGCAAAAATGAGTCCCGCGATCACTAATAATAGCACGAGGCACACCGAATCGAGCAAACAATTGTTTCAAGAAGTTAACAACCACCCTCGCATCGTTAGTAGGTAAAGCCTTTGCTTCAACCCATTTGGATACGTAGTCAACGGCTACGAGGATGTACTTGTTTCCCTTTGATGATGGAAACGGCCTCATAAAGTCGATGCCCCATACGTCAAAGATTTCACATTCTTGGATGAAATTTTGAGGCATCTCATCTTTATGTGTGATCTTGCCTTGCCTTTGGCAAGCATCACAATGTTTAACCATTTCATGTGCATCATGATAAATGGAGGTGTTGGGAATTAATTTGATGAGACAAATCAAGAATAATGAAACAAGAAGGACTTATATGCAATTATCAAGTTTTACAAGAATATGGAGCCCTTTCATACAACAAGGAGGACTTATTAGCAAAAGATGGAGGGACTTCTAGTGTAATTAGATTTCTTGTAAAAAGGGTTATGTGTAGTATATAAACACACACCCTGCATAGGTTTATTCATTCAATTATTCACAATGTAAACCTAAAGTGTCTTCGTGTTCTAGGCGTGGGATTTAATGTATACACGCCTAGAGGTTACTTGTAATCGTTTAGTGCAAGTAATCGTTTGGAATAAAGTAATCGTTGGAAGTAAACACCTTGTTTATGTGTCTTGTTCAATTCCGCTATGTTTATCATATGAATGAGATGCATATCCTAGTTAGCTTAATCGATCCGTGATTTAAGGTTTCCACAATTGGTATCAGAGCTTGTTGAGGAACTTTTGATCTTAAAGAACACCAGAACCCTAAAATCACCAAAACCCTAATTTTCTCAGAAACCCTAACAACATCATGTCTGAAGCAATAACCTCCTCCTCCTCAGCCTTACCAAACATCAAGATTCCCATACTTGCTGTCAAACGTTTATCCAATAGTGATGCAATTTGTTTGTGTGGTCCCAAGAACAAAAGTGATGCACAATATGAGATCCAAGGAAATCACGTGACGTTATTATTTGTGGTTGTGGTCCATGTTTTAAAAGTTGTCAAAGAAAGGGACGTGAGCGTATTCATTACTGTTGGACGATCGAGTGGAATTTTTGGGAAGGAAAGTGACGTTATGATTTGTTTTGCCAAAAGACACAAGATGAAAAGTGAAAGCTAGATGTGGTCCCGTGACTTACTGCAAAGGAAAAAGGAATGGCAGTTTATGTTTGTGTCGATTATAGCAACGAGAAAAGAACAGCATCTCGTTGAAAGTAAATTTTGTGATACATGGAGATATTTTTGGAAAATATATACTTCACGTGATATTGATTTTAAGTGAGTTTGAAAGTCAAGAAAGGAAACAAAATATGCTCGTTACTTTATTATGCTCAAAGGAATTAAAGGCAGCAAAGAAAAAGGAAAAAGATATAGACGCATGGGACAAGATCGAGTTTGTATTTCACGTGAATGACTAAACAATAGTTTATGTTTACATGGGATCAAGGTTACAAGTTATTAAAGAAGAGATAATGCATGCATGTGTTTTTATGCAAAGCTAAAGCTGATCGTGTGATTATATATAAGGATGGGACGCAGCTATGCTCAAGTGTGGTCGAAGGATGTTAAAGTTATTTATCCACAGATGGTGTCAGTGGCTGAGTCGAGCCGCTGACAAGAATGAAACACACGCTGACAAGGAAGACGTTGACACATGAAAGTTTTTAAGCTCTGACAGTGTGTTATCTGATATATGGTTCTTAAGTGCTGACAAGTATCGTCCGATATCTGACAATACATACAGAAGATATATTGGATGACTAAGGATCTCGGACAGAACTATCTGTTTAAATTTTTATGACTTGTTTTTGAAGATTGTTTTTGGTACAATAAAGTTTTATTTGATTATGTGACAAGGCTAACCTTGCGGTTACGTACCGACTTGGATTAGAAGCAGAACGCCGACAGAGGCAGCAGTTGCATAAAAGAAGAAGATGCTATTGTACCTAGATGATTTTCATTGCAAATTGGAGGTTTCGATGAAGAGGTTTGATTATTGCTTCTTTGGTGTTGGAGTTGTTTTTTCGCAGGTTTGTATTTTATCATATCTCAAAAGACTCGCCTCTCTTTTGAGATAACTTGCTTGTTCGTTTAAATGTTTGGTGACGAAGACTTGTCAAATCTAGCAACTAGATACCTTGCTATCACTTGAAGGAGTTACATTATCGTGCTCAGTGTCTCACAAAGGATGAGGATTTTGACAAGAGATCGAGGTCTGCTTATATTTACTCTCATCATATAAGTTCGACGTCACATGGATAGTGCAAGATATAAGGTACAAGCTTGGGAGATTCCACTTCTTCAACAAATAGGTTATATTCGTTTTTCTTCATTCGTAATCTACAATTAGAGTCTACATGGTTCGTGATTCATTTACATGCACCTTTCAAGGGGAAGAGTTTATTAGTTGTTTATCTTTAGAAGACCCCTATTGGATGAGACAAAAAGGGGAAGAAGATTCAAAGATCAAGGTATGCAACTTATTATTATGTGGTGATATGTCTTTACAAGAATCTTACTTTAAGGGGAAGCTTGTTTCATTCGTGAAAGATCAAGATTTGAAGATTGGTTTTGTCATCATCAAATAGGGGAAGATTGTTGGGAATTAATTTGATGAGACAAATCAAGAATAATGAAACAAGAAGGACTTATATGCAATTATCAAGTTTTACAAGAATATGGAGCCCATTCATAAAACAAGGAGGACTTATTAGCAAAAGATGGAGGGACTTCTAGTGTAATTAGATTTCTTGTAAAAAGGATTATGTGTAGTATATAAACACACACCCTGCATAGGTTTATTCATTCAATTATTCACAATGTAAACCTAAAGTGTCTTCGTGTTCTAGGCGTGGGATTTAATGTATACACGCCTAGAGGTTACTTGTAATCGTTTAGTGCAAGTAATCGTTTGGAATAAAGTAATCGTTGGAAGTAAACACCTTGTTTATGTGTCTTGTTCAATTCTGCTATGTTTATCATATGAATGAGATGCATATCCTAGTTAGCTTAATCGATCCGTGATTTAAGGTTTCCACAGGAGGGCCAATAGAATCTGGAGTCGAAAACTTTTTTAGCGGTGTAATTAGGACCATAGTGACCACCGGTAGGTCCTTTATGGCAAGCTTCAAGGATTTGTAAAGCCGCCGGCCCATCAACACATCTACGAATGATTAAATCCGCACATTGCTTGAAAAGATAAGGGTCGTCCCAATAGTACGTTTTAACGTCCTTGAAGAATTTTTTTCTTTTGTTGGGACGTTAACCCTTCGATAAGAACACCACCCGCCAAATAGTTTGCAATGTCGGTAAACCATGGGGTATCATCAAGATTAGAATTAATAGAAATTAAGGTCTCAAGGGGAAAGGATTCATTAATCTCTTGATTTGGAGATTCCCCTTGATAAGAATCCTCAAGTCTACTAAGGTGATCCGCGGCTAGGTTTTCCGCTCCTTTTTTATCACGAATTTCGATTTTAAATTCTTGTAGGAGCAAAACCCAACGAAGGAGTCTCGGTTTAGCATCTTGCTTGGTCAACAAGTATTTCAAGGCGGAATGGTCGGTGTAAACGATGGTGGTGGAAAGCACAAGATAGGGGCGGAATTTCTCAAAAGCATACACTACAGCTAAAAGCTCTTTTTCGGTAGTGGTATAATGCAATTGAGCCCCCGTCATTGTCTTACTAGCATAATGAATGGGATGGAAATGTTTGTTAACTCGTTGACCTAAAACCGCTCCTACCGCGAAATCACTAGCATCGCACATGAGCTCGAAAGGTAACTCCCGATTTGGAGAGACTAAGACCGGTGCCTTAGTTAATTTACCTTTAAGAAGTTTGAAAGAGTCGAGACATTCTTGAGAGAAGATGAAAGGAGCATCCTTTTCTAAGAGATGAGTCATTGGACGAGCTATTTTCGAGAAATCTTGGATGAAACGTCGATAAAATCCCGCATGGCCTAAAAAACTTCTAACTCCTTTGACGGTGGTAGGTGGAGGTAACTTAGCAATGACGTCAACTTTAGAACGGTCGACTTCGATACCGGCTTTGGAAATTTTATGACCGAGGACGATGCCTTCTTTTACCATGAAATTGCATTTTTCCCAATTAAGAACGAGACGAGTATCTTCACACCGTTGGAGCATACGTTCTAAATTAGCAAGGCAAGAAGAGAAAGAATCACCATAGACCGAGAAATCGTCCATAAAGACTTCCATAGTTTCTTCAACCATGTCATGAAATATAGCCATCATACACCTTTGGAAAGTCCCGGGAGCATTGCATAAGCCGAAAGGCATTCTTTTGTAAGAAAATGTTCCATAGGGACAAGTGAATGTGGTTTTCTCTTGGTCTTTTGGATCGATAGGGATTTGAAAATATCCGGAAAAGCCATCTAAGAAACAATAGAAATCATTACCCGCTAAACGCTCGAGCATTTGATCCATGAAAGGAAGATGGAAATGATCCTTACGAGTGGCATCATTGAGCTTACGATAATCAATGCAAACTCGCCAACCCGTTACAAGTCGAGTAGGAATCAACTCGTTGTTTTCGTTGGGAACAACGGTGATTCCGCCTTTCTTAGGCACACAATGGACGGGACTAACCCATGGCGAATCCGAGATAGGGTAAATCATTCCGGCATCGAGAAGTTTGATAACTTCTTTCTTAATGACTTCATGAATTTTTGGATTAACCCTTCTTTGATTTTGGATTGCGGGTTTAAAGTCATCTTCCATGAGAATTTTATGAGTACAAAAATTAGGATCAATTCCGCGAATGTCGGAGATTTTCCAAGCAATTGCTTTCTTATGATTCTTAAGCACATCGATAAGTCGGTATTTTTCATCTTCTTTTAAGTCCTTAGCAATAATGACGGGCAACTTATTATCCTCCTCTAAGAAAACGTACTCTAGATGAGACGGCAAATCCTTAAGCTCTAAATCCGGCGGATTGTCAATGGAAGGCTTAGTCAAAGTAGGATCATTGTTTGTAACTTCTTTAGGAGTAGCTGGAGAGATATTGTCCTCATTGAGAAGTCTCTCAATGGTACGAATGTCTTCATCCCAATTGGTGGGAGAATTATCATAGTTAATCTCGAGAGGACCCAAGCTAGCTTCAAACTCATCTAAGTCACTATCTCCAAATGGAGTCAATGAAGGAGCAATAGAAGCTACGGTCTCAACATGAGGTAAAGGATAAATCCCGCTCTTACAAGCCTCGTGAAAATGTTCTTCGCATGCTTCGTCAAGCACATCGATGAAATTCACGGATTCGGGCTCATCGGGAAGTTTGGAAAGTTTACCCATGTTAAAGACGATTTTGTCATCCCCGACCCTCATGATAAGTTCACCAACGGCTACATCAATTAATGTATGTCCGGTTCTCAAGAAAGGTCGTCCCACAATTAAGGGAACACGAGGATCCATTTCATAGTCGACTACGACAAAATCGGCGGGGAAAGTGAATTTGTCGACTCCTACAAAGACATCCTCGGCTATCCCCACTGGATAAGCAACCGTACGGTTAGCTAATTCCAATGTCATACGAGTGGGGACTAGCTCGGGTAAAGATAATTGTTTCCACACGGACAATGGCATAAGATTGATACTCGCTCCGAGATCCTCCAAGGCCATACAATTCTCAACACCCGGAAAATTACAAGGAATAAGGAATCGACCGGGATCTCCTAACTTAACCGGTAATTTTCTTAAAAGAACCGCGGAACAATTCTCATTCAATTGGGTAATGGCAATATCAAGCAACTTTTCCTTATCACTTAAAAGATCCTTAAACATCTTAGCGTACTTAGGCATGTGAGCGAGCGCCTCGGCAAAGGTGATATTAAAATTCAATTGTTTGAACATTTTTAGGAAGTTCGAAACTTGAATATCATCCTTATTCTTCAATTTCTCTTTCTGCAACCTTGAGGGATAAGGTATATTGGGTTGAGATGAAGGCTTTGGAGTGGATTGCTCACTCACATCCTTTGGAGGAGGAGGAGGAGTAGAAATAGAAGGTGAAGGAACCGGTTTTGGAACCGAAGGTGTGGTAGAAAATTTGGGTATCGGTGGAACATAAGGTGTAGACGAATGCATAACGGGAGGTATGTCACAAGTGGAAGAAGAAGGAGGTTGTGTCGAAGAAGAAGGTATCTCGGGACCTTGGTTAGGTGGGGAAGGTTCTGCGGTGGTCTTACCGCTCCTAGTAGTGATAGCATTAACATTAGCCCTAGGATTGGTCACGGTGTTCGAGGGAAGGGTACCTTGGGGACGAAAGGTTTGAATCATAGTCAAAAACTTCTTATCGGTCGATTCTTGCATCTCTCTCATCATTCTTTCATGGTCGGATAATTTTTGTAAAACCAAGTCCATTTGAGGATTATGCATGTTCATTTGATTATAACCTTGATTAGGAAAACCTTGGTTTTGATATTGATTAGAACCTTGATTAAATCCTTGATTTTGAAAACTTTGATTATTATATCCTTGATTATTTAACCCTTGGTTTTGCCCTTGAAAATTCCCTTGATTTTGATTAATGTTAGAAATACGTTTTAACGTAAATTAGAAGTATCGGTCACTCCACAATATTATTAGTGTTGTAATAGCTCGTAGTTAATGAGTACTTATTTAGTTAAGTAAGAAACCGAACCATGGGCTTGTCATGGGTCGGCCCAAGCCCAATAGTGGCCTTGGATATAAATACCCCTTTCCACCATGGAAAGGGGTTGGTTGTTGATTTTCCATTTTCATCATTTGAATAAAAACACATAGTTTTCTCTCACTTTCTCTCACTAGTTTCTCTCTCTAGAAATCTTCAACCCACTTCATTGATTCATAGATTATCAATATTCTACATTTAGTATCAAGAGCCATGGGGTGATTTAAGGTAAAGATTAGTGTTGTTTTTTAGTTCTTAAGGGTATTAGTGATTTTTAGAAAAAATCAACCTTGAATCTTGTATTTTTTTGATGTTTTTGTTGTTGGGATTAGTAGATAAGTGTTGGGCTTAACTTATTTTGGTAGAAATCACAAAACTTTTTGTGGTTTTTGATCAAAAATCGGGTTTAAAATCGTTCGAAGGTTGCTTTATTGGTCTCGAAGTGTTTTTTTTCCAAAAATATTCCGAACAGCCAAATATTCCGAACAACCAATCATTCAGAATAGCCAAACATTCAGAATAGCCAAACATTCCGAATAGCCAATCATTCCGGACAGGATATTCTGGATAGGGGTTTATTCCGAGTAAGGGATTATTCCGGATAAGAGTTTATTCCGAGTAGGGGATTATTCCGGATAGTGTATTATTCTGAATAGGGGTTTATTCCGAGTAGGGTATTATTCCGAGTAGGGTATTATTCCGAATAGGGGTTTATTCCGAGTAGGGTATTATTCCGAGTAGGGTATTATTCCGAATAGGGTAGTATTCCGTATAGGGCTATATTCCGAATAAGGTTATATTCCGAATAGGGGTAGTATTCCGAATAGGGTTGGATTCCGAATAGGGTATTATTCCGGATAAGGTATTATTCCGAATAGGGTTTCTTCGACGATTTTTTAGTGGATTTAATCTTGGCTTCTTACACTCTTTACTTCAACAACACAACACAATTCATAACCTTACTTCACTGCTCGATCAACCGATAATCTTTGTTTCTTTAAAGTGATCAAAATGAATCCGAATTCATTAATGCCTCAAATGACATCACTTACGGACATTTCCGTCATTAAGGGAACGGATAATCGCCCTCCAATGCTCATTAAAGAAGTCTTTGAAGCATGGCAAGGCCGTATGATGTCATACATTAAGGGAAAACCGACATATGGGAGGCTTATGGTCAAGTCAATTCTAAATGGTCCACTTGATTATGGTACCATTGTGGTTAACAATGTGACTTGACCACGGGAGTTTGAAGAACTTACACCAGCCCAACAACTTGTTTTCGATGCAGACGAAAAGGCTCTTCAAACCATTCTCCAAGCTCTTCCACATGACATCTATCGAATGGTCAGTCAATATACGGTTGCAAAGGATTTATGGGAACGTCTAAAGGTGTTGCTACAAGGTACGTCTCTCACCAAACAGGAAAGGGAATATCAGTTATATGATCTGTTTGATAGATTTACGTACAGCCCAGGGGAAACGCTTCACGACTACTACTTCAGATTCACTACTCTCATAAATGATCTGAATGTATACAATCTCGTGATTGCTCCATTCCAGGTTAACACCAAGTTTTTGAATACTTTACCTCAAGCTGAATGGGGTGAGTATATTACCGATGTTAAGTTAACCAGGGATTTGCATAAGTGCAATTTGGATCAACTCTATGCTTTTCTTCAACAGCATGAGAAACATGTGATCATGCACCGTTCGCCTCGAGGTATGTACCCTGATTCTTTAGCTTTGATGGCGAATCAACCAAGCTTGTCATACAACAACACTCCTTATATCATGGGACACCAAGCCTATCATCCATCACCGTACCTGACTCCAAGCTTCCCTCAATATTCAATTCTACCGCAACCACCCACCTCACATCAGCAACAGTATCGGTTTAATGCACCTTTATCACAATATGCTTCACAACCTCACCCAGCAAGCATTGCACCTTATGCTCAGTCTTCATATTCTTCTTATCAAGAGAATGCAGCATATCCATCAAGCTACTCTGACCATATGAGTATTCCTTCTAGTGATTATGCAGCTCAACAAGACCAAGCACTGTATTGTGATAATGATGAAGTCCCCATTCCTGAATTCAAACAAGGAACTGACCCAGTTGAAGTGTTAGCCACTATGTCTGCTTATCTCACAAGGACTTTAAGCAAACGAGGATTTAGAGGACCAGCTCCTACGAACAATCAGCTGAGGAATTCATCCAATTCTCGTCAACAAGCTACTATTGAGAATGGCAGGGTAATGGTTCAACCTATTCAACCTTATCAGGGGAGACCTACTACATCAACCACCAATGAACGCACGGTCAATCCTGCTCCAATGGTCAACACTCCTCCACGGGCTAATTCCACAGGCAAGTTGAGAATGATTACATGCTACAACTGTAAAGAAGAAGGTCACATGTCCAGGGATTGCAAAAAACCCAAGAGGAGAAGGGATGGTCAATGGTTTGCAGAAAAGATTTATCTGGTGAACGCTCAGGCACAAGGAAGGGAACTTGATGAAGAGGAGCTTGCATTTCTTGCTGATCCAGGGATTGCTGAACAAGACGTTGTCACCACACAGAATGCAGCATACCAAGCTGATGCTTATGATTCAGACTGTGATGACCTTCAATCTGCATAGGCAGCTCTTATGGCAACTATCTCTAGCTTAGGGCCAGAAAAAATATCTGAGGTACTTACTAATACCATTGAGAATACCACTGATACTAGTATTCAACCACATCAAGTTGGGCAAGAGGGTGCTGATCCGAATGAGTCTTCGGTGGTGAGTCTTTCAAATGGGGAGACAATCAATGATAGTAATATCAATGTGAGTCCCCAGATTTTGAGTGAATCACAACTGGGAGCCATTTCGCATACGCATATTCCTGCTCAACAAGATTTGGTCATGGTTCCTGCTACATTACTTAGCCAAATGAATACTGCACTCTTAGAAACCCTAGCTAAGAATAAGAATTTGTCTGCTGAGATTGCTTTGTGTAACGAAAAAGTTCAAACTTTGGAATTAGTTCCTTCGTCCACTGTTCTAACAAATCCCGAATATGATCATTTTCGAAACAAACAAATGAGTCATTTGCAAGAAATTGAAACCTTAAGAGCAGATCTTTCTAACGAACTTAAAGAAAAAGAGTTAGTGGTCACTAATTTTCACAAACTTCAAACGGATTTTGAGCTACTCGAGTCTAAGAAGAATGAAATGGAAATTAATGCGGCTAATATGATTAGAAGTTTAGATTATTTGCTTTTAAGACAATACGCTGCCTCTCAACTAGTGCACTTATTTGATGCTTCGTTTAGAGAATTTAACTTATCACGTCAAAAAGGCCTTCCCCCTAACCCACGGTATGCAAAACAAGCTTTTATCCATAGTCCAAGACTTTATAATGCAACCCAATTAGGATTGGTCTTAGACCCGATTGTTATTTTCGATGATCGCACAAATAAGGATCTAGTTGATGAGAATCGGTCATACAACTTTGCAAAATATCCCGAGTGTGATTATTTTAAAATGAATCAGGAGCTTGCAAAAACGGATTTTAGAATTCACTTCCATATGGATAAAGATCTCATCACAGCACCAACCTACATGTTAAATGAAGAAAACCCTAGTACACTTCGTACACTTGTCAAAATGGAAGGACCTAAGGAAATTCCAAAGGATCTTCCACCTGTTAGCACTGTATGGTTAAACTTGCAAGAGATTAATCAATACTTTGCTAGTTTTGACAAGGTCATTTTGGAATGTACGACTTCAAATGGCCTAAACGCCAGAGAATGGGCTTTCGAACACATGAACGAGGTGTTTAAGAATGAGATCACTCCGTTTGTCGAAAGTCTAAAAGGAAGTTTTGCATCTCTTTCGGAAAATCTTGAGTTTAAAATTGCAGAAGTTCAAAAAGTGTTTTATGAAATGGACACCGCTTACGAACTACAATTAATTGAAAAGGAAAAGATTTTATCCGAATATGACCGATTCTTGTCCCAAGTAATTTCGTGTGATGTGCTTACTACTGTGAATGTTAATTATTCGAATGAGCTTGCATCCGCTATGATTAACTGTGATGCTGTGAATATATGTGATGATGTGTGTGATCTCTCTGTAAATGTTGCTAATACTGTAAATGAGGTAGATAATCATTCTTGTCACGAATCTAACGCTGAATTTTTAAAGCTTCAAGATTCTTACAATTTACTTTCAAAACGCTTTAATCAACTTGAACAACATTGTATATCTTTAGAATTAAAACAACAAACTCAAAATGAGGATCTTTTGATAACAAATGGTTGTGAAAACAGTGTTGAGACGAGTGACAAGATGATTGCAATAGTTAAGGCATTAGAGGAAGAGATTATGAGATTAAAGAGAGATGTGTCATCAAATGAAACACTAAAATTGGAACTAGAGGTTGCAGAGTCTAAAAACCAGGACTTAGAAATTAGACTTTCGTCTATTCTAGGGGAGATGGATCGTGCAAGACAGGGAATGTCCAAACTTTATGGTTCACTAGAAGAACGCTTCGCTTTTAATGCGGCACAGCAACAATCTTATGTTGAACAATTGAACCAAAAATGTTAGGAAATCTCTGACTTAAATATCCAGCTCATTGACAAAAACATGGTTTTGGCCGAGTTAAAGGAGACACTTCTTCTCACCCGACAAGAAGCTGTTAATAACTTAGCTACCAACTCTGCACCATCCTCTAGTGCTCCAACAACCAAGTCAGTAGTGCTTTATAAGAACCCGCTCCATAAGAGAAACCCGGTTACCTACGATGATTATATGAGGAATGCAATTAAGCATGTAGATCTTGTAAGGGATATTTTAGATGATTTATATGCGTTAGATCCCTCAAGCAGTTACTTTTATTCAGCTCATGAATATATTAAGCGAGTTCAATATTGCTTAGCATATTTGCAATACATAGGTAAACCCGGTTCTGCACTACTCACTAATCGACCCATTGCTGTAACTCCATTCAATAAGACCCCAGGAGCAAAACCGTCATTGGCACCATCAAGTAAGGCACCTTTAAAATCTGTTGCTAATGTTCCCACTTTGCCTTCTACAGGAGTAAAAGAGTCTACTAAGGCTAAAGGATCGCCACTCAAGAAAGATAAGATCAAGCCCTCCACTAGTAGTACCAACAAGAAGAAAGTAGAAGCTCACCATAGGAATGTTATGTCAGATTTAAATAAAAAGAATCATGTTGCTAAGACTAAAAGCTCTGCGCCTGTGCAGAAGCCTAAACCATTTGTGAATTCTAATTTGAATTGTTGGAATTGTAATGAGTGCATGTTTTCCCAACGTCATGATTTATGTCTTATTGATCATGTGAATGAAATGAATGCCATTAGGAATAATCTTGAATGGAAGCCAACTGGGCGAACTCGTACCCAAGTTGGATGGCAATGGCGTCCCACTGGTAGGACCTTTACATTAGATGGAAAAATGTGCCCTTTAACTAGGAATGCATCCATTGAGGTTAGGTCTCAGCGTCCTTTAGTTAGGAACACTAGCACTACAGTATGGAAACCGCGCCCTTTAATTAGGTCAGCCCCCACTATAGTGCCTATCAGTGAAGAAATACCTCAGGATTTAAGCCAACTAGAATCTACACCACCAACTAGGAAGAAGGCTAGGAAATCTAAGAAACCTAAAGTTAGCAAATCTAAGATTATTAAATCTGTACCTGCTAATAACAAGGAACATTCAGATTCCGAAACCTATACATTGTCCTCGTCTGGTGATATTTTCAGGTGGTCCAAATCATCCTCTGGTATTTGGACTTCGGTTGTTCAAAGCATATGACCGGAGATCGCTCGATGCTCCGAAATTTCGTCAGCAAGTTTCTTGGAACGGTTAAATTCGGTAATGATCATATTGCAAAGATAATGGGGTATGGTGAATATCAGATTGGAAACGTTACGATTTCAAGGGTATACTATGTAGAAGGTCTTGGTCATAATTTATTTTCAGCAGGACAGTTTTGTGATTCCAACCTAGAGGTTACTTTTCGACAACATACTTGTTTCATCCGCAACTTGGAAGGAAAAGATTTGTTGAAGGGGTCTCGTGGTGCAAATCTTTATACTTTGTCCTTACAAGACATGATGGCCGCCTCTCCAGTATGTCTTCTCTCTAAAGCATCTAAGACCAAGTCATGGTTATGGCATCGCAGATTATCTCATCTCAACTTTGATGCTATTAATCATCTGGCTAAAAACGAATTATTTCGTGGTCTTCCAAAGCTCAAATTTCACAAGGACCATTTATGTTCCGTGTGTTCAAGGGGGAAAAGTACCAAGAAATCATACAAGCCCAAAGCTGAAGACACCAATCAAGAAAAACTTCATCTTTTACATATGGATCTTTGTGGGCCAATGAGAACTGAAAGTGTGAGCGGTAAGAAATTCATTCTTGTTATTGTGGATGATTTCTCCAGGTTTACATGGGTAAGATTTTTACGTACAAAGGATGAAGCACCAAAGGCTATCATCACTTTTCTGAAATTCATTCAGGTACGTTTAAATACTACTGTCCGCCGCATTCGTACAGATAATGGAACAGAGTTCGTCAACCAGACTCTTCGTGATTACTATGAAGAAGTTGGTATCTCACATGAAACATCCGTTGCACGTACTCCACAACAAAATGGTGTCGTTGAAAGACGGAATCGTACGCTTATGGAAGCTGCTAGGACTATGCTGATTTATGCGAACGCTCCATTGTTCTTGTGGGCAGAAGCTATATCTACTGCATGTTTCACCCAAAACCGCTCTATCATTCGGAAACGCCATGGAAAAACACCTTACGAGCTTCTACATGATCGTAAACCTGATGTTTCCTTCTTTCATGTGTTTGGTGCTCTTTGTTATCCAAACATTAATAGTGAGAACTTGGGCAAACTTCAACCGAAAGCCGATATAGGTATTTTCATTGGTTACTCACCCTCCAAGAAAGCATACCGAATTTACAACCTCGTCTTGGTAAGATAGTAGAAACTATGGACGCAGATTTTGATGAGCTGACAGCGATGGCTTCTGAGCAACGCAGCTCTGAACCCGCGCTTCATGAGATGGGAACCGGTGCTATTAGTTCCGGATTAGTTCCCAATAATCCTACTTCAACATCATTTTTACCACCTACAAGGCCCGAGTGGGATAAACTGTTTCAACCGTTGTTTGATGAATTCTTTGATCCCCCAAATGATGAAGTTCCAGCACCTGTAGTGATAGCTCCAATCCCTGAAGTTGTTGCTCAAGCTAATGAGGCTTTATCAAATGCATCTTCAATTAACATTGAACCGGATGCACCTCTACCAAGTGATTCTCAAACTACACCTGAATCGTCACCATTACTTGTGCCTAATGATGTTGAAGAGGATTCTATTGATCACGATTTGGAATATGCTCACCTACAAGAGCTTCCTTTCTTTGGTGTACCGATACCTGAAAACCCTTCAGCCGCGTCTACCTCAGAAGAAGCTCCTTCAATTGTTCATTCCAGACCATCACAGATTGAAAAACATAGCACCAAATGGACAAAAGATCACCCAATTAGGAATGTCATTGAAAGTCTCGATCGAACAGTCTCTACACGCCATCAATTACAAGAGAGTGCACTCTATTGCTATTTTGATGCATTTCTCTCTGAAGTTGAACCTAAGAATTGGCAACAGGCCATGACTCAATCATCTTGGATTGAAGCCATGCAAGAGGAACTAAATGAATTCCAAAGACTTGAAGTATGGGAATTAGTTCCTCTCCCTGAAAAGGTAAACATCCTTACTTTGTTGTGGGTTTATAAGGTTAAACTCGATGAGATGGGTGCAGTCTTGAAGAATAAGGCTAGATTGGTTGCTAGAGGATACAAACAAGCCTTGGGTATCGACTTTGAAGAATCTTTTGCTCCTGTTGCAAGATTGGAGGCTATTAGACTATTCCTTGCGTATGCTGCTCATATGAACATGATCGTCTATCAAATGGATGTGAAGACGACATTCTTGAATGGTGAACTAAGGGAAGAAGTCTATGTTAGTCAGCCGGATGGGTTCGTTAGCACGGAGTTTCCTAATCATGTGTACAAGCTTAAGAAGGCTCTCTATGGGTTGAAACAAGCTCCACGCGCGTGGTATGATCTCCTTTCAACATATCTCATCTCGGAAGGCTTCTCCAAAGGCAAGGTGGACCCCACTCTATTCACTCTCAAGGAGGACAACGACATGATTCTGGTACAAATTTATGTTGATGATATAATATTTGCTGCCTCTAACATAGAATTGTCCAAATGCTTTGAGAAGATAATGTCCACACGCTTTCAGATGTCAATGATGGGAAAATTTTCATTTTTCTTAGGATTACAAATTTCTCAGAATCCCAGAGGCATCTTTATTAATCAATCTAAATATGCTCTAGAATCTTTAAAGAAATATAACTTTGAAAATTGTGATCCCGTGGACACTCCAATGGTGGAGAAATCCAAGTTAGATGAAGATAGGAATGGGACTATTGTCGATCCAAAACTTTACCGTGGGATGATCGGCACCCTTCTCTATCTGACTGCTAGCAGGCCTGATTTGCAATTTGCCGTATGCATGTGTGCCCGGTATCAGGCTCGGCCTACCGAAAAGCACCTACATGTTGTTAAAAGGATCTTTCGGTATCTCAAAGGAACACTTCATCGTGGTCTATGGTATCCGAAAGATTCCTCCATTTCTTTAATATCATACGCAGATGCCGATCATTCTGGGTGTCAAGACACGAGGCGTAGCACTTCTGGGTCTGTGCAACTCCTTGGAGACAGATTGATTAGTTGGTCTTCAAAAAGGCAGAAAAGCGCTACAATTTCTAGCACGGAGGCTGAATACATCGCCATGTCCGGTTGTTGTGCTCAAGTCCTTTGGATGAGATCACAACTAACTGACTACGGTTTGGGATTCAACAAAATCCCGATGTATTGTGACAACAAGAGCGCCATTGCCCTTTGCTGCAACTACGTTCAACACTCCCGGGCCAAGCACATAGACATTCGCTACCATTTCATTAAAGAGCAGGTGGAGAACGGAGTGATCGAGCTGTATTTTGTCACCACTGAGTATCAGCTGGCAGATATGTTCACCAAAGCCTTAGATCGAGGACGAATCGAGTTTTTGATCGACAAGCTTGGCATGAAATCATTCACTCCAGCGACTCTCAAAGAATTGGCAGAAGAATCAGCTGAATAGTGGTGGTAAACTATTCAGGCGTATCCTTTGTTCGTGATCATGTATATTATCGTATATATATAAACCTCAAAAAGAAAAATACAAAAATATAAAACCAAGAAAAACCATAAAAAATATATAACCTACAAAAACCATAAAAATTATAAAATCAAGAAAAACCAAAAATATTTTTCGTTTTTTAAATCGGGCATGTCTTTTAGTACGGTAATATTTACGGCTTTAGAAATGTCGATCAATATTGACACGACGCCATAAATAGAGTCCGTATAAAAGTTGTACATTTTTTAAAACATGCCCATTATGGCTTGTAGTTATTTCTGACTGCAACCCGCTTTTCGTATTAAAGTCACGTATTTCCTTGGAAAACGTTGGCTCACAACTGGAATTAATTTTCTCGGGCATGATTTACAAGCCAAATCATGCAAAGGGATCAAGTTTACTTTATAACTTGGTCTAACACGAGTTAGTGTACGTCTCAGTGCATTAATTTGTCTAAATAAGAGAAATCTTATTGCCACCACGAATCAATCTTTTCAAAACATCAATTGACAAATGTTTTTCATCATTATGTGCCTCTTTAAACAATGACTACAGCTCTTTAAATAGAAAACCGGTCATCGTTTAAGGGGGAGAAAATGTTATATCATCTTCGTCATCAAAAAGTCTTCAAAAGTTTTCGAGAAAAATTAATTAGCTTAATGGTTAATGGTTGGACTGCTTTGGCTTCGTCTTGTAGTTGTTTGTAAGCTTGTCATGAATAGTTAAGCTTTGTGATTGTTAAATAGGTTAAAGTAACTAAGATTCGGGAATTTAACGACTTGAAACAAAAAGAAAAGCAAAGAATTATGATTAAAGAAAAAGGAAAAGATGAGGGGTAAAAAATGACAATGAGTCAAACTTCTTAAAGTTTGACCCAAGTCAAATAACATCCCCCGTTTCACTTCTTTCTTTCTGTCTTCTGTTTTCTTCCCCGCCATTAACAAACACACAAACACACACGTTAAGCTCTCAATCATCTCTGTTTTTACTCAAGATAATCCTTCTCATTCACTCCTAAGGTATAATCGTCAGTTAATTCATGTAATGTTCCCTTTAAATCAAATCAATTAACTCATTTTAATTAGGATAAATCAAACTAGGGTTTCTGCTCAATTAGGGTTAATTGATTTGGGGGTTTTGCCTGGGTTTCACTCGGAATAGAACAAGACTAAGATTAATGGCCTTTAGAACGCTTAACTCACACATTCGGCTTAATTAAAAGATTATTAGGTGTTGTTAAGTCATTCCGAATAAACAGCCAAAAAACATTCCGAATAAGACCATTTATTCCGCATAAGATGATCATTCCGAATAGAAGTTTTATTCCGCGTAGAATGATTATTCCGCATAGAATGATTATTCCGCATAGGCCGAATATTCCGCATAGAATGATTATTCCGGGTAAACGTTTTATTCCGCATAGAATGAATATTCCGAGTAGACGTTTATTCCGCATAGGCTGATTATTCCGCATAGAATAATTATTCCGAGTAGACGTTTATTCCGCATAGGCTGTTCTTTCCGTATAGAAGAATTATTCTGGGTAGACGTTTATTCCGCATAGGCTGATTATTCCGCATAGAATAAATATTCCGAGTAAACGTTTATTCCGCATAAGCTGTTTATTCCACATAGGATGATTATTTCGGGTAAGAGTGATTATTCTGCATAGATAATTATTCTGGGTAGGCATGCTATTCCGCATAGGATGATTATTCCGGGTAAGAATGATTATTCCGCATAGAATGATTATTCCGGGTAGGCATGTTATTCCGCATAGGATAATTATTCCGGGTAGGCATGTTGTTTATTCCGGATTGAGGTTTATTCAGAATTAAATGTTTATTCTAATGAAGGATGTTTGAGTGTCTTAAAAGTCTAAGGGATTATGTCATTTGTAAAATGCTTAGGTATAAACTCATCATGATATTCATATCTGTATGTATCAACTTTTGTGTTTTATTCTTAAGCAGAAACAATGACTAACCCAACCGTGCAACAAATACTAGACTCTAGAGCAGCAGCCATTGCCGAGGCTAAAACCCTCAAGTTCATTCCAAACAACTAGCGGTTGAAGGAGGTCTCTCATTCTACTCACAATGGATTCAAGGTAGGTTCAGCCATTCTTGACAATTCTCGCCTCAAGAATGCGCTAAGGAAAAGTGCTTCGGTACCCTTCGACTACATGTACGAATTTTGGGCAACCAAGGAGAAGACGTCAAATAAGATCACATTCTTCCTAGACAACAAGCAACAAACTCTCACCGTGTCAGACTTTCGCAAGATCTTTGGTTTTCGGGAGGCACCCAAAGGATTATCATACTCAGCGAACCCTACCAAGAACCAGCTCATGGAGATGTTCACTGACATTGGATGTGCAGACATACGAATAGTGTCCGAGTTTACCACAGCCAAAGTGGGTCAACCTTGGAGAGCAATTTTTGGTATTCTCAGCCGATGTCTCACACCCAAAACAACTGGGTATGATGTTGTTCGTCCGCCAATCATCAAGATGTTTTATGGTATGTACAAAGGTATGGGTATTGATTATGCATCATTGCTGTGGGAAGATTTTACTTTTCAACTCTTCACAAACACGAAGGGTAAGGTTAAAGGTTACCAGTACCCTAGGTTCATTAAGCTGATCATACATTACTTTATGGAAAACGATGCATCTATTGATAAGCGTGCAGGTAGCCGTCACCACACAATGGATGCTGATGATTTGGTGGACTTAAGGCAAGAAACTCATTCCAATATTATTATCCCTGATCCCATTCCCAGTCATCTCTTGACAGATGAGATTATCGCATCTGCTGATTACAAGAACTTGCTACAAGAAATCGAGAATCAGAGCAAGCATTCAAGCAGGAGAAGACTCGTCTACCACAGTTAAGAGTAAAGGTAAACGCAAGAAAACAGCTTTGCCTGAACCCAAAACTAAGAAGACAAAAACCGTAGCTAAGAAAGGTAAAAGCACGGCTGACGAGCTTGTTCTTCACGATGAAGAAGACATTGCTGACGATCCTACTCCTGAGCAAACTCGAAAGACTGAGAAAAAGTTAATGAAGATGGCTATCGAAAAGAGTAGGAGAGACACGGGCGGTAGTGGTTCGGGTGCACAGAAGGATATTGAAGAAGAGTACGAGGAGCCAGATGATATTAATGAGTTTGGATCACCCGAACGGTATTCTACTTCGAAGGAGACATCCATTGCTGTTTCAGCAAGTGTTGAAAAGGAGTCCGGTGCTCCTACATTCATGGTACCTACCCAGCCTCTCGTAACTCAACCTCCACCAATCCAGCCCTTACCAACCCGACCGGTGCCAACACCATTCCTTCCACCTCCAATAACTTCCATCCTCAGTACTGTAGTCACAACCGAGCCTCTTCAACCAACCCAGAGTAGCTCTGCATCATCTTCAATGGCTGCATTTGTAATGGCAGAAATGTTGGATAAACATACGGACAGTCAAAGACAAGAGATGAATAAACTTCGAGAAGAACTACTTAGACGAGTTCAAAGTGAAGAGGCTTCCAAGAAAGCCCAAGAAGAGATGCTAGCTAAGTTCGCTGCAGAGATGGAGTTGACACGTAAAGCTCATGCAGAAGAACTTGCTCAGGTCAAACAGGCTGAAGCTGATATGTATGAAGCACGACTTACGAGACTTCGAGCTATTAAGGATAACTACAAGGAGCAGAAAGAAACACTTGAAGCTTCTATTGAAGAGAGAGTGAAAGAATCCATTGAGTCCCTTATGCCAAAACTGCGTGATGAGTTGAAGACACTCGCAGCTGATAACTTGATGATTAAGTCATCCAATCCTTCTGAATCCGCCTACAAAATTGCATATGACTTAACGGATTTTGAATTAAAGAAGATCCTCAAAGCTCGTATGAGGGAAGTTGGATCTTTTGATAAGTCCAAAGTTCAGCGAACACTCTACAAGTCACTAAATGATGTTATCATGGAGGATGATCGGTTATTTAAAATGTTTGGAAGTGTGGTACCTTACCACATTCTGCCTGGGGAGGAAAAGGATGATAGTGAACAAGAAGAGGGTGACGGTGAAGAAGATGAAGAAGAAGAAGAAGAAGAAGATGATGATGATGATGATGGTGACGATGATGGTGATGATGATGAGGATGATGATGATGATGATGATGATGGTGGTGATGGTGGTGACCAAAATGAGGAGAGTGCTAAGGGAAGCAACGAGGATGACGATGAGGATGATGATGGTAAATAGCCTGAAACGGGGGACAAGGTTGCCAGCACAAAGAAACCATCTAAGTCTGGTACCAAGTCACAGAAAGATGCTGCGCAAAAGGAAAAATCCACCTCAACGGAATCAAGACGATCCAAGTGGCGCCATGATGTGAATGCTACTACGGCGTCATCGATTCCTGGTACATCTGTTGCTATTTCTATACCTGTTACCACTAATCCTGTTAGTTCTGTTGTTGCTCCTGTGATTGCAGAATCAGTTACTGAACCTGAGTTTGCACAACACTCACCTGTTCATGACACCGCCGAGATGCCTGATTCAGAACCAGCAGATGTTCACGTTTCTACTCCTCTGCAACGAGAACCACAATCTACTGTTCTCGAGTCAAGCACACGGGACTGGGCAGACGCATTGGAGATTGACGAGACTGCACCGCCACAAGCTTGGATCACGGCAGCTGCTAAATATGATCCAATCACAAACGCTGACAGAGATGTTCTATATCTCCGTATCCGTAGTCCGATAGACTTGTGTGCATTTCTGGCTCATGAGTATAAATCTTCGGTCACTCCGTCTTTGGTGAAGAGAGCGTTAAAGGATAAGAGAATTCACGCCAAAACCAGGTTAAGCCGCATGGAGTACGAATATTATGCTGACGAGGTCCTGAAAGCCCTTAATACCGTTCAAAGGCCAGGTCTTCATGAATCAGAAAGAGCTCCACCTCCACTTGATCCCTCTCAAGATAATCAAATTGCTCTTGACTTCTTTGTCACCTATGATCTTGAGTATCTTCTGAAGGGGTCATCCAAGTACGCAACCTCCCTGACCTTGTTGAAAGCAGCTAATTGGGGGACAATACCCTATATCGAGGAAAAGGTAAACCGACTCTGGGTCCCAAAGGTAAATCGTAATTATGATATGTATGCTGTTATAGGTGCATCACATTGGGACGAGCGAGTCCGAAGGGCGTACAGAGGTTGCTGCTTAGCCAATTCAGGAAGTCGTGTCAGATCCGATATTCGCATCTCTAGTATTTTAGGGCTAAAAACTGAAGCCAAGAATGGCTATTATCATGTGACGGAGATTCGCCTAAAAAGGGAGGATGACAGAGAATACACAATACAGTAGGGAGATTTTTATATCATTCACCTAGAGGATATCGAAGATATGTTGCTTATGATGACCCGTGATCAACTCGCCCATCTTACTCGTGAAGAAATCATTGCTTTGAATACAGCACTTCGCATGTTCACACGAAGCGTTGTTATCAAGAAACGAGTTGAAGATCTTCAATTGGGAGTTGAAAGCTACCAAAGGAAGCTTAACCTGACCCGTCCAATGAACCAAGTTCTACCTAAACATGTCACAAGATGTCCTTATACCGGCATTTCTGTTCCGAGTTACGGGATCTTCTACTTGAACAGTCGTGGAATAATGAAGTTTATGAGGGTAGGTGAGCTTTATAAGTACAGTGATGGGACTCTCATATACGTCAGAGGCAAGTTGGAGCATCTTAATTCGGGTGGGTCTTTACCAGAGATGACTGAGGATTGACATCAGGGTTATCGGCAAATGACGAAATATGTGATCAAGAAGATTGACCAAAAGCTCCGGGAACGTAGATTGATGAGGAGCTTAGAAAGATTCGTTGGTGGTAGACCATATGGAGTGCACCACAAGTTACTGCAACGATCCATCTAATGGATCGTACATCTCAGGTCTACTCTATATTGGTTTTTAATTGTGAATATGTAAATTTGTGAATATTGTGCTTTCACGGCTTGATGTAGTGTTAAGGTATGATAATTTTTCAAGAATTTCTCACGAGATTCTAAATCTTTCAAAATATATCATACTAAAGCACTACAACTATCCCTTATTAATTTAAAGGGGAGCATTAACATGTTCTATGGCCAAACATCGATTTCATTTTTACCCAAAGACCGGTTAATCCATTCAATATCCCAAATATTAATGGTTAACATTTTGGATAAGGAAAGAAAATGGGATTAAGGAGACTTAAATGATACTTGGCTAAAAGATGAAAAAGACTTAACGATAATCCAACTTAATATGTGTAAAGCACGTGTTAAGGGGGAGCGTTTTTTATGAACAAAACACCTAAGGTACAAAACTTTTGATTTCAATATCACAAGTACCTTAGGTGATTTTCAAGGATTTTTCATGGTGGCTATACTTTCCCAAAACACGCTTAATTCACGACGAATGTGGTGACAAAAGGGTGGTAGGAATAGGTTTAGTCCAATGATTCATCAGAGCCGATGGAATCTTCCCAAGGACAATTCCCTTGATAGAATTAGAAGTCCTAGGAAAGTTGGAGAAAGATTGTGAACGTAGCTGAATGCCGACCAAGTACTTAAGCTAGCACTGGAACAATCACAACAAGGTGCTAGTTATGACGTATTGGTAAGCATTGAAGGGGTTGAAGAATGAAAAAGAATTGTAAAGATAAAGGGTGTAAAGAAAGAAGCCCTCCTTACAACTTTAGGCACAAACCGGGTCAATACATATGCTATTGAGATCATTTTGTTAATGATTCTCGATATTGAAGAAAGACATCATGGACCCAGTGATGCAATGCACAACCCTTCCCAGCTAACTCAAATATCTCTCAAAAGGTATTTGTTTTAATCACACGGAGATCAACATGTTATCTATTGGTTTATTCACTCCGAATAGACTGATATTGAAAAGGTGGCACTCCTCTCCAGCCATCGCTCACTAAATCAAAACGTACTATCGAGTCTAGAGCCACGAGATCATCAAAAGTCTCATTAGGACACTTTCCATTTATTCCTTGCTTTCTCACACACTATGAAAAGTAAGAGATTTTTATGAGTCCTACGCAGTATTCTTGTAATATTGCCAGAACATCCGAGTAATACGCAAGTATTACAATGAAGATGGAAATCTTGCTTGAGCCAACATCAAACAAGCTCATGGTAGGTTACACGTGCGGTTCTTTAAGAACCAATCCTGTGAAAAACTGGAAAGAAACAGTAGTTTAATTCTTAATTGAACTTAAACTCGTTCTAGGCCTCTACGCATTATCATATGATCTTGCCAGAACACTCAGAGTGACACTCTTTAGTGTTCACAGTGACGAGTGGAAATCCTTCTAGTGTTAACATCAAACAGCACTTGGTAGGTAACAAGCAAGATTCAATTTGAATCAAGTTTGTGACAACTGGAAAGCAACGATGGTGAACATCTTAATTGAAATTCACTTGTTCCAGGTTTCATGAATTGACGGATTCAATCATAAGGATTTTTTAATCCAAATGATTCACTCTTTATGTTCGCAGTCAGCTTTGGACGGTCGAATAAAGAGAACGGGTTTACCCGCGAAATCCTGTCAGGAAGTTACTTAATTGAAACTATCCGTCACGGGTACGATATCTAATATCGTCCAACGGTCTTCACCGACCGGAGGTAAAATGCTACCGAATTAGAATAAAATGTCAAAGCCATTTTATTCGTGTCGTTGTTGTGTACCTGTTAAAGACGGTGGCGTTGCTGTGTACCTGTTGAAGACGGTGGCGTTGCGGTGTACCTGTTGAAGTCGTTCCCACATGCTTATGTTTTTCTGCATCAAAGTTCAGCAAAATTCAAGAAAGTGCAAAATGAAGTCTTCCGCTGTACCAAACTCTAAAGCTTTCGAGAATTCAACAAAAAAGACATAAGTGTGTAGAACATGGAGTCACGAGGAGGCAAGATTCACAAGAAGGCAAAGATCGCACGTGATTGGTCAAAAGAACAATGCTCTCAAGCCAAAGCCTAAAAGATCAAATCAACATATTCACAACAAAAAGAAAGAAGAAAAGACTACGAGCTGAAGAACGAAGACTTAGTATAGTATGCTAGGTTTAGAACTTTGTAACGTGGAGTGACCTCCCTTAGGGGGAGATTGTTAGAAATACGTTTTAACGTATATTAGAAGTATCGGTCACTCCACAATATTATTAATGTTGTAATAGCTCGTAGTTAATGAGTACTTATTTAGTTAAGTAAGAAACCGACCCATGGGCTTGTCATGGGTCGGCCCAAGCCCAATAGTGGCCTTGGATATAAATACCCCTTTCCACCATGGAAAGGGGTTGGTTGTTGATTTTCCATTTTCATCATTTGAATAAAAACACATAGTTTTCTCTCACTTTCTCTCACTAGTTTCTCTCTCTAGAAATCTTCAACCCACTTCATTGATTCATAGATTATCAATATTCTACAATTAAAACCCCGTTGATTAGTATTGCCTTGAAAATTACCCCGTTGAGGACCTTGGTTCCTATTTTGGGCGGGTGGGGGTGGTCTTTGTGGTGCTACAAAACCCGGGGGAGCCAAATAGTTATTAGACTTGTAAGACAAATGGTTAACATCAACATTTGGTTTGAATTGAATCCGATCAATTTCATTGTTATTATAAGCATAAACTTCTTGTTGATCATTGTAAACCTTGTCACAATTAAAGTATGAATGTGGTCCACCACAAGTCTCACACGTCTCACTTTTTTCTTTCACGGCATGCACATGTGTAGTGAGGGCGTCGGTTCTTAGAGCGAGTTTTTCGACAAGTGAAGTAAGTTTATTAATTTGATCATTCACCTCATTATTACTCGTACTAGCACTTGCCATATTAGCCCTAACACTTTTGGTTTGCACTTTTGCCTTGTTCTCAGTAATGGCCCCAGCCTCGTTCATGGTTTTCACAAGAATATTGCACCCCGCGGCACTATTAAGTGAGTCTTGGTCGTTTAGAGTTAAACCATTATAAAACGTGTTGATTTGATGAACTTTAGTAAAACCGTGTTGTGGACATTTTCTCAAAAGATCTTTAAAACGATCCCAAGACTCACTAAACTTTTCCCCATATTGTTGTTCAAAGTTGATTATTTCATTCCTTAAAGAAGTAGTCCGTGATTGTGGGAAAAAGTAGTTAATGAACTTGGTCTCTAAGTCGATCCATGTGGTAATACTTTGGGGTGGTTCCTTATCAAGCCAAATTCGGGCTTGTCCCTCGAGGGAAAAAGGAAAAAGTTGGAGGCGAACGGCCTCTTGTGGCACCCCATTGTATTTGACGGTATTAGCTAATTGGATGAAACGTTTGATATGAGCGTGTGGGTCATCATTAGTACGGCCTAAAAATGGTGTAGCGGAAACCATTTGAATAAAACCCGATTTAAGTTCAAAATGATTAGCTCCAATATTCGGCACCACAATCGCGTCATCGTTTCCTTCAACGTGAGATTGTAGAATCTCAATCATTGGTCGATTATCCGTTGCCATCGTATTGTCGAAAGCTCGATTCTCGGGATCGTCTTTAATGACGGTCTTTTTGTTTTTCTTCTTCTTCTTTTTAGAAGAATTAGAAGTATTTGGTACACCAATCGGTATGTATGTATGCGCGCGAGTGCGCATACAATTAAAACTTTGGAATGAGGTAGGTGACCTCGGTCGACTTTGAGAGGAAAAGGATTTTTCCTCTCGAGGAGCAATATGAAAAAGCTACAAAAATATATACGTAAATACTACTTGAGTTGGCAAACCAATAATCGGTCGTCCCTCTCAATATACGCACAAGCAAGCGGGGAAACGAGGTGGCACAAAGCACTTAAAAACCTTTTTCCTTAGACGGCCTTTTATAGCGCGTCGCCTTATACCCACCTTATAGTTTGTATATGTCGAGTTCAAACGTTTTACTAGTATTTATCTATTTTTCCCTTTTTTTCGTTATGGATGCGACTACAATAGTTAGGTGATGAAATCCCAACTAAGGCTTATTTGAAAAGTAGGTAATTTTATTGTGCTACGTAATATATTATAGTAAAAGGAAAAATCTTTTTGTATTTTTTTAGAAAAATATATATTCACAAGAAAAATCGAAAGAAATCGAAATAAAAATTAACACTAATACGTAATATTTTTGGTGTAATACTTTTAGGAAAAAGTATTACTTTTGATTTTTTAAATTTTTTTGGTGCAATTCTTAGGAAAGAAATTGCTTTTGTGATTTTTTTTAATTTTTTTGTATTTTTTTAAAGTTTTTGATTTTTTTTTTAGATTTTTGATTCTTTGTGCAAGAAACGTAACGTTCAAAGAATGAACGGATCCCAAAATCCAAACGTCTTCACGACAAATCGCCAATCGTACGAGCGAAGCGGCAGCGGCGCCAATTTGAAACTAGGATTTTTAGTCCAATTAATTAAGTTCGTTATTCCTCGATTCGACTCGAATTTGATTTCCGGTTTAACGTTTCAACTTAACTTTGTTTTTGGTAAAATCTCTTTTTGGAATTTTTTTAAACTAATTTAAATCAACTAATTAACTATTAATTTGAAAATAAAATTTAACTAATTAATAAAACTTTAAAAAAAAAACTTTAATTAAAATCTATTTAATAAATTGAAAACTTATTTTAAATCTAAAATTTAAATGAGAATTGAGAACTACTTTTAATTCAATTTAAAAAAAACTATTTAAAACTATAAAAGAAATATAAAACTAATGAAAATTTATAAAAGTAAATAAAATTAAAATATTTTTTATCCTTTTTATATTTTATAAAAAAAACTGAATTTAAATAAAACTTTTTAATTAATATAAATAAAACTAACTTTAATTTAACTAATTTTAATTAAATAAGCTGCCAACTAAACTTCCTATATTAAATAAATGCAGGGAAATAAAACACAAATAAGTATGTAGAGCAGTTGGTTGGGACGTTGTGTAGTAGACGAGAGGTCCTGGGTTCGAGTCCCAGCAGACCTAAAATTTAGATACTTTTTTTTTGGAACTTTTTATTTGGACAAATAAAAACTCAGACTAATTGAGTCTGAGTTTTGAGCAGTAAGTCAATAAGCAGAACAAACCCAGCAGTCAATAAGCAGAAAATCCAAATAAAAATAAGCAAACTAAATAGAAAAACCAAATAAGCTATAACCAAAACCAACGCCAAACAAACAATTTAAACCTATAAGCTGAAATATCAATAAGCTAAGCAATAAATATAGGCCGAATCTAATCAAGCATAAATAAGCTAGATATAAGCTCAACCTAATAAGCTGATGAAAATAAGCAGATTAAAGCAGATATAAACCCCTTTGATCCGAAATAAGCAGACAAATAAGCTATGATGAAAACTAATAAGCATTAACAATCGATAGAAATAAGCAGTCCCATACAATATTAACTATCAGTCCTAAATTTAATCAAAATACTGAAACAAACAGATTAATAACTAGAGACTTAAGCAAACTATTAAACGAAACAGATTAAAACAAATAAGCACCACCTTATATCGAAACTAACTTAAACAGATCCTAATTAAACAAATAACCAAAACGCAAATAACCAAACAAATAATCAAGTAATACCACTTAAGCAGATTTAAAAACTAAACAAATAACCAAAACACAAGCAGATTCAACCTACTACAACCTAAAACCAAACAAATCAAACTAGCTGAAAATCATGAAAAGCAAATAAATAAGCTATAAAAATTAACATAATATTAAAGGAAAAGCAAACCTGTTTGGCGAAAACCTTTGGGAAGAAGGTAAGGCGCTGAGCCCCCTTAATACCGAAACAATCACTAAATAAGTACCACCTTTAATTCGAACCCAAATACCACCCTTGTCTCGAACCAGATGAATCAACGAAGCCGAATAGTACCACTTTAATGATTTCCCAGTGGGGGAAATCAAGTTTTACTTTCCTTTATATTTTTTTTTCTTTTTTTTTATAATAATAATAATAATAGCCTACAATAACAGTAATAAAATTGATTTAAAGAAAATGATTCGAAGCTTTTAACAGTAAGATAAATTGAGACGAGATTAAAATTAAAATAGACTTTTCATTAATTAAATAAGAAATTACATTACTGGAATTGAAAATTTACAAGATTTCACCTATTAATCTAATTACTGAAAATAAAAAAAAATAAAGAAAAAGGCACACTGATTACATGATATGAAGGGGTTTTTATAGAGGAACCCCAAGAAACCCTAATTCTTGGCTTCATTTGTAAGCATCCAAATACCACCGTTGATTTGATCATTCATCTTCTCTTTTTTCTTTTCTTCTAATCTACGGTTGAAAACTGTCCTTGTAGCCACGGATTGCTAGCTTGGCGGGATGTGTGTTAGTTGTGTTTGTTGCAAGGTGAGGTGGCAAGATGTAATTGGTTGGATTGGATATGGAGGAGTGTTTCCTCCAATCAAAATTGAAGAATAGGTCACGTCGGATTGATCAGTGAGTGGATGATGCGATTTTCTTGGGGGTTTTATTTGTTTGGGTGTTAATTACCCATTGAGGGTAAAAGCCCCTTTTTTGATTGGTTAATTTTTGGTGAGTAAAAATTTTAGGGTTTTGAAAGAGGTGCGAGTTTTTTGGGGAAGAAGACTGGTGTGGAGAGAGTTTTCACTTCGTTTGTATCGAAGTGTGTATGGGAAGGGTTAAATTATTTGTTTTGTTTTATGTATTGGGTGGGTAGAGTAAATAGGGACACGTGGGAGGCTGGGTAGTTTGGTGAGTTGAAAGGGTTAAGTTTTTACAAAGCAAACTTACTTAATCCTTTCATTTGCTTCATCATGGGCTTTTGACCCAATTCTCCATCCGTTTATTTTTTTCATCATGGGCTTTTGACCCAAATACATATTACTCCTCCCGTTTAAACAACATTGGGCCAAGTAATGGGCTTCCCCATTTTATCTTCTCAAAGTAACCAAATTAATGGGCTTTTAGGCCCATTAATATAATGTGGGTCCCACGAAGGCCCATTAACCATTAAAATATTAAATCCTCTAAAAATGACTTGTCATTTGGCTTCTCGATCTTTTCTTCAAAAATTAAGTCGATTTTGTCGGTTTCCGTGATCTTTGCACACTTTCGGTCTTTTTGACTTTGTCCTTGACTCTTTCTTGACTTTTCTTCGATATTTGACCGTGAAATCCCGTGTTTTCTCTTCTTTTGATCATTTGTACCTATTTAACACACAAAACACAAAACCACGCGTAATTCCGACATTTAAGATGTAAAACACATGATTAGGTCTTGTTTTTACTTGATTTTAGTGGCAAAAGGATAAGTGTTTACACACTTATTATACCCCTTGTCTTGATGCTGCCGTGGGACCAACACCAACCAACCGGGACCATATGGTCTCGGTGGTGGTCAAGTGGCCAAACCGAGACCCTCTTGGGTTCGGTGTAGGCTGCGGCCAAATCAAAAACACCCCTAAACATCCCTTTTGATTTTATTCCAACCCTAATTCATGTTAGATCTATGATTTAATTAGGTTTTATAAAAAACATAACATGTTCTTAATTAATTAAAAGATTAAATCAAAAGGAAAAAGGTTTAAATTATTTACCGAACACGTGGATCTAAATAGTGATGGACAAAACACGAACACCAACAACAATTCCAAGATCCAAGATCAACAAACACCCCTTTTGGTGTTTTGAAGGTGGCGGCCAAAAGAGAAAAAGAAGGAGGAGAGGAGGATTTTAGGTTTTCTGTAAAATCTTCTATAAAACAATAATGAGTAGTGTAATTTCCTTAACCTCCTTTTTAGTGAAAAATTGAAATGGGCTTGGCCCATTTCTTCCTTGTAGCCGCGGGTAGGGGGCCCCACATGGGGTACCCGTACCTTTTTCAGTGTCTCGATGTTTAGTTATTCGTTCGTGATTATTTGTGTTCGCGTTTTATGTGTTCTCGTTACGTAATTATCGTGATCTAATATATTTATTTACGCTCGTAATAAATATATATACGTAATTAATAATAGTTCGTGTTTTAATTACGTTCATGATTTCATGATCGCATGTTCGTGATTAATTATTGTCAAATAATTATTACGTGTTCGTGCGTAGTAAATACTTATCGTGTTCTAACACGTACGTAATACGTAAAATCCTAACACGTAATCGTAATCATGCTATATTAGGAAAGTTTTAATCTAGTACGTACGATCTTAAGGGTACTATTCATGGTAAAATCATACGGGTTTTACAATAGGTGAAAACCTAAACGTCTCGAGGTTCAATAAGTAAATTACAAAAATAAAATTTATTACTTTGAGTTGGCAAACGAATAATCGGTTCTCCCTCTCAATATACGCACAAGCAAGCGGGGAAACGAGGTGGCACAAAGCACTTAAAAACCTTTTTCCTTAGACGGTCTTTTATAGCACGTCGCCTTATACCCACCTTATAGTTTGTATAAATCGAGTTCAAACTTCTTATTAGTATTCATCTATTTTGCCTTTTATTTTTGTTTTGGATTCGGATACAATAGCTAGGTGATGAAATCCCAACTAAGGCCTTATTTGAAAAGTAGATAAATTTATTGTTCTACGTAATACAATATATTAATCACAAAAAACGAGAAAAACGATACATACTATAATAGAAAAATAACAAAACTTTCCGAGGACGGAAAGGGTCTTCAAATCAACGATCAACAAATATCAACGAAAACGAATCGTACACAAGATCCCCGGCAGCAGCGCCAAAATTTTTGATGTGATCGTGATAGTATATGTGATAATTAGATACGTTATAGGGTAAATTAGAAAATTACTTTTAGGAAAAAGTAATAGTCTAAAATTACCAAAGACGGATTCAATTAAACACGTGGATGAACCAAATTCGTTGTACACGAAGATCTTATGAATTTCAGACGTTTTGCTTTGATTTGGACAATTGTTTCGAATTGGTTTCGGTTTTTAAACTAATTTTAATCCTACAAATTTTAAAACCTAAGTGCATGAATCGTAAACCCGAATTATATTATTCTAAAAGCAATTACTTAAAAATTAAAGCAATATTAAAAATTAAAACTACTTAAAAATCTAATAAAAATTAATCTATTTAATTAAAATAACTTTTACACTATTTTTAAATCTATTAAAAACTATATTACTTCTAAAAATTAATCAAATCTAATTTATTTAAAAAACTAACTTTATTAAAATCTAATTATTTAAAAACTAAATAAATTTCTAAATTAAAACATTTATAAAAGTAATCTAAAACTGAAACTTTATAAAAGTAATTAAACTATTTAAATTTAAATGTAATTAAAATAAAGATTAAGTGTATGTTAAAATAAACTGACAGCTCTAAAACAACTGTCTATATTAATTATATTGGCTGAAATTAAAACCAAGAGAGCAGTTAGCTCAGATGGTTAGGTTACTTGGCCCATGACCAGGAGGTCATGGGTTCGAGTCTCGTCAGAGACATATTTTGTGGATATTATTTTTTGACAATAAAAGAGAAATCACAGGAGGTGACTTTTGTTAAGACTGATAGAAATCAGACTTGTGAACTATCAGCTCAGTTGAATTCTGATAGCTTTATAAAACTTATAAAATATATGGAAAAATTTGCACATATACAAAGCAAATAAGCAATTCAAAACCAGCAAATGATCTAGTTAAAACAGTCTAAAACAAATCTCAACTCGGGATTAAGGAAATAAAAACAGATTCAAAGTAACGGTAAAACTTAAGCAGACAGGATCAGTGACAACATCAAGGCTAAGTATGTTTACTTATGATTATCCTCTTGACCCCCTTCTTTGTATGTCCAAAGAGAAGATCACGCACTCACTTGTGATGTGATAAAAGATGAAGCCTTGATGAAGATAATTCCTTCCTTAGATCTAGTCATGTTCATCATATTTGTTTATTTGAATTTTTTATAAATCCAAGATATTTGTGTATACTTGGATTTGTCTTTTGTAGATCTAATGTATTTGTGTATACTTGGATTTGTCTTGGATTTGTCTTGCGTAGATCCAAGGCATTTGTGTATACTTAGATTTGTCTTGTGTAGATCCAAGTATATGTGTATACTTGGATGAGTCTTGTGTGTTACTTCTCACTAAACTATAAAGTGATGTAGTTGTTAGTTTGTTGTGTGTAACTTCTCACTAAACTACAAAGTGATGTAATTGAGTCTGAGTGTCTGAGTTATCACTTAACTAGAAAGTGATGTGAGTGTGAGAGTTGAGTGCAAATTGGTTCTATCTAAGATTGGAACTCGACATCTAGCCTTGTGTCAGAAAAAAAGATGGGCGACGAAGATTGGTTCTAGGTAGGATTAGAACTCGACATTTAGCTTAGTGTCAGAAAACGTTATAAGCAATGTTGTAAGGTTTTCTCCGCCAAGAAGGGATCTTGTGGATATAGTGGAAATCTCGAGTAAGGTGTACTCGAGGGGTGGAGTAGGAACGAAGAGAGAGTTTTGTTTCCGAACCACTATAAATCCTTGGTGTTTTTTCGTAGGTTGTTTCTTTCCTTACTCTTTAATTATGCATATCTTTACTTTAGCGTTCCACCATCATAATCATATCACATGATATAGCAAATGTTTTGAAACATTGGAAATTAACCTAACTATTATGAAACAAGTTTTCAAGTAATAGTCACTTATAATGACGAACATATTTTTAATTAAGGTAACTATTCAATCTCCCTTCCTAGTTTCTACAATTGGTATCAGAGTCTAAGTCACTCAATATCTTTGAATTATATTAGGATTTAAATCTTGGATCGATCTATGGTCTCTACTACATAGAAGGGTTGGTTGCACTAAAGTTTCCTTTTTGGTCAAAACCTCTTTTCTTAAAAGTTGACCTTAAAATTGATGGTATATTAACTCATCTTGATTATATCTCATTAGTAGTATTTATGCATCTTATATTTAATCTTAAAATGTATCTACTAGTTTCTATCTTTCTTTTGTGTAGGTACTCATGAAGGCTAATCATTAATTTGATTATAGATTGGTAATCATGAGTCACTTACACTCGTTGAAGACTCATCTTCCTTTGATCTCCAACATAATGGGATGATGATATCAAGATTGGTAAATGTGTTACTAGTCCTTAGAAGACTTAGTGTGCAACTTATGGTCAAGCTTGGTAGATGTGTTAGTCCATAGAAGACTAGCGATGCACTTTGCGGCTAAGGTACGCTTCCATCCTTCCACACGCCCTTTTATCATTCTTTTGATCATTACTTGACTATGTGTTTGATCTTGGAATCCTTTCCTTGAAATATTTTTTCCATTATGTGCTTCTCTTCTTTTACCCTCTCAAACCTTTATGGTCTCGGATACTTGACTCACAAGGGTGAGTTAGTTGAAGCTTAAAGTATCGAGCATGATATTCATGGTTTGCAGCCTTATATGGAAAGTAGGCCCTATATCATGTGTAGTGTGTGCAATTAAGCTCATCTCTAAGTTGATTGATTAATCCTTTGAGATACCCAATTACATCATATGATGTAGTTAGGACACTACACATTTGAAATAGAAATATTCCAAGGATATTGTCATTGTACTTCTTAACAATGCTCTAAATCCGATCACGGGGGAGAGAAAATGAATCTATATTTTTGCTCATGTTTTGTAAAAGTTTAAGACATTTAATTTTTAAGTGTTCTTAATCTATATAACAAAAAGAGCTTAGTATCGTTCATAACCAAAGCCGCTTCATCTTACGCCAGAAAGGCACGTCATGAACCACTATATATGACACAAGCTCTTCGTTTCAACAACTTGAAGATCGTCATTCATTTCTTGAGCATTAACACATGGCCTTGATTCATTCCTCTTTCTTTCTCTTTTTCCTCTCTTCGTTCACGAGTATTCGTTTCTTCGATTCGATCTTTTTGGTCTCGATTCCCACTCGTAATCCTTCATTAAGACATTATAACCTAGTGTTCTTGTGGTCCAATGAATTTCAAAAGGCTTAAAATATATTTTAAGTATTGTAAAAAAATTGGTTTGAAAAATTTCTTTCATTTTCAAGAACTTAGCATGGGCTCTGCCCGTGGTTCTTTAAATGTGGCGGTGCTATCTGCGGTTCTTTATCGATATCGAACCACGGGTTCACCAGATATAAAATAACATGAGTTTTATTATTTACACTTTTTCAAAAAAAAAACCCCACCATCTCTCCTACCTGCTAGTGCGACGGGAAGAAAAATAAAACCACCATTAACATCTTTTCAAAAGATCCAAAATCACTCAAATGAGTTGATTCCAAGTCAAGGGTTTCATCAATCCATCATCTATCATCAATTAATTGTAAGTATTTTCGTTCAATTTCATCTAATTTGTTGTAGGGTTCTTAATTTCATAATTAGGATTTTTTGAAATTAAATTGAATTAGAACCAATTAGGAATGTGGGTATGATGAGGTAGTATTTTGTATATACTTTATTTTAGGTAAAAACAAAGCAAACACAAATATTGTGGGTAAGTATTATTAATTACGTTTTAGGAAAATCACAAATACCGAATAGTAGAGTTCATTCTAGAGGAGGTTTGGTGCTTCAGCCAATATAATTATACATTATTAGATTGATTATTACGCTTTTGAAAAGTGAGTAAAAGAAGAAGGGAAAGACGGATTATGCTAAAAATGAACTAAATCGAAAACGCGTTACGCGCGAATCAAGACGTAAAAATCGATGAGATTTAATTTTTTTGAAAACTTAACTAAAAATAAACTAAGGGAAAGCATAAAAAGGCATGAGGAAACCTAAAACGTCTACGGGGACAAAGCAAACGCAAAAACTAATTAACGATAAAACGTAAAAATGCGACCTAAAAGCGAATTATTAAAATATAAAGCCTACAACTGCAAAATTATTTTTCCTAAGTACTAAATGACAAAAGAAATTTTCAAAAAAAGAATTATATCTTTTTACTTTTAATTTTTTTATATGAATTAAAAATGATTTTAAACTAATTAAACTATTAAAAATAATAAACTACTTTGAAAAAATCTAATTTTTTTTATGAAAGTCATAAATACTGTTTAAAAACTAGGAAAAATAAAAACCCCAATTTATAAGCTCAAATAAGCTGGTAAATAAGCCTTTTAAAAGCTGTTGGGCTATTTGTGAAAGTGTTTTTAAATATAACTATGTGAACACTAATAACAAAAAAGCATCCTAGAGCAGGTGGTAGGGAGATTTGTTTGTGAGGCGTTTGTATATGTGCTGGAGCTTAGGGGTTCGATTCCCCTTGATTGCATTTTTTTAAAAAACGTTTTTTTATTTTATTTTAGTTCAAATCCTACTAGCAGTATTGACCATTATCATCATATGTCATCAAGTAAAACTGATTGCACAGCAGCAACATAAACATTTACAACAACATTGAACATTCCTTGTTGAACCTATTTTTTTCTCTTTTTTTTGTTTTCCAACTGATTAAACTAACTTAACAATAAACTAGTAAAAACCATTTTTTTACATGTGATTTACTGATTTTAAGCAAACACTGTGATTACCAGACATACAAAACTTCCAATACACCTGCTAATTGTTGTACCCTTTTTTTGTTCTTTTCATTCATTTGTTTTCTGTAGGTGAACAACATGACTAAAACTAAAGGACACTATATGACTAAAGTATAATCACAATGCTTAACCATCATCTTACTCGAAACCATCATAATATGCAAAGTCCCTTATTTATGCCTATGCATTCAACAGTAACATAAAAGACACAATTCATTGACAAGCAATATCAACAACCATTCTTCATAAAAATAAAACAGATGTTAACATAAAGATACTAATTCAAAAATAGTATCTTAAATAAGGAAAAGAAATTACCAGAAACTTTGATCTTAACAAAACCACAAAGAACTTCAAACCACAATACTAATCATAACGAATCTCGAATCATCAACAACCTCTTTTTTTCGACCAAACAACATCAACAAAAAACTATTTCGTCTCTTTTTTTTTGTTCTTCGGCAACAATAGCAACACAACAAAGAAACCACCCCTTTTTTTTCTTTGGGTCTTTACGTCACAGCAAGAAGACTACTACACTTTTTCTTCTAGCAGTAACAAAAGAACCAATAACATCTTTTTTCCCGAACAATAATCAACTCTCAATCTCTTTTGTTTTTCTCTAACAGTAATAATAGATCAAAGTAAAAATCTTAGGAACTTTTTTTTTGGTTGAGAACCAACAGTAACCACACAAAACAACTCTCTTTTTTTTCTTCGAGTGTAAGTTAAAAATCAGAAAATAAGATCTTGCAATCAAATTAAAAGCTTAAAGTTTTATACCAACTTTTCAATATTAATGAAAAAAGAATTACAAAAACATCAACTGCAACTCAGAAAATTAAATACCAACTTTTTTTTCATTAAATTAAAAAAAAGGAATTACATTAAAAGAAATTCGGGAACAAAAATAAAATAAAAATCCTAATGCTTTATATAAGCTATAAATCTTCTAGAATAAACAAAGAAAAACTAAACCCTAGTTGGTGGATTTCCAAACGTACCCAGAAATATGTTGTTGGATATACTTGTTTCTTGAACCTTCTAAGCAATCCTGGTGGTTGATTTGTTGTGGGAAACAAGGAATATGATAAAAGCCATTCAATCTCTGTCTTCTTTGTCTTGATTCGAAGTCTTCACGTGGGTAGGGTAAGATGGGTGATGTGGGATAGTGATGGTCAAGGGATTAGGGTTAATTAGGAGATTAAGTAATGATGGCTGATGATATATGAACAAACCCTAATCCCCTTTACTGTGAAAGTGAAAGTCAGTCCCCATTTTTTCTATTTATCTAACGTTGCAAGGCCAGATGGTTTGTTTTGGGCTTGGTGTCCATTGCGTAGCATTTGTTGGGCCAGGAATGGCTGGATCCAAATTAGTTATTATTTTTAACTTGTATGCGTTTGCATTATAAACGAAAATGGCTGAATGGTTTTGCTATTTTGGGCCACGGGGTGTTTGTATTTTTTTTAAGGAATATTGGTGGGCTGTTTTGGTAATATTAATATTTAAACGGGTCGACCCGACCCGTTAAACGGGTGCGGGTTGATTCGTTTAATAAAAACAGAGTTTCGGATCGGTTTTCAATGCCCATTCTATTATCGGGACTCGCTTGACTTTGACTTAATCTTCGACTTGTAAAATCTTTTAAACTTTGTCAAGCTGATCCGGAAATGTCAGATTTGCTCCGTTAAGTACAATCTTGGCTTCGGTTTTGTGAACATCTTCGAGGGCTGTTATTGACGAATTTTCAAACTTTAGGGTTTTAACTTGTATAAAATGGTTCTTTAAGGACCATTCTTGACAAGTCTCCAAAGTTGATGGAACAAACTTGTAATTCTTTAGTTCTTCAAGGGAATTTTTGCAAAATCCATAATCGGGTCCGGTTCATTGTGCGGCTTCGTTTTCCGTGTTCGTCTTTGCTTGTTTCTTGTGATCTTTTGTCTTTTTCACGATATCTGTACCTAAAATACACATTGAACAAACGCACGCATATATTTGGCACTTTTAATGATATTTTAACCGTTTTAAGCCTGATTTTGATTATGAGACTATGTATAATTGCGGTCTCATCACTCCCCCATACTAAACCTGTTGGAGCATAATTTGGCTGGGCCGGTCTGACGACTCTCCTGGGCCGTTAATCGTCTTCCCGGGTCCGGAGTAATGCTGCAAACAAAGAAGAACCGGTTAGACGTGGACCCGAGGCCGGAGACCCGGGGTCCACCTCCGACGGTCAAGTTAGTATTTGATCGACATGTTGTATATGAGGTGTAGTTAAGAGAGAGAACCTGTTGATAGAATGAGACCCCTACCCTTGTATTTATAGTACTAGGGTTTCTTGAAGGGTAAGTTAGGTATGTGTGGGCCGCGGGCCTGTCGGACCACGCCTACTGCAGACTATACGTCGACATGTCCCCCAGTCTAGTATGATATGGTCCATGATCATGTTTATGCTAGACTTATTCATGTATCACACTTACTAAACACCCGCGTGCGGCTTGTTGCTAGGACATCCTCGTGGGTCATCCGTAACATATTGCTCCACTCGTAATGGGCTTCCTTTAGCAAAAAGATGATGGGCTGGGATTGCGAATAGTGAGCATAGCCACTATACGCCATCATGTCCCCCCAGTCTAGTATGCGAGGTTGTCACCGAGGTTACTAGACTTTACACCATATCCGCTACCTGTAAGCATATCTATGTCGAAAGAAATGGGAAAACACGTATACGTAAGACGAGTTGTTGTGCCCGAATGCTTGGTTTCCCGTTCTTTGACGGTAAAGACCCCGTAAAAAAGAATATGTTTTCTACAGTCGGGGTAACACTAGCATTGGCAAGGTATCATTCTTGTTCATCCCTAACGTGAGGATGGCAAGAAGGTTTTGTGAAGGTAGAGGTGGAACCCGTATGTTGCATCGTGAATCTTTGAAGGCGTACTTCTTATACCCACAAATGATGCAGCATAGTGCGAATATTTCATTCGTCTTAAGGCCAACAGAAGACGTACCTCTATGGCGAGGTAATGCGGATATTACATCCGTCTTGCGGCCACGACATCTGATAATGAATGCCAAAATTTATTATGGTTTTTCCTGAACTAAACGTAGTTGATCAGGCTCCATCTAATTAAGTATAAACGATATAAATTTTGGAAATCCCCTTTTAGTCACGCCAAGTAATTCGTCGCAGAAGGCGTACTTCCACAACAAAGATATGAGCCAACATAAGGAGTACTTTCGTGGAAAAAAGAATGAGCCAGTGGAAGGCGTACTTCCACGGCGAAGATAATGAGCCGGTGGAAGGAATACTTCCACGGCGAAGGATAATGAGCCAACGAAAGAAGTACTTTCGTGGAAAAAATAATTACCCAATGGAGGGAGTACTTCCACGGCGAAGGATAATAAGCACGTGGAAGAGTATTTCCACAGCGAAAGGTAATGAGCACGCGGAAGAATACTTCCACAACGAAGGATATTAAGAACGTGGAAGAGTAATTCCACAACGAAAGGTAATAAGCACGTGGAAGAATACTTCCACAGCGAAAGATAACGAGCACGTGGAAGAATACTCCCACGGCGCATGAATAAGCCAACGGAAGAGATACTTCCGTAGCAAAGGCATAAGCGCGCGGAAGGAGTACTTTCACGGCGAAGGAATAAGCCAATGGAAGAGATACTTCCATGACGCAGAAATAAGCACGCGGAAGGAGTACTTCCGTGGCGAAGGAATAATCCAATGGAAGAGACACTTCCATGGCAAAGGAATAAGCACGCGGAAGGAATACTTTCGCGGCGAAGGAGCAATCCAATGGAAGAAATACTTCCATGGCGCAGAAATAAGCGCGCGGAAGGAGTACTTTTGCGGCGAAGGAATAAGCGCGCGGAAGGAACACTTCCGCGGCGAAAGAATAAGCCAATGGAAGAGATACTTCCATGGAAAAGGAATAAGCACGCGAAAGGAGTACTTCCGCGGCGAAGGAATAAGCCAATGGAAGAGATACTTCCATGGCGCAGCTTAAGCGCGCGGAAGGAGTACTTCCGCGGCGAAGGAATAAGAGCGCGGAAGGAGCACTTCCGCGGCGAAGGAATAAGCCAATGGAAGAGATACTTCCATGGCAAAGGAATAAGAACGCAGAAGGAGTACTTCCGCGGCGAAGGAATAAGCCAATGGAAGAGATACTTTCATGGCGCAGAAATAAGCGCGCAGAAGGAGTACTTCCGCGACGAAGGAATAAGCGCGCGGAAGGAGTACTTCCGCGGCGAAGGAATAAGCCAATGGAAGAGATACTTCCATGGTAAAGGAATAAGCACGTGGAAGGAGTACTTCCGCGGCGAAGAAAATAAGCCAATGGAAGAGATACTTCCACGGTAAAAGAATAAGCGCGCAGAAGGAGTACTTCCGCGGTAAAGGAATAAGCCAATGGAAGATACTTCCATGGCAAAGGTATAAGTGCGCGGAAGGAGTACTTCCGCGGCGAAGGAATAAGCCAATGGAAGAGATACTTCCATGGCGCAGAAATAAGCACGCGGAAGGAGTACTTCCGCGGCGAAGGAATAAGCCAATGGAAGAGATACTTCCATGGCGCAAAAATAAGCACGCGGAAGGAGTACTTCCGTGGCGAAGGAATAAGCCAATGGAAGAGATACTTCCATGGCGCAAAGGAATAAACCGGCAGAAGGCGGACTTCTGCGGCAAAGGAATATATCCAAAGATATTTGTGTGACGTGCACACAAATAGTCGTATTATTATACCCTAGTAGCCCCCGAAGTTTAATGTACTACTTGGGTGCAAGACCCCCAATGAAGCCTTCCTTCTTATAATACTCACAAGTGAACGGAGGGTTAGGTGGCGCGAAGCACTTAAGTACCTATTGACCCTTAGATGGCATTTTATAGCGCATCGCCTTTCTATTCACTTAATTGTTTGTATTCTTCGAATTGTTGCTTATTGAGAGTATTTATCTATTCTTGCTTTATTTTGTTTGATCGATACACGTGTCAAGGACCGGAACGCCCCTCAACACGGTGTATTGCCTTGGTAATACTTATGGAAGATATGTATATTGGTTGTTCTTATACGTATACGTATTTACTTATAATAATATATGGAAAATATTTTTGTATTTATGAGTTTTTAAGAGAAAATACTATATGTACATAAAAACCGAGAGAATCCAATAATATATATTTTTGGTTGTAATCTCTTAGGAAAAAGATTGCTTTTTGGATTTTTTAATTTGTTTGGTCAATTCTTTAGGAAAAGAATTGTTTTGTTAATTTTTTAATTTTTATATATTTTATATTTTTGATTTTTTATTTTTTTTTTATTTATGATACGTAAAAATAACGTTCACTAGGTGAACGGATCCCAAAAGCCAATGAAAACCGTCAATTGATAGTCTCTCGTAAAGTCAAATAACCGGCAGCGGCGCCATTTGAAATGTGTATAGTTGAAGTTCGTTTTTCTCAGTTCTTAACAAATTGAAAGTCCTAACAAGATCGGGTTTTTAATTGTTTTTGGTTGTTAATATTTTTTGGATATTCTATTGCTAATTCAAACAAGCCTTGCTAAAATGAAAAATATCGTCTACTTATATGTAAAACATAGTGCAAATACCAAGTTTTTATTCAATTAATAATGCCAAATGTAAATTCTACAAACTATAAGGACTGGAAATGTAAATTCTTTGAAATTTAAATGCTAAAAATGTAAAGCTGAAAAGTATAAGGACTAAACATGTAAAAACAGTTAACTATATGGACTTAAAATGAAAACTATCCAAACAATATAACTAATTTTCAACAAAATTGAAACTGCCTAACTAATTTTGAACAAAACTGAAAATATAAGGACTGATATTTGAAAACCCTAATTAGTTGAAAAGATTAGCCAAGTTAAAGAACAGCTTAATACTATAAGGACCAAATTGCAAATTTTCACAACTTTTTAACAAAAACGGGTTTAGAACTTCAATAAGCTCGTTTGAGCTTATTTCTCAACCAAATTTGACCAAACAAGTTGCAAACGACTTAAAATCAAATTTAAGCTAGACCTATCCAAGGAAATTGGCTAAAAGTGACTAGAAATCTGATAAGCTAAATCCAATAAGCTCAAAATAAGCTACCAGTTAAACCAGACTTGCACAACTAGATTTTAATGGAAATTCTTGTTAATAAGCTCAAAAGAAAGACGGGAAATCAAGTCTCATGAAAAATGATCAAGTAATAAGCTCAGAATCTGAAAATAAGCCAAAACTGTGCTTATGTTGACTTTCGTTGACCAGAAATTTCAAAAAACTCAAATTCTCAAAATTTAACCAGGAACACTAATGGATTAGAAATGTGGAAGAAAATTAGCTTGTTTATGAAGTGGAAATCAAGATATGAAAAATCAGTTGCCCAAGTTACAGAAACTTGCATTTGCTCATGATCCTAAACTTTTGCTTATTTCTAGCTTAATTCTTGATACTGTACAGTTTCCTTATAAAGATTCAAAGTTCATATATTGAGTGAGAAATGAGAACTGGTTTGGAATGATTTCATCAACTAATAAAGTAATGCCAAGCAAATCAAATTCACAACTTCCTGATAAGAAACTTGAATGAAACTGACCCAAACTTTTTATATGACCATTTGCCTTTTTGACCAAAACTTTGACTTAAAAGTGACTGAAAACTACTAATTGATATGACTTGTTAACTGGAAATGAACCAAAGTTTTCCAATTTCTAACACTTGAAACTCAAATCAAAGCTAAATCCAAACACTACTTTACTGATATTTTTGAAACTTTTATGAAGACTTTTTGAGCTAATGATCAAACTGAGTAAAGAGCTATAACAAACTAAGTTTAATAGTCAAAATGAAATGTATGAGAACTGGTTACAAGTACTCTAACCAACAAGTACTCTAAATGGCTAACAAAGCTAAATTGACGGATAATTGTGAAAACAGGACAAGTTTTAAGACTATTAAACAGGATTAAGCTACTATTAAGCTACAACAACAATGAAATCAGATCAAAGACAGGCTAAAACACATTTTATCATACAATCAAGCAAAGATTAACTAGGAATGAAGCAGGCATTCAACTATTAAGTAGAATTGAAAATCAGAAAATGAAAACCTTTAGCTAAGGCCTCCTTTGGGGAGTAGAGGAGCGTTGAGCTCTCTAATCTAGTGCTAACCACCACCTTAGCACTAGAACACACTAATCAACAACCAATCAACAGCTACAACCACCAAAAATCACCATAACTGGACTGAATTCTTCATAGTCTGCTATAACTGGAACTGGATGATCAAAACAGCTACAATCTTCAAAACTAGCTCGTTATGATCAAGTGATGATTATAACAAACTAACAGCATCACAAAGTAACAATGAAGCATGTATGAATAGTAGAGAAGTATGAGAATTTTGGAGGGAAAATGGAAATTTGTATTTATTGAATTGAAAAGTAGTTACAAGGTTGGTAATCTGTTACAACTAACTATAACAGACTCAAGAGTGTGTCAAACTCTTGAGTTGTTAAGCTAAAACTAAAATGAGTTGAGAGAAAATCTAAAAGTGTGTGTGATTTCACACTTTCTACAATACAAGAAATGAGAACAATCCATGGTATTTATAGACTGCAGGAGTGAAGTGGTTGGGGTTGGTGACGTGTTAGAACCAATTAGAAGCTTCCACGTGTACAATTCAGTTCAATTGGATTTTGCAGGTGATGAACACATTTGGGGATTTATTTGTTATTGATCTTGAGTGTAATTGGTTGTGATCATTGGATTCGTCTCTCAAAAACGAGCAAGTTTTATGTTTATACCATCCCTTGAAATTGCTTCTAGCTCAAAAACGATTCTGGCAATATGCGTTGAAGAAGATGACACGTGGCAAATTTGTATTGGTTGAGAACTAGGCACACGGATCATTATCCAAAATGGATAATCTGATTATTGCATGGCCTTTCCTTATTGGCTGAAAAGTGAAGTTAGTGCGTTTTACTGTTGTGATACTGGCCAATCAATGCTTCGGCTAGTGGCATTAAATGAAGTGAGTTGGCAATTCTTGTGAAGTGTTTCTTGCATTCTCATTGGCTAACAATATATCACACGGATCAAGCTTGAATAAACTTTCCAAAGTTGGCAGAATTAGCCCTTGAACTTGGCAGAATGTAATTTTGAGCTAGTAACTTCATTCTTTTGACAATTTAAGTCCTTCCACTTATAAACTTGATCAAAAAGCCCCTTTGACTGAGTTGACATGAGAGTTGACCATATTTGACTTTGATCTTGACTTTGTCATATTTACACTTTTGGTCCTTCATCTTTGGCAGATTGTCAAAATAGGTCCTTTGTCTTCAAAGTCTTGTCACTTTTGATCCTTCTTTGTCTTTTTTCATCAAATTAAGCTTGATTTTCCTTTGTTTGCTTGAAAATGTATCCTTCTTACCTATTTGAGCACAAACACAAAACATACCACATAATTCTGCTTTATAGCACAAAGTTTAGGTATTTTTATTGTGTTTTTAGGGTGATTTGTTGATAAATTGATATGAGTTTTTGCTCATATCAAATCCCCTACACTTGAACATTGTCATGTCCTCATGCAATGCTATATATTTTTAAGCACAAATTTACATTCTCCTCATAATTAATCCACCTTAGCCATTTTGGAATGCATCTACACTACTCTAAACTAAATGATGCATGATTTTGATTTTTTAACAATGCAATGAACAAAATACAATTCTATCTATATCTTTTTGGTTTTTCTTGAAATGGATTTGATGGAAATAACTCATGAAGAATTAATGACTTTGATTAGGGCTTGGGTACCATGGACATTTATCACCCTCAAGTTTCACTTTCCCCATACCAAGCTTAAAAATGGGATCATTGTATTCACAAATAAAAAGTGCATCAACTTATTCATGACAATTAAATGTGGAACCGGTTATTATTTGAGCAAATTGCTTGAAAGCAAATTTGTCATTATTTCAAGTGTGAAATATAAGAAATGTAAAATCCAAAAATAAAGAAGCACGGTTTTAATCCTAAATAATCCTCTCATCCATTACTTGAAAAACCGCTCACAATTAATATAAGTCCGTTTCAAGAGTAATAAGTCATTCGCCTTATGTGTAAAATCCTCATGTCATGCTTTCATAAGTAGCTACACACTCGCTAAGGAAAGAAAAATAAAACTCACGCAATAATTTACATCCGCCATCTTTTTGAGACTTTGGATCTTCAACCCCGCAACCCGTCAAGGTAATATTGGAATGGAGCAATCTATTGAATCCCCGCAACCCGTCAAGGTAATATTGGAACTCAATAGTCACTATAATTAACACCACACTGCCCCTCTTGGGAGTCTTGTATATATTTTTTTTTCTTTTCCTTTTTTTTCTTTTTTTTTCTAGCCACTCATTTTTTTTTCATAAGCCGCTCTTATTTTTCTTTATTCCTCACAAAGAAAGTTTAAAAGAATAAAAGGAAAAACACCCGCTAAATATTGAGCATGACATAAGTCTAGTACACATAAAACGTTCTAACTTAGAATCTTAAGACGTACTTATATCAACCATGAATGATTAGTCAAAAATGCATAAGAGATTACAAACCAATTAAAACCGTTCTTGATTATTTATTAACATTTATATACATGCGAAGAAAATAGAGGCAAAGAAGAGAAGGGTTTAACCACAAGTAATTATCATGAAGTTTATCTAGCCCTTTTATACTTGCTTCAACTCTATTATTTCCCATTCTCCACAAATTTAAAATCTCAAATAATGAGATTGGTGGATGCTTAGCCTAATAGACCAATGAAGGACTACATGGTTAAGGATACTAGCTAGAGAATGCTAAGATAAGCAAACTCGGGTTGAGTCAAAATATCCATGGCGGGCCTAATATGTCAAAGAAGTCTAAACTTGTTAAAACCATGTTTTTATTATATTTACTCTTTTATATATTTTTGATGAAAAATAAAAGAAGAAATATAAACAATGCAAATGTGTTATACAAATGAAAAATGATTGATGCAAAAATTATGAATGCATATTTTTGGTGGCCAAAGTAGATCAAAAATTTGAAAAATGTTTGAAAAATTAATTTCCATTTTATCATGAAAGACAATGACAAGTTATAGGTAAGGTCACTTCGATAGAAGACCCCCTACACTTAAGCTAAACATTGTCCTCAATGTTTAAGAGCATGGAAGTATAAAAACTTCCCCTACACTTATGACAATGAATAGACTTTGCTTAACCCAAGTTAAGGAAAGGACAACTATTAGTGAATTCATGTTTAAGCACAAGGTGTCAATGAAAGATCACAATAGTAACGAAGTGAACCGGATACAAGGGCCTCCTCCATAAGCTCCAAAGCATGAAATGAGTGAGTAACCCTACAAACAACATGAAGACAAAAGAAGGTCTCCCCTACACTTATCTCCAAGTCTATACCATTATTGCTAACCTACAACACTCTAAACCTAGTTATACGATGCTTGAGTTAATGAGTCTCTAGCTCGACTCGTCCCTCAATGAATTAATTCATGGGGAAAATGGGGATCTCCTGGACCATTTCAACGAAAATGTCCTCCCCAAAATAATGTTTCACACGGTGACCATTTACTTTAAAGTTTGGACCATCGGGTTGAGATAGCTCAATAGTTCCATATGGAAACACTTGAGCAATAGTGAATGGACCGGACCATCTCGACTTAAGCTTGCCCGCAAAAAGTTTCAACCTTGAGTTAAAGAGGAGAAACGGCTCTCCAACTTTGAACTCACGGTTCTTGATCTTAGCATCATGTAATTTCTTAGTCTTTTCCTTGTAAAGCAAAGAATTTTCATAAGCATTGGCTCTCAATTCATCCATCTCATTAAGTTGATCTTTCCTATGTGAACCGGCTTGGTTTAAATCAAAGTTAGCCCACTTGAGAGCCAAGATGCCTTGTGTTCTAACTCGAATGGGAGGTGGCACGCTTTACCATAGACAAACCTATAAGGAGTACAACCAATTGGTGTCTTAAAGGCCGTCCTAAAAGCCCACAAAGCATCATCAAGCTTATCTGACCAAGAAGCTCGATGCTCTCCCACCGTTCTTTCTAAAATTCTCTTTAAACCACGATTTGTGACCTCGGTTTGACCATTGGTTTGAGGGTGATACGCGGTATAAAGTCTATGATTAACTCCATATTTCTTCATAACTCTCGTGAATTGATCATTACAAAAGTGCGTACCACGATCACTTATGATGGCCCGAGGTACACCAAATCTAGCAAACAATTGCTTTAAGAACTTCACAACAACTCTAGCATCATTTGTAGGTAAGGCTTTAGCCTCCACCCATTTGGACACATAATCCACCGCCACAAGTATATACTTGTTTCCCTTAGAAGATGGAAAAGGTCCCATGAAATCAATGCCCCATACATCAAATATCTCACACTCTTGAATAAAATTTTGTGGCATCTCATCACGTTGCGTAATTTTTCATTGTCTTTGACACACATCACAAAATTTTACCATCTCATGGGCATCTTTGTAAATGGAAGGCCAATAGTAACCCGAATCAAAGACTTTCTTGGCGGTATAGTTGGGCCCAAAATGTCCACCCGTAGGTCCTTTATGACATGCTTCTAAGATCTTAAATGCCTCGGGCCAATCTACACACCGTCTAATGATTTGGTCCGCACATTGCCTAAAAAGATAAGGATCATCCCAAAAGTAGTACTTAACTTCCTTAAGAAATTTCTTCTTTTGTTGATAAGTAAGACCCTTAATAAGCACATTTCCCACAAGATAGTTTGCTATATCCGCAAACCAAGGAGTGGCATCCTCTTGGGAAGAGATAGACATGAGCTCCTCTAATGGAAAGGATTCATTGATTTCTTGATGTGGAAAATCTCCTTGAAAAGGATGCTCAAGTCTACTCAAGTGATCCGCCGCTAAATTCTCGGCCCCTTTCTTATCACGAATTTCTATCTTAAACTCTTGAAGCAACAAAACCCATCTCAAAAGCCTAGGCTTAGCATCTTGTTTTGTCATGAGATACTTGAGAGCGGAATGATCCGTATACACTATGGTTTTGGATAGCACAAGGTATGGTCTAAATTTCTCAAAAGCATAGACTATAGTAAGCAACTCTTTTTCCGTGGTAGTGTAATGAAGTTGTGCACCGGTTATGGTTTTACTCGCATAGTGTATAGGTTGAAAATGCTTATTCACTCTTTGTCCTAAGACGGCCCCCACCGCATAATCACTAGCGTCACACATAAGCTCAAAAGGTAATTCCCAATTTGTAGAAACCAAAACGGGAGCCTTTGTCAATTTCTCCTTAAGAGTCTCAAAAGAGTCCAAACAATCTTGGTTAAAAATGAAAGGAGCCTCTTTTTCCAAGAGGTTAGTCATCGGTCTAGCTATCTTACAAAAATCTTGTATAAAGCGCCTATAAAATCCCGCATGACCTAAGAAACTCCTCACACCTTTAACCGAAGTGGGTGGGGGAAGCTTAGCAATCACATCAATTTTAGCTCGATCCACTTCTAATCCTTTGTTGGATATTTTGTGTCCTAAAACAATTCCCTCTTTCACCATAAAGTGACATTTCTCCCAATTAAGTACTAAACGTGTTTCCTCACAATGCTTAAGCATTCTCTCTAGATTGGTGCGACATGAGGTAAATGAATTTCCAAAGACGGAAAAATCATCCATAAAAACCTCCATAGTTTGCTCTATCATGTCATGGAAAATCGCCATCATGCACCTTTGAAACGTCCCCAGTGCATTACATAAGCCAAAAGGCATCCTCTTGTAAGCAAATGTACCGTAAGGACAAGTGAATGTGGTCTTTTCTTGATCCTTAGGGTCAATGGGTATTTGGAAATAACCCGAAAAACCATCAAGAAAGTAATAGTACTCATTTCCCGCTAATCGTTCAAGCATTTGATCCATAAAAGGTAATGGGAAATGGTCTTTCCTAGTAGCCTCATTGAGCTTTCTATAGTCAATACAAACTCTCCAACCGGTAACAAGTCTTGTAGGAATAAGCTCATTGTTCTCATTAGGCACTACGGTGATTCCACCCTTCTTTGGAACACAATGTACCGGGCTAACCCATGGAGAGTCGGAAATGGGGTAAATCATACCCGCATCAAGGAGTTTAATCACCTCCTTCTTAATGACCTCATGGATTTTTGGGTTAATCTTCGTTGACTTTGAATGGCAGGTTTGTAATCATCCTCCATAAGGATTTTGTGTGTACAAAAATGTGGATCAATTCCCCTTATGTCAGATATTTTCCAAGCTAAAGCTTTCTTGTGTTTCTTAAGGACTTCAATAAGTTGCTCCTTCTCATCCTCTTTCAACTCTTTAGCAATGATCATGGGTAATTGGTCTTTGCCCTCTAAGAAAGCATACTCTAGGTGGGATGGAAGGTCCTTAAGTTAAATTGGAGGTGGACTCTCTATGGAAGGTTTTACTATGGAAGGATTCTCATTGGTAACTTCTTGTGGAGTAGGAGAAGGAATAGGGTCCTCATTGAGCAACTTTTGGATAGTAAGAATATCTTCTTCCCAATTAATGGGAGAATCATCATCACCAAGAAAGTTTGACTCAAATTCCTCCAAGAGGAAATCACTCTCTCCAAAAGGTGTTAAAGAGGGAGCAATTAAGGCCACGGTTTCAACATGGGGCATCTCATCACTAGTACTCTTGCAAGCATCATGAAAGTGTTCATCACACACTTCATCTAACACATCAACTATGTTAATCGTCTCACACAGTCTAGACTCCTTAACCTCTTTCCTATCACAAACTTTCCCTAACTTAAACACCACTTTCTCATCCTCTACTCTCATAATTAGTTCTCCTTCCGCCACATCTATCAAAGTACGACCCGTTCTCAAAAACGGTCTACCAACAGGTAAAGGAACTCTAGGATCCATGTCATAATCAACCACTACAAAGTCGGCCGGAAATGTAAACTTATCCACAACTACAAACACATCCTCCGCTATACCTACAGGGTAAGCTATGGTTCGGTTGGCTAATTCAAGGGTCATCCTAGTGGGAGTGATCTCGGGAAGAGAGAGTTTTTTCCAAACAGATAAAGGCATGAGGTTAACGCTTGCCCCTAGATCCGCCAAAGCCATGTAATTTTATACACCGGGAAAATTACAAGGTATCAAGAAGCGCCCCCGAATCTCCAAGTTTTGTTGGTAAGGTTTTAAGTAGCACGGCGGAACAATTTTCATTAAGGGATGTGTTGGGCAAATCAACCAATTTTTCCTTGTTTGAGAGTAAATCCTTGAACATCTTAGCAAACTTTGGCATATAAGCAAGAGCTTCCGCAAAGGATATATTGATGTTGAGTTGCTTGAACATCCTTAAGAAATTTGAGACTTGGATGTCATCCTTGTTCTTTAACTTGTCCTTTTTCAACCTTGAAGGATATGGAAGAGTTGGTTTTGGTGTAGGTGGAATAGGTGTTGTAGTAGATGATTTATCTTTGTTAGCTTCTTCATTGGGAGGTGTAGAAGGTAGAGGACAAGTAGGAATAGGTTGAGAAGGTATGTTTGATTGAATGGGAGCATTTTGAGGTGGTGAAGTAGAGGTAGAAGGCTTGGCACAAGTAGGAACAAAAGTGGGTGGAACAATAGGAGGCTTAGGAGGTGAAGGATCCTTTGTTGTCTTTCCACTTCTTGTTGTAATAGCATTGATATTTGCCCTTGGATTTGTTTGTGTGTTAGAAGGTAAAGCCCCTTGTGGTCTTTGATTGAATGCCATTAAAAGCCTATTGGTTTGTGTATCCAATGCAAGTTTCATTTGGTCATTCATTCTCTTTTCAATTTCACGAATTCTCTTGTCAACATACTCATGAGTCTCTTGTAGCCCATATCCTTGATTTTGAAGTTGATGGTAAGCTTGATTTGGTATTTGAGAATATCCTTGATTTGGGAAAGGTGGAATTGGTTGATTAAATCCTTGATGTGGTGGATAAAAGGTATTTCCTTGATGTTGAAAATTGTTGGGTGCCTTGTAGTTATTTCCTTGGTAAGGTGGTCTTTGCCCTTGATTCCTTTGTAACACTTGAGGAGGATTTTGTTGAAGTTGGGTGGGTGGTTGGGGTGGGAATCCCGGTGGAGTAAGGTAATTTTGGGATTTGTAAGAAAGGTTATTTGGATTGATATTTGGCTTGAAGTGTTAACGATGTTCCTCTTGGTAAGCATAACATTCCCCTTGATAACCTTGCACCTTATCACATTGTTCATAAGAATGGGGACCTCCACAAGTTACACAAGAAATAGTAATGGCATTCACATCATTTGAAGAATTGTTCAATGAAAGGCTCTTAATAGCTTGAATCATTTCTTGTTGTGCCTTAAAATTCCTCTCACTATCTTTATCCATCTTTTGAATGATCTCTTGTTGATACTTGAGGAATTGGGTATCACAAGGTGCTTGAGAATTGTTTTGGATAACATGAACCCTTTCTTCACATTGAGAATTTGTTTGAACCATTGCTTTAGTCTCAATGATGTCCAAAGCCTCTTGAATGGATTTACGAAGAATATTCCCTCCCGCGGAAGCATTGAGTGAATCTTGGTGATGAGGTTTAAGGCCATCATAGAAAGTATTGATTTGGTGAACTTCATCCAATCCATGGTTAGGGCATCGCCTCAATAACTCTCTAAACTCCTCCCAAGCATCACTAAAGGATTGACTAGGTTTTTGTTGAAAGCCTATAATTAAGTTCCTCAAAGCCGTGGTCTTAGATGGGGGAAAGAACTTGTTCAAAAACTTAGTGGTGAAACCATCCCATGTGGTGATACTATCGGGTGGTTGGGTGTCTAACCAATGCTTAGCATGTCCCTCCAGTGAAAATGGCACTAATATCAACTTAATAGCATCATGTGGAACGCCATTGTACTTAAGGGTATTGCAAAGAGTAAGGAATCTCTTAAGGTGATCATGAGGATTATCATTCTTGTGACCATAGAAAGGTGTGTTTGAAACCAAGGTAATCATAGCCGTTTTTAGCTCAAATGAATTTGCGGGAATGTCGAGAATCTTGATAGCATCGGCATATCTGTGAACATTGGATTGCAAACGTTCCATCAAAGAACGATTATCAACAGCCATGGCTTCTTGTTGTGGATGAATCAAAGCACGATTCTCGTGATCGGCTTGATGGACGGTGGTGGTCTTACTCTTTCTCTTTTTCTTCCTTTTCGGAGGAAGAGGTTGTACACCAATCAGTATTTGTGCACGCCCGCGAGTGAGCATGCAACTCAATACGAGGAATGAGAGAGAAGCTCTCGTGTGACTTTGAAGAGAAAAGGATTATCCTCTTCGAGTTTCGATATGAAATATCCACAAGAAAATAATAATATACATATGTACTACTTGGGTGCAAGACCCCCAATGAAGCCTTCCTTCTTAGAATACTCACAAGTGAACGGGGGGTTAGGTGGCGCGAAGCACTTAAGTACCTATTTACCCTTAGATGGCATTTTATAGCACATCGCCTTTCTATTCACTTAATTGTTTGTATTCTTCGAATTGTTGCTTATTGAGAGTATTTATCTATTCTTGCTTTATTTTGTTTGATCGATACACGTGTCAAGGACCAAAACGCCCCTCAACACGGTGTATTGCCTTGGCAATACTTATGGAAGATATGTATATTAGTTGTTCTTATACGTATACGTATTTACTTATAATAATATATGGAAAATATTTTTGTATTTATGAGTTTTTAAGAGAAAATACTATATGTACATAAAAACCGAGAGAATCTAATAATATATATTTTTGGTTGCAATCTCTTAGGAAAAAGATTGCTTTTTGGATTTTTTAATTTGTTTGGTCAATTCTTTAGGAAAAGAATTGTTTTGTTAATTTTTTAATTTTTATATATTTTTATATTTTTGATTTTTTATTTGTTTTTGATTTATGATACGTAAAAATAACGTTCACTAGGTGAACGGATCCCAAAAGCCAATGAAAACCGTCAATTGATAGTCTCTCGTAAAGTCAAAGAACCGGCAGCGGCGCCATTTGAAATGTGTATAGTTGAAGTTCGTTTTTCTCAGTTCTTAACAAATTGAAAGTCCTAACAAGATCGGGTTTTTAATTGTTTTTGGTTGTTAATGTTTTTTGGATATTCTATTGATAATTCAAACAAGCCTTGCTAAAATGAAAAATATCGTCTACTTATATGTAAAACATAGTGCAAATACCAAGTTTTTATTCAATTAAAAATGCCAAATGTAAATTCTACAAACTATAAGGACTGGAAATGTAAATTCTTTGAAATTTAAATGCTAAAAATGTAAAGCTGAAAAGTATAAGGACTAAACATGTAAAAACAGTTAACTATATGGACTTAAAATGAAAACTATCCAAACAATATAACTAATTTTCAACAAAATTGAAACTGCCTAACTAATTTTGAACAAAACTGAATATATAAGGACTGATATTTGAAAACCCTAATTAGTTGAAAAGATTAGCCAAGTTTAAGAACAGCTTAATACTATAAGGACCAAATCGCAAATTTTCACAACTTTTTAACAAAAACGGGTTTAGAACTTCAATAAGCTCGTTTGAGCTTATTTCTCAACCAAATTTGACCAAACAAGTTGCAAACGACTTAAAATCAAATTTAAGCTAGACCTATCCAAGGAAATTGGCTAAAAGTGACTAGAAATCTGATAAGCTAAATCCAATAAGCTCAAAATAAGCTACCAGTTAAACCAGACTTGCACAACTAGATTTTAATGTAAATTCTTGTTAATAAGCTCAAAAGAAAGACGGGAAATCAAGTCTCATGAAAAATGATCAAGTAATAAGCTCAGAATCTGAAAATAAGCCAAAACTATGCTTATGTGGACTTTCGTTGACCAGAAATTTCAAAAAGCTCAAATTCTCAAAATTTAACCAGGAACACTAATGGATTAGAAATGTGGAAGAAAATTGGCTTGTTTATGAAGTGGAAATCAAGATATGAAAAATCAGTTGCCCAAGTTATAGAAACTTGCATTTGCTCATGATCCTAAACTTTTGCTTATTTCTAGCTTAATTCTTAATACTGTACAGTTTCCTTATACAGATTCAAAGTTCATATATTGAGTGAGAAATGAGAACTGGGTTGGAATGATTTCATCAACTAATAAAGTAATGCCAAGCAAATCAAATTCACAACTTCCTGATAAGAAACTTGAATGAAACTGACCCAAACTTTTTATATGACCATTTGCCTTTTTGACCAAAACTTTGACTTAAAGGTGACTGAAAACTAATTGATATGACTTGTTAACTGGAAATGAACCAAAGTTTTCCAATTTCTAACACTTGAAACTCAAATCAAAGCTAAATCCAAACACTACTTTACTGATATTTTTGAAACTTTTATGAAGACTTTTTGAGCTAATGATCAAACTGAGTAAAGAGCTATAACAAACTAAGTTTAATAGTCAAAATGAAATGTATGAGAACTGGTTACAAGTACTCAAACCAACAAGTACTCTAAATGGCTAACAAAGCTAAATTGACTGATAATTGTGAAAACTGGACAAGTTTTAAGACTATTAAGCAGGATTAAGCTACTATTAAGCTACAACAACAATGAAATCAGATCAAAGACAGGCTAAAACACATTTTATCATACAATCAAGCAAAGATTAACTAGGAATGAAGCAGGCATTCAACTATTAAGTGGAATTCAAAATCAGAAAATGAAAACCTTTAGCTAAGGCCTCCTTTGGGGAGTAGAGGAGCGCTGAGCTCTCTAATCTAGTGCTAACCACCACCTTAGTGTTGGGAATAAATTATGGCCAGATCACTTGAGCGCTGACAAGAGGAAATCAAGCGTTGACAAGAGTAAAACAAACGCTGACAACTCAAGCGTTGACAAGATAAAGTCAAGCGTTGATACATTGAAGACAACCACTGATGGGAAGATATACTCTACGCGTTTATTGTATTCTAGATTACTTCTAGTAAAGATAGGAACAACAATGTATTTTCTATATTTATCTTTACCTAGAATAGCTGATACGAAGATTATTGTACAAGGCTTCTTATGTCTATAAAAGAAGACCTTTAGGTTAATGTTTCATATAAGTTTTCATTCGTAAACTACTTTCATTGTAAACAAGTTTGATATCATTAATCAAAGTGAAAGTTTGTTTATATCATTGTGTGTTCTTGTTTAAGTGTTAATTCCGCATAACACTTAGATTATCATAAGCATATACAAAGGTTTCTCTAAGTGTATTACTTGATCTAATCTCGTATACATAAAGCTAAATCGATCTAAGTTTGGGATCAACAAGTGGTATCAGAGCTTGTTGAGGAACTTTTGATCTTAAAGAACACAAGAACCCTAAAAATCACCAAAACCCTAATTTTCTCAAAAACCCTAACAACATCATGTCAGAAACAATAACCTCCTCCTCCTCACCTTTACCAAACATCAAGATTCCCATGCTTGATGCAACCAACTTTGAATTGTGGAAATTCAATTTTGAACAATATCTAGGGATCTATGACTACACACTCTGGGAGATCATTGAATATGGAAACACATTCGATAAAGCCCAAAAGATTGCTGATGCTATTACTCAAAGATCAGCTGTTGCTGGATGTTCTGAAGAAGATAAGAAATAAAAACCTGAAGATGGTAGAGCTGTGTCTTCTGATGACATAACAAAGAAAAGGGTTGACATGAAAACCCTAAATATTCTGAAACTCTCGTTGGGACAAGAAAACCAACATAAATATAGAGGTTATGATTCTGCTAAACAGCTTTGGGCAGCTCTTGAAGTTGCATATGGTGGTAATGCAGATACTAGGGAAGAAAAGAAGAAACAACTTATGCATGATTATGCTGTTTTTAAAGCACAACCCAATGAGAAGCTGAGTAGTGTGAGAAGCAGATTGCTTGACATTACAAGCAAATTGTCCTTCATGGGGACTCAAGTTGGTGATGTTGACATCAATGCTACTTTTCTTAAAAGTCTTGGTGAGGTGTGGAAGATTGAGGCAAGATCCATTCTTGCCAATAATACTTACAAAAGTTCCACGTTTGATGACATTTACAACAAACTGAGACTCTTGGAAGATGAAACTCTTTTAGAGCATGGAAACAAGTCCACCAACAGTAATATGGCCTTCTTCTCTCACAGTGAAGGTCAATTCAATTAGAAGGACTCTTACATGCATCCAGTTACTGGATCATCATGTGTCAGCGCTGGAACAAGTCCTGTCAACGTCTCCTTTTTAGACGCTGACACATTCAAAATTGACTCCCCAAGAGTTAAACCTGCTGGTTTGGATTTGGATACTGTATGTGCTTATATTGCTTCTTTTCCCAATGGTTCAGTGATTACATATGAGGACCTTGAGCAGATAAGTGATGAGCACTTGGAAGAGATGGACATTAAGTGGAACATGGCTCTTGCTAGTATAAGAGCAAACAGGTGGAACATAAGGTTTAAGAAGAAGATGAGCTTCAATGCAAAAGACACTGCTGGATTTGATAAATCCAAAGTTGAATGCTACAACTGTCATCGTATGGGGTACTTCATGAGGGAATGCAGATCTCCTAGAAGATCTAATGCTGGTAAACCCTCAAGTCAAGTTGTTAAAGCTCAAGATCCTAAAGCCATGGTTGCAGTTCAAGGAATTGATGGTATGGGATGGGATTGGAGCTATCTGGCTAAGAATGTTGAAGAGGATAAAGCTTTGGTTGCTGAGGTTGAAGAAGAAGAGCATGTTGAATATGCTCTCATGGCACACTCCTCCTCTTCATCTGATAATGAGGTATACAATGATGCTTTTTGTAGTAAAGGTTGTAGGTTAAACACTGAGAAGCTTAACAAAGAGGTGGTAAGATTATTAAGTGATGTGAGTACTGAAAAGTGCAAACTGTCTAATTACCAACTAGCTCTCACTCAAACTGAGAAAACAGTTTCTGAATACAAGAAAATGGAATTTGACTTAAAAGATAAAATAAATATCTTAAAACATGAGTTAAATGCTAGTATGGATATTAGAAACATCATGGAAAGGGTTAATCGTGAGTTACATGCTAAATTAGATGAGGCCATTAAGAATAAAGACAATATTGGCCTTAAAATTCAAAGATTTGATAGAGCCACTTAAACCCTAGGAGACTGTGTGAGTAAACAAAGGGATCCTAAGGACATGACTGGGATCAGGATGAATGATTACTCTTTGGTTCCACCACCAGTTGGTGACTTCTATGGTGTCCAACAAAAGGACCTATCTTGGACTGGTTTGCCAGAATTCCAAGAGGAGGAATTCATTCCTCCACCAAGAGTTGTCACTCCAGTTGAAGAGTACCAACAAAAGTTGACTGACCTGAATGAATGGAAGAAAGCTAACCCTACTTTATTTGTTAAGGGTGGCTTGCTATGTGAAAGTCCCAATGAGTCAACACCCATTAAAGTCACTAACCCAATCACTGGCAAAGCTGTTGATCTTGGCTCCAACACTGATAGAAAACCTAGCATTAAGTATGCAGAGATGTATAGGAATACTAGGTCACCCAAGAGCCAAGTTAGCAATAATGGAACATGCTTCTTCTCTTCTAGACCTAGGGTTGTGTCTAGAAAAGCTTGTTACACTTGTGGTAGTTTTTCACATTTGGAATATAAGTGTGTCAACGCTCCCACAACCAGCACTGACATGAACAAATTCAGCGCTGACAGGAACAAAGTCAACGTTGTTAGGAAGTCAAACGTTGTCAGACCCAAAACTTGTGTGCAGCAAAGTCCACAAGTGATTAGACCTGCCCCATTCTTTACTAGAGGGTCTAACACTCATGGAAAAAGACCATTTCAAAAGACAAACACTTGGTCTAATAGGCAATGGGTTTCTGTAGCAAACCCTAGGTTCAACGCTGACAAGGGTAATTTCAACGTTGACAAGACCAATTCCAACGCTGACAGAAACGTGACCAGACCTAAATATTTGCAACCACATGGTAAGGGGTCTAAAGCTTCTTCAAGCTTAACATGGAGACCCAAGAAAGATCAAAACCCTAATGATAATGGGATTTCAATGACCTGCAACAAATTTAATTACATTTCAAAGGTCATTACAAAACCTATTGGGGTTAACTGGGTATTTCATCCTAAGAAGGATGAAAATGGGGTTGTTATGAGAACTAAGTCTGTTCTTATTGAACAACCAGATGAATCCAAGTCTTCTAAGGCTTGGGTTCCCAAAGAAAACTAATTTGTTTTCTTTATGTGCAGGGCATTCAAAAACAGGTCAATGATTATGGATATTGGGATAGTGGATGCTCAAGGCACATGACTGGGAAGGAAGACTATCTGACGAACTTCACTCCCATTAAAGATGGTGATAAGGTTTACTTTGGAGGCGGATATGGTACTATCACAGGCAAAGGAACCCTTCTCACCAAGAATTTGCGTTTTGAAAACTTATTTTTGGTAAAAGAACTTGATTACAATCTTTTTAGTGTATCACAAGTTTGTGATAACAAAAATAAAGTTCTGTTTACTGATACTGAGTGTTTGGTGTTAAGCAAGGATTATAAGATCCCTGATGAGAAATATATTGAGTATAGAACACCTAGGCATAAAGACATATACAATGTGAATCTGAATGGGATTAGAATGAATAACAATATGTCTTGTTTTTATGCTAAAGCTTCAGTAGATGAGAGTAATTTGTGGCACAGGAGACTAGGGCATATAAATTTTAAGAATATAAATAGGCTTGTGAGACTTGGCTTGGTTGATGGTTTGCCTGAGAAGGCCTTCCACAATGACCACTCTTGTGTTACATGTCTTAAAGGTAAGCAACACAAGGTCTCATTCAAGTCCAAACAGGTGCATACTAGTTCTATACCTCTTCATTTGCTTCACATGGACCTCTTTGGTCCAACTAATATAGAAAGTTTGAATGGTAAGTCATATTGCTTTGTTATCACAGATGACTTTTCTAGGTTTACTTGGACATTCTTTCTAGCTATGAAGAGTGACACAGCTGATATTCTAATTGATTTTATCACTCAGATTGAGAAAAAGACTGGCAATGAAGTTAAAATGCTTAGGAGTGATAATGGTGGAGAATTTAGGAATAAGAAGCTAGATGATTTATGTGACAGGAAAGGAATTACTAGGCAATTTAGTATTGCAAGAACCCCACAGCAAAATGGGGTTACTGAGAGGAAAAATAGAACCCTAATTGAAGCAGCCAGAACAATGTTGGCTGATGCTCATTTTCCTATAGCCTTTTGGGTTGAGGCTGTTAATACAGCTTGTTATGTTCAAAATAGAGCATTAGTTAACAAAATTCAGAACAAAACACCTTATGAGTTACTTTGGGGTAGAAAACCTAATATTGGTTTTCTCAGACCTTTTGGTTGTCATGTAGTAGTTTTAGATACTAGTGATGCCTTAGGGAAATTTAGTGCAAAAGATGATGAGGGCTACTTCATGGGGTATTCAGTGCAGAGCAAGGGATATAGGGTTTATCTTAAAGAAGAAAAACGTATACTTAAAAGAGTACATGTTAGGTTTTTAGAGAATAAACCTAGTGATCCTGAAAGTGGTCCAAATTGGTTGTTTGACTTGGAACCTTTGTCTAGATTTTTAAATTATATGCCTGTCACTAATCCAGACATTGTGAAGGTAACTTCAAATGTTGTGGAAGAACAAGTTTTTGATGTTTCAGGTACACAGGTTCATGAAAAGGTTGGATCACAAGCAGAAAAGACATCTCCTATACAAGAATATGTTACAATTCCCATTTGGACAGATGCTTTTGCTGCTGCTGCTGCTAGTAAAGATAATGGTGGTCTCTAAGTACCACTAGATACAAACATGCATGGTCCTTCAGGCGCTGACAAAGGAAAATCTAGCGCTGACAAGACCAATTCAGACGTTGATGGTTCAGACGTTGACAACAACAGTTCAAGCGTTGTTAGCCCAAGCGTTGACAAACAAGGTTCAGGCGTTGACAACACTTCTGCACATCTTTTCTCTTCCATTTTTGAACAAGGTGAACTTTCTAATATATATGAAGAGGTTCATCCTCATGTTGATGAAAGAAAGTCTGATGAAGAAGATATTGGCAACATGGAGAATGAGGTTGAGGACACCAGACTTTTTGAAGGAGGAGTTCTCACTTCCACTATGAAGAATCACCCCACTTCTCAAATCATTGGTGATATTATGACTCCAGTTCAGACTAGAAGATCTCATCAAGGTCTTGGTGGGTTTATTGCCAATATTCACAAGAAGGTTGATACCCCTCTTGTGCAAGCATGTTTGTTTGCCTGTTTTCTGTCACAACAGGAACCTAAGAAAATATTTGATGCTCTCAAAGAACCAAGTTGGGTGGAAGCAATGCAGGATGAGCTTCACCAATTTGCAATTCAGGATGTTTGGGAGCTGGTTGATTGTCCTAGATATGTCAGACCTATAGGGACAAGATGGGTTCTAAGGAACAAGAGAGATGAAAGAGGCATTGTGGTCAGAAACAAGGCAAGATTGGTGGCTCAGGGATATACATAAGAGGAGGGGATAGACTAAGAGGAAGTCTTTGCACCAGTTGGAAGGATTGAAGCTATCAGGATCTTTTTAGCCTATGCATCCTGCATAGGCTTCACTGTCTATCAAATGGATGCCAAGAGTGCCTTCCTCTATGGAACTATTGTTGAGGAGGTATATGTGATGCAGCCTCCTAGTTTTGAGGATCTAGAGAATCCAGACAAGGTGTATAGAGTCAAAAAGGCTATGTATGGCCTTCATCAAGCCCCTAGAGCATGGTATGGTACTTTGTCTACCTATTTGGTGGACAATGGATTTAAAAGGGGAACCATAGATCAGACACTATTTACAAAGAAGAAAGGCAAGGATGTGTTGCATGTCCAGGTCTATGTTGATGACATCATTTTTGGGTCTACTGATCCAAAGATGAGTGAGGATTTCTCCAAGCTTATGACAGACAAATTCAAGATGAGTGCTATGGGGGAGATGAACTTCTTTCTTGGTTTACAAGTTCATCAGAAAGAAGATGGTATCTTCATCTCCCAGGATAAATATGTGGCTGAGATCTTGAAGAAGTTTGGCTTTTCTCCACATGAAAAGAGGGCTACTACTCCTATGGATAGAGAACACCCTTGGGGAAAGATTGGAGATGGGAAAGATGTTGATGTCAGGCACTATAGATCCATGATTGGATCCTTGATGTATCTTACAGCCTCCAGACCTGACATCATGTTTGCTGTGTGTGCTTGTGCACGCCATCAAGTGACTCCCAAAGAATGTCACCTTTATACTGTGAAGAGGATCTTTAGGTACCTAAGATGCTATCCTAGTCTTGGTTTGTGGTACCAAAAGGATTCACCATTGGAGCTAATTGCATATTCAGACAGTGACTATGGAGGTGATAAATTTGATAGGAAATCCACAACTGGTGGATGTCAGTTGCTTGGAAGCAGGTTGATATCTTGGCAATGCAAGAAACAAACAGTAGTGGCTAATTCTACAACTGAAGCTGAGTATGTGGCTGCAGCTGCTTGTTGTGGACAAGTTTTGTGGATTCAGAACCAGCTGTTGGACTATGGGTATAATTTCATGCATACCAAGATATTTGTTGACAATAACAGCACTTTATGCATCATTAAGAATCCTGTACATCATTCTAAAACTAAACACATAGAAATTAGACACCATTTTATAAGAGATTGTTTTGAAAAAGGTTTAATACAACCAGATAGGGTTGACACTGAGGAAAATGTGTCAGATTTACTAACTAAACCTTTTGATGCTGGGAGGTTTCAATACTTGGTAACAAGTATTGGAATGGTCAATCTCACATAATGTATGTTTTAGAGTCTTTGTTAAAAAGTATGTACAGGATGATGCATTGTTATTAGTCTTATTGATGATTTAGATTTTCCACTATATTTTTCTAACACTGACAAAGGTTGCTTGAACGCTGATAAGTGTTTTTGTAACGTTGTCAGCAATATAATTGTCTAACGCTGACAAAGCTTCCCTCAACGCTGTCATGTGTTATCGGGGCGTTGTCAGCAACAATGTTAGTTTTGTGGTTTTCAATCTAAATGTGCAGATGGTGTTAGCAGTATACCATTGGATACAGAGTTGCTTATGGATCAATGGAGAAGCATTTGGACAAGTTTTTATTTATGGATGATGGTTGGAATTTTCAATTCCTATCTTGACATAAATTTTTATGTTCATGCATATTTTGGCAACTTATGTATCATAGTTTAAGGGGAGGTTTTAGGAACCTTTAGGATGTTTGGGTATCCATATGATACTCTTATCACAATTCTAGATTGTGTCCACAGGTGAGTATGAGTTAGTTTTACTAAATCATGAGGCACTGTAGCATGCAAAGTTGATATAGTATGCATGCTGCCAAGACATTTTTTTGCCTAGTATTGGTTGTGGTCTGTTGGGAGACTTGGGAATAATTTTGTTATGGGATTTACCTGGGAGTAACAAGGAATTTTGTAAGGTAACTTGGTTGTTAAGAGTTTTGGTTAGAAAGGGACACTAGAGGACTGTTATGTCTATCTTGCTTAAGCAAGTGTGCATAACTGGACAGTGCTTGCCGCCCTATAATAATTATCAGCTTTTTGGTTATCTTCTCTAGGATAAATTACTTTGTTAAGGTCATTTTTCATTTTTAAACATTTTTATTTTTGGACGCTGACAAGAATTTTTCCAAGCGTTGTTGTGACCAAATTAGACGCTGACATGGCTATAGGCAAACGTTGACAAGATTATAGCCGTTGGGCGTTGATAGGTTATTTTTGACCGTTGACACTCAATGGGTCCTACCCAGTTGTTACTTTTTGACATACTTTTAGGCCGTAATTTTGGGAGTTGTTACTTTTCATTTAATGCATGAGATAAACTTATAATTTTTCAATATTTTCATGATTACATTTTGAAAATACTTGCCTATTTTTGGGCCAATCACATGCATTTTCTTCTCCTATAAATTTGGCTCCTATTTTTAAACAGGGTATCTATACTTCTTGTCTAACACAATTTTCTCTTATCAACTTCATCTTCATCAACTATTTTTAACAGCTTTCAACAATGGCACCAAAGTTTAGACCATCAGATTTGGAATTGGGGTTCAGAAGTCAACACAACATGATCGCGTATCTTGAAGCTGATGATACTCTGTTTCCTCAATACACACAAATGGTGGCGTATTTGAACGCATCCCCCATTAGGTATGCTCTTTCTCATGCACCACTCATTCCAGTCACACATATTAAACAGTTTTGGAACACTGTCAGTTCCTCAACAGTTAATAGAGTGACTACATTGACTTCTATTGTTCATGGGAGACCTTGGGTGGTTACTGAGGCTTTGGTACGCCAAGCCTTGCATCTTGATGATGCTGATGGTATAGCCACCCTTCCCATTAATGAAATAGAACAAGGACTAAGGGCTTTGGGATATCCTTTTCCTGATGAAGGTACTTTAAACAAGTATCATAAACAGGAGTTTCCCCCAGCCTGGAAGTACCTCATACATGTCCTCCTACAATGTTTGAGTCCCATATGCACTGCACACAATAAGATCAATAGATCTATTGCAAGTGCTATTGTGTGCATTGCAACATGGCAAAAATTTAATTATTTTAAAATGATTTTTGAGGGCATGTGTAAAAATAAAGGGAACAAAATGACTTTAGCTTATCCCCGATTTTTGCAAATGGTTTTTGATGTTCAAGGATACTGCACAAGGGATCATAATGATTTTTATGAGATCCCTGTGCAAAAGAAAGCTATTTTTATGAAGATGAACTCACCACCCCATCGTGACGTACCCTTAACCCAAGCTATGCTTGCTGTTATTACAGCAGCACAACCCCAACCAGACCCCCAACCCCATATTGACCCAATACCTGAACCATTACCTTCCCCTGAACATATGCACATTGACCAAGAACCCTTCAACACTGACACATTAAATGTTGGCGTTGATGTGCCTATTTCCAACGTTGACACACAACCTTCAGAAACCCAAACACCCCTTAACCAACCCACATCCACCCAATCTTCCACACCATCTTCCACACCCCCTGAATATAGGTTGATGAAACGCCAAAGGACTACTGGAGTGTTCTCCTCTGGTGGTCCTAGCCATGTAGCAGAGAGAACCACCATCATAAGTGTGGTTGGTGATATGGATGAGGCTGGGACTATTGGTTCTGGCTTAGAAGCTGGCTAAGGCAGTCCCACCATCATTAAGTCCTCATCCATGCCCAATGAATCTGACTTGGGAGGTCACATCCCCATTTTAGAAGAGGGCAGACTGGAACCAATGACTCTTATGGAATTGACGGCAGTTTGCATGAGCTTGCAAATGCAAAATGCAGACTTAGTACAAGTTGTCAGCTCACAAGGCCTTGAACTCAGGCAGTTGAGGGAGAGGATTGTTGTTTTGGAGACTGCAAGTGCAAGGAGAGGTATGGAGGAATCTTCCAAAGGGGAGGAAGATCCAATAAATCTGAGTGATAAGGGCAGCCATGATGGTCAATCTTTGGATGTTGTTGAGGCCCTTACAAGTTTGAAGAAACAGACAGGTTTTGATACGTCCTTAGTCTCTCCTACAAACTTAAATTTATCATTTACAGCCATGTTGGAGGATATTGCAAAAGGCGCTGAGGCAGGAAATTTGGGCGTTGACAAGGAGAATTTGGACGCTGACAGAAATATTTTGGGCGCTGACACAGCAAAGTTGGGCGTTGACAAGAAAACCAGAATATAAATTTATCATCCCAGTCATCATCCATCATCAAGGAGGTTTCTTCACAGGTATCACCATCTACCTTACCAACAATTTCTTCATTAGATAAGGGTAAGGGTATTATGGTAGAAGAGATTGTTCCAAAGGATGCAGCTCAAGTTGAGTTTGATAGAAGATTGGCTGGACAAATCATGGAACAAGATAGAAAGGAGGTGAAAGAGTCACCATTTGTTGTTACTTCAGAAGAAGGAAGTGATGGAGCTAGCTCAGACTCAAGTGTTATGATTATAGAACCAGAAAGACTTGAGTATGGAGAAGAGTTGGCCAAGGAGAAATTAAGAGAGCTGAAATTGCAGGTTGACTTTGACATGCCAGAGGTGGTTCAAATGTATCATGCTTGGGAAGAAAGATGTATGAGAATCCACACTTGACCACTTCAGATCAAATATGGGGTTTGGAGATTCTCCTCAGAGTTCAAAAAGATTTCCAGGTAATTTTGAAACACAAGGCAAGCAATATTCTCTCAGAGTTGAAAAGGGATAGAAGGGAGCTATACTACATGTTGCTCAGATGTCATGGAGTAGGATGGGCTTATCAGAAATTGAGGGCATTGACATTTGATGAGTTGGAATGCAAGGCTTATCCCATTTGGGTGAGAGTGCAGGAAGCAAACACTCTCAGACTTCTTTCTGATGAAAGGAAAGAAGAACTTGCAGAAGAAATGGAACTCAAGAAAGCAATGTTTGTTCCCAGACCAGTGAAAAAGGGAATTTCTCTTGAGTTTCCCAAAGATATGGATCCACTATATCCAAGTGAAGCTGTCATAAGAAAGAGCCTTAAGCTCTCACCATTAGAAGCTTCAGATATGGTGCAAGTGTTACCATTAGATTCCAGAAACCCAATTGTGAGCTATGAAGAAGATGAATGTGGGTTTTGGAAAATCGGTAGGTATGGCAAAGAGGTATACACTTTTACCAGTCTTATATCTTTGTTTGCAAGTTGTGATAGAGAAGACTTGGTGGACCTATGGAGGTTGCTGGAGACCAAGTATGAGGCTGAAGCACCAACTTCCGCTAATGGAATAAAACTGTGGTCCACATTCAAGAGAATGTGTGGACCAAAAGATGAGGATCCTGCTATTTGGAAGGATCTTGAAGATGACCTCAGTGGTCTTCAATGGAGATTATATTCAGCTGCTGGTGTTTACCATTTGAGTTCTACAAAGTTTGCTGAGTATCTACTTGTGGATGGTCAGTATTTCATATCCAAGGATATCTGGGAGAAAATGAAGAACACTCACCTGGAGATTGACTATTCAAGTGATGTGGCAAAAGACTTGATCAGATTTATTTATTACCAATATGAGAAGGTTTGTAAGATTCCTCCTAGTCCTTAATGTTTATTCAGAAACTTGATCATAAGAGTGGATATCAAGTTTAGGGGAGGATTGTTGGGAATAAATTATAGCCAGATCACTTGAGCGCTGACAAGAGGAAATCAAGCGTTGACAAGAGTAAAACAAACGCTGACAGCTCAAGCATTGACAAGATAAAGTCAAGCGTTGATACATTGAAGACAAGCACTGATGGGAAGATATACTCTACGCGTTTATTGTATTCTAGATTACTTCTAGTAAATACAGGAACAACAATGTATTTTCTATATTTATCTTTACCTAGAATAGCTGATACGTAGATTATTGTACAAGGCTTCTTATGTCTATAAAAGAAGACCTTTAGGTTAATGTTTCATATAAGTTTTCATTTGTAAACTACTTTCATTGTAAACAAGTTTGATATCATTATTCAAAGTGAAAGTTTGTTTATATCATTGTGTGTTCTTGTTTAAGTGTTAATTCCGCATAACACTTAGATTATCAAAAGCATATACAAAGGTTTCTCTAAGTGTATTACTTGATCTAATCTCGTATACATAAAGCTAAATCGATCTAAGTTTGGGATCAACAGTACTTACCCACAAAGTACTGAAGTCAGTCCTATAGTCTCTCAAAATCCACATGGAAGATTTTCACCATTGTTTAATGACAATGATGGCTTCTTATTCTTTGCTGGACAAGACAACAGGCCAAGACTAACACTCCATGACTTGTTTCAAATAGATGATGCTGATGTTGAAGAGATGGATCTTAAATGGCAAGTTGCTATGGTGTCAGTAAGATCTAACAGGTTCTTCAAGAAGACTGTAAGAAAGATGATTGTTGATCCTAATGAGCCATTAGGATATGACAAGTCCAAAGTTGAATGGTATAACTGTGGAAGGAATGAAAAGTCCAAGAGAATGCACTAGAGACAAAGCTGAGAGTAGAAATCAAAAGTCTAAGAACAGCTATAGAACCAATCCAAGAATAACTGAAAATTTTCCAAAAGGAAATAGCAGGAGTCCAAAAGGAACTAAAGCATTGGTGACTTTAGATGGAGTGGTAAACTGGGCTGAAGATGAAGAAGAAGAAGAAGAGCTTGGTTTAATGTCTCTTTCACATGAAGATATTTAGGTACATCCTTGTTCTAAAGACTGTGTTCTTAAATTTAATAGCTTAAAAGTAGAACTAGAGGAACAATATCAAAAAGTCAACACATGCACTGTAGAACTAAATGCTTTTAAACAGGGTGTTGCTAAGTTAGAAGAAAATATAGTTTTGTATAAAAAGGGTCAACAAAACTATGAAGAGAAAATAAGAATTTTAACTCTTCAAATGAGGGAAAAAGATGTGGAAATTAAAGCCTTTGAAAGACAACTTTTAAAAGTGTCAGCAGAAAATGAAGCTTTAAAAGCCAGTCTTTATAATGAAAGGGAAGTGATTAATCGTTGGCAAAAGTCATCTAAGGGATTGGGAAAACTAATTAATTTACAAATGGGGTATTATGATAAGTCAGGCCTAGGATATATTGAGGACCAACCTGGGATAACTTTAACTGACAAGGACTTATCAAAGGGGATTTTCGATAGTCCTAGTGAGTCAGATAGTACACCTGAGAATGATAGATATGTTGAAGGAATAAAGACAGTTCCTCCACCATTATCAAGTATTTTCATGCCCCCTAGTAATGATACAAGTATAGAGTTAGAAGAACCAAAGGTTAAAAATACCTCAAACTCTAGTACTTGGTCCCAAGATAATACTATTGTGACCAAGAACATTGTTTATCTACCTTTAATGAACAATTTTGTTTCTGAAGAATCTAAGACTAGTTCTGCTCCCAAGCAGGTAAAAACTCCTAGCAAGATATTGGATAATGATGTAAAACATAATAAAACCAAGAGGGGTTGGTTAGGTTGAAAGTTAAGTCAAAACAGCCTTTTGGGTCTTCTTTGAGAAGAAAAGGATGTTATGTTTGTGGTAGTCTAAGTCATTTTATCAAAGATTGTACATTGCATGAAGATAAAATTGTGGAACAAAAGGCTGCACAAAAGGTCATGAAAAACAGTGATGGAAAAAATGCACAGGTTAATAGGAAACAAAAACTTAAGAATTACAAACCTAAGTTTGATCACTCAAAAGGGTAGCTAAACAGGTTGAAAATAACTCTACCAAAAGTTTTATTCCTAGAGCAATACTTATGAAACAAGGTCTAGTACCTTTTAAGTCTGGTAAACCAAGTACCGGCAAGTCTAGACCTGCAAGTACTGCTAGACCAAACTCAAGTACTGTTGGTTCAACGTTTGTTAAACCAAAGTTCTCTAACACTTCGAAGAATGTTGTTGAAAAAGCAAAAACATCTAGAAGTAAGTTTAATAACAAACCATTGCAAATTTGGGTTCCTAAAAGAGAAAAACCATGTGTTAAAGCAAGTAATACTAAAGCAGTACTTAAGGCAAAGAAGTCTGAGCACATAGAGTCACCCTATGTCTTTGACTACATAACCGAAACCATGAAGTATAAGAGTAAAAGCAGCATTACAAGGAATGCTTCTGAACAGACTCTTAAGTGTGTAGGTCCCACAAGATCTGATCCAAATGTGGCTTGGGTCCCTGTTAAAAACTAATAAGTTTTGTTTATGTGCAGGGGCATCTAATTGATGAATTGAAAGACAAAGGTATAGTGGATAGTGGATGCTCAATACACATGACAGGGAACAAAGATTTCCTTGCTGAATTTGAAGAATTCAGAGGAGGACCAGTAGCCTTTGGAGGTAGCAAAGGTAGAATTACTGGCAAAGGGAAAATCAATACAGGGAAGTTAGAACTTGAAGATGTGTTCTTTGTGAAAGAATTGAATGAGTTCAATCTCTTTTATGTATCACAAATGTTTGATAAGAAGAACAAGGTGTTGTTCACAGACAAAGACTGCTTGGTGTTGTCTAAAGACTTTGAGATGCGTAAAGAATCTCAAGTACTGCTTAAAGTACCCAGGCAAGAAAATATGTACACCTTTAACCTTCATACTATTACTCCAGCAGGTGGTATTACATGTTTGCTAGCTAAGGCTTCGTATGATGAGTCTAATTTATGGCATAGAAGGTTAGGTCATGTGAATTTCAAGAATCTTAACAGATTAGTGAATAGGAATTTGGTTAAAGGGTTACCTAACAAATCTTTTCAAAATGATTTCACATGTGCTGCTTGTCAAAAAGGTAAACAACATAGAGCCTCTTGTAAGACCAAGACTGTCAATACTGTGACAAAGCCTTTGCAACTCTTGCATATGATTTATTTGGTCCAGTTTCTGTAAGAAGCATTAGCTATAAGACCTTTTGTCTAGTCATAACTGATGATTGTAGTAGATTCAGTTGGGTTTTCTTTTTAGCTCTTAAAAGTGAAACCAATGAATTATTTAAGGATTTTATCACTTTAGTTGAAAAGCAGTTCATTAAACGAGTTTTAATCATTAGGACAGATAATGGGACAGAATTCAAGAATGCTGAATTTGATGAATTATGTAGGTCTAAAGGCATTAAGAGACAATTTAGTAATCCTAGGACTCCACAACAAAATAGAGTAGCTGAAAGGAAGAATAGGACACTAATTGAGGCTGCTAGAACTATGCTGGCTGATTCTCTTTTACCAAATACCTTTTAGGCAGAAGCAATCAATACTACATGTTATGTGTTAAATAGAGTCTTAGTGACCAAGCCTAAAAACAAAACACCTTATGAACTTTTGACTGGTGGTAAGACAACCATAAGTCATTTAAGACCTTTTAGGTGTCATGTATCCATACTAAATACTCTTGATCATTTGGGAAAGTTTGATGGAAAGTCTGATCCAGGATATCTTGTAGGATATTCATTGCAAAGTAAAGCATATAGGGTTTATAATTTGGCATCTAAAAAGGTTGAAGAAAATGCCCATGTTAAGTTCTTAGCAAATAAACCCAATGTCCCAGGAATAGGTTATGCTTGGATGTTTGATTTAGATTACCTGACTAACTCCATGGATTACTATTCTGTGCAAAAGGATTGTCAAACTAACAATGCAGGTGAGGAGTCTAGTGCAACTAATGCAGGTACTCAAGAAGAAGTTTCTTCATCAGATGATGATGTTCATATCTATGTACCCAATATGCCTACTGTTACTCCCATGTCTGCTACTCCCAAGAAGCAAACCATGCCATCAACAGATGATCAAGCCTCACAAGAGCTTCAGAGGCTTCAAGATCAAGAAATGAATGCTACACATGCTAATAAGAATTCAGGAGAAGAATCTTTTGAGTCACAACACTTAGCAGTACATACTACACCTAGCGGTACTTCATCTGCAAGTACTGCTAAGTCAAAATCTGCAAAGTTTGTTGATTCATTAAAAGATATTTTACAAGCTATGGACGATGAAGACGTGTATGCTAGTCCAGCTGAAGGAATCTTCTCCAAAGCTTCCTATGATGAGAAGGGTGCAGTAACTGATTTCAACAATTTAGAAACAGAGATTTCAGTCAGTTCTATTCCCACTCATAGAGTCAACAACAACCATCCTACTACACAGATCATTGGAGATCCCAAGTCTGTTGTACAAACCAGAAGACAACTTCAAACCAATACTGAAACTCATGCACTTGTGAGTTATGTCAAACAACATCAAAGAACTAATCATAAAGATACTCAACATTGTTTGTTTGCCTATTTCTTATCACAAGTAGAGCCCAAAAACATTTCTCAGGCTCTTGATGAAGAAAGTTGGGTAGATTCCATGCAAGAAGAATTAACACAATTTGAGCTACATAAGGTTTGGATTCTTGTGGATCTTCCCTCAGGTAAGAGAGTAATTGGTACTAGATGGGTTTTCAGGAACAAGAAGGATGAAAGATGAGTGGTTGTGAGGAACAAGGCAAGACTTGTTGCTTAAGGCTATAGACAGGAAGAAGAGATAGACTATGATGAGCTTTTTGCACCAGTGGCAAGGATAGACACCATTAGGTTATTTTTGGCCTTTGCATCATATATGGGTTTTATAGTCTATTAGATGGATGTGAAAAGTGCCTTTCTTTATGGTACTATATTAGAGGAGGTATATGTCTCACAACCTCCAGGTTTTGTAGATCCTAAATTCCCCAACAGAGTCTACAAGGTTATCAAAGTACTTTATGGTCTGCATCAAGCTCCAAGGGCCTGGTGTGCAACTCTATCCAATTTTCTGTTAGAGCATGGATATAGGAGAGGGACCATTGACAAAACTCTGTTCATCAAGAAGTATGCTACGGATATTATTCTAGTTCAAGTCTATGTTGATGACATCAATTTTGGTTCTACCAAAAAATCATGGTGTGAAGAGTTTGAGGCTTTGATGAAAGGAAGATTTCAGATGAGTTCTATGGGAGAACTAACTTTCTTTTTGGGACTACAAGTCAAACAAAGGAAAGATGGAATATTTATCAGCCAAGATAAGTATGTTGTTGAAATCTTGAAGAAATTTTCATGTATGGATACAAGGAGTACAAGCACACCTTTTGAAACTAAGAAGTCTTTATCAAAAGATGAACATGGAGAAAATGTTGATATTCATCTATATAGATCAATGATTGGCTCATTGATGTATCTTACTGCTTCAAGGCCAGATATTATGTTTGCTGTGTATGCCTGTTCAAGGTTCCAAGTCAATCCAAAGGTGTCACATCTACATGTTGTGAAGAAGATTTTTAAGTATCTTAAAAAGTCAACCCAATTTAGGATTATGGTATCCTAGAGATTCCACCTTTGAATTGGAAGCTTACTCAGATAGTGATTATGCTGGAGCTAATCATGATAGGAAATCTACAACAGGAGGTTCTCAATTCCTAGGCAGAAGACTCATATCATCGCAGTGTAAGAAGCAAACCATTGTTGCTACTTCTACAACTGAAGCTGAATATGTAGCTGTTGCTCATTGCTGTGGACAAGTACTTTGGATTCAAAATCAATTGTTAGATTATTGGTTTAACTTCATGAACACCAAGATTTACATTGATAATGAAAGTACTATATGTATTGTCAAGAATCCAGTATTTCACTCCAAGACCAAGCATATTGAAATAAGACATCACTTCATAAGAGATGCCTATGAAAAGAAGCTTATTCAAGTCTTGAAGATTCATACAGACAACAATGTAGCTGATTTGTTGACCAAGGCATTTGATGCAAAGAGATTTGAATTCTTGGTGACACATATTGGTATGCTTAACCAATAGATAGCTGCATATGTTGAGGGGAGGTAACAGCTGTACAATTTTTATGCTAATTTTTATTGTATAGTCTATGTTTTGTGTTTTTGATGTGATTGCAGGTTGATAGAAAAAGATAAAATAGGTTAAAATGATAGTGGAATGCATGAACTGGTCAAAATTGTGAGGTACCGTTATGACTCCAAGTACCGCTAGCACAAGTTCAAGTACCGAGTATTTTCCATGTACCGCTACATGTCTGTTGTACCGTTAATGGTCTCTTTTGTAAATTTGGCGGTTTCTTCGCGCTTGGGTTTGTTATTTACATAAATACTTACTCCAAATTACAAAATTGATTCTCCTAATCTTTTATTCTTATCTCTTAATTCTATAACCTTCTCTCTAATTTTTCGATCATCAAAAATACTAATGGCTGTTTTACAAGTGATCTCTAAGCATAATTTGGTTGCGAATCTTGCTGTGAATGATGACTCTCTTGGATTCCATGAGATTCTTGGTTTCTTATCTCGAAGTCATGTTCGTTTCGCACTCACTGTAAGTCCCATTGTCTATGTTTCCATTGTTGAACAATTTTGGAACACTGTCGTGTTAGGTACTCGGTTTGATCAACCTTGCATTAGGGATAGGGTCAATCATAGAAATATATATATGTAACTAAGGTACTGCTAAGGGCGAGTTTGAGATTAAATGATGAAAATAGACTTAGTATGCTTAATAACATAGAGATTCATGATGGCCTTGCAGCCATGGGCTATGAGTGTGGTAGGGAAAGTCTTACTTTCTCTGAAGCTTTATTTTAACCTCAATGGAAATTGCTTTTTCATGCTATTATTCATTGTTTAAGCTCTAAAAGTATATCTTTTGATCAAATTCCTCCTGCATTAGCATCAGCTGGTATTTGTCTAGCAAACAATAGGGTTTTTAATTTTTCAAGATTAATTTTTGAAGGCATGACTAGGAATTTGGAAGGAACTAAGAAGTTTTTGATGTATCCTAGATTCATTCAGACTTTAGTTAGTGACCAAATACCTAACCTACCAGAGTTAACTGATACATGGTATGTTCCTACATTCACAAAGAGAACTTTCTCTTTTTTGACCAAACAAGCCAAAGCCTTTACAGGAATAGTTATACCATTGTTTGCTCATATGTTAGCCCAACCTGCCAACCAAGAAGGTGAGGAACCTAGCAATGCTAGTGCTTCTCAGAAAAATCCTTCTCACCAGAGTTCCTATTCCCTAGAAGATTCACAATCTTCTTCTCACAATGTTGGTGCTCCACCAAATACTGATGAGATGATCCATACACCTGCTGCTTCTATTGCTGCTAGTGGTTCACCACCAGACAAGGATCTCTGGAAATGACATCAATTTTGAGATGGATGAAGATGTCATTGGGACTTATGAAGATGGAACTGGTTTAGAGACTGGTGTGGATGAACCTACAAACATGGAGTTTCAACAGGTTGAACCACAGCCTACTCATGAGGAGCCACAAGTTGAAGAAATGATCGTAACTCAGCCAACACCAACACCTCAATCACCACTTCAAGTGAATTGGAGTACTTTCTATGAGAAGATGGAGGAATTAAATGTTTAATTTCCTATATCCTCAACTCCACCAACACAAAGACAAATTTGGTTTCACAAGAAACAGTCTTTGCAAGTACGGTCCAGATCAAGAATGAGCATTGGATTAGACAAGACTAAAGAGGTGCAAGTTGAAAAGATAGCTTCAGTGGAAGAAAGAGTATCTAAAGATACACAAGTGATTGAACAAACAAATGTGTCTAATACTGGTGAAGTCAACATTGTTGAAGATCCAAGTACTGCTAAGCCAACTAAGCCGACTACAAGTACGGCTAACATTATTGAAGACCCAAGTACTGCTAAGCCAACTAAGCCGATTTCAAGTACCGTTGGTGATCATCCTTCACTATAAAGTCAAACTCCTTTTGGAGAGGATGATACTTTAGCCCAAATACTGCTTGACTTAAGAGAGAAGAATTCGGCTGAGAAAGCAAAACAAGTAGAGGCAGAGAAGAAGACACAACAAGAAGTTCTTGCCAAAAAGGAGCAAACTAAAGGTAATAAAGTTCAAGCTTCACACCCTACTAAAGGTATAGTTATTCAACAGCAAGCTGATGAGGAAAGACCTTCCAAGCTGAAGAGGAAGCTACCTAAGATTAATCCAAAGGATAACGGAAGAAGCAAATACTATCAGAATATGAAAATGAAAGTGATTTAGATGAAGATGTAAGCAAAGTCATGTACAGATTTAATAATTGGACCATGATGAGGAATATGCTCTGATGCAAGCTCAGATTCGTGAAGAAGACTTAAAAGAAGAACTTGAAGCTAAGCAACATTTTCTAGAAGCTAAGAGAATACAACAAGAATGGAACATACAAGAGTATGATAGGATTCAAGCTGAATTACATGCAAGTAAGCTTCTTGCAGACTCATTGATAGATGAAGATAGAGATGCTTATGATGAAGAAGAGAAATCAATATTGATTGATGATCTAGTAAGGGAGCAACAAAGATTCTTTGCTAAAAAGAGAAGAAGAGAAAAGATTAAGCCTCCAAATACTATGCAGATTAGGAATCAAATGATGAACTTTCTCAAGAAAGTTAAGGGTTTCACTCATAGTCAGCTGGTCAAGAAGAATTTTGAAGAAACCAGGACTTTGTATGAGCAACATAAGAGAACTGAATTGAATTTTATTGAGATTGGATCTGAAGCAGATAGAATGGCTATTGAAAAACATAGAAGACATCTGCAACAACAAAGGCAATTTGGAAGTGCTCCTAGAATTGAGCCAAGTACTATTGAACATACAAATACATCTCCAACTATCAAGACCACTTATGTGAGGAAGAATATAAAGGAGAAGGTAAGTTCAAAAGAGGAAGAGACTGCTCAAAGAATGAATGAAGGAGATAAAGCTCAAGATGTTGCTCAGACTGAAAATGTACAAGCAGTACATACACAGTCAACAATACATACTGAATAAACGGTACATACAAACTTGGAAGAGGGTTCAACAGAATATGAAGGAATCTCCAAGGGTGTTAAAAGAAAAAGATCAACTAAGAGAAAGCAGAAAGCCAAGAGGGCTAAGACAACATCAGAAGATAGTGATGATGATGAGCACTTGAAGAAGTACTTGAAGATAGTAAAATTTGAAGATCAGTGTATTGATACAGAGATTTTTGGAAAAAATCATCTATTGCTAGATGGATATACTCTATGGATCAAGGACTGGAAGCTCATGGAATTCAAAGAACTGATGGCAACCAACAAGAATATTCAGACTTTTGGAAGATATTCTTCACATTCTTGGCAGACAAGATATTCAGGATCTTTTCAGGTTAGTTCAAGAAGCCAGTGCAGGTAAAACTGAAGTATCACTATTGTATAGGGAAATGCTCTTCATGTATGAACCACACAACTGTGATCAAGAAATGTTGAAGGAATTAGAGAATCAGGTTCCTAGTTACTGGAGATATTATAGGTCATGTGGATTGCATATTTTGGATATAGATGATGTTACCTACTATATGCTACAAGAGAAGAGTTATCCATTCAAAAGAAGATTGTTGGAAAGAATGTTGGAACAACAATTGGAAGTTACAAAAGAATCTGTTGATGCTTTGGAGTTGATCAGAATGGTTAAACAACAAATCAAGGATTTGAAAGATGAGGAAGAAGCTGAGAAAGAGCCTTAAGTGTTTGACTTTCAGTCACACTTCACAAATGGTTCTCAGTTCACCATGTCTAACACACATAAGAACTGGCTAGTCCATAAGCAAACGGTTTATGGTGAAGACTTCTCAAATCCGTTGAAAGCTGGTAGTTTGCTAAAAACTATATAGTTCCGACTCACCTTGTTTCGAGACAAAGAGTTGGCTAGTCCTAGACAAACGGTACTAGGTAAAGACTTCATCAAATTCGTTGATGGTTGACAGATTACCAAAAATTGTAGGGTTATCAGTACACCTTATTCTTCATGAATAAAGTATTGGCTATTCCAGAGTGTACAGCTAACTGGTAAAGAATATATCAAATCCGTTGATAGCTGGTGATTTGCTAAAAATCATGAAGCCAATACAGATTGGTTTTTGTTGTTAACTGTTTTATTTCAGGTATGAAGATTGCAAGCAAAGAAGTATTCAAGAAGAAAATACTTAGAAGGTTTTGTGTAATCAAATCAAGACTGAAGTTCATGATTCAGAGTTCATAGATTTAACTCAAGAAGACAATTACTGTTGTTGCAAAGACAAATGAATGTTTACAAGACACAAGAAGATCATAGTTTGAAGACAAAGATGATGTTCATGCTGTTTGAAGATTATCTTATCATAAGAAGATCTACATTGAAGTCTTTGGCTACATTCAGTTGGATACAAATACAAATTACCAAGTTCAATCCAAGGATGAAGGAAAGACTAAAGACATGTATTCTAAATACATCCAGTACAAGAGAAACAAGAAGACAACAAGTTATCATTCTTGTTTAGGGGAGGATTGCTGGGATATATTTGTTAAGTGTCAAGTACCGTTAGTGTTATTGAAGTACTGTTAGTTATCTTTCAAGTACCGTTAGTGTTAACGCGGTACATTTTAAGTACTGCTACTTACAAAGTAAGTACTGCTATATTGGTTAGGACGAATATATCTTTGTATAAGATATGTCATAGTTATAGTTAGAGTATATCTTATGTGATATACTTAAATAGTTTGAATATTGATAATATATCGTCTGTGATATAGTTATCTTTATAGAATATTCTAAGGTTTCTAGGGTTCCTTACTCTATAAAAAGGAACATAGGTACAATGTCATTCATGTACCTCATTCAAGTCGATTAATAAGAGAATCGAATAGTTAAAAGTAATTCTGTTCTTTTGTACTTTATAAGTTAGATTCCGCATAATAGCTTGAGTAAGAGTTCTCAAAGTGTTTTAGTTTAATTACAAACTACTATACTAGTTCTTAACAGAATATAGATCCAATCAAATGGATCAACAACCACCTTTCATGATCAAGGAGGCTTCCACTCAGGTAACAACCACTTTTCCCTCTATTGATCCATTGGATAAGGGTAAAGTAGTTTTGATAGAATAGAAAGTTCCCAAAGATGCAGCTCAGCTTAAGGTTGATGCTATGGTTGCTCAACAACTTCATGAGCAGGAACTGAAAGGGCTAGGGAAAGGTAGTATAGAAGCTCAAATTCTTTCATCTGAATCTGAGAGTGATGAGATTGATGGTGATGATGGAAGTTCACACAGCTCAAATGTTGATATGGGCAATCTGGTGGAGTTGGAAAAGTTAGAGTATGAAGAAGATGAGCTAGCAAGGGAAAAGCTCAAGGAGTTGAAGATGCAGGTTGATTTTAATATGCCTCATGTTTCTAGTATGTATTTTAGATGGGAAGAAGCCTGCACAGAATACCGAGATATGAGTTTAACAAAAAAAATTAGGGTTTGGAAATTTTGTTAAGAGTCCAGAATGATTGCAAGATTATTTTGGAACATAGGGCAAACAAGGTGTTGTTAAAGAATAAGACAGCCTGAAGAGAGCTTTACTATATGCTTCTTAGGTGTCACCAAACAGGGTGGACTTACACAAAATTAAGGAAGCTTTCTTTTGAACAATTGGAGTACTTTGCATATCCTATTTGGGAGCGTGTGTGTGAAGAAAACACATTTAGGATGCTTTCTGTGGAAAGACCGGAAGAGATAGAGGAGGAAATGAAGATACAGAAGGCATTGCTTGTGCCTAGACTAGTGAAGAAGGGTGTCAAGTTAAGGTTTCCAGAACTTGATCAGTTGAACCCTAGTGAAGCAACTCTGAAGAAGAACATGGTGCTTTCCCAATTGTTGGCTTCTGAAATTGCTGATGTTGTGCCTATTGACTTTAGAAATACAATCAGCAAGTATGAAGAAGAATCCATTAGATTTTGGAAAATCACCAGGGCTGGTGATAAGGTACACACTTTTACTTCTTTGGTTTCACTGTTTGCTAGCATGGACATAGAGGATATGGGAACTCTTTAGAGTTTAATGAAGGAGAAATATGAGGCTGAAGATCCTTCATCAATAAATGGAATAAAAATTTGGACAACATTTAGAAGAATGTTTGCCCATGATGTTGTTGATCTAGTATGGTTGGATCTGGATTATTTGAGTGAGTTGAAGTGGCATTTTTATTCAGCTGTTGGTGTTTACCATCTCAGTACTACTAAGTTTGCAGAGGACTTTTTGATAGATCAAGAATATCCACTATCACAAGATTTGTTGAAGAAGATGGTCTGTACCAAGCTTGAAGTTGATTACACCAGTGACATTAGCATGGAATTTTTGAGGTTTATCTATGCTCAGATTAAGGAGTAGGTTTTATTTGTAAGAATCCTCTCTTGTATTTTGTTTTTATTCAGAAACTTGATTATTATAGTAAGTATCAAGTTTGAGGGAGGATTGTTTGGAATAAAAATAGCAAAGTCACTCAGCCGCTGACAAAGGGATTTTGGACACTGACAAGAGAAAATAAGGCGTTGACAGATTGAACGCTGACACGACATATCAAGGCACTGACAAAGGAAATCCCAGTCACAGACAAGTACTTAGTCAACATGTTTTATATGTTTAGAAAAGATATGATCTATTATATTTTCCATATTTATCTTTTTCTATAATAGTTGATTAGTAGTTTATTGTTCAAGACTCCTTGTGTTATAAAAGGAGGTCTTAGGGTTCGTTATTCATATATGTTTTACACTTTCATGGTACGTCTTTATTATTATTAATCGAAGTGAAAGTTTGGTATACATACTTTGTTTTACTTTCTTCTTTGTTCTAAGTGTTAATTCCGCATAACACTTAGGTTGTTGTTTACACAAAGTTTCTCTACGTATTATTCTTCATTCAATCTCGATAATACAAAGCTAAACCGATCTAAGTTTGGGATCAACATGATTTATAATACGCATACATCTCGTTAGGAAGGGTTGTAGCTTGGGTGACTTGATTTACACTAAGGTCCATACTGGGCGCATTAGAAATAATATTACTTATTCGTTTGATCCCCGTGTGTCTCAGTGTAGGGCTCAAGTATCTTAGTATACTATTCCTCCTGATTAGACATACTATATATATCATTATCATCGAATCGTGGGTGTACCTCAGAGGGACCATTTGAATCATAGATGGGAGCTCTGTCAGCATGAATTTTTGAGGTGGATGCTTGCTGCAAGTTTGCCATCAAGATGTAGTTGGCATTCACCTCTTCTTCCTCGTCATATTCTGCTGCAGAAGCCATAAGATCAAATTCCTCAACTTGAAGTAGAATTCCTTCCTCTTCTTTTTATGCTACGAGAAGCTGAGTCTGAAGGTAAGCGACATTCCTCTTCTTTTTGGCTGTGCAATTTCGAACATAATGACTAAATTCCCTTCAGTTGTAGCACTAAACCTGACGATTGTTGTTTCATTACCGTTACCACTATTGTCAGCCCTTGCAACCACTATATTTCCCATCTGATTACCAACCTCTCGGACAACAATTAACCCATTATGATTACCCACATTCTGAACTCCCTGATTCTGACCATGGTTTTGTCCATACTGGTTACTTGCGTTCCCAACTATCTGCCCTGCATTGTGACCATATTGATATCCTACATTTTGATCACCGTATTGTTGAAACTGATTCCCTATGTTCCTTCCAACTACCAATTGACGATCTTGATTCACATTCATCATTGGTTGAGTAATATTCCTGTTTCTCGTGTTCGAGGAGATTCTCTGATTGTTGTTGGTTGGGTTAATGGTGAAATTGAATGCCTTTAAAAGAAATGCTAGACCAGTATTAATCGTATGAGTAGGATATGTGATGTCATCAAAGCAATCCATAGGTTGTTGCAAGTAGTTCACAGCAGCAGGGAGTTGATATCCATAAGTAGTGAGTTGTTGTTTTTGTTGTGGCATGAAGCTACTCGAGGAGGGTTAATGGTAAGGTACCATGGGATATGACATAGATGACGGAGAGTTTGCCATAAAAGCCAATGGATCTTGTGTTTTTTGCAAGTCGCTCTACCATAACTTCATTAGCCTCAACTTGATTCATCTTCAAATAATCATACACTTGAGTGTAGTCCACGACATGAAGATCCTTGGTTTGATTGACGAGTGTAACATATCGTGACCATTCAGATGGAAGATTATTAAGAAATTTGATGTTAGCAGCAATTTGCTTAGGTTCATGTTTATATCTCCTAAGTTGATTTATGAGTGTTGAAAACCGATGATAGTAAGGTTCAATTTCTTCTCCCTTAATAGAAGTAAACTTATCCCATTCACGAAGCAACTTAGTCTCTTTTTCTTGTAAACCAATTTCACTCCCCTTCATCATTTTCTGAGTTCTGAGCCACATCTCGTGTGCGGTGTCACAACTATCGACAGCATCATAAACATCTTCGGGAAGTCCCATAAGAATGACTTAAATTGCTTGATCATCAGCGTCGACTTGTTTAGATTCAACCTCAATTAACTTTTCATCCATTTGTTCATGGGTAGAATCGGTCACCGGGTTAGCACTCGTGGGATCCCAGGCACATTAATTGTGCATCTTACATACGGACCGTTTTGGATAGATTTGACAATCATCTTTCCTAACGGTTTACATTTTGCATAATGAAGAAGACGATTAGCCCATGTAGTGTAGTTCTCTTTGTTAAGCATGGGAGGACGATTCTTAGTACCCGTAACATAGATGTCTTGTTGAGAAGTCATTGTAGAAGTCGTGTGTAAACTAGGATCACAATTCGTACGGATTCTCAGATAATCAAACTTCACTGAATTTTTCAGTCCGATATAAATACCTCAGTCCGATATAAAATACCTCTGTCCAATATAACGTAAACCGAAAAATTTTCGAATTGCCAAATTTTGAAATCGTGTTAGAAATAGCCAAACACTAGTATGAAATTTTTTTGATATAAGAAGACGCAAAAATTTTAACTCTTGTTTTTGTAAACTATGCTACGAAACTAGTGTAGTTAGTGGCTAAGTCTAAAAACGGTTGGAACAAAAATTGCACGAATTCGGAAAAAATGGTACTAATGTATGATTTCCGAATATGCAACTTTTACCATTTCTGAATATTCAGCTTTTACCATTTCGGAATATTGTATAACCCACGATTTTGGAATATGTCTGTTTTCGGAATAACTCTTCAAAAAACTCAATTTTGGAATATATGATTTCGGAATAATACGTATAGCTGATTTCGGAATAATACTTATAGCTGTTTTCGGAATTTAGTTGAAATTGATTTCAGAATAATAGTTAAAGCTGATTTCAGAATAATTCTTAAGGCTGATTTCGAAATAATAGTTAAAGCTAATTTTTAGAATAAACCGGGTGTAGTCACCTCGGAATAAACTGAACCACCAATTCGGAATAAATACATCAAGCTCATTTGGGAATAAATACCAAAACCCCATTTCGAAATAATCCTCAAAATGGTGATTTCGGAATAAATCAGAGATCGCAATTTCGAAATAAGGCAAATATTGCAATTTCAGAATAACTAGGCTTTTGCAAATTTGGAATAATTAGGGTTTTCGAAAACAATTTGTTCTTCTACGAATAAAAACCTTCAAAGAAGCATAAAAATGACAACTTTTTTATTTTTGAGCCAAAATTATTTTTGATCCAAACGCGAAAAATAACCTTAAAATCCGAAAAAGAGATATGTTTTCAATGAATTTATGAACTAAAACACGAAAAACAAGTAATCTGTGAATTCCTTGGCGAATGATACCACTTGTATTACCTTAACACATGAAAAACCAAACACGAAAATGAAGGATATATATGTGACGTGATGAAGAGATGATTTAGTCGCGACAAAACTAAGAACAAGATGAAGATCAAAATCAGAATTAACAAAAAAGAAATATTATATTGAGATGAGAAAAATGAAAGAAAACAAAGATGGTGATTTTCCTAGTGAGAGAAAACACAAAGAGTTTCTCTCTATAAAACTATGAAAATGGAAAAGCACACACACAAATGAGGCTCCTTTGGCCTTTTATACTAAGAATAAGACGGGTGAAAGGCCTTTCCTCATTTGTGTGTTCGGGACAAATTCTCGTTACATACATAAAATTATCTTAGAACTCTCGACACCAATAAATAGCATTTTCCACGAGCTTCGCAACGGTATTTTATATGACCATCATCTTAAATACGACTAATAATTATTAGCCCACGTAACCTAATCTGAGTAGCTTTAGTTGGGTAAAACTGTTCACTCCTTTACGTACATCCATGACCGAAATGCTACGTAGACTCACATTAAGAGATAGTACATGAAAGGTTAAAATGGGTAAAAGCAAGGTTTCAAAAATCGTGAAGCGCGAGTCGACCGGTCAATCACCTTATAACTTGTAATCGCTTTAGGCGGGATTAATCGGATCAACATTTTTAGCAAATTTTGGGTATTCTTGACATTTCTAACAAGTTTTAGGTATTTTCGGCAATATTATTCTTAAAATTAAATTTATCATACATATAAATAGTTAACATAAGTTATAAACACAAGTTTACAGTGAGTTTTTGATATTTTCTGCAAGATTAGTAGGTTTCTTGAAGGTTTGAGTGTTCGTGACCACAGTTGACCGTCATTAATCGTTTTTTACTTAGATCGACAAGTTTGATGGTCCTGTAGCGATTAAACGACGATTAATCGACTTTGTAGATTTCTTTTGCAACACTATGTAAAAGGTTATCTTTCTTCTTTTGTGGTGTGTTTTAAATCTACCCGAATGACCCATCTTATACTTTAGGAAGAATTTCATATATATCTATATTTTTAGTCAAAATTACACACACACATATATATATATATATATATATATATATATATATATATATATATATATATATATATATATATATATATATATATATATATATATATATATATATATATATATATATATATATATATACAGCCTCACCAAAAGATTACATATATATCCAATCTAAAACATAAAATATTAAAATTACATATATGTCCAAAAACCCAATTTTTTTTTCTTTTTTGAAATAACATATCATAAATCTAATGAGACTTTTCAGTTTTTACTGAATATAGATCTCACCATCCGGTTCTTAATTTCTTGGTCTCACGTTTATGTGCTTGGACTCTTTAAGCGAAATGTAAAAGTAATAAAACTTCTAACAAGAATATGATTTTACGATTATTTAGTCAAATTATTTGGATTTGGATAATGAGGAAAAAAAGTGGTCGTATATGATTGTATGCTTTATGTTAGGACCATTGGAATAGTTATTTGTAATAGGTAGACTAGGAGGTATGTAGTTCCTCCTGGTCATAGTAGTAGTAGGAGCAAGTCGTGCTCCTGGTCTTATTTAAAGTCAAACTTTATTATTTAGTTATTATTCTGTTAGGATATGCACGAGGTATGTTAGGAAAGGATATGCATATCAGTTTTACACGTTTTGATTAATGATGTATTAGGGTTTCCTTGTAGTATAAAAGGAACCTTAGGCAGAAGGGTTAGACACACCTTCATCAAACATAATTCTAGTTATTATTAATATTAGAAATCCTTAGAAAGGGATCAAGTCGTTATAGTTATTCTGTTCTTCTTTATAGTATTTGTATTCTATACTTATACTGTGTATAGAGTCTCTCTGTGAATAGACTTATGATTACAGAAGTCGTTCACCGTTCCTGACAGGCTGCAAGATCCACATCTAGTGGACCCAACAAGTGGTATCAGAGCCTGGGAGAGTCTCTGTACAAGAAGAATCAATTTTTCTCATTACTAACATTTTTGTTTAACCATGTCTGCCTCAAGTTCTACTCAAACAGGAGAAGATAGTACTCCTAGAACTCAGCAACCTCAGTAGATCATTGCTACGGTTTCCAACACAAATGGTAAGTTTCCTATTCTGAAAAAGGACGAGTATGATAGCTGGGCAATGAAGATGGAATGTTGGATTACCAACACTGATCAAGACCTTTGGAAAATCATTCTGAATGGAAACAGCAGGAAGTTGAATGGAAGAGACAAGAATGGTAATATTACTCTTCTTGACCCGAAAACTCATGAAGAAATCACAGCTGTTCAGAAGGAGATCAAAGCAAAAACTATCGTGCTTCTGTCTCTTCTTGATCATCACATGGGTGACTTCTATCATTTGGATGATGCTAGAGAGATCTGGAATGGAATAAAAGCAAGGTTTGGTGGGAATGAGGAGTCAAAGAAAATGCGAAGATCCATGCTGAGAGATGAATTCACAGAATTCAAGATCTCAGAAACTAAAGGTATCCATCAAGGGTATGACAGGTTCCAAAAGATATTGAGCCAGTTGAATCAACTTCGGTCGAAACCTGACGATGGTGATATCAATGCAAGGTTTCTTAGAGCCTTACCCTACTCATGGAATCAGGTGGTAATCTCTCTCAAAGCAAAAGGTGGGCTTGACTATCTTAATTTTGATGATCTGTATCATAAGCTCAAAACCTTTGAGCCTCATGTGAGGGGATACTCAAGTGATTCTTTTCCTACTCCTGCTAACTCTGCCTTTGTGAGTTCTATGGGATCCAGTCCCATGTCTTATGCTAGTAGCCCAAGCAATACTATGTCTTCTTAACATACTTTTCAGCATACTTCTACTCCTGAACCAAAAGCCAAGTCTGGTAGCATGGTAGAAGCTGTTCTTCACTCTTTTGTTGCTGACGTTGATGCTCAACAGCAACTTGCTTTTGATGACTTCAAACAGGTTGATAAACCTGACCTGGATGAAATGGATCTCAAATGGCAGATGGCCATGCTCACTCTTAGGGTTCACAAGTTTGAGAAGAAAGCCGGTCGAAAATTTAATTACAACCCAAGAGAGCCAGCAAGGTTTGACAGAAGCAAGGTTCGATGCTATAACTGCCAGCAGCAAGGTCACTTTGCAAGGGAATGCCCTAACAAGCATGACCAGGAGAAGAGCAGATATTCAGCTTTTAAGATTCAGGAGGTGAAGGATGACAAGAAGGCGTTGGTGTCTATTGACTCTATGGTCAACTGGAATGATCATCACAATGCTACCCTAGAAATAGCTAAGCCTTCTACTGATGTGTTTGCAATGATTGCTGGGAATCTGTCTGATGCCAAGGAAGAAGAAGAGTTTGCTCTTATGGGCATCTCACCTCAGGTACAACATTGTCCTCTTGGTTGTCATGATAAATATTCAGAATTGTTGTCCCAATATAATGACTTAAATGATCAAAATGATAAGTATTTTTTAGAGGTTCAAGCATATAAGGCTTCTTTAAAAACATTGGAACAACAAAAGAGGTGGCTTCAAGATACTCAACGTGAGTACGAGGATAAAATTAGGATACTAAACATTGATTTAGAAAACACAACAAATATGCTTAAATACACCGAAAAGGTAAAAGATGACAGTATCAAAGAAAAACAAGCGATGAAGGAAAAATTGGATGCTACACTTATGAGATTTGAAAAATGGCAAAAGGCACCTAAGAATCTTTCAAAATTATGTGATAGTAGCATGTCTGGTAGGACTAAAAGAGGGTTAGGATTTGATAAATATATTGATTCAGAAGATGTGTTTGATTTATCTTTTTCGAGTGTCTTTGATCCTGACAAGGAGGAAGAGGGAACACCTAGTTACAATAGGTTTAAACCAGCAGCAGAAATGCACGCTGTCCCTCCACCTCTTACAGGAACTTTCATTCCCACTCCTAGGCATAATGACTTGGATGGATCACAGATGCATGAGTCCCCAAAAAGTTCTACTAATTCTAATGACTTTGTCTCGTGTACTTTCAGTGACAAAGCCAGTGACTCTGCATCATGTGGTTCAAGTGAAGAGTCGAGACCTACAAGTTCCAAGACAAATGACCATGCTGCTACTAGTGCTAGGAAGTGTGAAGAGAGAGTTGCTTTTACTTCAACAGTGACTAGTCCTGGTTTATTGAGTCCTAGGAAGAATGTTTCTCCTAGAATTGCGTGTAATAAAGTTAGCAGTATGAAACAATGTCATTCTAATAAAAGGTCGTTTAAGAATGTTTTGTTTGTGGAAGTGAATTTCATTTGATTAAAGATTGTGATTTTTGTGACAAACATTCTTTTGTTCATCAAGCATTTCCTGCTCCTGGTCCACCAGGAGTTGTTCCATATTCTTCTAGAAGACTAAACCCAAGTGCTCAATCCTTTTCTTCTTCTAGAAGGACCTCTCCATTAGCTTCTGATCATTGGAGAAACACTGGATTCATATCAAATAGACCAACCAGTAACTATTTTCAGAATTTTAATCCAAATTATGCATATAATTTTGACCACATGTTTTTTGGTTTGGGAAATCTGGGAACTGCTGTTAAGCCCTCAACAGGTTGTTCTTGGTCAAACAATAACACCCATATGATGCATAGGCAACCAAAGAACAACAGTGGATCTCATCAATCTTCTTGGCTATCTACTAAAGATCCACAAGGCAGGCTCAAACCTGAAAAGGTTTGGGTCCCCTTAAGACACTAACTTTTGTATTTCTCTTTTCTTGTTGTTGTAGGTTACTCCATACCAAGATCCTACTCTAGGAATTGTTGATAGTGGATGCTCTAGGAGCATGACAGGAAATAAATGTCTTTTATCTAACTTTGTACCATTTCAAGGCGGAAAGGTCTATTTTGGAGGAGGTGAAGGCAGGATCACGGGCAAAGGAACGATTCAGACGCCTAATCTTAATTTTGAGCAGGTCTACTATGTGGAAGCACTTCAACACTTCAACTTGATATCTGTCTCTAAGATTTGTGACAAGAAGCAGTTTGTCCTCTTTACGGATACTGATGCACTAGTGTTATCCAAAGACTTTAAACTTCTGGATGACTCACAGGTGATACAAGGCTTTTGCCCGTATAAAAACTTAATTAAAGTTCGTTGTTATGGTCTAATCGAATTGATTACTGGTTTAAAGTGTGACTCAATTGTTTTTTATTAAGAAAAATATTTGTCGTTGTTTGAAAATAAAATGTGCAAGACTTAAACGTAAATGACGGTAAACTAAATCTAAGACTAATTAAAGAGTAAATGGTGAAATATTTAAAACTTTAAAAGTAATTAATAATTAAATGACTTGAAATTAAAGCGTGACGAAAATTAAAATTTGACAAAGTATTAAAATGTAAACTTAAAAATTAAACAAGACAAAAAATATAAAAACAAACCTACCGGAATACACCCGTCGGAATCCGATCGGAATGTACTCGTCTGAATGCAATCAGAATGCTTCGTTGGAATCCTGTCGGAATACAACTCACCAATCGGAATGAAATCAAAGACACCCCTATCGGAATGTGTATCGGAATCCCCTATCAGAATGCAACCTAAAGGGATCTCATCGGAATGTGGTACCTAGGTCCCATCGGAATATCACTCAAAGACACCCATGTCGGAATGTCCAATCGGAATACTTGTTGAATCTGGAAACCCTTTTCCGATGGTAGATCGGAATCCCCGTCGGAATACAAAACCCTTTTCCGACGGGTAGTAATCGGAATACAGTAAACACAATCGTAATAAGCTAGTTAGAATAAGCTATGAACCAAATAAGCACACAACTAAAAACCTAATCAAAACACATATAAGAAAAACTAATAAGCTAAGATTTAAAGACTTTTGAAAAACACTTAAACGAAAAAGATATACGAAAACAATTTTTATATAAAATAACTTTTATAAAAACTTAAGAAACTTTAAGATAAACACAAATAAGCTATAAAATCAATAATCCAAAACAATCAAAAACATAAAAACATAACACTTAATCAAATAAGCATAACAATAAGCATATAAACATAAAGATTAAGTAAAACAAGAAAGGAAGAATGAGATATTAAAGATAAGAACTTGATTCAAAGAAAAGATTCAATAACAAAAAGGAAACTTACTTGAAATTAAAGGTATTTAAGGTGCAAGACAATTAATTAAATGACATGTAATTAAATGACAAGTAATGTAAATGGTGGAAGACTAATTGTCACACTTAGCCAACAACAACAAATGAAATGAAATCTAATCTATTTATAGGAGGATTAGGGAGGTGCTTAGGAAGCTTCCTCCCCTCTTTCTTCTTTCTTTAATTGCATCATTAAGTCCTTAATCTTCTTAGTGCTTCTACTTTAATGACTTTGTCTCGGGATTTCTTTGAACTCGTCTTTGAATTTTCTTCATAAATAAGACTTGAGTTCTTCGGCTTTAAGTAAACTTCTGTCTTTTAACTTTTTCTTCGATAAATCTTCATAATTGGTCTTGGACTTCCGTTCTTTTTGCACTCTTGATTTCTTGACTTCGTCTTTTGTCTTTTTCTTTGATAAAAGCCCGTGAATGCCGTGTTTTCTTCCCTTTTATCATTTTGAACCTAAAATCGCAACAAAAACACAAACCACGCATAATTCCGACATTTATGACATAAAATACACGTTTTGGCTTGGTTGTTATTGTAGTTAAGTGGTAAAAAGGATGGGTGTTTACACACCTATCAAATCCCCTACACTTGACCATTGCAATGTCCTCATGCAATGCATTAGTTACAAAGCATGTTTACACTTTTCATCACAATCAATCCAATTGGCCTTTGTTAAAGAGATAGAAAATAACAAAACAAGTAAAGAAATAAAAATCATACCTTAGGGTTTTAGAAATGTCATGAATGATCAGCATCCTCAAGTTTTCATTTTCTCCAAACCAAGCTTAAAAACGAGATCATTGTTATTATAAGTTAGCAAACTAACACGAACTCATGTGGGCCAATTATTTACTTAGACTACTTTATTCCTAGGTGTATCTCTTATATTTTATTATTGTCTTGAATGATCACGAGGATGCATTGTTTGACTTATTTCGATAGTTATTAAGTCTAAAAATAAAGTGGGACGTTTAATCAATAGTTAGCTAAAGGACAAAATCTTTTAAAACTGCTTCTCGGGACCTCATAAAGTTCATATCTTGGCATAACTCGCTTCACGATTTGAGACCTTTCTCGGACCGATATTTGGCAGCGAATTCATACTTCAAACCTTGAGAGACGTTCATGAAATAATGGTCTTCTCTTCATAATAGGAATTTCTTCACTTGAAGTTTTGAGAGATTCTTCATATTTGGACCACGACTTCTTCATTTTTCTCCAATCTTTATTTTGGACTTTGATATACAACGATCCGCCTCCTTTTACGACTTGGATCTATTTATCCTCATACCTTGTTAGGGCCTTTTTGGATAGACTTCTCCATGATCTTTACTGGAGTATTTGCTTTTCGTCGTATGTCTCGATCCTTTATATTGATCTTTGATAAATGATTCTTCACATCACTTTGGATCTTTAGCAACAAAATGTAGCCCTCATGCCTTGTTAGGGCCTTTTCGGACTCGCCAATCTTCGCATCCCGCTTCAATAAGTTATGCCTTGGCTATGAACTCTAATCCATACCGAGCAACTTTTAAACGATATTGGGCTAGAAGCTAAGTAACTTTTCAAATCGTACAACCTTATTTATTGCAGATAAATTTATTAGCAAGCGATGGGAGAATAGGCTTATAATTAACTCACATAAATTCACGAAAGAATACCAAACTTATAATTGGCTCTATCATCTCTCGTTCTCTACAGTTTAAAATCTCAAGGAATGAGACTCGTGGATGCTTAGCCTAATAAATCAAAGTTTTGGGTTTTCGAGTCGCCTATAGGATCTTGCAAACTCTTAGACTTTTTCAAGTTTAGAAATCGCATTTTAAAGTTCCCTTGATAAACGACTCTCTAGGATCAATTATAGGAACTTGCGAAAAGTTCTTGTTCTCAACCCGTGAGGGATAAGACTTTCGCGTTTTAAAGCTCCCTATATAAAAGCCTAGCAAAACTTGACTTAAACACGTTAAGGATACTAGCTAGAGTAAACTTAGATAAGTAAACTCGGGTTGAGTCAAAAGATTCACAACGTTTAAAAATTAAAACCACTTTATTAAAAATTTATTCTAGCAAAGAAAGAAAATAACTATACAAAGGGAAAAACTAATAGGCCAAAATAGATCAAAAATTTTGAAAAATGTCGAAAAATTGATTTTCCGGTTAAAATGAGGACAAATACAAGGAAAAGACCACTTAACTTTGATAGAAGTCCCCCTACACTTAATATAAACATTGTCCTCAATGTTTAAGCATGTGGGAGAAAATTCCTCTACACTTAGGACATTGTGCACTTTGTTTAAATCTTGCTAAGGAAAAGACAACTAACGAGATTCCTATTTTAATATTGAGAAATATAAAATAGTGAATCGAAAAGAGTTTAGGATAGAACCGGGAAGACGGAAACACGAAATCACGGGTCGTCAAAAATCATCAAGAGTGGATCATTGAGCGCTCGAATCCCTGAATATGAGAAGAGAGGAAATAGAAAACACCAACGGGTCTCCCCTACACTTAGGATATAGATATCTAAAAGATAGAAACATGGGTTGCCTCCCAAGAAGCGCTTGATTTTTGTTAACCGAGTCGTGAGCCTGACTCGACCTTGATTATCATAGGAAGAAGCTTCGAAAACATCCACCAGGATCAAATACATAGTTTTCGTCCATCAAATAGCACAAGCTTAAGGCGAACAAGGCAAGCCAAAGAAGAGTAGGCAAGGTTCCCTTAAGCAAAGATGGAGAACGGTGGTAGCAAGGATGAAGTGGTGCAAGCATATCTTCAATAGTTGCAAAGTTTTTTCCTTTTATTTCATCAGATGGATACTGAGATGGCTGAAGAATATCGATACCGGGGTCGAACACCTTTTCCTTTACGGGAAAATAGCACTCAGGCTCAGCAGAATTTGAAGATGATCCGCGAAAAAAATGCACAACCTCGTCCTCAGAAGGTGGACAAAGAGGTTTCAAATCATACGTGTTGCGGATGTTGGTGTCATCCGGTTGCTTCTCCTTTGAAAGAATTTTCTTCAAATCCGAAGTAGGATCAAGACCATAATCATCAAAGTCCAAAGGAGGTGCATCACTCTCATGAGGGAAGTAAGTATTGAGAAAAGTTGAAAAGTCTTCCTCAAATGAGTAATCGTCCAAAGTAGGATCAAGTGATGGCGGAGGATCTTCATCATGTGAAGAATCACTCGAAAGAGTATCGGCCTCCTCAAAATCATCATAAGTGGGCATGTCGGGATACTCGGAAGTAAAATCATCATAATCATCCGTATCTGAGCTAGAATCATCATCATAAGCATCAAAGATCGGTGGAGAATCATATATGGGAGAAGGTTCCAAATTGGAGAGAGAATCATCCACATCATCTTGAAAAAGTGGATTATCATTGCATGAATCGAATAGAGGATTGTTGTAGACGACAAAATCATCAAGCACATTAATCATATTCGTCGATTCTCTTCCATAAGGTTTGCTTGTAAGCTTCCCCATTTTGGACACTTGTTGTTCATTCCCGACCCTTAAAATTAATTTACCTTCGGCAACATCAACTAAAGCTCTTTCGGTTCTCAAGAATGGCCGACCAAGTATTAAAGGAATACGAGGGTCCATTTCATAATCAACAACAACAAAGTCGACCGGAAAAGTGAATGTGCCAACTTTAATGAACACATCTTCGGCAATACCAACGGGGTAAGCGAGAGTGCGATTTGCAAGCTCAAGAGTCATCTTTGTTGGAGTAAGGTCGGGTAATGATAGTGTTGTCCAAACACTTAAAGGCATCAGATTTATACTGGCCCCGAGATCAGCTAGGGCAGTAAATTCTTCGGTTTTGTTAAAAATGCAAGGCAACACAAAACGACCGAGATCTCCAAGTTTTTCCGGAAGTTCTTTAAGAATAACTAGAGAACAGTTTTCATTTAAGCGTGTGTTGGCGAGCTCAACCAGCTTCTCCTTCTTGTTAAGCAATTCCTTGAATGCTTTGACAAATTTTGGCATGTGGATAAGTGCTTCAACAAGGCTAATGTTGAAATTCATTTGAGAGATCATCTTCAAATAATTCGACACTTGAGTGTCATCCTTAGTGAGCAAGTTAGGCTTGTCCAAGCGAGAAGGATATGGGATGTTGGGTTTATAGGTGGAAGGTGGGGTTGGTGAAGGGTTCTTCTTCTTGGGTACGTCAGTAAGAGGTGGAGACGGTAATGGAAAACTAATACTAGGCATGGGAGTAGGAGGGATAAATGGTGGTGGAGGAGGTGTAGATGATGGGGGCGGGATAGGTGGTCCCACTAAAGTAACTCCACTACGGGTAGTAATAGCACTCACATTCGCTCGCGGATTGGTGACGGTGTTTGGAGGTAGAGAACTCAAAGTAGAGGGTTGAGTGGTGGGTAAGAAACTAGCCAGCATATTCTTCAAATCATTCGTTTGATTGCTGAAGGAGGATTGAATATTATCTCGAAGCTCGGATCTAATGTCATTCCCTTGCTTAGTGATATCCCCTTTCAAATTGATAATTTGGCTCTGTAGATTCTTGATTTGCTCTCCTTGGGTTCTCATTAAGGCTTCAACATCTTGATTGATGGGTGGGGCTTGTTGAGCGGGTAGGTGATAAGGATTAGAAGCTCTAGGTGGGATTTGGTTGCTTCTATTGTAGTTGTTGTTGGGGTTTTGGTTTTGAGGAGAAAAACCGGGTGAAAGGTAGTTGTTGGACCGGTAACTTAGCAAATTTCTATCCCCTTGAGGTCGGGCTTGGTAATTTTCCGGTGAATAATTACCATAAGCCGCATACACGTTTTCCGGATTTCCTTGAGTAGAAGGAAAATCAGTGTATGAGTGTGGACCGCCGCATGTCTCACAAGGATTAGCCACCACTTTAACTTGTTGTTGGTTTGTAGCGAGGAGCAAGATATTTTTGTTCATTTCGGCCATCATGCGGGTGAATTCGGTCATATCGGGGTTTGCTAAAGTAGAAGAAACATTGACTCTCGGGTTGTTCCTTGAAGAAGCGGAGGAATCCCAGTTTTTGTGATGAGTAGTCATGTTCTCAATAAGCTCTCTACACTCCTCGGGTCTTCTTTTCATAAATATGCCACCGGCGGCTGCATTAATCGTATCACGATCACGAAAAGTCAAACCGTTGTAGAAAGTATCAATTAAGGTCACAGGGAGCATGATGTGGTTTGGACAACGATCGATCAAAACATTATATCTTTCCCAAGCATCAAAGAGAGATTCATCGGGTTCTTGCATGAAACCGCTGATTTGATTTCGAAGGCTCGTGACCATGGATGGTGGAAAGTAGCGCGACAAAAAGCATTGAGTCATGTCATCCCAAGTATGAATGGAATTCTTCGGGAGACGATCAAACCATTTCTCGGCGTGGTGTGATAAAGTATGTGGAAAAAGTTGTAGGCGAAGAACATCCATTGTGGCACCGGGCAACTTCATGCTTTGAGTGATAGTAATGCATTTGTCGAGGTGTTTTTTGGCATCATCGTCAGGCAATCCACGGAATGGGTTAGTTTGCACTTGCTGAATCATGTGGTGCTTCAACGAAAACTCCGGAGCCGTGATTTGCATTAACGCAATCGGTCCTCCTCGTCCAAACATGGTAGGTTGACAAAGCTCCTCCATTGTCCGAAGATCGGGTTGTGGAAGAACATTGCTGTTGTTATTATTGAGGTGCGGTGGATTATTGTCGTTGTTCACACCTGCCATAGCTAAATCTTCTCGAGTCTCGGGCTCTTGATAATTAGATGATCTTGTATGCATACACCTGCAAAGGCAAAAGAAAACAATACCAAACACAAAGAGAATATATATACACTATAAAGAAAATAAAATCTTTTTGGATTTTTGAAAACTTTTTTTTTAATTTTTATGGATTTTTAACAATTTTTAATTTTTATGGATTTTTTGAAATTTTTAGGCAAGAAAAATAACGCTCACAAAAGAACGGATCCCAAAAAGCAACGCGTCTCTCACAGAAAACCGTTAATCTTTACGAAAAGAGCCGGCAGCGGCGCCATTTGATACAAGGCTTTCGCCCATATAAAAATTTAATTAAAGTTCGTTGTTCTGGTCTAATCGAATTGATTACTGGTTTAAAGTGTGACTCAATTGTTTTTTATTAAGAAAAATATTTGTCGTTGTTTGAAAATAAAATGTGCAAGACTTAAACGTAAATGACGGTAAACTAAATCTAAGACTAATTAAAGAGTAAATGGTGAAATATTTAAAACTTTAAAAGTAATTAATAATTAAATGACTTGAAATTAAAGCGTGACGAAAATTGAAATTTGACAAAGTATTAAAATGTAAACTTAAAAATTAAACAAGACAAAAAATATAAAAACAAACCTACCGGAATACACCCGTCGGAATCCGATCGGAATCTGATCAAAATCCGATCGGAATGTACTCGTCTGAATGCAATCGGAATGCTTCGTCGGAATCCTGTCGGAATACAACTCACCAATCGGAATGAAATCAAAGACACCCCTATCGGAATGTGTATCGGAATCCCCTATCGGAATGCAACCTAAAGGGATCTCATCGGAATGTGGTACCTAGGTCCCATCGGAATATAACTCAAGACACCCCTGTCGGAATGTCCAATCGGAATACTTGTTGAATCTGGAAACCCTTTTCCGATGGTAGATCGGAATCCTCGTCGGAATGCAAAACCCTTTTCCGACGGGTAGTAATCGGAATACAGTAAACAAAATCGTAATAAGCTAGTTCGAATAAGCTATGAACCAAATAAGCACACAACTAAAAACCTAATCAAAACACATATAAGAAAAACTAATAAGCTAAGATTTAAAGACTTTTGAAAAACACTTAAACGAAAAAGATATACGAAAATAATTTTTATATAAAAATAACTTTTATAAAAACTTAAGAAACTTTAAGATAAACACAAATAAGCTATAAAATCAATAACCCAAAACAATCAAAAACATAAAAACATAACACTTAATCAAATAAGCAAAACAATAAGCATATAAACATAAAGATTAAGTAAAACAAGAAAGGAAGAATGAGATATTAAAGATAAGAACTTGATTAAAAGAAAAGATTCAATAACAAAAAGGAAACTTACTTGAAATTAAAGGTATCTAAGGTGCAAGACAATTAATTAAATGACATGTAATTAAATGACAAGTAATGTAAATGGTGGAAGACTAATTGTCACACTTATCCAACAACAACAAATGAAATGAAATCTAATCTATTTATAGGAGGATTAGGGAGGTGCTTAGGAAGCTTCCTCCCCTCTTTCTTCTTTCTTTAATTGCATCATTAAGTCCTTAATCTTCTTAGTGCTTCGACTTTAATGACTTTGTCTCGGGATTTCTTTGAACTCGTCTTTGAATTTTCTTCATAAATAAGACTTGAGTTCTTCGGCTTTAAGTAAACTTCTGTCTTTTGACTTTTTCTTCGATAAATCTTCAGAACTGGTCTTGGACTTCCGTTCTTTTTGCACTCTTGATTTCTTGACTTCGTCTTTTGTCTTTTTCTTCGATAAAAGCCCGTGAATGCCGTGTTTTCTTCCCTTTTATCATTTTGAACCTAAAATCGCAACAAAAACACAAACCACGCATAATTCCGACATTTATGACATAAAATACACGTTTTGGCTTGGTTGTTATTGTAGTTAAGTGGTAAAAAGGATGGGTGTTTACACACCTATCAACAGGTTCTACTCAGAATCCTTAGAAGACACAACCTCTATAGTATCAAGCTAAATGAAGTCAACCCTACTGGTCAACTAGCATGTTTGGTTGCTAAAGCCTCAAAAGATGAAACCACTCAATGGCACCACAGGATGGGACATGTGAACTTCAAGACCATTCACAAACTAGCGAATCTGAATCTGGTCTCTGGTTTACCTCCCAAGTCATTCAAAAATGATATTAATTGTCTTGCATGCAGCAAAGGAAAACAACATAAAGCATCCTTTAAGGGCATTACTGCTCTCAGCCTTATAACTGAACCATTGCAGCTACTACACATGGATTTATTTGGTCCTACCTCTATTAGGAGCATTGACCACAAACAATTATGTCTGGTGGTAACTGATGGGTATAGCAGGTTTACGTGGGTTTTCTTCATGGATGCCAAGAGTGAGACCTACTCAATTCTCAAGGATTTTATTACACTTATAGAGAATCAGTTGTCCAAGAAGGTTAAAGGTATTCGATATGATAATGGAACAGAATTCAAAAATGCAGACCTCATAGCACTTTGTAATTCTAAAGGCATCAAAAGAGATTATAGTGCAGCAAGAACTCCTCAACAGAATGGCGTGGCAGAAAGAAAGAACAGGACACTAATAGAAGCTGCAAGAACAATGCTTGCCGATTCCAAGCTTCCAACCATGTTCTGGACAGAAGCTGTCAATACTGCAAGTTATGTTTTGAATAGAGTTTCTATTACAAATCCTCTCAAGAAGACTCCCTATGAGCTACTAACATCCAAAGTACCAAACATTGCTCATATGAAGCCATTTGGGTGTCCTGTCACCATTCTGAATACTAGTGACTATTTGGGGAAATTTAATGGCAAGGCAGATGAAGGATACATTGTGGGATATTCAGCTCACTCTTAGGCTTATCGTGTCTACAATCTCCAAGCCAAGCGAGTAATTGAAACTATAAATCTCAGGTATTTTGAGGAGAAGTCAAACATCCAAGGCAAGGGTCCTGAATGGTATTTTGATCTTGATTATCTTAGTGATTCATTAGGATATTTTCGTTTCAAAACTAACCATGATGCAGGTCCACAAGTGTTTGCAACTTCTAGTGCAGGTGCTCATTCTAGTCTTTCCGACTCAGATGACGAGGATGATATGTTTGTTGTTCCATCCTATTCCACCACAGTCTCTCCTACTCCTTATAGTGATGCAACTCCATCAGATGTATTGGATTCACAAGTAGCTCTTGACACATTACTTAAACAACAACAAGAAGCTACTACAGCAGCTGCTCAAGGTGGCTTTGAGTTTCCTTTGAATATGACTGCTGACAAAGCTGCTCCTAGTACTCCAACTGTTACTCCTAGTGCTAGTTCAACACCTATTGGTAGTCCGGCTAGTGATTCCACTTCCCATACTAGATTCTCAAGTCCTTCTGACTTAGGGAACTATCAAAAGAAGTCTTCTACCAAGCTGGATGATATTCATAAGCAACCAATAGATGTCATTTTCAACTCTGCTTCATATGATGATGACCTTGTTGGGGATCTTAATAACTTGGCACCAGAAGTGGAAGTAGCTTCCAATCCAGTGTTGCAGTCACACAAAGACCATCCTACTACTCAAATCATTGGATATCCTGGTTCTACTGTCAAGACTCGCGGAATGCATAAGAAGGCCACGTCTGATCATCATGCTCTTGTGAGCTATATTGAGGATCAAAAGCGTAATAATCATACGGACTTTCAACATTGTTTGTTTGCTTGTTTTCTTTCACATGTGGAACCTAGATCAGTCTCTCATGCTCTTGAGGATCAAAGTTGGGTGGAGGCTATGCAGGAGGAAATGCAGCAATTCTTGTTTCAGAATGTTTGGATCCTAGTTGACTTGCCAGATGGAAAGACAGCAATTGGTACCAAATGGATTCTCAAAAACAAGAAAGATGCACGGGGTATTGTGGTGAGAAATAAGGCAAGGTTGGTTGCACAGGGTCATACACAACTTGAAGGCATTGACTACACTGAAGTTTTTGCTCTTGTTGCTAGGATTGAGGCCATTCGTCTGTTTTTGGCTTTTGCTTCTTATGTGGGCTTTACGGTTTTTCAGATGGATGTCAAGAGTGCATTTCTCTATGGCAAGATTGATGAGGAAGTTTATGTCACTCAACCTAAGGGCTTTGTAGATCCACTTCATCCCAAGAAAGTTTACAAGGTGGTCAAAGCTCTTTATGGACTTCATCAGGCTCCGAGAGCTTGGTATGAGCGTCTCTCAACTTTCTTGTTGAAACATGGCTATAGAAGAAGCACAATTGACAAAACACTATTTTTTAAGAGGAATACCAAGGACATTATCCTTGTTCAGGTGTATTTGGACGATATTATTTTTGGTTCTACTAAAAAGGAATGGTGTGATGAGTTTGAACAACTGATGAAGGGTGAATTTCAGATGAGTGCTATGAGAGAGCTTACATTTTTCCTTGGTCTTCAAGTCAAGCAACAGTCGGATGGAATCTTCATCAGTCAAGATAAGTATGTTCATGAGATCCTTCAGAAGTTTGATATGGATCCTCTTAGACCAGCAGCAACACCTTATGAAGTTGCTAAAGTCAAACTCAAGAATGAGCCAGATCCTCTGGTAAATGTTCATATGTACAGGTCCATGATTAGCTCACTCATGTATTTGACTGCCTCACGTCCGGATATTATGTTTGCAGTCAGTGCTTGTTCTAGACATCAGGTGGCTCCAACGGTTTAACTTGAATGCAGTCAAGAAGATTTTCAAGTACATCAAGGCTCAACCCAAGCTAGGCTTGTGGTATCCGAGAATCACCTTTTGTTCTTGAAGCATATAGTGATAGTGACTATGCAGGTGCTAATAATGACATAAAATCTACTACTGGTGGTTGTCAGTTTTTGGGTCGAAGACTTATTTCATGGCAATGCAACAAACAGACGATAGTAGCTACTTCTTCAACAGAAGATGAATACGTAGTTGCTGCTAGTTGTTGTGGACAAGTTTTGTGGATCCAAAATCAGATGCTGGATTATGGGTTCAATTTTATGAACACCAAAATTTACATTGACAACCAAAGCACTATCTGCATTATGAAGAATCCTGTTTTTCATCAACGTACAAAACATATTGAAATTCGGCACCATTTTATCCGGGATGCCAATGAGAAGAAGTTGATACAAGTTCTCAAGGTTCATACGAATGATAATGTTGTTGATCTGTTGACTAAAGCCTTTGATGGTCCTCGGTTTAACCACTTGGTGGTTCACATTGGGATGCTCAATCCTTGAGACCTAGGATTGAGGGGAGGCTAAGCCTAAGGGGAGGCTTAGTGTATATATTTAGTTGCACAGATTAACATATTGGTAGATTTTAACAACATATTGAATGGGTACTTGTGGTGTGTGTTAGTTTTCGTGGAGGATTTTGCCCACTTCTGGTGGTTGTCTTCATTAATGGTTGGCTTCTAGTCATTTATGGTTGGCTTCTAGTGGATAAAAATGCTTCTTTGACAAGTGATGGTTGGCTTCTAGTCTTGGTTTGGGTCACTGTTCACTTCGTTGACTTCTTTTGACCACATTATGCTTCTAGTGTTGACCCTTATGCGTTTTGACTTTTAGTCAACGCAAGCTAATTATGGTATATATCATCTTATTTAACTTTGGTAAATTGGGATTTGCAAATAATGTTATAAGGGGCAAGTGGTTACTTTGCATTAACTGCCTAATTTGAAAGGGCATCCCACATTATTAGGGGTCAATGAACAGTTACTAGACCATTATTTATGGTCAATTACCCCCTTGACTCATTCATCATAATCATAACACACACACACGCTCCTACTCTCTCAAACCCTAACCAGTCATCTTTCATCACTTCCAATCAAATCAATGGCTGCTTTGGTCTACCAACCTACTCACAATAAGGTAGCATATCTGGGAGATGGTCCTAAACGTGATGAATTCACAGACATCCTAGAGTTTATTGAGGCTTCTAACCTCAGGTATGCGTTTACTGTTTGCCTAATTGTTTATGATAGTGTGATTTACCAGTTTTGGGATACTGCTACTCTTGTGGTTGTGTTTGGTCGTCCACGTGAACTCCATGCTACCATTGATGGACGTTCTTATGTGGTTACTGAAGCTTCTATTAGGAGTTCCCTTCATCTTCAAGATGAAGGTGGTGTTGTTTCCATCCCCAATGCTGAGTTTTTGGAGGGGATGGCTGCTATTGGGTATAACCATGGGGGGAAGTTTAACTTCCAAAAGAATAGGTTTTCCCCCCTAGTGGAAGCTTCTAGTAAACTTTTTGATTCACTGTTTAAGCCCCAAGTCTAGGAGTTGGGATGCTTTTCCCACTCCTTTGGCTACTGGTCTGATATGCATAGCACAGGGTAGGGTGTTTAATTTTTCTCGCTATTTGTTTGATGGGATGGTTAGCAACTTGACTAGTACTGGATCTAGGAAGAAATTTTTAATGTATCCTAGGTTTTTGCAGCAGATACGTGTGTGTTTACCTCGTAATAGGGAGGAGTATGAGACCCCCAAGCTTACTGCTAAAGTTTACTACAATATGGCTCATGGGGTTAGAGGGGATTGGAGGCCCCTTACTGATGCAATGCTGGGCCTTGCCCAAGGTCCTCCTGATGTTGTTCCTCCGGCTGTCGAAGCCGAGGAGGAACCTCCATTAGGTGGTGATCCTATGGAGGAGGAGCATCCTGCTGGTGGTACACCTAATGTGGTTGTGGAAGAGCCTATTGAGGAAGTGGTGGTTAAAAAGCCATCCACTTCCAAGGCTGCCCCCTCTTCGATGCCACATTCATCTCCATTTGTGGATACTCCCCCTCCTAATCCTGTCCCTCACTCTTCTGATAAGCCCTCTGGTTCTCGTGCTCATAATGATGACCCCTTTATTGCTTCTGGTTCCAATGAAGCCTTCCCAGACCCAAGTCCTCTTGGTGGGAAAGCGGAGGAGCCTACTACAGTGACTTCTTTGTTTGATCTCATGCACAGGTACCATGAAAGGATTCTTTCTTTAGAGGCGGATTTGAATCAACATCGTAAGCTTACCAGGGAATTTGTTCTTCCCATGGCTGACCGGATTAAAGCTTTGGAGACACAGTAGAGGAGGAGGAAGAAGCATGTGGTTCAGTCTGATTCTGATGAGGAGGTTGAAGATCTTGTGGAGGATGGCTTGAATTTGTTGGCGAAGGCTGTGTTTGCTGATAAGTCATATGATGATCTGCCGATTCCTCCTACTTCATCAAGCTTCCCTCCTACTGCTGCTACCCCTACACCAAAGGAAGATGTTGTTGGTACTACTGTTGGATCATCTCATGATCCTAAGGGGAAAGCCCCTATGACTGCTGCTCCCTCACCCCCTCGCAAGCGTACTCGCAGACAACTTGAGGAAGATAGGTTGGGTGAGAAGGCTGCACAAAGAATGCAAGCGGAGATTGACCAAGCTGCTAGGGCTGAGGAGGAAGCTCTTCAGAAACAAAGGCGTGAACAGTTGCAGCATGATGCTATGCATTGGTACGATAACGATTGGATGTGGGTGCTCACTATTCTTACCTTGGATTATTCGCAGTTTACTGATCTCTTGGGTTCTGATGTGAATGAGTAGAATTGTATTCCTCGAGCTATGGCGTTAATGCGTAAGCAACAATCATCGCTTGCTGCTCAACTGCGTGAAAAGCGTAAGAACAGGCCTTTGACGAGAACCGAGGAGAAAAAGTTAATGCATAGGTATGTCAAGTATCAGTCGGCTGCTCACTTTACTGTTGGTTGGACATGGGAACGAGTTCGGGCATTGTCTTTTGATGAGCTTAAGGCTCTATATGAACGAATGATCAAGCGTCAGAACACACTGGTTCCGGAGCGTTTCATCTATCGTCCTCCTCCACGAGTGGTTCCTACTTCTCAACCTGTTGTTGCTCCTGGTTCTTCATCTGATGTTCCTCTTGGTTTTACTGGTATTCCATCTGTTGTTGATGTCTCTACTGCTGGTACCACCTCTACACCTTTAGTTGCTCCTCCTGTTTCATCTTCGGGTCCTACCACCACCACCACATATGCTACCACTACCACCACCACTGCTACTCCTGCTATGGCACAACCCTCATCACCCATGACTGGCTCTCAACCTCCTCCTTCTCCTGGTGCAGCTACCGTTGATCCTTTGGTTGGACAAGGTATTGATTCTACTTCTACTGATCCTATTCCTGATGAGAATGTAAAGGTTCAACCCTCGTCTGGTGCTCTCACTCCTCGTCGTTCCATTCGTAAGAAGATGGCTAGACGTGGCAAGTCTGTTCCTTATGAGAAGCGTGCTCCCGCAAATCTTATTGATGCAGCTTCCGACAGTGACTCAGAATTGCCAATAGGTACGGGGTTTATTACAGCTTGGACGGTTAAGCCATCCACCACTATTCCTGGTACTTTCACCCATAAGATCTCCATCAGTGATGGTTATGTTCGTTATGCTTCGGGTTTGCAAGGTATGTTGACTTGGGTAGATCGTAGGGATCTTATGTCGTTGTATGGGTTTGTTGATGCTGGTATGCCTACTCATCCTAGTGAGGTGCCCTCCTGGCCTGGTCTGACAATGTGGGCTGATTTGAAGATGATGCTTGATTCCCCTCCACATGCTCCACATTCTGGTGTCTGGAAGGACCAGCCATGATGGGTAATCAAGCGATGGAAGTTGTATGCTGGCTGTGGAGTGCATGTTTTGGAGTTGGGGTCTGGTGCAATGGTATTCATGCTTACGGATCTGGACTATCCGTTGACTATTGCTTCTATGGAGGCCATGCTTGCGACTACACTGGTGGAAGGGATACAAGCTCGGTTGCAAGCTGAGAAGGTGGCTGCGTCTGGTATGTGATGGGTTGGTTTGTAAGTTTTTATGTTTTGTGTTTTATGTTCATCTGTTAATACTGCAATTCTTTTCACCAATATGTACAGTGATTGGTGACTTACATTTGTTATAGTGAAAAAAACATACTTTTTATATAATATCTGCTTATACTTTAAACAAATCATGGATTTTACACTTGTGAATAATATAATATCTGCTTATACTTTTTCGAAACATTGGGTTCCTTTTTGATTGATTCACACTTGTGTTGGTTTGGTCTTTCATCTGGTGTTGGACTTGGTCCACACAACAAATGGTCCTCAACTCACCATGTCTCACAAACAAGAAAGGGTTGATTCACCTTGAGGGTACGGCTCCTGGTGTGATTCTCAAATCCGTTGATGGTTGCCAGGTTACCCAAAACTGGATGGTTTTCACTTGCCATGGTCCTAGACTGAAAAGTGGCTAATCCAAGGGGTACGGCTCTTGGTAAAGATTTTATCAAATCCGTTGATAGCTATAATAGCTTGCTCAAAGCTATAGGGTTTTTAACTCACTGATGCTTCATTGCTAAGAGTTGGCGAGTCCAGAAGGGTACGGCTTCTGGTAAAGACATATCAAATCTGTTGACGGCTGTGATGGTATGCCTAAAATCATCAGGGTACCCCCACTCACCATTGATTCACGTTCTAAGAGTTGGGCTGGGTTCTGGTCTCCCAGGGTGATGCTTATTCCACCAGAAAGACTGGCTAGCCCAAGAGCGAGCAGCTACTTGGTAAAGGCTCATCAAATCTGCTCATGTTGCTGTGAAGAGTCAACACGATGCTGATTTGTTTCAAGCTTTGGAGAAGCTTCTAGTTTTCCTTTTTGCATCGGTTCTTATGTTCCTTATATTGCTGATGCTGCTGTTTCTTTTGTTGTTCCAATCCTCACACTTTGTTGCACGATTTACCAGGAAACTTGAACTCAACAGGTCAAATTCAAGTTTAAGGGAGGATTGTTAGGACCATTGGAATAGTTATTTGTAATATGTAGACTAGGAGGTATGTAGTTCCTCCTGGTCATAGTAGTAGTAGGAGCAAGTCGTGCTCCTGGTCTTATTTAAAGTCAAACTTTATTATTTAGTTATTATTCTGTTAGGATATGCATGAGATATGTTAGGAAAGGATATGCATATCAGTTTTACACGTTTTGATTAATGATGTATTAGGGTTTCCTTGTAGTATAAAAGGAACCTTAGGCAGAAGGGTTAGACACACCTTCATCAAACATAATTCTAGTTATTATTAATATTAGAAATCCTTAGAAAAGGATCAAGTCGTTATAGTTATTCTGTTCTTCTTTATAGTATTTGTATTATGTACTTACACTGTGTATAGAGTCTCTCTGTGAATAGACTTGTGATTACAGAAGTCGTTCACCGTTCCTGACAGGCTGCAAGATCCATATCTAGTGGATCGAACACTTTATAAAATTAATTATCATTAAAGAATTAACGGGCTTACTATGGTATATGGCCTTGTGTGCCATATATTTATTTGAGTTCTGAAATTTATAAGGTTTAAAGCGAACACATAATGCGGTTGTTTATATGTATAAAATTAATTATCATTAAAGAATTAATTTAATAAAACATACAATCATATGATAGCAAACACTAATACGCGAGGAAAATGTTCACATTTCTCACAACCACTTTTTTCCTCATTATCCAAATCCAAATAACTTGACTAAATAATCGTAAAATCATATTCTTGTTGGAAATTTTATTACTTTTACATTGTCCTTAAAGAGTCAAAGCACATAAACGTGAGACCAAGAAGCTAAGAACCGGATGGTGAGATTTATATTGAGTAAAAAATGAAAAGTCTCGTTAATATATTATTTCGAAAAAGAAAAAAAAGAAAAAAAATTGAGTTTTTGGACATATATGTAATTTTATGTTTTAGATTGGATATATATATAATTTTTTGGTGAGGTTAGATATAGCCAAAAGTTCTATAAAGTCCCTAGTTTTTGCAAAGTCTTGATGGATAGATCCATACCATCCAATTTATTTATCATCCAACGGCCCAAATTAAAAAAAAAACTCCCCACTCACATATTAATAACCGTTTTATATTCCTCATTCATTTAATACCCGTTTTTATCATTTCAATCGTTTATATCGCCATTAAAACACACACATCGCCGGAAAAAACACACACATATCGCCGCCATTTAAACACACACAATCCCCCATTAAAACACACACACACATCATTGATTCCGCCGAAGAATCCATTTATCATAGCCATTAAAACACACACACACCATTGATTCTGATTAGAAACTTTTAATGTTAATATAACCCTAATTAGTTGATTTAGCCATTGATTCCGATGGATATCCGTGCAGAACTGGCTCGGGCTGCTGTTAACGCGATGGGTTAGTAAACCCTAACCCTATTTTTCTAATTATTTATTATTTATTATTTATTATGATTATTATTTGATCTGCCTATTATTAATCAGTTATTAATCAGTTATTTGTTATGGTATCCCTATAATTAATCAGTTGTTATGGTTATATGTTGTTAGTGGCGACTACATTTTCGATATTTGTTTGTTAGTGGCGACTATATTTTCAATATCTGTTTGTTAGTGGCGACTCATTCATATCTGTTTGTTAGTGGCGACTCATTCATATCAGTTTGTTAGTGGCGACTCGTAATGTTAGTGGCGACTCGTAATGTTAGTGGCGACTCGTAGATTAGTCAGAGTATGATTCATTCATATTTGTTTGTTGCTTATTAGTGACTTATTAGTGGCTTATACATGAGTTATTTGCTTATTTGTGACTCATACATGAGTTTTGTTGCTTATGTATGAGTTTTATTGCTTATTCGTGACTCATACATGAGTTTTGTTGCTTATGTATGAGTTTTATTGCTTATTAGTGACTTATTAGTGACTTATACATGAGTTATTTGTTTATTCGTGACTAATACATGAGTTTTGTTGATTATATATGATGTATACATGAGTTTTGTTGACTTATGCATGACTTATTAGTGACTTATACATGAGTTATTGCTTATTAGTGACTTATACATGAGTTATTTACTTATTAGTGACTCATAAGCTTTTTTAAATTGTGTAATTAGTATTTTATCAGCTTTTTTAAATTGGTGTATGAGTAAAATATGAATTATATGCTGTTTTTTGATGTTGTTGATGTATGAGTAATTTACGGTTTAATCTATTAGCTATTTTGATGTTGAATTAGTAATTTTACGGTTATATGGTGTTAGTGGCGGATATTAAAATACGGTTATATGTTGGCAGTGGCTGATAGTATCCTTAGTTTGTTGTTTACTGATTATTATTTATATCTGTTGTTGCAGAGCTAACAGAAACGGATAAAACAAACCTTGTTCACCTCCAAAACATAATCTACCTCCAATCCATTTACATAATCAACAATTTCCTTCTAAAAATCTGTTTCCAAAACATAATCTACATCCTATAAATCCAAAAGTGAGTCGACCTCCTACAAATCTAAAACTTCCTAAATTTGAGTTTGTTAAACGTAAACCTTCAAGTGTTACAACTGACCTTGATTTGCCAAAACCTGCTCCCCATCCTTCCAATAAGCATCTAAAAGCGACTGATGTTGAAGTTGCGCAGGTAAAAGTGTAAAATTGTTTTTAGCAGTTGATATATGTATTTTTGTCATTATGACTCATGCATGAGTGAGGTGACTCATGCATGAGTTAGCTGACTCATACATGAGTTAGATGACTCATGCATGAGTTAGATACCCAAAAACAGACATTGTAATGTCAAGTTTATATGATGTTTTGAGTTTTATGTGGATTCTCAGGCTGATGTGGATTTTGCGCAGGTAAAAGAAACTGATGTGGATGTTGCGAAGGTTTTGACTGGTCTTAAGGATAGTGGTAGTGGTCGTGGCAGTGAGAGTGAGAATGTGAGTGGGAGTGGGAGTGATGGTGACGGTGGGGGTGATGGTGGGGTTGATGGTGAGGATGATAGTGGGGGTGATGGTGATGGTGAGGATGAGAGTGGGGGTGATGGTGATGGTGACGTTGGGGGTGACGGTGAGGGCGATGGTGATGATGAAGATGAGAGTGGGGGTGATGCTGAGGGCGATGGTGATGATGAGGATTAGAGTGGGGGTGATGCTGAGGGCGATGGTGATGATGAGGATAAGAGTGGGGGTGATCATGAGGGCGATGGTGATGATGAGGATGAGAAAGTGGACAGTCAACAGGGGTTGGATGAAGGAAGTGGGAATGAGATTGATGAGGAGACAAGTGAGGAGGAGATTATTATTCCTAAAAGGATTGGCAAGAGGTCAAGATCTAATTTTCAGCCTAAGTTAGATCTTAAGAAGCAGCTAACAGAAAAGGTTAAAAAGGAGGCTAAAAAGGAGGCTAAAAAGGAACAAGAGGCTAAAAAGGAGGTCAAGCCTCCTAAAAAACAGATGGTTAAACGGGAAGTGAAAAAGGAGGTTAACAAGGAGTTCAAGCCTTCTAAGAAGCGTAAGGCTGTTAAAAAAGAGGAGGATGATGAAAAGCCTTCAAAGAAGATGAAGGAGGGGGAGGAGGATAATAGTACGTTGCCTTTATTTTGTAGGAATGTACCTGCTTCATTTTTTGAATGTGTCCGTGATGCAAATGTGGCGGGTATAGAACAATTCATGGAGGAGATTGGTCTTGGTGCATTGTGTTTGCACAAGATAGATAAATTACCTAGTATTTTGGCTAGGTTTGTGGTTAAGAAGTTTAAACCAGAAACCTACAATCTTGAGCTTACAAATGGTAAGATTCATGTCACACCTCAGACAGTAAAAGGTATTCTAGGAGTTCCTCTTGGTGGTAGTAGCATTTTTTATTTACCTGAGAGAGAGATGGATGATGAGTGATATGAGTGAAATTACTCATATCAATTGTATCAATTAATGAGCTTAAATGCATAAAATGTATGAAAATGGCCATGTATATGCTTGTTTTGTTCGTTTTGTGTGTGTAGGTACAAAGTCCACGAAAACCGGCAAAACTGACACGATTTTGAAGATAATTTTAAGAAGCCAAAATTCGAGTTCGAATTTATTTACGGATTTAAGTTTATGAAAGATTTTGGGCCAAGTGGGTCCCACATGTGGGTATTGGGGCTTAATAAATTATTGAAGAGATTATTAAAAGGATTAAAAGCCCATTAGGCCCAAATCTTTTTATAATCGAATGAAAGTGGATACAAAAGGCCCATTTGCAAGTTAGATGGACGAATGGATTGTATTTAATTTTGACAATTGGACCATAAGCCCCAAAAGGAGAAACTAGTTAGACGACGGTGCACAAGTTATATTTACTTTGCAGTCAAAGTATTTGGTCAAAAGATAAATAAACAAAAAAAAAAGAGAGACGTGAAGATGAAATGGGGATAAACACATAGCAGAATGAAGAACCCTAATTTTTAGGGGATTCTTCAAATCAAATCGCGAGTGTTTATCACGCGTGTTAATCAGAGAAAAATGGAAGAAGAGACGCGTGGTCACACGCAAGATGCTAGTACTATGTGCCAGCGTGGAAGATTGAAACGTCACAGCAAACCTCTGACTGGTCCATTCCCTGCAATACAGTCAAAGGGAGAATCACGCTATGCCACATCGTATCCAAACTAGCACACTTAGTGCCAGGTTGGCAATCCGTGTGAGGGTTAAGGATTGTCCACCGTAGGATCAAAACAGCAAAGAAAGAGAAAACGAGAGGATGATCGAAGGGCTATGATTCGTTCTTCAACAACCCCCAAGCCCCTCGGTTCGCCTATAAAACCCATTTATTTTTACTGGAATATTATCCCTTTTTCTTTCTTTTAATTTCATAATGTTAATTTAGAAGTAGATTAATGTATTTTCTTTTTACTGGTATTGTAATGATTTACTCGAATTAATAAAATTAATTTTTCTGTCTCATTCCATAACTGGTGCTTATTATTTCTGTTGAAAATTTATCCAAGTTAAAACTGATGTTATGAATGCCATTTATTCATATAAACTCTTGTTATAGTTTACGTGAATAAATTTAAGATTGATTTGGGGAAATGTTTAACCCACTGTTAAACTTGAATATAATTGTTGGATCGATTATCTGTTTGGTTCGAGTTATGGTTCGAGTAATGGTGGTCTTGGTTTAGTCCAAGTCCGCTCAGCGCGCGACTTCTGCCCAAAGGTTATCATCAAAAGGTTAGGTTCGTTTTACTTTCAAGTTTTTAGTTTAAACCTTGCTCAAGATCTGCTATACTGTTCATGTTATATTAATGTATTTTTGGAATTGGTGTTTTGTTCTTGAATGCTTACTAGTTAAATTTAATATGGTTATAATTTGCATTTTGGGTTTAAATCGCTATGAATCTGACTGATCAGCTCTTGTTCGAATTGATTTAGTTATAGCTGGGATTCTCCTGATATTTGTGAGTTTGGTTAATACAAATATAAGCTTATGCTGGTGAAGTATTTAATAAAATAAAGCTGTTAGTTTTTATTAATCTGTTTTGGTAATAATAAACCTCAACTGTTTGTTTTTAGTATGCTGAATTTTTGCTAAGTGTGATATTTTAGTGTATTGATTGCATTAGATTACTGATTGATCTACTTGTTATGGTTCAATATGTGAAACTTATAAGCTTTCTATTAAGATTTAATAAAGTTAGTTGCTGATATATGTTTTGAGATCACCGCGTGTTAATAAGACATTGCTGACATGTGTTTTGATTGTTCCCTGTTTGGGTTTTCAGTTAAATAGTATGCTAAATTGTGATTTGGTTTGTTTAATGATTCAGCATTCTGATTTTGTATCTGCATTAGTAGTTTGTCTAGGAATTGAGACTTGTAGTGATACATAAGCAACTGCTAAAGTATTTGTTCTGTTTTTGTTGTCATAGAAATTTGCTGCAGTTTTTTTTATCTTAGTTGTAAGTAAAAGTAAATGCTTATCATCTTTAATGGGATAATTAATGAGATTTGTTTAAATTAATTTCTATTGATCCGATTCTGCTGTTATTTTGCTCATGTAAGCTGTAGGAATTTGGATCTGCCTTACTGATCTGTATGTTAATAATTTTAGAACTGATCTTTGGTTAACTTAAGTGTGTCCGATTGAAAGTTTATAGTAGACTGATGATTTTGCTTCACTTTGAATTTGCTGTAATCATGGCCAGATTATTTGAATTGTGGAGTTTGTTCTGAATGTTTTTATTGGACTCATTTAAAGTTGCTTTATTAAAAGGGATATGGTTTTTATATTGTTTGCTGCTTAAACCTTTGATGTTGATTTAGATTGAGGTCTGTACGTTTTCTGTTTACCTTCATAATCTGATCATACCTTTTGTTTCTCTTGATACATTTAAGTGATGTTTGCTTTTATTTTGAATTATTAATTTTGTGGTAATTAAGATTGTTTCGTTTGCTACATCGTTTACTATTACTATTTGTTTTTTACCTTTGGATTTTGCTGTGTTCAAGTTAATACAGTATGAGTAAATTCGATTACTGTTCATAAAATAATTAATACCAAAAAATGGTCACCCATGGGGCTCGACCTCGAGACCTGTTGATTACTGTCACACCGACTTACCCAACTGAGCCAACATGGCTTTTGTTTATATAACTACACTCGGAATTTTATATTACATTCCTTATTTGGATTGTTATTTACTAGTTAAACGTTTTATTGTTTTGGTTTTTAAGTTTTAATATTATTTTTCTTATGATCTTTAGTAATAGAAAGTTTTAATTTAACTTTGTAAAAATTATTAGTCTAAATAAATAAATAAATAAATAAATAAATAAATAGTTTAATTTTGTCTTTTAGATTTAATTTTGGGATACGATTAATGCACTTAGGATTAATAAGTTTTAAATTGGTAGACTTAATTTTTAGTTTAAAAACCGAAAACCAATTCGAATCAATTGTCCAAATCGATACAAAACGTCTCAAATTCATAAGATCTTCGTGTACAACGAACTTGGTTCACCCACGTGTTTAATTGAATCCTTCTTTGGTAATTTTAGACTATTAATTTTTCCTAAAGGTAATTTTCTAATTTACCCTATAACGTATCTTAATTATCACATATACTATCATCGACACATCAAAAATTTTGGCGCCGCTGCCGGGGATCTTGTGTACGATTCCTCTTTGTGGAGATTTGTTGATCGTTGATTTGAAGACCCTTTCCGTCCTCGAAAAGTTTTGATTGATTTATGAAAAATACCAAAAATAATCTTCTTAATCCTCTATCATGTTTAATTCTTTTTCTCCTCACCCTCTAATTTTTAATTCTTCCATGAATTCCTTCGTCGATTGTGTAGGCTGTGGAGAACCGTTATATGGTTTTTTACCATGTCGGTGGTGCACGTATGAGCGTTGTGGAAATGACTTACGTCACGATTTACGAGTTGGATTTTGTCCTTGTTGTAATGAGATTACTTCATGTGGAAAACCGAATTTTTCGAATAATTCTCTCGATTTTTGCCCACCTCCACACCCTACATACGAGACACCCTCGTGTGAGTTTTGTGGAAATAATTATCATTTAGGAATTAATTGTTCGCATCGATTCTCGCTTAATTACGAGCAAGAACCGAGCTACAATCAAAACTTTAATGATAATTGTTATCCACAAGATTCGACGAGTTTGTCACAACAACAACTTTGTTGTGAGTATTGTGGAGGTCCTCACGAGAGCTTTTGTTGTCAACCGAGAGATCAAAGTTTTTATGAGCCTAGTCCTTGCTATAATTCGATTCCTTCTGGTTTTGACCAATCTCCACAATATTCTTTCGATATTGAACGACTTGAAACAATGTTCCAACAAATAACGAATGAAAGAAATGTTGAACTTGTTGAAAAAAGCATTGAAGATATGTTGCTTGAAAAGAGACAAATTAATCAAGAGATTAATGATATAACTAATGATTTGGGAAGTCGTAGATTTCATGGAGAAATAATTGACGAGGGATTTAAACGAGATTGTGAGCTTAAGATTAGACAACTTTCGCAAGATTATAATGGATTAAGCATTGAAATTCGTGAGAAAGAACAAGCTCAAGAGGAAGCAAAATACCTTGCTAATCGTGAACTCGAGCGTTCTCTTCTTTTGGATGATGACGAGGACAGCGCTATTTCTTTGAGAGATCTTATTGCTCTACATCCTTCGTCTAGTGCAATCGTACTTCCTTTTCATGTCTTGCCGGCTAAGGAGCCTGAGGATTCTCCCATCCTAGATGATGAGGAAATCTCTCATGACATCACCGCTCCTATTCATGATTCTTCCACCGTGGAACCCGGAAATTCTCTAAGCAAGGGGGACGAGCATATTAGCACTATTCCGGACACGGAATCGGATGAAGTAATAAAGTCTAGTGTTGAGATTCTTGTCCAAAACCCAAGAGAACTTGATTGTATTTCAAATGAAACGTGTGATTTGCCACATTGTGATGACTCTCCTTCTTCCATTCACTTTGATATTTTCTCTAATCCTAATGATGAAAATTGTGATGGAAATGAAGATTTTGAGAATGATTCGACTTCTAGTGAATTTTCTAATGAGGAGTTCTCCGATGAACTTTCTTATAAAGATGACATTCACGACTCGGATTTTGAGGGGTTTACCGATGAACCTACTCTTCTTCACCCATTTCCACCAGGAAATGAGGATGATAGTGATCCATTTTTGAGAGGTTCACTTTTGAACTTGCTCCTTTAGACCCATTTCCACCGGGAAATGAGGTTGATTTGACTATTCCGATCGTTGAGAAGTTCACCGATGAACTTACTCATTTAGATGTAGAAGACGTGATTCTTCGTGAGAAGTTATCAAACGTCTATCTTCTTATTTCTAGGATCGAGGCTTTGAATTCTGAGCCTAATGCCAAGTCTTTCTCTCCATCTCCTATTCCCGTTGAGGATAGTATTCCGCTTATGGAGGAGATTGACATGTTTCTTGCTTCTAATAATTCGATACCACCGGGTGTTGATGATCTCGACCCGGAGGGGGACGCTTTCTTTTTAGAGAATTTACTTGATGATGATTTTGTCCCAAGTCCCCCTCCCACCCACTTTGATCTTAATGTGCGGGTTTTTCATGTATCTCATATTGAGTACCATAATCCGATTGATCACATTTCTAAGGGTGAAATGGTCGTTAAAGCTAAGAATGTTGATTCCACTATGGATGAAACTTTTATCCCACAATTACCATGTGCTTTATATGATCTTGGATTAGCATGGGGGGACGAAACCGTGTTATCTATTCCTTTCTTTCACGAGGATGAGGTATTCGACCCCGGAATCATTGATTTAGGGAAATCTCGGTCTTTCACCGATGCAATAATTGAAAGATTTTTCGATCATCTTGGTGCAAGTTTATCTTGGGGAGCATGTTATATTCATTCCATAATTTGTGACTACTATCTCTTTTTAGAGATTTGTGTTAGAGTTTCATCCTTTCATTTGTCATCCGACAACGAGGATGAGATCTTTGACCCCAGCATCGTACTTTATATTAGATTTTATTCCAATATGCCGGTTTTCACCACTTTCCCTAAGGACCAATGAATGCGGGGATCGAGTCGAGCTCATGACTCGGTTAACAAAAACGAGGTGCCTTGTGGGGGAGTCTCATACATTCTATCTTCTTTCTATTTTCTAACAACTAATAAGGCTAGATCTTTCAAGCTCGTGCTCGTGTTTTGTTGTGTTGTGAATCTTAGGTATGACCCTAATATTTGAAGACTCTCGTGTTCGGTTTTTGCCGGTCCACTTGATCTTCCATTCTTTGAATGCCAAAAAGGGGCACACTCTCTATCCTTTGATTTTTATCGACTAACGTTTTATCTTGAGGCATAATTAATAAACGGCTTATAGATTTGCCTGCTATTTCCATGTTAGGATTTTGCATTAGACTCTTCGTGTTTTAGCAAGGGGGTGTTACTCTTGGGCTAAGAAACATTGAGGACAATGTTTGGTTTTAGCATGGGGGAGTCAATCGATATAATCGCTTGCTATTGCTTTTGTCGTGTCCAAATGTAATCGTTTTTCTCATTTTTCATAAAAAATTTTAAATTTTTGTTGTTATTTTAAGTTTTAATAAAGAAAATAAGTGCTTTTGACACAAATGTAGGCTTTCCGTTGGTGAAAATAAAAATAGTTTTTGACTCGACTCGGTTTTTACCTTAGCTTTTTCCTTAACGTATTTGAATTAAGTTTTGCTAGGCTTTTATATAGGGAGCTTTAAAACGCGAAAGTCTTAACTCATACAGGTTAAGAACAAGAACTTTTCTCAAGTTCCTATAATTGATCCTAGAAAGTCGTCTATCAAGGGAACTTTAAAACGCAAATTCTAAAACTTGAAAAAGTCTAAGAAGATGCAAGATCCTATAGATTACTTGAAAACCCAAAACTTTGATTTAATAGGCTAAGTATCCATTGATTTCACATTTTTGAAATTTTATAATATGGAGAACAAGAGATGATAGAGTTCAATCATAAGTTTCTAAGATTAATTCTTCTTTGTGCAAGTATTTTTGTGTTTGATTTAATCTCCTCGTATTTATTTTCCACGCTTGAATAATAATTGCTTAATAAATGAAGTTTTTAGCGGTTTAGGCTTGATATCTTAACTCGTAACTCCTTCTTTTTCTTCCCTTGTAATTAAAGTGAGAACACATTAAGGGTGTCAGCGTCATGGACTTTTGATCATGGGATTGCGGAAATTTGGCTTACTATACATATCATGTTAATAAAGAAGAATAAATAAAAACATGTTCTCTAGGAGCCTTCGGGTGGGAGTCATGTAGCACTAACCTTGTCATTAGAGCCTTAGGGTGTATGGCAAGGGGACGTGTTGAATAAAAATTGCTTCATCATCATGAGCCGTAAGGTGGGATGGTGATGTCAATTCCCTTGTTTTTGTCCAAGGAGCCTTCGGGTGTGGATTATAAATAAGGAGCACAATTATACCTTAAAGAGCCGCAAGGTGTTATGATGTAGTTGTTGCTAACTCCGTTAATAAGGTCATAATTGACTTTGGAGGTTTTTATTTTTGCTTTTAAGTAGACTTATTAGCCAAATTTCGGGTCCGGGATTTATCCCTCAAATCGTGTTAAGTTATCCTTGATGTGGGCTTTCTTTAGTGACAACGGTTTTTGAAGTCGAGGTTAGGTTTTGAGTGTTGAGTTTACACCATTCTTGCCTTCATTTTTGGATTAATAAATATCAAATAAAGTCAAATGAGCCTTTAGGTGAATGACAAATAAAATCTAGAGATACAATTAGGAATAATAGGAGATTGAGTTTAACACAAATTACTTGTATGAGTTGGTTTAATTTTGGGGCTTATGATTGACAATGATCTTGTTTTTGCACTTGGCATGGAAAAGTGAAAAGTCGGGGACGATGAATCTATTTGAGTTTTATGATCCTAAAAGTTATTTTTCAAATAATGAAAGCAATACATTATGTCTTTACAAAATAAAAAGTCAAAAAGTTGAATAATGGAGTAGTTAGAGTTTTATTTTATCATTGCGTGAGGACACGACAATTGCTTAGCAAGGGGGAGTTTGATATGAGTGAAATTACTCATATCAATTGTATCAATTAATGAACTTAAAATGCATAAAATGTATGAAAATGGCCATGTATATGCTTGTTTTGTTCGTTTCGTGTGTGTAGGTACAAAGTCCATGAAAACCGGCAAAACCGTCACGATTTTGAAGATAATTTTAAGAAGCCAAAAGTCAAGTTCGATTTTATTCACGGATTTAAGTTTATAAAGGATTTTGGGCCAAGTGGGTCCCACATGTGGGTATTGGGGCTTAATAAATTATTGAAGAGATTATTAAAAGGATTAAAAGCCCATTAGGCCCAAACCTTTTTATAATCGGATGAAAGTGGATACAAAAGGCCCATTTACAAGTTAGATGGACGAATGGATTGTATTTAATTTTGACAATTGGACCATAAGCCCCAAAAGGAGAAACTAGTTAGACGACGGTGCACAAGTTATATTTACTTTGCAGTCAAAGTATTTGGTCAAAAGATAAATAAACAAAGAAAAAAGAGAGACGTGAAGATGAAATGGGGATAAACACATAGCAGAATGAAGAACCCTAATTTTTAGGGGATTCTTCAAATCAAATCGCGAGTGTTTATCACGCGTGTTAATCAGAGAAAAATGGAAGAAGAGACGCGTGGTCACACGCAAGATGCTAGTACTATGTGCCAGCGTGGAAGATTGAAACGTCACAGCAAACCTCTGATTGGTCCATTCCCTGCCATACAGTCAAAGGGCGAATCACTCTATGCCACATCGGATCCAAACTAGCACACTTAGTGCCAGGTTGGAAATCTGTGTGAGGGTTAAGGATTGTCCACCGTAGGATCAAAACAGCAAAGAAAGAGAAAAAGAGAAGATGATCGAAGGGCTAGATTCGTTCTTCAACAACCCCCAAGCCCCTCGGTTCGCCTATAAAACCCCTTTATTTTTACTGGAATATTATCCCTTTTTCTTTCTTTTAATTTCATAATGTTAATTTAGAAGTAGATTAATGTATTTTCTTTTACTGGTATTGTAATGATTTACTCGAATTAATAAAATTAATTTTTCTGTCTCATTCCATAACTGGTGTTTATTATTTCTGTTGAAAATTTATCCAAGTTAAAATTGATGTTATGAATGCCATTTATTCATATAAACTCTTGTTATAGTTTACGTGAATAAATTTAAGATTTAGTTGGGGAAAAGTTTAACCCACTGTTAAACTTGAATATAATTGTTGGATCGATTATCTGTTTGGTTCGAGTTATGGTTCGAGTAATGATGGTCTTGGTTTAGTTCAAGTCTGCTCAGCGAGCGACTTCTGCCCAAAGGTTATCATCAAAAGTTTAGGTTCGTTTTACTTTCAAGTTTTTAGTTTAAACCTTGCTCAAGATCTGCTATAATGTTCATGTTATATTAATGTATTTGTGGAATTGGTGTTTTGTTCTTGAATGCTTACTAGTTAAATTTAATATGGTTATAATTTGCATTTTGGGTTTAAATCACTATGAATCTGATTGATCAGCTCTTGTTCGAACTGATTTAGTTATAGCTGGAATTTCCTGATATTTGTGAATTTTTTTAATTCAAATATAAGCTTATGCTCGTGAAGTATTTAATAAAATATAGCTGTTAGTTTTTATTAATCTGTTTTGGTAATAATAAACCTCAACTATTTGTTTTTAGTATGCTGAATTTTTGCTAAGTGTGATATTGAAGTGTATTGATTGCATTAGATTACTGATTGATCTGCTTGTTATGGTTCAATATGTTAAACTTATAAGCTTTCTATTAAGATTTAATAAAGTTAGCTGCTAATAAGTGTGTAAACACTTATCCTTTTGCCACTAAAATCAAGGGAAAACAAGACCTAATCATGTGTTTTATATCGTAAAAGTCGGAATTACGCGTGGTTTTGTGTTTTTGTGTTAAAATAGGTACAAATGATCAAAAGAAGAGAAAACACGGGATTTTATGGTCAAATGTCGAAGAAAAGTCAAGAAAAAGTCAAAGACAAGATCAAAAGACCTAAAGTGTGTCGAAGATCGCGAAAACCGACAAAGCCGACTTAATTTTGAAGAGATGATCAAGAAAATCGGAATCGAGCTCGACTTTAGCGGATTTCATTATTTATCAAGAAAACGGGCCAAGTGGGTCCCACATATGGATATTGGGCCTTTAAGCCCATTTATGGACTTAAGAAGTTATTTGTTTGATCAAAGCCCAATAGGCCCAAAACCATAATCAAATAGACGGATGGTAGTATTTTAAAAAGAGGTCCAAGCCCAATTTCGGATCACAAGCCCAAGAAGTCCATAAATTGATACGGATGAATTGTTTTGGACCCTTTTCAAGCCCATGGCTTATAAATGAAGCAAAAGAATTTAACCCATTTTTGCTAAATAACACAAAACGGATGGAGAGTTATATATTGCTTAGTCAAAGTCAAACCTCACACAAACAAATCACCCCACGTATTTTGTCACCCAACCATTTTACCCTTATCCCACACAAACCATCACACGCACTCCCCACTCACACATTTATTTTATCCTTTCACCCCACCCCACTCATTTACGTTACAAACAAGATAAAGAAAAAATAAAAAAGACTCCCCACTTTCTTTCTCCCCAAAATACGCAGCAGCCACCATTTATTCCCTCAAACCCTAATTAATTTTACCATCACATTTTACCATAAAATTTTGGGGGTTTTTACACAGAAGATTAATTCACACCAAAACAATTAAATCCCCCATTTTTTTCGCACATCCACCCCGTGGTCCTCACATTCCCTCCAACGTGGCAATCCGTGGCAAAATTCAATCTCAGTCGTTGATTTGAAGAGAAGAAAGAGAGTGATGGATTATGCGGCCAAGATTTGAAGGCGTGGGCACCAAGATTAGGGTTTACCTATATAACCCCCAAAATCATTGTGTAAAGGAATCATTTTCGAGCTTTTCTTTATATTTAGTTTTTTTTAATTAAATTAGGAGTAGGTTAAATTAGAATTTAATTTTCAGTAAAATTAGATTAGGTTTAAATATTGTAATTTTATTTTCCAGTCAATGTAATTTGGATTTTTATTAATGAAAAGTTTATTTTATTTAATAATTTTTGTTTTCCTTTAATTACTTGTCAAGTTTTAATCTGAGCTTTCTTTCTCTTTTTACTGCTACTGTTCGAATCATTATTATTATAAAAAAAATAAAAAAAAAATCTGTGCGAGAGCTTAATGTTGATGACGAAGGATGATTCGAAGATGGTGTTTGGTTTGTCATTAAGACGGCTCAGCGCCGCTTCTTCTACCCAAAGGTTTCGACACAAGGTTCTCATTTCCTTTTAATTATTTTTGTTAAGTTTGTTAATTATGTTTAATCTGATTCGGTATCTGTTTATGCTTATTTGATTTAGTTTATCAGTTTTTTTTTAACTTATTTAGTGGATTCTGTTTCCATTTAGCCTTTTATTCAGTTGCTGTTTGTTTGGTTTAGTCGTCTCTTCAATTTTAGCTTATTCTGTTATTTGCTTTTGACTGCTTATTTTCCTAAGTTTGCTTATTAGTTCGGTTGGTGTTCATTTTTAATCTGATTTGTTTAGCTTATATTGGGTTTTGCTTATTAAGTTTCTGTAGGGATTAGATCTGTTTTTTTTGCTGCCTGTTTCGAATTGCTTATTTTCTGAGTTTAGCTTATATGCTTATTTGGTTTGCTTACTAAATTGTCTACTGTTTCATTTATCATTTTGCTTATTCATTTGATGATAGGTCTTTATTCGCTTATTTAGTTTTCATTAAGTTTAATTTCGATTTGCTTATTTTTTAGTTTTATGTTATAGTTTATTTAACTACTTATTTGCCTTTTTAGTTTAAATCTTTCAACTGATATTAGCTTATTTCATTCTTGCTTATGTTGGTTTGCTACTTGGCTTAATATTTGTTTTCTTTTATATTGGTCACTGGTTGGATTTTAGTATTTGCTGATAAGGTTCACAGACTCATTTGGTCTGTGGATTTTCATGTTTGATCTAAAGCTCCAAAAAGTTAAATAAAAAAGTAATAACAAAATTTCGTTTGTCCTGGGTCTTGAACCCAGGACCTCTCGCATAAAAGCCCAACACCCCAACCAGTAGACTAGCACCTCTTTTGTGTTTTACTCTCTTTAGTTAAATTAATATAGGTTAATTAATTTGGGGCAGTTACTTATTTAAGTTTAATAAAAGTTTTAATTTTATTTAGTTTAAAGTTTTATTAATAGTTTTCAAATTAATTCAGTTTTTATAAAAAATACAAAAAGACAAAAATAATATTTTATTTTCTTTAAATTTTAAAGTAGTTTTAATTTACTTTTATTTTCAAAATATTTTCATTTACTTTTATAACTTTTAATTTGTTTTCATTTTATTTACTTTATTTAAAATAGTTTTACTTTAAATTAGCTTTAAAATTACTTTTAATTAAATAGATTTATTTTAAGTTTTCAAATTTAGTTTTAAAAATTAGTTTTATTAAGTTTTCATTTAATTTTAAAAGTTTTATTGAAAGTTAAATTTCGTTTTCAAAATTAGTTTATATAGATTAGTTGTCATTTAAATTAGTTTAATTTTTAATTAGATTAAATAGTTTTTAAATAGATTTTTAGTTCAAAATACCAAAAAGAGATTTTACCAAAAACAAGTTAAGTTGAAACGTTAAACCGGAAATCAAATTCGAGTCGAATCGAGGAAAAACGAACTTAATTGCAAAACATATAAAATCCAAGTTTCAAAATGGCGCCGCTGCCGCTTCGCTCGTACGATTGACGATTTGTCGTGAAAACGTTTGGATTTTGGGATCCGTTAATCCTTTGAACGTTACGTTTCTTGCAACAAAATCAAAAACACAAAAAAAATCAAAAACATAAAAATACAAAAACATTAAAAAATCGCAAAAGCAATTTCTTTCCTAAGAATTGCACCAAAAAAAATAAAAAACCCAAAAGTAATACTTTTTCCTTAAAGTATTACACCAGAAATATTACGTATTAGTGTTAATTTTTATTTCGATTTCTTTCGATTTTTCTTGTATATATATATTTTTCTAGAAAAATACAAAAATATTCTTCTTTATCCTCTATTGTGTTTAATTCTTTTTCTCAACCCCTCTTATTTATAATTCTTCATGGATTTGTCTTGCGTTCGGTGTGGGAGACCATGGCTCGGTTTTCCAATATGTCCATGGTGTACTTGTGCGAAGTGTGGTTCCGATATCGACAATACACAATTTGGATTTTGTCCATTGTGCAATTCTAGAAATTCGTACTTCTCCTCTTACACAAATTTCTCCCCTCCTCCCGTCTATGACAATCCCTATCCTCAACATGCACCGGGTTTTTCTCAATACCCGTGTTACAATCATTGTGGGGGCCCTCACGATACTTCTTATTGTCAACCGATGAATTATGAGCCACATCCGTACTATAATTCCGGTTTTCAAAATTTTGAACCCCCACAAAACTCCGTCGTTCATCAACCTTCTTTTACGGAACAAAGCACTAGTTTGGATGAAATTTTAGAACCCTTAAAAAAACTCAAAATTAGCTTGCATGACGAAAGACAACAAGAGCAAGTATCAACTCTTAGTGTTTCTACTCCTCCTCTTGTGCGTTCTTACTATTATGATGATGACGATGAGACTACTATTTCTTGGAGTGATCTTTGTGCTCAATGTCCTAGTGCAATTTTAATCCCTTCTCTCAATATCCCAAATGCATCTAAGGATCTTGATACATCGAGTGAGATTAGCGATTTTGGGCTCGACAAATTCTTTGATGAAGTTTATGATGTGCCGACTTTTGCTGAGCTTACGGACATGGTCGTTCCGCTAGTCCATGATCACATACTCACAAATCCAAATGCAATAATTGATTCTTCCAATAAGATTTCTATATGTGGTGAGTATGATGATTTCATCTTCGAGCCTGAGATTAAGGAAATTATCGACCGAGAGCTAGCTCTTTTACCTCCACTTCCACCTACAAGTGAGGTCGATTTTTCCAATATCGAGGCCGAACTTGATGAGTTGGAACGTCTTATTTTTAATAATAATGACGAACCAACTCACATGACCACGCATCCAATTCTCGAGGAGTTACCTAATAAACACTCCTCTAATGAGAATTACGTTTACCACATTCGTGAGGATTTAACTTATCAACAAATCCCACAAATGAATGATGGTTTCGTACTTGATCGTGATCTCTTCGAGAGAATTTCTAAAATCCTCAATGAGGGGAACGACAAACCTTTGTTTGACGAGCCTATCTATGATGAAGAAATCGAAGAGATTCACGTTCATGAGGATGATTACTTTGACCCGGGAGGTGACATTGACCATACTTTGATTGATACCTTTACGGCTTTACCGAATTATAACCATTCATTGTCTTTAGGGGATGACAATTTGTCTCCTTTACCCACCCCACCTCCCGTGGATCATGACGTCACATAATTTTCTTATGTCGAGAGGACTTTTCTACCTTTCATGACTTATCCTCCCGCCTCTCACTTACTATGTTCCTCCGGGACCGAGGATAAGATCTTTGATCCCGGTATCACATTCGAGGCTTCCCCATGGACCATTTAATTCGGGGTCGAGTCAGGCTCGTGACTCGGTTAACAAAAACAAGCGCTTCTCGGGAGGCAACCCGATTATCTATCTTTTATCTATTTTTTACAATAAGTGTAGGGGGAAGCCGTGTAGGTTGTTTGTTTTGTGTTGTGATTGTGTAGGTACATGTGCTTTGATGATCCACTTTTGGTACTTTTGACGTGACCCGTGTTCCCGTGTTACCCGTGTACCCGGTTCCTTCGATAATTTTTTTCTATTGTGATTCAATCTTGTATATAAATAAATGTAATCACTTTAGTTGTCCCTTCCTTAGCTCGATTTTAAACAACGTACACAATGTCCTAAGTGTAGGAGAGTTTATTCGCCCACATGCTTAAACATTGAGGACAATGTTTATATTAAGTGTAGGGGGGATTTCTATCGAAATTTTAGTGGCCTTTTCCATGAATTTGACCCCATTTTACCGGAAAATTTAAAAAATTTTCAACGTTTTTCAAATTTTTGATCTATTTTGGCCTTGTAGTATTTTTCATTTATTTTCTTTTTGTCATCGCATCATAATAATTTCCATTTCAAGAATAAAGTTAAAAAATAAATAAATAAATAAAATGGTTTTAATAAGTTTAGATATCTTTGATATATTAGGCCCGTCGTGAATATTTTGACTCAACCCGAGTTTACTTATACAAGTTTACTCTAGCTAGTATCCTTAACCATATGGACCTTAATTGGTTTATTAGGCTAAGCATCCACGAGTCTCATTCCTTGAGATTTTAAATTGTGGAGAACGAGAGATGATAGAGTTAATTATAAGTTCGGTATTCTCTCATTAACTTATGTGAGTTAGTTATGAGCTTTTTCTCCCATCACTTGTTAATAAATATATTTGCAATAAATAAGGTTGTACGATTTAAAAGATTACTTAGCTTCTAGCACAAGATCGTTTAAAAGTTGCTCGGTATTAATTAGAGTTCATAGCCAAGGCATAACTTATTGAAGCGGGACGCGAATATTGGCTTATCCAAAAAGGCCCTAACAAGGCATGAGGATACCCGAGTCCAAAAAGGCCCTAACAAGGCATGAGGATTCATTTTTTGCTAAAGATCCTAAGATGATGTGAAGATCATTAATCCAAATCAATATGAAGGATCAAGACACATGACGAGAAGCAATTACTCCCTAAAGATCATGGAGAAGTCTATCCAAAAAGACCCTAACAAGGTATGAGGATAAATAGATCCAAGTCCGAAAAGGAGGCGGATCGTTGTATATCAAAATCCTAAATAAAGAAGAGGATAAATGAAGAAGTCGTGGTCAACGTTTGAAGCATCTTTCACTCCTTATGAAGATGTATACCAAAATGAAGAGAAGACCATAATTTAAAGATCGTCTCTCAAGATTTGAAGTTTGAAGTACAAGCCAAATATCGGTCCGAGAAAGGTCTCAAATCGTGAAATGAGTTATGCCAAGATATGAACTTTATGAGGTTTCGAGAAGCCGTTTTAAAAGATTTTGTCCTTTAGCTAACTATTGATTAAATCATCCCACTTTATTTTCGGCCTTAATAAATTATCGAAATAAGTCAAAAATGCATCCTTGTGATCATTAAAGACAAAAATAAAATACAAGAGATACACCATAGGAATAAGGGGGTCTAAGTGATTAACTAAACCACATGAGTAAGTGTTACGAGTGCTAACTTGTAATAACAATGATCTCGTTTTTGAGCTTGGTATGGGGAACGTGAAACTTGAGGGTGATTAATATTCATGACACCAAAGCCCTAATCTAAGTCTTAGATTTCTTTACGAGTTTCTTCCATCAAATAATTTCCAAAGTTAATAAATAGTTATTATTTTTGTCTCCTATTAAGTTTTTATCTTTTCGTCATAATAGTAGTGATAATAATTATAAAGGCCGAGATGGATTGATTATGAGAAAAATGTAACGTATGCTTTGAAATTATGCATTGCATGGGGTCATTGCAATGGTCAAGTGTAGGGGATTTAATAAGTGTGTAAACACTTATCCTTTTGCCACTAAAATCAAGGGAAAACAAGACCTAATCATGTGTTTTATATCGTAAAAGTCGGAATTACGCGTGGTTTTGTGTTTTTGTGTTAAAATAGGTACAAATGATCAAAAGAAGAGAAAACACGGGATTTTATGGTCAAATGTCGAAGAAAAGTCAAGAAAAAGTCAAAGACAAGATCAAAAGACCTAAAGTGTGCCAAAGATCGCGAAAACCGACAAAGCCGACTTAATTTTGAAGAGATGATCAAGAAAATCGGAATCGAGCTCGACTTTAGCGGATTTCATTATTTATCAAGAAAACGGGCCAAGTGGGTCCCACATATGGATATTGGGCCTTTAAGCCCATTTATGGACTTAAGAAGTTATTTGTTTGATCAAAGCCCAATAGGCCCAAAACCATAATCAAAAGACGGATGGTAGTATTTTAAAAAGAGGTCCAAGCCCAATTTCGGATCACAAGCCCAAGAAGTCCATAAATTGATACGGATGAATTGTTTTGGACCCTTTTCAAGCCCATGGCTTATAAATGAAGCAAAAGAATTTAACCCATTTTTGCTAAATAACACAAAACGGATGGAGAGTTATATATTGCTTAGTCAAAGTCAAACCTCACACAAACAAATCACCCCACGTATTTTGTCACCCAACCGTTTTACCCTTATCCCACACAAACCATCACACGCACTCCCCACTCACACATTTATTTTATCCTTTCACCCCACCCCACTCATTTACGTTACAAACAAGATAAAGAAAAAAAAAGACTCCCCACTTTCTTTCTCCCCAAAATACGCAGCAGCCACCATTTATTCCATCAAACCCTAATTAATTTTACCATCACATTTTACCATAAAATTTTGGGGGTTTTTACACAGAAGATTAATTCACACCAAAACAATTAAATCCCCCATTTTTTCGCACATCCACCCCGTGGTCCTCACATTCCCTCCAACGTGGCAATCCGTGGCAAAATTCAATCTCAGTCGTTGATTTGAAGAGAAGAAAGAGAGTGATGGATTATGCGGCCAAGATTTGAAGGCGTGGGCACCAAGATTAGGGTTTACCTATATAACCCCCAAAATCATTGTGTAAAGGAATCATTTTCGAGCTTTTCTTTATATTTAGTTTTTTTAATTAAATTAGGATTAGGTTAAATTAGAATTTAATTTTCAGTAAAATTAGATTAGGTTTAAATATTGTAATTTTATTTTCCAGTCAATGTAATTTGGATTTTTATTAATGAAAAGTTTATTTTATTTAATAATTTTCGTTTTCCTTTAATTACTTGTCAAGTTTTAATCTGAGCTTTCTTTCTCTTTTTACTGCTACTGTTCGAATCATTATTATTATAAAAAATAAATAAAAAAAATCTGTTCGAGAGCTTAATGTTGATGACGAAGGATGATTCGAAGATGGTGTTTGGTTTGTCATTAAGACGGCTCAGCGCCGCTTCTTCTACCCAAAGGTTTCGACACAAGGTTCTCATTTCCTTTTAATTATTTTTGTTAAGTTTGTTAATTATGTTTAATCTGATTCGGTATCTGTTTATGCTTATTTGATTTAGTTTATCAGTTTTTTTTAACTTATTTAGTGGATTCTGTTTCCATTTAGCCTTTTATTCAGTTGCTGTTTGTTTGGTTTAGTCGTCTCTTCAATTTTAGCTTATTCTGTTATTTGCTTTTGACTGCTTATTTTCCTAAGTTTTCTTATTAGTTTGGTTGGTGTTCATTTTTAATCTGATTTTTTTAGCTTATATTGGGTTTTGCTTATTAAGTTTCTGTAGGGATTAGATCTGTTTTTTTTGCTGCCTGTTTCGAATTGCTTAATTTCTGAGTTTAGCTTATATGCTTATTTGGTTTGCTTACTAAATTGTCTACTGTTTCATTTATCATTTTGCTTATTCATTTGATGATAGGTCTTTATTCGCTTATTTAGTTTTCATTAAGTTTAATTTCGATTTGCTTATTTTTCAGTTTTATGTTATAGCTTATTTAACTACTTATTTGCCTTTTTAGTTTAAATCTTTCAACTGATATTAGCTTATTTCATTCTTGCTTATGTTGGTTTGCTACTTGGCTTAATATTTGTTTTCTTTTATATTGGTCACTGGTTGGATTTTAGTATTTGCTGATAAGGTTCACAGACTCATTTGGTCTGTGGATTTTCATGTTTGATCTAAAGCTCCAAAAAATTAAATAAAAAAGTAATAACAAAATTTCGTCTGTCCTGGGTCTCGAATCCAGGACCTCTCGCATACAAGCCCAACACCCCAACCAGTAGACTAGCACCTCTTTTGTGTTTTACTCTCTTTAGTTAAATTAATATAGGTTAATTAATTTGGGGCAGTTACTTATTTAAGTTTAATAAAAGTTTTAATTTTATTTAGTTTAAAGTTTTATTAATAGTTTTCAAATTAATTCAGTTTTTATAAAAAATACAAAAAGACAAAAATAATATTTTATTTTCTTTAAATTTTAAAAGTAGTTTTAATTTACTTTTATTTTCAAAATATTTTCATTTACTTTTATAACTTTTAATTTGTTTTCACTTTATTTACTTTATTTAAAATAGTTTTACTTTAAATTAGCTTTAAAATTACTTTTAATTAAATAGATTTATTTTAAGTTTTCAAATTTAGTTTTAAAAAGTAGTTTTATTAAGTTTTCATTTAATTTTAAAAGTTTTATTGAAAGTTAAATTTTGTTTTCAAAATGAGTTTATATAGATTAGTTGTCATTTAAATTAGTTTAATTTTTAATTAGATTAAATAGTTTTTAAATAGATTTTTAGTTCAAAATACCAAAAAGAGATTTTACCAAAAACAAGTTAAGTTGAAACGTTAAACCGGAAATCATATTCGAGTCGAATCGAGGAAAAACGAACTTAATTGCAAAACATATAAAATCCAAGTTTCAGCTGCTGATATATGTTTTGAGATCACCGCGTGTTAATAAGACATTGCTGACATGTGTTTTGATTGTTCCCTGTTTGGGTTTTCAGTTAAATAGTATGCTAAATTGTGATTTGGTTTTAATGATTCAGCATTCTGATTTTGTATCTGCGTTAGTAGTTTTTCTAGGAATTGAGACTTGTAGTGATACATAAGCGACTGCTAAAGTATTTGTTCTGTTTTGTTGTCCTGGAAATTTGCTGCAGTTTTTTTTATCTTAGTTGTAAGTAAAAGTAAATGCTTATCATCTTTAATGGGATAATTAATGAGATTTGTTTGAATATAATTTCTGTTGATCCGATTCTGCTGTTATTTTGCTCATGTAAGCTGTAGGAATTTGGATCTGCCTTACTGATCTGTATGTTAATAATTTTAGAACTGATCTTTGGTTAACTTAAGTGTGTCCGATTGAAAGTTTATAGTAGACTGATGATTTTGCTTCACTTATTGATGTCTTAAAGTCTGCTAGATTGTAAGAGTCCTAAATTGTTGTTTGAATTTGCTGTAATCATGGCCAGATTATTTGAATTGTGGAGTTTGTTCTGAATGTTTTTATTGGACTCATTTAAAGTTGCTTTATTAAAGGTGATATGGTTTTTATATTGTTTGCTGCTTAAACCTTTGATGTTGATTTAGATTGAGGTCTGTACGTTTTCTGTTTACCTTCATAATCTGATCATACCTTTTGTTTCTCTTGATACATTTAAGTGATGTTTGCTTTTACTTTGAATTATTAATTTTGTGGTAATTAAGATTGTTTCATTTGCTACATCGTTTACTGTTACTATTTGTTTTTTACCTTTGGATATTGCTGTGTTCAAGTTAATACAGTATGAGTAAATTCGAGTACTGTTCATAAAATAATTAATACCAAAAAAATGGTCACCCATGGGGCTCGACCTCGAGACCTGTTGATTACTGTCACACCGACTTACCCAACTGAGCTAACATGGCTTTTATTTATATAACTACACTCAGAGTTTTATATTACATTCCTTATTTGGACTGTTATTTACTAGTTAAACGTTTTATTGTTTTGGTTTTTAAGTTATAACATTTTTTTCTTATGATCTTTAATAATAGAAAGTTTTAATTTAATTTTGTAAAAATTATTTTCTAAATAAATAAATAAATAAAATAAAATAAAATAAAATAAAATAGTTTAATTTTTTCTTTTAGATTTAATTTTGGGATACGATTCATGCACTTAGGATTAATAAGTTTTAAATTGGTAGACTTAGTTTTTAGTTTAAAAACCGAAAACCTTCGAATCAATTGTCCAAATCGATACAAAACGTCTCAAATTCATAAGATCTTCGTGTACAACGAACTTGGTTCACCCACGTGTTTAATTGAATCCGTCTTTGGTAATTTTAGACTATTACTTTTCCTAAAGGTAGTTTTCTAATTTATCCTATAACGTATCTTAATTATTACATATACTATCATCGACACATCAATGAGTTTGTTAAGAAATGTATTAGACAGTTTGAGCCAAGGAAGTTGAGAAAACTCGGTGCAGCTGATATCGCGTTGAAGGTGATTGAAGAGGATAAAATTGACTTTATGTTTAAAGTCAACTTTCTTGAGCTTTTTGCGTTGGTTTTTGGGAAAGGTGCAACAATGAATGCTTACCCAAGTTTGATTACTGTTCGTCGAATTCGTGAAGATACAGATGTTAAGAACATTGACTGGTGTGGGTACATTCACAGGTGTCTCGAAACCAGTCAACTACCGAGGACTTTGACTGGCTATTACAACGGCCCATTGTGTTTTCTAATTGTAAGTGCTTTTAATATGTTTTTTATGTTTTCTGTTTTAATCGTATATAACATATATGTTTTTCAGATAACAAACATGGTTTTTTGTTTATAGCTTCTGTATTTTGATGCTACCAAGTGTGAGCGGGTTCCAGTTATTCGGTTGAGGCCAGCTATTCAAAGTTGGAATACAAGACTCATGACTAGCCGCCAAACTGTTGAATTAAATGACGATGTTATGGGCAAATTGGAATTGTATGGAGAGTGGACTCCGTCTAAAGAGAAACAAAGTGAGGGTTTTTGTTTCAAAGCCTGATAGTGTTGGGTCTCCAAAGCCTGATAGTGTTGGGACTCCAAAGCCTGATAGTGTGCCTCCTACTGAAAAAATGGTTAGTATTAGCTTATTTTTATGTTTTTATTTTTAATTTTATGTTTTTATTTTTATGTGACTCATGCATGAGTTTCCTGACTCATGCATGAGTCGCCTGACTCATGCATGAGTCAGGCGACTCATGCATGAGTCAGGAAACTCATGCATGAGTCACATAAATTTGCAAGTGTTTATAAACACTTGTACATTTGAACATTTATGAATTTTCATTTTATATACAGAAAATGTTGAAGGATACTGAAGAAAAGATTTCTCTTATATCTAGAGAAAAAATTGAACTTGAAACCATGTTGAAGAATTCCACTCAGTTTCCCCATGACGAAGATCTTCTAGTGTTGTATGATAGATATAAAGAAGTTTTTGGCGATTCTATTTTGATAGATATTGCCGTTAAACCTGATGGTAACGAAGATGTTGGTAATGAAAATATAATACTTGATGATAGGTGGATTGATGAGAACATTGATTGGTATGCAGAGGTGATGGATCTTCTTGTTGACATATATCTTAATGTACTTTGTTATATCCTTGTTAGTTTTTAACTTTTAAATAAGTTGGCTTCTCATCACATGACTCATGCATGAGTCCATGAGTTGCCTGACTCATGCATGAGTCACATGAGTCCACGAGTTGCCTGACTCATGTATATGTCATGTGACTCATACATGAGTTTCCTGACTCATGTATTTGTCACTAACACTATGTGAGTCAGTATTAAAGTTTTTGTAATATTTCAGGAGGATGCGTATTTTGGGCCTCGGGATCATGAACCAGTTATTGAAGATGAGCCAGTTAATGACGATGATGTGCGTCCTAGCACTCCTAAAAAGGTGGCTCCACGGAAGCAGTTTTCTAAGCGGTGTCCATACTTGCCTTGCCCTTTTATGAATCAGGGTTGTGATACTAGTAAGCTTCAAAGGGTTGAGTTTGTGTTGGGTAATTCTTTATTTTGGAGAAAAATTGTAAGCATATTTTTTTTCTTTTTCTTTATTTAAACTTCATACTTTTAGAATATCATATGATTTATTCTTTTTTAAACGTGTAGTGAAACCATTTTCCGAGCAGATCCTGTGTATGGTTATGTATTATCAGCTGTTCGAGTAAATTTGGAAACATTGACACCATGGTTGTGGTTAGATGCAAGTGTTGTTGATTGTTTGGTTACCATTTTAAACTTTGAGGAGTCACTGTGAGAACCCGTACTTTCCCAACATTATTTTATTCTTTTTATTCGTGCTTCTTGAATTTTTCCAACGTATTACGTTTTCTTGTATTGCTATATGTAAATCCTGAGATTTTTAAATTATACTTTTTTTAAGTATTTTTCTGATCATCGATAAATACTTTGTATGGAATTATAAATTTTCATTTTATTTTTCCATATTTATTTTAAATCAATGTTTTTGATTTAAAATCACCTGTGTGCGTTTTACAACGAGTTTATTCAAATCAATGTACAACAAGAATTCCTAGTGATCGCGATACCGACGAATGCCCAAAATTTTACGTTTACTTATCGATTGTTTCGATAATTAATATTTTCGATGATGTCGTTTCAATTACGTATTAAGTCGTGTCGAGAAATCGTATAATCATTTTTACGATGCATTGTAACTTTTGAAAAGTATTTTTACGAAACCGAGCCCCGTAAATATTTTCAATATTTACCAATAACCATTTTCTACCCTTTAAAACTTTTAATTGTTTTTAAGTCCACAAGTTTCAAACTTGGCAATATTGGTCCCTCCACTACCTACCATATATATATACTTTTCTTCCACTTTATTCATAAAAAACACACACCACAACAATTTCTCTCCCTCCCACCTCCATTTTTGCCACCACTTACCACCATCAACCACCACCATCCATCATGATTCATCCAAAACAAAATAAAGACCCATTCTTAGAATTTAATTGTGATTCTAATGATACAAAAATTTCTTACATGCATCAAGATTTCAAGAACTTTTGATTTCATGATTGTATGATGATTTAATCATCATGCTTGTGTCATTTTTGGTAAGGTTATGTAGTTTTGATCATAAAAAGTCTTGTTTTTAATCTTTGATTTTTGTTAAATTTTTCATACAAGTGTTTTTAGGAGTGTTTGGTTGATGGGTATGATAGTATAGTGATCCTAGGGGTATGAGAATGATTGGTTTTGAGTGAAAAATAGATTTGTCATGTTTTCTAAAAAGCTAATTTGGGACAGCAGCCTTAAACAGTATGTTTCGTGGGTTTAAGGTCTGTGAAAGACTGAGATTATTTGAAATTGTTGTAGAGTTTTCCGAGACGGTCGTTTTGGTATAAGATAGAGCTTATAACTCATTACGAGTCAAAAGTTATGCTAGTTTTAGTTTTCGTGTACCGGGAGACGCAAGTCGGCACAATCCGAAATTGTGGCTGATTTTGGGTCGACTCTCGGGGACTTTAGGCTTGGCTAGATAGTTGATACTACTGATTTTCAAAGTTTACAAACTGAGTTTGATGAGTCTAGTAATGGTTTCAAAAGACGGATTGTCGAGATAGTATTTTTAAAGTGGTCCAAACGGTGTTACAAAACAAGTGCACAAATCTGTCCTAAAATTTGGAGTCGAGTAAAGTGTCGAGCTGATGGATTTTAAAGTGTGAACTTTAGCCCAAATTTTGGTGAGGTCTCATACAGGTTATAAGTGACCTTGACACCAATTTTCATGTAAAACGGACAAGTCTAGATAGGGTAGATCGGTGTGTACATTCGGGGTGTACTTGCTGATTTTTTTATTTTGGACACGTAGTTCAATGCTTGTGTTGCGTGAGTTTGAGCGTTCACCATCGGACATGGTGACTTACTCAAGTGCTTATTCATTATATAAATGACTTAGCTACTAGTCCAAATAAGGGTAAAGGATAGTTTGACTTGCGTTGACTTGGCGTCGTATGACGAGTCATTTTCAAGTGTTCTAGTGTTATAACGAGTAACGTTGAATAAATGGGTAGTATGAATTCATTTGATTCGTGTCAATGTTTTTGAAACGTGTATACTTTGAAAACATTTGAGTCATGTTATATTTGGTATATATATCGATATTGAGTTCGAGTCTTAACGCGCGCCTTATTGTGATAGGTTGCGGTTTTCGTGTTTTCCCCGGGCATCCATATCGTCGGTGATCGTCTCACTACATTGTTTCTACTCAGTTGCTGAGTACCGTGATTGACTTAACACGTGGCTAAGGGCCACGAAATTTCTAAGGATCAAGGAGGAGGAATTGTTTAATTTGCGTGTTTGGATTAATTCCTACTTGTTATGAAGGTATAGTCACTCCTAGCATTTTAGTTTTGATGTTACTAGTACTTTGATTCTTTTTATTCATGGATTTTAAATTCCTTGGGTGAAACCCACTGAGATTATAGATACTTAGGGCATATTAGGACTTAGGACACTTGCGTGGCGATTTGGTATAGCCTAAGTGTTGCTTGATTGAGGTTAGATAGCTAAATGGAGTCGTTTTGTAGTATGGAAATCACCACAGAAACAAACAGGTCATGGAAAAATTTTCTTAAACATATGACTTTATTTTTATTTGAAAAATTGATACCCACTGATGTGATTAGTATGTGTTGAGTTGGATGGAAACGGGAAGTGTCCGGATGAGCCCGAAACGGTCGTTTTACTAAAATAGGTCAAATCTGAATGTTATGCTTAAAACATGGGTAAATTGACTTGAGTAAAAAGGATTAATTTATGATTTTATGACTTTTTACAGTAGCTACAAATATAATAAAACTTCTCTTTTTGGTTTCGTGTCAAAATCTTTTACCGATTGGGATTTATGCTTAATCTACCGTAAGGTACGAAAGACGTTTACAACTTTCTGTTTTGATAGTCTGTCACTAAAAGTGCATTTCCCGTTGATTGAAAATAGTTCTAGGGCTGTTCTTTCCCAACTTTTAAAGGTAAGAGAAATACCTATACACGTCAAGAAATTTCACCTCCTGTACTATTATAGATTTTTAGATATGACCAAATCTTCTCAGCCTTTTCCAGAAAACTGAATGCAGTCCCTTGTTTTGGTTTTTCAAACCGAGTCTTAAACGTGTTCGAAACCCACACATAAATGCTTGGACCATCATACAAGGTTGATATTAGGTTATTACAGTAGGTTCAAGGTGTCGGGTCAAAATTTTAACTTAAGCTTAGGTCTCGCCATCGCACGCAAGTTAGCTAGTCATACTATGTCCCACCACTTCTAAAACGTTATTGCTTCATTGAACGCATTCTTATTACGCGTCACCATTGCATAGGTCCGTGAAGACTTCTTTTTGCTCAGCCCCTTTTACCTTGTGATTACTTACTAATGGTGAGTTCATAGCCCCTTTTTACTTGAACAATGTTTCTAAATGCGGGGTGAGATTTTACATGGTGGAACACATCCATTTAAAACTGTATACTATCCAGAACTTGTATGCTAATCAGACTTGTATGCTTTCCAACAGTTTTCATTGATATTATTGCTTATAGTTAATAGCCTTAAGTTTCCTCTCTTGATCATGAACCGTTAATTGTCCCGTATGCTTTGCGCTAAGCGCGAATGTTGTGGGTGGATCTATCGGGATTGACAATCCTCGTCCCGATTACCTTGACGCACTTACATTTGTTTATACTTGAGTATTTAGGCTGAATACTCCCTAGAGGAACTTACTTTGAGTTAAGCTTCGGTTCATGAACTAAACAGCAATAATATTGGTTTCAGACTATGGTTAATGATCATAACCATTTTCTCTATTTACTTGTTTTACAAAAAAATGCTTGTGTTCCACACCTTTACTGCTAAACCTATGAATATCACTCAACTTTGTGTTGACGATTTTACATGTTTAATCTCAGGTATTATTACTTAGCTTTGCTTGGATGGGAGCCCGCATGATATTATCGCAGCTTGGAGATTTCTGTGATGCTTTTGAAAGATTTGTTTTATATAAACTATCAGAAGTTTATTAAATCTTTTGGGCAACTTATTGTTATAAATCGAGACGAAATAATATAATTTTTCCGCTTTTAAAACTCTGGGACCTATGTTTAAAAACTCTGACCTTTTATGATGTAATGTACATGTTTTTATTTCGTCAGCTTTGTATGAACTATAATTCATTGTTTCTTGTACTATGACGTGTTACCCCCTTGTTGCCTAGTTGTTCCATGTCAGATTTTGGGGGTCTCACAGAGTGGTATCAGAGCGATGGTTATAGGGAACTGATTCGTTTTTCAAAACTTAGTCTATAACCGAAAGTTCAAATATTTTATTGTTTCTAAGTGTCAAACACAGAATTTGCCATTGCTGCTCGATATCTTCGCGGGTAACTCTCTAATCCTTATTATTTACTTTTAATTATCGTTGTAGTATTTCATCTCTTGATTTCATTTTGAAATATTACCTTACGCTAATGACGATAATTACTATGTCTTTTCAAAGCCTATGTGCTTCATGAATTATCATTGAATGTTACTGTGATTACATCTGCCTATACTGTATTTCTTGAATTCTTGTTCTTGTGAATTGATTTTATTGCAATGATATTATATCGTTATGACGTTACATACTTGTATTCAGAGCGCGTATGCTGCCGACTTTTCATACTCATTTTTCAGAGTACTATTGCTATTTCATTTATGCGTGATACGACTGACTATATATGCTCGTTCGGTTTGAACCGTCTGTTTTTCTTGACTCGTTGATACGTGTTGTGCATACTCTCGCGATACCATTGTTCGAGATTGAATAAGTGTTGTTTTCGATGAACTTCTGATTTTCATTCTACTACCGTGTGTGTTGCTTTCATTGTTTATTTCCCTTAAAATATCTACTTAGATACGCAGATTTTCTTTCTGACCATTCATAGTTGAATGTCTAGTCTATAGACCATTGTGTAGCTCAATGTGTCTCCCAGAAAGACTAAAGGACATCGTGTGAGTCTCACACCTCGAAGAATTCGTTGAATCAGTGCTGAATACTATTGTGGGTTTTCATAATCTTGATTTACCTTTACGCCACCGTTTTACGCGACACTTGTACATGGATTACATCTTACTTCATTGACCATTCTACGTTTCGATTTCAACTTAGAACATCCGTTGTACCTTGAACACATAATCGTCATTTATTATGTGATGATTGTTTGGAATACGATCCTACTTGTATCCTCCTTTTTCATTGAACCTCCTCGCTCCAGGAATGCCACTTGTTATTGTCCCGTTTCTTTCTCGATATATCTTGTGATTTTGGAAATCATGCCACCAAGAGACCTTTCTGCATTGCATCTTGCAGCCGAAGACACGGATGATATGCGTCGTTTTTTTATGTCTCCGATTATCGTTGGCATTCTTGAACCATTTCTATACTGTGTTTTCTTTACATGACTAATTATACAGTTTACCTTCTTTCGTCTTTATGGAATCCACAAGTCCTATGTGTACATTAATTTTGAGTTATCATGAAATTTGGATTTAATTTCAAGCTGTGTCGAAAAATATACTTTGTACAGAAACTTTACAGGAAGTTTAACAGTGTCGAGAAAATATTTTTTTATAACTTTAGACATAAAAATATATATATTTCTACATGTTGAGACGTCCGTTTAGGACATAAAATTTGACCAGTAAACTTTAAAATCGAGCAAGTTACGCTCATTTGAGATTGTAAACTCTAAGAAGTTATTTTCTGAATAATGCTAAAATATCATTTTGTTAACAGAGTTAATGCAAGGGCATTTTCGTCCATTTTTATTCTGTTTCAAGTCTTGGGTAAAACTAGAAAGTTGTTCAAAACATTGTTTTACATCGAAATGCATTATATTTTGAGTCTTAGAATATCGTTTAGTGAGTTAATTGGTCTAGTCAAACCCAAATGTCAAAACTAATAAAAGTTAAAAACATGGATTGAAGCGTTTTGAGTTCGTTTGAGCTCGTAAAACTTTAACTAATGATATTTTGCAAACTAAAAACAATGATTGCGTTTGAACAAGTATAAAATAGTAACTTTGAGTTCGGTCATACATATACATAGATCTTGAACTTTTGAAAATTCGGTAACTTCCTAATATAGAAACTTTTTGGAGTGATTGTACTATTTGTTAACTGATACCCTACTTTCTTAAAAGTATATTATTGTGAAATTAACCACGAGGTGCACACATACGGATTTCTTTATCTTCTTTTATATATGACTTATTTGTCATTCTACATTGTATTTCTTTGCTTCTATCGTACCACTGATTTGGACCGAGGTTGAAGTTCTTATTTTCATCGTTCGTTATCATCTTGAAACGTGTCTCACGACGATTCTTGTTAAACCTCTTGAAACCTTAGCACTTTGTAACCATTTCATTGACTATCTTGAACTACCCTTTATTACCCTCATGTAAGCCACTCGCTATTTTATAAGTTACCATATAAGCTCAAACTGGTATTGTTTGCGAAATATTTTACAAAAGTTCCACTTGGACTTTACAAAATACTTGAAGGTTATTTTATAAAATTAATTTATATTAATTTTACCATGAATTTTCACAAATTATTCTAATACGGTCTTATAAAGAACCCTTGTAACTACACAAATTGTTGATTTAAACAGTTAGCTAGTAACTTATAGGTGAAAAGTTTCATATGTTATTTTGATTTCTATTTTTACAAGTGCTATTATATACATATTTTAAATCATATGATATGTAATACTGGTTTGACGAAGCTGAGCATCGCATTGCTAGTCCTAAATTATGCATGGCCTGATCACCTATGTCTAATTTAGAAGGAGCCATGCAAGGCCAAATAGTAGTCACCTTAAATATTTAACCAAGAATCAACTTTTTAATTATGCTTCTTAAAAAGTTAGATAAATATAAGTTTTGAAAACTTTTACTTCTTGTGCGAGTAACAACAGTTCGCGACATACACCTACGAACCCTTATCCTTTCTTGAACATAATACATGCCTCAAGCACAGATTTCTTTACTCAATGATCCTTGCTTTACTTGTTACCTCATCATCCTCATGATACAATTTTCGTTACCATTTGCCTAAATTCTTACCATTGATACCCGACTTGAAAGTTTCAACGTTTCTATGCTCCTATATCGATTGACCATCTCTATCTATTTTGGTAGACCTTCGAAACATCTCTGGACGCGATTAGTGATTTATGACTGGACGTGAACGATGATTACGTGTAATTGCCATGATATGTGTTAAGATACTATCGTCTTGAAATTTCATTAGTGAGAATCATGTGTTGATTTCGCCTTTCATTGCTAATGTTGTTCATCTTACTGGAACTTCTCTCAATTGACTTCTTAAGAATTTTCTTTGATTCGAAAATTCGTTGTGTGGCTTTCCCTTTCGATCGTATTTCGACCACCGAGAACTTAATAAGCCGTTATTGGTGACGCCAACCGCACTCGTGAATTAATCTTGCTATAATCATTATTTCTTATTATTTTTATTATTGACATGACTATTCTACCACGTTTGTTAAGAATTGATACGACTTCCGTCTTATTCCTTTGTATATTGCTCGCATACAGATTGTTGAACTTTATATGATTCACATTCGTTGCTGTCTTGTCACCTTTTGAAAACCAGAAACTGTTACGTGTTTATCGTTTGATATCTTAAACACTTTCTTAAATTTCTAAAAAAAAATTATTATTAATTTTTAAAGAACATTTTATACATTTTATCAAATGTTTAAATTACCAAAATAACTGTTTCAAGTTAAGTATCAGATCTATATATCCTCTTTGGTAAATTTACCTAATGTTTCAAAAGATATCAAGCTGTATCTTTTAAAGTATTTGATTATATCATACTTTATTGTCAACCTAATGAAATTATTTAAATTAATTTATAATTTCTAACAATGATTCAAAATAACTTGGAAAAAAAAATCTGAATTTTCTCTAATGGTGACGATAAACCCGAGTTTTAACGATAATTTAATACAATCATCCAAAAGTTCTTAAGCCGATAAGGATAACTATCTTGAACTGTTCTACTTTTGCTTTGAAAATCCTGATCAAGAAAAAGATATAGCAACAGCTTACTCCCTAAATATAGATAGTTTGATTTTAAATCACTACACCTTGTGAAATTTTCTTTTAATCAAGGAAATACATAAACTGAGTTTTAAAGTAATACCAAAATCCTAGACAACTGATTGTGACAACTTGTATTTTAAACGATCATATGTTATTCATTTTTCCCTTCTATTTCTCTTGTAAATAGATTCTTACGTTTTAAGATTTTCACGTTTTACAGTTGCACGATTTGCGACCCCTTGTTGATTTACAATCTTGGTTCATTTTATCGCACTTTGCCTGTTTAAGCGATTCTTGTGTTCATTCTTGTTAGTTTATCGCACGTATTTCCAACAACTCTATCTCTCAATGTATCTCCGTATTGAAAGATCGTTATCCTAATCCAAGACTGAAAAGTTATACGAAAAGGAGTTAAGAAACTAAAGCATAGTGAATTCTAACCGTTAAGATTCATCATGGTACGGAAGTTTACCTGGGAAGCAATGAATTTTGTTCTACACTTTGTACCTCCTCTTGTTTGCATCTTCTACTGTTTTCAGGAGAACTCTGGGGACCAGAGTTCCTTTAGGGGGGAAGACTGTGAGAACCCGTACTTTCCCAACATTATTTTATTCTTTTTATTCGTGCTTCTTGAATTTTTCCAACGTATTACGTTTTCTTGTATTGCTATATGTAAATCCTGAGATTTTTAAATTATACTTTTTTTAAGTATTTTTCTGATCATCGATAAATACTTTGTATGGAATTATAAATTTTCATTTTATTTTTCTATATTTATTTTAAATCAATGTTTTTGATTTAAAATCACCCGTGTGCGTTTTACAACGAGTTTATTCAAATCAATGTACAACAAGAATTCCTAGTGATCGCGATACCGACGAATGCCCAAAATTTTACGTTTACTTATCGATTGTTTCGATAATTAATATTTTCGATGATGTCGTTTCAATTACGTATTAAGTCGTGTCGAGAAATCGTATAATCATTTTTACGATGCATTGTAACTTTTGAAAAGTATTTTTACGAAACCCGAGCCCCGTAAATATTTTCAATATTTACCAATAACCATTTTCTACCCTTTAAAACTTTTAATTGTTTTTAAGTCCACAAGTTTCAAACTTGGCAATATTGGCCCCTCCACTACATACCATATATATATACTTTTCTTCCACTTTATTCATAAAAAACACACACCACAACAATTTCTCTCCCTCCCACCTCCATTTTTGCCACCACTTACCACCATCAACCACCACCATCCATCATGATTCATCCAAAACAAAATAAAGACCCATTCTTAGAATTTAATTGTGATTCTAATGATACAAAAATTTCTTACATGCATCAAGATTTCAAGAACTTTTGATTTCATGATTGTATGATGATTTAATCATCATGCTTGTGTCATTTTTGGTAAGGTTATGTAGTTTTGATCATAAAAAGTCTTGTTTTTAATCTTTGATTTTTGTTAGATTTTTCATACAAGTGTTTTTAGGAGTGTTTGGTTGATGGGTATGATAGTATAGTGATCCTAGGGGTATGGGAATGATTGGTTTTGAGTGAAAAATAGATTTGTCATGTTTTCTAAAAAGCTAATTTGGGACAGCAGCCTTAAACAGTATGTTTCGTGGGTTTAAGGTCTGTGAAAGACTGAGATTAATTGAAATTGTTGTAGAGTTTTCCGAGACGGTCGTTTTGGTATAAGATAGAGCTTATAACTCATTACGAGTCAAAAGTTATGCTAGTTTTAGTTTTCGTGTACCGGGAGACGCAAGTCGGCACAATCCGAAATTGTGGCTGATTTTGGGTCGACTCTCGGGGACTTTAGGCTTGGCTAGATAGTTGATACTACTGATTTTCAAAGTTTACAAACTGAGTTTGATGAGTCTAGTAATGGTTTCAAAAGACGGATTGTCGAGATAGTATTTTTAAAGTGGTCCAAACGGTATTACAAAACAAGTGCACAAATCTGTCCTAAAATTTGGAGTCGAGTAAAGTGTCGAGCTGATGGATTTTAAAGTGTGAACTTTAGCCCAAATTTTGGTGAGGTCTCATACAGGTTATAAGTGACCTTGACACCAATTTTCATGTAAAACGGACAAGTCTAGATAGGGTAGATCGGTGTGTACATTCGGGGTGTACTTGCTGATTTTTTTATTTTTGGACACGTAGTTCAATGCTTGTCTTGCGTGAGTTTGAGCGTTCACCATCGGACATGGTGACTTACTCAATTACTTATTCATTATATAAATGACTTAGCTACTGGTCCAAATAAGGGTAAAGGATAGTTTGACTTGCGTTGACTTGGCGTCGTATGACGAGTCATTTTTAAGTGTTCTAGTATTATAACGAGTAACGTTGAATAAATGGGTAGTATGAATTCATTTGATTCGTGTCAATGGTTTTGAAACGTGTATACTTTAAAAACATTTGAGTCATGTTATATTTGGTATATATATCGATATTGAGTTCGAGTCTTAACGCGCGCCTTATTGTGATAGGTTGCGGTTTTCGTGTTTTCCCCGGGCATCCATATCGTCGGTGATCGTCTCACTACATTGTTTCTACTCAGTTGCTGAGTACCGTTATTGACTTAACACGTGGATAAGGGCCACGAAATTTCTAAGGATCAAGGAGGAGGAATTGTTTAATTTGCGTGTTTGGATTAATTCCTACTTGTTATGAAGGTATAGTCACTCCTAGCATTTTAGTTTTGATGTTACAAGTACTTTGATTATTTTTATTCATGGATTTTGAATTCCTTGGGTGAAACCCACTGAGATTATAGATACTTAGGGCATATTAGGACTTAGGACACTTGCGTGGCGATTTGGTATAGCCTAAGTGTTGCTTGATTGAGGTTAGATAGCTAAATGGAGTCGTTTTGTAGTATGGAAATCACCACAGAAACAAACAGGTCATGGAAAAATTTTCTTAAACATATGACTTTGTTTTTATTTGAAAAATGGATACCCACTGATGTGATTAGTATGTGTTGAGTTGGATGGAAACGGGAAGTGTCCGGATGAGCCCGAAACGGTTGTTTTACTAAACTAGGTCAAATCTGAATGTTATGCTTAAAACATGGGTAAATTGACTTGGGTAAAAAGGATTAATTTATGATTTTATGACTTTTTACAGTAGCTACAAATATAATAAAACTTCTTTTTTGGTTTCGTGTCAAAATCTTTTACCGATTGGGATTTATGCTTAATCTACCGTAAGGTACGAAAGACGTTTACAACTTTCTGTTTTGATAGTCTGTCACTAAAAGTGCATTTCCCGTTGATTGAAAATAGTTCTAGGGCTGTTCTTTCCCAACTTTTAAAGGTAAGAGAAATACCTATACATGTCAAGAAATTTCACCTCCTGTACTATTATAGATTTTTAGATATGACCAAATCTTCTCAGCCTTTTTCAGAAAACTGAATACAGTCCCTTGTTTTGGTTTTTCAAACCGAGTCTTAAACGTGTTCGGAACCCACACATAAATGCTTGGACCATCATACAAGTTTGATATTAGGTTATTACAGTAGGTTCAAGGTGTTGGGTCAAAATTTTAACTTAAGCTTAGGTCTCGCCATCGCACGCAAGTTACCTAGTCATACTATGTCCCACCACTTCTAAAACGTTATTGCTTCATTGAACGCATTCTTATTACGCGTCACCATTGCATAGGTCCGTGAAGACTTCTTTTTGCTCAGCCCCTTTTACCTTGTGATTACTTACTAAAGGTGAGTTCATAGCCCCTTTTTACTTGAACAATGTTTCTAAATGCGGGGTGAGATTTTACATGGTGGAACACATCCATTTAAAACTGTATACTATCCAGAACTTGTATGCTAATCAGACTTGTATGCTTTCCAACAGTTTTCATTGATATTATTGCTTATAGTTAATAGCCTTAAGTTTCCTCTCTTGATCATGAACCGTTAATTGTCCCGTATGCTTTGCGCTAAGCGCGAATGTTGTGGGTGGATCCATCGGGATTGACAATCCCCGTCCCGATTACCTTGACGCACTTACATTTGTTTATACTTGAGTATTTAGGCTAAGTACTCCCTAGAGGAACTTACTTTGAGTTAAGCTTCGGTTCATGAACTAAACAGCAATAATATTGGTTTCAGACTATGGTTAATGATCATAACCATTTTCTCTATTTACTTGTTTTACAAAAAAATGCTTGTGTTCCACACCTTTACTGCTAAACCTATGAATATCACTCAACTTTGTGTTGACGATTTTACATGTTTAATCTCAGGTATTAATACTTAGCTTTGCTTGGATGGGAGCCCGCAGGATATTATCGCAGCTTGGAAATTTCTGTGATGCTTTTGAAAGATTTGTTTTATATAAACTATCATAAGTTTATTAAATCTTTTGGGCAACTTATTGTTATAAATCGAGACGAAATAATATAATTTTTCCGCTTTTAAAACTCTGGGACCTATGTTTAAAAACTCTGACCTTTTATGATGTAATGTACATGTTTTTATTTCGTCAGCTTTGTATGAACTGTAATTCATTGTTTCTTGTACTATGACGTGTTACCCCCTCGTTGCCTAGTTGTTCCATGTCCGATTTTGGGGGTCTCACAGTCACAGAAAGAGAATCCAGAACCAACAAGAGTTTTTATGCCAACTGGATGTATTGTAAGTTTCACATGATTTATATGTTTTAGATTTTCAATAATTATTATCATTGTTTGCTAATACTATATTTTTGTTAAACGCGGGTACAAGGAATGATAGACAAAACAATGTCTGATGCTGAACAGTATAGATTGTTTTCAAATGTCATTTCTGCGTATTTTAAAAGTGATGCTGCTTCACTTTCTTTATCCGATACTGAATTTGTAATTTTATATTCTTTTTTAAATATATAAGCATCAAGTTTTCATCATTTTGAATTTACATATAATACTTTTTTTTGTTTAAAATATGTTTTCTTTCCAGTTTGCGCTTCAAATCATTTCTTTGTTGTTGTTTTCTACCTCAAGAAACCTTCATCAATGATTATACTTGATAACATTCATGTTCCAAATCTAATGCACCGAAGTACAAACGAGTCTGTGATCCTTTGGTAAGTTCTACACTTTATTATTGTCATTAATGTTTTATCTGTTTTCACCTTAACTCATGCATGAGTTAGTTTGACTTATGCATGAGTCAGTGTGACTCATTCATTGTAAATAACATGTTTTCCCCTAAATTGTTTGTTGTGTAGAAAAAATTATTCGCCAAATATCTCAAAGAAGTTAATCATCCGAAGCATAGTACTGTTTCTAAGCTCAAAGGACGCAATCCGCGTTTGAAATGGACTACTAAGGATAACGAAGTGGATTGTGGTGTCTTTGCGATGGTACATCTGGAGTCTTATAAGGGTGTAGCTCCTGAAGAATGGGATGTTGGTTTGTTAGAAGAGTCGAGCATACATGAAACTCTGTTGAAGCGCTTGAGGTATAGGTTTGCAACAAACATTTTGTTGCACGAGCTCAATGCTGAAAGGTAGAAAATGTTTGATTTCGCTTACAAATTTGAGATGGCACATGATGAGCAAAAAAGGATCTCGATCATTTTGAATGCCATCAATAACAGGGATGTGTGTGATCTTCCTATAAATATAGCCGAAGAAAACAATGCATCAGTAGCCGAGAAACATGCAGCCGAGAAGCAAGCAGTTGAGAAACCTGTAGCCGGTGAAGCTGTAACCGAAAGCCAGCAATTGAGCAAGCATCCAAGAAAGTTGCATCAAAGAAAGATGCAGCCAAGAAGCCAGCAGTTGAGAAAGCTACAGTCGGTGAAGCAGCAACAGGAGTTGAGCAAGCAACCGGTGAAGCAGTAACTGAGAAGGCAACAGCCGTGAAGCCAGTAACTGAGAAGGCAGTAACTGAGAAGGCAGCAGCCGTGAAGCCAGTAACTGAGAAGGTAGCTGCCAAGAAGAAACCAGCTGCCAAGAATAAACTAGATGTCTAGAAATGTTGGATCTATGTTGTAATACTTTATGATATTAAGTTTGACTTTGAATAACCTTGTTTGGAACAAGACGTGCAATATCGTTCCGTGTTTTTGAACACATATAAAATTGTTTGTGACTCATACAGTGACTATGTACAACTGTTTATGAATATGTGTTTGTGACTCATGCATGAGTCATGTGACTCATGCATGAGTCATGTGACTCATGTATTATTCATGTGACTTATACATGAGTCATGTGACTTATACATGAGTCATGCAAACACATACAAACATATATTACTATGACTATGTATAAGTGTTTATGAATATGTGTTGGTATATATGTTTGTCATGTGACTCATGCATGAGTCATGTGACTCATGCATGAGTCATGTAAACACATACAAACATATATTACTATGACTATGTGCAAGTGTTTATAAATATGTGTTGGTATATGTTTGTATGTGTTTGTCATGTGACTCATACATAAGTAACGTGACTCATACATGAGTCATGTGACTCATGCATGAGTCATGTGACTTGCTTACATGAGTCATGTAAACACATACAAACATACATTACTATCACACATTCAACTCACATGACTCATGCAAGGCCTCAAAGAGTTGCAAGAGTTATCTCGAATAAGGATTTCTTACGGTATTGGCATGATTTTAGGTTCTTCCTTTTGCAAGAGTTGCAAGAGTTATCTCGTATACATGAGTCATACTAGTATATGTTACATTTTTGTCATGTAACTCATATACTAGTATACATGAGTCATGTGACTCATGCATGAGTCACATGACTCATGTATGAGTCACGTGGTTTTATATTCAATACACAGTATTCAATTCAGATATGTTTCAAAAGTACTCATATAGGAGTCATAATATTCATAACATAATCAGATATTCTACACTGGTTTTCAATAGTTCAGTAAAAGAATAATAGAAAATTTAAAACAGATATTCAAATAGTTGTTGTACTTGATTCTCCTGTTTCCTGTGCTTGTTGTTTAGTAGCTGTAGTGATCTTCGCTAGTTTTGCGATATAGTATGGATTTAGTGGACATGTCATTTTTGTATGCTCGTTTTTCTTCTGTTTACAGTAACCACATGTACGAGGCTGTTTCTTTTTAGCCTTCATAGCTATTTCTCTTGCACTTTTTATACGCGCTCCTCTACGAACACCTTTGAGCCTAGCCCCAGTTGGATTTTTAACAAGGTTTTTCTTTGGTTCCTCAATTGCATATATATCTTCAATAACGTCCTTTGTTTACCTTGAAGGGGGCTTGGGCACTAAAACTTGATATTCTTTCTTTATTTTATCCAGCTTTTGCACATATTCCGCCAACTTTTCTGCATCTTTACTCAACCAAAACAAGCACTCATCTACGTGGAAGTTAGCCTCATTTGTTAGTCTCTGAATTGTTTCGTTCTTCTCTCCATATCTATTTGTGTTTCTTCTTAATGAAAGGGGTATCAAATCCCTTCTCCAACGCCTTAAAATGTACTTCTCCGGAATCTCTTCAATATCACGGTTCTTCAAAACACAGAATATGTGGCGACAAAGAAAACCATAACGCATAAAATGCCTACACGTACACTCAACAGATCCATCTCCAGGATTACGTAGAACCTTAAACATAAACATGAAAGATGTTAATAAGTGAGCATAACATATATGAGTCACACTGACTCATGCATGAGTCAGTGCGACTCATGTATGAGTCATTCATGTATCAATAAAATGTTTCACTAACCTTGTATGTTATTACTTTGTCTTCTTCCTGTACAACCATCCCTTTTCCTTCTTCTGTATACAGTGTTCTATAAGCACCCGCTCCCGTGTCTCGAACCTTAACCGTCTCAATACCCTCTTCCGTCTTAAATTCTTGTATTTGGCATGACCAAATTGATTCTACTATTTCAGCTTGAACCAAGAGAAATATTGTTCTAGTATAAACTTTACGCGCATGTTCTTTAATATTTAATTTCGTTTCAGGATTTGCAGCCGAGTCCCATGTTTTGAAGTCCAAAAGTTCTTGCTTATGTCTTTGCCTTTCGATTGCCGATTCAAAGCACATCATGAAATTTACTAATGTTGACCCATGATTTGTGAAACTCTTAAAGAATGTATTTTCACTTTCAGATCTTGAAGTAGTTCTAATTAGTCCAAACAGTGGTGAGTCAATAAAATAAGCCGGTAACCATAATTTACGAAGGTCATACATCTTCGTCATCCACTTGTGTGTTTCCAATCCAAAGCATTCAATAAGTTCAAACCATCTTTTTTGAAACTCTTCTGGCTCGATGAACATATTCCACACAAGTTTGTTGAAACGATCTTTAAAATCAGTTTCCTTGTAAATCTTTTCACATATCTGAAAATGAAGAATGTATGAATGTTAAGATGTTTTCATATCATGTATTAACACTGACTCATATATGAGTCATGTGACTCATACATGAGTCATGTGACTCATACATGAGTCATGTGACTCATATATGAGTCATGTATATTTAATAATTCATGTATGAGTTATTTGATAAATAACAAACAATCAGTACCTTTGCTGGGATTTTTTGCAAGATATGCCACATGCACAATCTGTGCTTAGATTCTTTCAAAACCGCTTCAATTGCTCGTTTCATTGCCCCATCTTGATCTGTTACGATCATTTTTGGTTGTTTTTTGTGAGTTGTCATGAATATGTTAGTAGCCACGTATAAGCTTCTGTATCTTCTATTAAAAGCAATCCAGAGCCAACGTTCACGCATTTTCTATGGTTATCTATCCCAGTGAATGGTACAAAAAGCATGTCATACCTACAAAACAGATACATTAGAAGGATATAATATTTCATATTATGAGTCATGTATGAGTCACTATGACTCATGTATGAGTCACATGTGATTTATGTGAAAAAGACAACTTACTTATTTGTTCGAAAAGTTGCATCAAAAGATATAATATCTCCAAACTCCTCGTATTTGCGTTTATCAACTTCGTCTGCCCAAAATATCGCAGCTAATACGCTATCTTCAATCTTATACTGAAATGTAAATCCTGGAACAAACTTAATCCTATTTTCCATCTTGTTAATAAGCATTTGTGCATCACTTTCTCCTATAATTGCATTAACATCCCTGATGTGATTCCTAAAATCATCAGTAGTGCCATGAACATACTGAGATCCGCCTTTGATGCCAGATAACAAGGTATGTGCCTTTGTTGCGCCAAGTTTCATTGTTGAAGCTTTGACTACAAACAACCTTTCCGATTGACTCATCTTTCTTCATTTCTTCGTTAGATGCTTAATCATGGGATGATTGTGCTTAGCAACAAACTTAGTCACAACATACTTTTTCCGGACATAATCCAAATCAACTTTTATTTGCGCCATGCAACCTGTTATACGGTGCCTCGTGTGCCTAGTTTGTTTTCCACTATTAACCAATGTGTTGATATTTATATCTTTTATATTCCCATGTCGGTTACACGTGATGTATTTACTTTTTACTTCTCCACTTCTATTTCTTTTTTGTGTGTATTTTTTAACTTCAAATCCCGCTTTTTCAGCATAAACTTCATAAAAGTCAATACTCTCCTCTATCGTTTTAAATTCTTTTCCCTCAAGAGGCACGTACTTCTCATCAACATTTGGTTCCCAATATGTCGATCCTCCGGGTGACTCAAAATGAATGTATAAACTAGGTTTTTGTGAATTATGAGCATCTGTTTCACAATCTAATAAAAGAATAGTTCAGGCATTGTATGAGTCATATATGACTCATACATGAGTCAGTGTGCCTCATACCAGCATCAGCAACTATATTTTCAGTAACAGAAATAGGTACAAAGTTATTACCTTTATTGGCAACCACATTTTCAATAACATCAGCATCAACTACATTTTCAGCTTCTACATCAGCATCAACTACATTTTCAGCTTCTACATCAACATCCCCTCCATTTTCTCTAACATCAGCTTCTACATCAGCAACTACATTTTCGCTAAGATCATGAGCAGCTTCTACATTTTCTACATTTTCACTAATATCAGCAACTACATTTACTGGATCATTGTCACTTGATGTGGAAGTCGTGGAAGTCGCTGGGAGATGGTCAGTTGTTGTGGAGGTCGTCGGAAGTTGGATGTTTGTTGTGGAGTTGGCCGGAAAAGAGTTGTTTATTGTATAAATCGATGGGAAAGGGTTGTTTGTTGTGTAGGTTGCTGGAAATTGTTGGGTTTGTTGTGTAGGGCGCCAAAAATGTGGGTTTCTTATGGAAGTCGCCGGAAAATGGTGGATACGTTGTGGAAGTTGCTGGGAAAGAGGTGGCTTTGTTGAAGTTGCTGGGAAACGGTGGTTAGGAGTGGATCTTGCCGGAAAATAGTGGATTCTTGTGGGGGTTGACGGAAAAAGGTTGTTTTCGGCAAAGGCCATCGGAAAAAGGTGGGTTGGTGTGGATGACGCAGGAAGAAGGTTGGTTTGTTGTGGTGGTCGCGGGAAGAAGGTGGGGTTGTTGTGGTGGTCGCCGGAAAAAGGTGGGAGATGAGGTTGTTGTGGTGGTCGGTGGTTAGGTGGAGGTGGTTGTGGTGGTCGCCGGTGGGGGTGAGGATCGGGTTGCGTTTCTGTTATTTGTTATGTTTTTTTTAATAAATAAAGATGGTTATAAGAAAGGAGGGTTTAATCACAACCCTTAGATCATTTAAATATGGAGGGTGTGGATTGATCCATAAAGCCTTTGTTATATATGGGTGTGTGGGGATCTTCTTGAAAGTTTATAGACTTAAAATTAATAGTCGTGAGATAGGATCGAACTCGGGATCACGGGATTGCACACATAACGTAAAGGGTTAATTTATTTATTAAATATATTATATATATATATATATATATTTATTAAATCAAACCAAAGCTTAACTAACGATCGTCAATAAATAAAAGTTAAGTTATATCGATCGTTATGGAATTAAATAAAAGCTAAAATAAGGAAAACGGGAAAGTTCCGGAAGCCCTTGGTGGGCTTGATGGGGCGTCAGCCTAAGGAGAAAAAAGGAAGGGAGGAAAGTTTTTCTTTCTTAATTGGTGTTTTGCTTGGAGACCAAGTTTTGTCAAGTCTATATAAACACCCAAGGCCTTCATAATTTTTCACCCATCCCTCTCCCTCTCTTCTTGCGATCGCCGGCCAACAACAACCTTAGGGTTTTTGTTTGGTTTTCGATTTAGCTAAATATCTAGTCCTAATCCCTCTCTAGGGTTATTGGGTAGATAATCCATAAGCGTTGAAGCTCGGTTTTTTCGTGTTAGACTCATGGTTAACTCGTCGTATTACATGTGTACAAGAGCGTGATATAATCTTCCTTTAGATTATATTCTTGGTGGTGTTCGTGATAAACCCTAGTTGCCGTTTGTTCTGTCATCTTGTGGATCTAACTAGGATAAAGGTATGTAACCCTAATCTTGATTAATATAATTGTGTTAAATTAATGATCTTGTTAATCGCTTCCGCTATGCGTTCTTTGATTAGGGTTTTAAATAATTGTTATGAACTCTATAAACCAGCAGTGGCATCGAGAGCCGTTTTAACATGATTATAATTATCAAGATCTAAAGTTTTTTAACTAATATTGATTTGTGTTAAAAATTACATGTTGTTGTTTAGGTTTTATAAAAATTAGGGTTTTGTTTTTTTATTGTTTTTAAAAATCGGCTATTGTCGATTTTTTATAAAAAAATAATAATTTGTAAACCCTAAAATTACATGGTAATTGACTTTAGATGTTTTGCATGAATTAATTGTTATGTCATGCGTGGTTACGATCCGTAGTTTTTTAATTGTTAAGAGAATGTGGTAGATCCGTAATAAACATGCATGTTTCTTACGGATCATATAATTTTGATTGCTATTTGCTTTATTTGATTCAAAGTTTTAAAATTAGGGAAGACTTTTTATGTTCATAAAAACCCTAGATTTGATGTTCTTTGAATAAATTTTTATGCATGTGGCTATTTGATTTAGTTTTTTTTTGTACTACTTGTTTTCTTACGTTTTCTATATTGTATGTTGTAAACAAGGGTAATTTTTTCCAAGAAAATAATATGGACTAAATCTTATCAAAATTAATGAATTGTTTTGAGATGTAAAATACATATGATTTGCGTTGATTAGAATTGCAATAGAAACTTAACGGCTACTCAATTTTGGCAAACTATAAAGTGGGTATAACGCACCGCTGGTCATGTACCCGGTTAAGGAATGAGGTGTTATGCTTCAGCGCTGACCAAATTCCCGGCTCGCCTGTGCGTCAAATTGGAAATACCTACGGTTGTTATTGGTACAATTCTTTAAGGTTGAATTAACTACATTAATTCACATCCGAAACACAATGAATAAGGTTATTGCTTTGTGTTATAACTAATGTTCTAGAAAAAGTACGGTGTGAATTTAGTTGTGTGTAAAATCTTTAATTGTTTAACCAATACCTCAACTTGCAAGTATATGATGAACTTTTAGTCTCACCCAAAAAGTTCACTAAACGTTTTTATTAAACTTATGTTATGGAGATGTATGCATGCTTCTCCATACATGATTTTGACACCAAAATCTATACCCTAAAAATTTAAGTCATATGCCCTCTAATTGACGAACACTTGAAGTTACAATTGTCGTCATATAAGATATCGGACGATGTTGTAATGGAGAGAAAACTTCATGACTGAATAATATTGCACATGAGAGTTTTACGTTCTTTAGATTAGTCGACTTAATTGAGTTACTCAGTGAGAACTGGAAACTTAAGGCATAAAGAAGGGATAAAACATGTTTACAATGCAAATGATTTTGGCAATGTAAATACCTGACATATCTAGAAATTGCAATTTGTTTTGGCAATTATTGTTCGACAAGTTACTGTGTTGAATACATTTGTCACTAGCAGATCAACTGATGTGATAAATCTATGTCAATATGGATTCTAGTTTTTCAAGGAAAATACTATGGTTTTATTACCGGGGTAATTTTATTTTCTTGAATTGTATTATCGAAAATACTAATGTTTGAACTTATTTCTGTAGAAATGGCTCAACCCGAAAACAATCTGAAAATAAGCTCGGCGTTCAAAGCTTTCTTTGAACGGCCCGAACTTACTGGCCCTAATTTCAATGATTGGTACCGCTCACTAAGAATTGTTCTGAGAGCAGCGGGTACTATCAATATCTTGGAAACTCCTTTTCCGAAGGATCTTGCTGAAGGAGTGATAGGTGTGTAAACACCCATCTTTTCTACCACTTAATTACAATAATAACCGGACCAAAACGTGTATTTTATGTCTTTTATGTCGGAATTATGCGTGGTTTGTGTTTTTGTTGTGATTTAGGACGAAAAGGTGAAAAGTGGAGAAAACACGGGAATTCACGGGCATTTACGGACTTTTATTGAAGAAAAGGATGAAAGACGAAGTCAAGAAGTCAAAAGTGGATAAAGAACGGAAGTCCAAGACCAATTCTGAAGATTTATCGAAGAAAAAGTCAAAAGACGAAAGTTTACTTAAAGCCGAGGAACTCAAGTCTTATTTATCGAAGAATTAAAAGACGAGTCCAAAGAAATCCCGAGCCAAAAGTCATCACATTCCAAGATTAACAAAAAGATTAAGAAGGAAGGACTTGATGGTGCAATTAAGAAGAAAGGAAGGAGAGGAGGAAGCTTCCTCTAACCTCTCCCCTAATCACCTATAAATACCCTCATTTTCATTTCATTTAGTTTTGTTGGTGGCTTGACAAACCATTCTTCCACTTTCATTTATGCACCTTTATTTACTTGTTATTTAAATACATGTTTTGCACCTTTAATTACCTTTTAATTCCAAGTAAGTTTTTAATTTGTGTTCTTTAAATTTTTGTCTTTACCTTTCTTTATCATTTAATCAAGTTCTTTTTATCAATCTCATCCTACCTTTCTCTCTTTTTGTTTCGGCTTGAATTTCGGATTAAGCAAAGTTTTGCTTAATCCATTTGCTTATTTTGATTAAAGTTGCGTCCTTTTTAATTCCTCATACGAACTAAGCCACGAGATTGACAACCTTGTGTGCTTATTTGGTACTTTGTTTTAGTGTTTTGGAAGTTTTCTTTAAAGTTTTGATTTTTAAGTTTTGATTTCATTTAAGTTTCGTCTTTTAAATTTTAAAAGCTTTTAACTTTTTAGCTTATTGTCATGTTTTGATTCCATTTCATTCAAGTTCTTGGTCACGGCTTATTAGAAGTAGCTTATTTAGAATTGTGCTTATTACGAATTTGGTACTCCATCGGAAAGCTAGGGTTTTCTCCACATTGCGACGGTTTGCAATTCCACATTCCGATAGTGACAGTATTGGCATAAGGGTTTTTGCTTTCCGATCCGGGATTGCGACAGGAGTAACTTTTCCTCATTCCGATCTGGGGATTGCGATCGCATATTGCGATCGCTCTTTCCGACGGCTCTTGAGGCTTGTTAAGTCGAAGTGCTGCCCAATTTTCCGTAGCCTCATTCCGATAGGTACATTCCGATAGGTACATTCCGACAGGTTACATCTTGGTATTCCGATAGCATACATTTCGATCTGGGCTACATTGCGATCTGAGGTTGTTAGGTTATTCCGATCTGAAAAGGTGACATATTCCGATCTGGGTTTCTTCAACATTCCGATAGGTGGTGTGTTCATTCCGATGGTAGGTTGATCGGAATATATTCCGATCTGGGTTAACTTTTATGTTTTGTCTTGTTTAATTTTTAGTTTATGTTTTTAATACTTGTCTAATTTTAATTTTCCGTCACGCTTTTATTTTTAGTCATTTTAAATTAATTTACTTTTTGTCACGCTTTTAAATATCGCACATTTAATTTTAAATTAGACTTAGATTTAAATTACTTGCCCTTTATTTCAACGACATTTACTTTTAAGTCTTTGCACATTTAAATTTAAAAACAACCAAAATTATTTGTTTCCACCAAAATAAAACTGAGTCACATAGAGAACTAAGATCAATTCGATTAGACCACATCAACGAACTTAACACATAATTTTTATACAGGGTGTTAAAAGCTAATTTCAAATGGCGCCGCTGCCGGCTCTTTTCGTAAAGATCAACAGTTTTTTGTGAGAGACACGTTGCTTTTTGGGATCCGTTCACTTGTGAGCGTTATTTTTCTTGCATAAAATTTCAAAAAATCATAAAAATTAAAAATTCATAAAATCCATAAAAATTAAAAATTTCAAAAATCCAAAAAGATTTTATCTTTATTGTGTATATATATTGTATTTGTGTTTGGTTTTGTTTTCTTTTGCATTTTCAGGTGTATGCGTACTAGATCTTCTAATTATCAAGAGCCCGAGCCTCAAGAAGATTTAGATATGGCAGGTGTTAACAACAATAATCAACTACCGCACCTCAATAATAATAATAATAACAACAATGCTCCTCCACAGCCCGATCTTCGGACCATGGAGGAACTTTGTCAACCAACAATGTTTGGACGAGGAGGACCGATTGCGCCGATGCAAATCAACGCTCCTGAGTTTTCGTTGAAGCACCACATGATTCAGCAAGTGCAAACAAACCCATTTAGAGGATTGCCTGATGATGATGCCAACAAACATCTCGACAAGTTCATTACAATCACCCAGAGCATGAAGTTGGCTGGTGCCACTATGGATGAGCTTCGCCTACAACTCTTTCCACACACTCTATTACATCATGCCGAGAAATGGTTTGATCGTCTCCCGAAGAATTCTATTCGCACTTGGGATGACATGACTCAACGCTTTTTGTCGCGCTACTTTCCACCATCCATGGTCACAAGCCTTCGCAATCAGATCAGCGGTTTCATGCAAGATCCCGATGAATCTCTTTTTGATGCATGGGAGAGATATAATGTCTTGATCGACCGTTGTCCAAACCACAACATGCTTCCAGTCACCTTGATCGATACTTTCTACAACGGATTGACTTTTCGAGATCGTGACACGATCAATGCAGCCGCCGGTGGCACATTCATGAAAAGGAGACCCGAGGAGTGTAGAGAGTTAATTGAAAACATGACTACTCATCATAAGAACTGGGATTCCTCTGCCTCTTCTAGAAACAACACGAGAGTCAATGTTTCTTCTACCTCAGCAAACCCTGAGATGACCGAACTCACCCGCATGATGGCCGAAATGAGCAAAAGTATTACGCTTCTCGCTTCAACCCACCAACAACAACAAGTTAAAGCGGTTGCTAATCCTTGTGAAACATGTGGCGGTCCTCACTCATACACCGATTGTCCTTCAACACAAGGAAATCCGGAAAATGTGTATGCAGCTTATGGTAATTATTCACCGGAAAATTACCAAGCTAGACAACAAGGGGATAGAAATCTGCTGAGCTACCGTTCCAACAATTACCTTTCACCCGGTTTTTCTCCTCAAAACCAAAATCCCGCCAACAACTACAATAGAAGCAACCAAATCCCACCTCGTGCTTCTCATCCTTATCAACCACCCACCCAACAACACCCACCCATTAATCCCGATGTTGACACAATCATGAGAACTCAAGGTGAGCAAATCAAGAATCTGCAGAGCCAAATAATTAATTTGAAAGGAGATATCTTGAAACAAGGTAATGACATCAGAACTGAGGTTCGTGATAATCTTCAATCCTCTTTCATCAATCAAACAACTGAATTGAAGAATCTGTTGGCTAGTTTCTTGCCTGACGCTCAACCTTCTTCTTCGGGTTCTCTACCTTCAAATACCGTCACCAATCCGCGAGCTAATGTGAGCGCTATAACTACGCGTAGTGGAACTACCATTGTTACTCCATCTACCCCACCACCATCATCTACACCTCCTCCACCACCATGTATCCCTACTCCTCCTACACCTAGTATTAGTGCACCATTATCGTCTCCGCCTCGACGTAATGAAGTTCCCGCCAATGACCCTTCAACATCTCAACCTTTACCTACTACACCTGTACCTTCACCACCCAAACCCAATATCCCTTATCCGTCTCGTTTGGGCAAGAACAAAATGCTAAACAAGGAGGACGCTCAAGTGACTAGCTATATCAAGATGATTTCTCAAATGAACTTCAACATTAGCTTTCTTGAAGCACTTGTCCACATGCCCAAATTTGTTAAAGCATTTAAGGAATTGCTTAACAAGAAGGAGAAGCTGATTGAACTCGCCAACACACGCTTAAATGAAAACTGCTCTGCAGTTATTCTTAAAGAACTTCCGGAAAAACTTGGAGATCCCGGTCGTTTTGTGTTGCCTTGCGTGTTCAACAAAACTGAAGAATTTACTGCCCTTGCTGATCTCGGGGCTAGTATTAATTTGATGCCATTGAGTGTTTGGAAAACACTATCATTGCCCGACCTCACTCCAACAAAGATGACTCTTGAACTTGCAAATCGCACTCTCGCTTACCCTGTTGGTATAGCCGAAGACGTGTTTATCAAAGTTGGCACATTTACTTTCCCGGTCGATTTTGTCGTAGTTGATTATGAAATGGACCCTCGTATTCCTTTAATACTTGGTCGGCCATTCTTGAGAACCGGACGCGCTTTAGTTGATGTGGCCGAAGGTGAGTTAATCTTACGAGTCGGGGATGATGCACAAGTTTTTAAAATGGGGAAGCTTACAGGCAAATCCTTTGGAGGCCGAGAATCAGCGAATATGATAAATGTGCTCGATGACTTTACCGTCTATGACAATCCTCTATTCAAGTCTTCCACTGATAATCCACTCTTTGAAGATAATGTGGATGATTCTCACTCTACTTTGGAAGCTTCTCCCATTTATGATTCTCCACCGGTCTTTGATGCTTATGATGATGATTCTAGCTCAGATTCGGATGATTTTGATTGTACTTCTGAGTATCCCGAGCTGCCCACTTTCGATGATTTCGATGAGGCTGATACTCTTTCGAGCGATTCTTCACATGATGAAGATCCTCCGCCATCACTCGATCCTACTTTGGACGATTATTCATTTGAGGAAGATTTCTCTGAATTTCTCAATACATACTTCCCTCATGAGAGTGATGCCCCTCCTTTGGACTTTGAAGATTATCGTCTTGATCCTACTTTGGATTTGAAGAGCATTCTGTCAAAGGAGAAGAAACCGGTCGACACCGAAATCCGTTGCACGTATGATTTGACACCTCTTTGTCTCACTTCTGAGGACGAGGTTGTGCTTCTTTGCGGATCTTCTTCACACTCGGCTGAGCCTGAGTGCTATTTTCCCCTGAAGGAAAAGGTGTTCGACCCCGGTATTGAAGTCTTTAAGCCATCTCAGTATCCACCTGATGAAATAAAAGGAAAAATCTTTGGAACCATTGACGACATGCTTGCACCGCTTCATACTTGCTTCCACCGTGCTCCATCGCTGCTTAAGGGAACCTTGCCATTTCTCTTTTGGCTTGCCTTGTTCGCCTTAAGCTCTTGCTTATTGATGGATGAAAACTATGTCTTCGATCCTGGTGGATATGTTTCATGCTTCTTCCGTTAATGATCAAGGTCGAGTCAGGCTCACGACTCGGTAAACAAAAACCAAGCGCTTCTTGGGAGGCAACCCATGCATCTATCTTTTCGCTTTCTTTACCATAAGTGTAGGAGGGACCCTTTGGATTGCTATTTCCTCTCCTCACTTCTTAATCAGGGATTCGAGCTTCAATGATCCACTCTTGATGATTCTTGACGACCCGTGATTCCGTGTTCTACTTCTTCCCGGTTCTATCCTAAACTCTTTTCGATTCACTATTTTATATTTTCTCAATATTAAAATAGGAATCCCTTTAGTTGTCTTTTCCTTAGCAAGAGTTAAACAACGTGCACAATGTCCTAAGTGTAGGGGAGTTCACTCCCACATGCTTAAACATTGAGGACAATGTTTATCTTAAGTGTAGGGGGGACTTCTATCGAAGTTAAGTGGTCTTTTCCTTGTATTTGTCCTCATTTTAACCAGAAAATCAAATTTTTCGACATTTTTCAAAATTTTTGATCTATTTTGGCCTATTAGTTTTTCCCTTTGTATAGTTATTTTCTTCCCTCATTAGAATAAATGTTTAATAAGTGGTTTTAATTTTCAAACGGTGTGAATCTTTTGACTCAATCCGAGTTTACTCTAGCTAGTATCCTTAACGTGTTTAAGTCAAGTTTTGCTAGGCTTTCATATAGGGAGCTATAAAACGCGAAAGTCTTAACCCTCACGGGTTAAGAACAAGAACTTTTCGCAAGTTCCTATAATTGATCCTAGAGAGTCGTTTATCAAGGGAACTTTAAGATGCGATTTCTAAACTTGAAAGAGTCTAAGAATTTGCAAGATCCTATAGGCGACTCGAAAACCCAAAACTTTGATTTAATAGGCTAAGTATCCACGAATCTCATTACTTGAGATTTTAAACTGTGGAGGACGAGAGATGATAGAGCCAATTATAAGTTCGGTATTCTTTCGTGAATTTATGTGAGTTAATTATAAGCCTATTCTCCCATCGCTTGCTAATAAATTTATCTGCTAATAAATAAGGTTGTACGATTTGAAAAGTTACTTAGCTTCTAGCCCCAGATCGTTTAAAAGTTGCTCGGTAATGACGAGAGTTCATAGCCAAGGCATAACTTATGAAGCGGGGCGCGAAGATTGGCGAGTCCGAAAAGGCCCTAACAAGGCATGAGGGCTATGTTTTGTTGCTAAAGATCCAAAGTGATGTGAAGAATCATTTATCGAAAATCAATATGAAGGATCGAGACACACGACGTAAAGCAAACTCCCCAAAAGTCATGGAGAAGTGTATCCGAAAAGACCCTAACAAGGTATGAGGATAAATAGATCCAAGTCAATAAAGGAGGCGGATCGTTGTATATCAAAATCCAAAATAAAGATTGGAGAAAAATGAAGAAGTCGTGGTCCATATATGAAGAATCTCTCAAAAATTCCAAGTGAAGAAATTCCAATTATGAAGAGAAGACCATTATTTCATGAACGTCTCTCAAGATTTGAAGTATGAAGTCGTTGCCAAATATCGGCCCGAGAAAGGTCTCAAATCGCGAACCAAGTTATGCCAAGATATGAACTTTCTGATATCCCGAGAAGCAGTTTTAAAAGATTTGGTCCTTTAGCTAACTATTGATTAAATCGTGCACTTTATTTTCAGACTAAATAACTATCGAAATAAGTCAAACAATGCATCTTCGTGATCATTCAAGACAAATAATAAAATATAAGAGATACACCTAGGAATAAGGGAGTCTAAGTGAGTAATTGGCCCACATGAGTTCGTGTTAGTTTACTAACTTATAATAACAATGATCTCGTTTTTAAGCTTGGTTTGGAAAAAGTGAAAAGTTGAGGATGACGATTATTCATGACATTTTCAAAACCCAAGGTATGCTTTTAATTTCTCTGCTTTGCATTTTTATAATTTTCTATCTCTTTAATAAAGGCCAATGTGGATTGATTATGATGAAAAGTGTAAACATGCTTTGTAACTAATGCATTGCATGAGGACATTGCAATGGTCAAGTGTAGGGGATTTGATAGGTGTGTAAACACCCATCTTTTCTACCACTTAATTACAATAATAACCGGACCAAAACGTGTATTTTATGTCTTTTATGTCGGAATTATGCGTGGTTTGTGTTTTTGTTGTGATTTAGGACGAAAAGGTGAAAAGTGGAGAAAACACGGGAATTCACGGGCATTTACGGACTTTTATTGAAGAAAAGGATGAAAGACGAAGTCAAGAAGTCAAAAGTGGATAAAGAACGGAAGTCCAAGACCAATTCTGAAGATTTATCGAAGAAAAAGTCAAAAGACGAAAGTTTACTTAAAGCCGAGGAACTCAAGTCTTATTTATCGAAGAATTAAAAGACGAGTCCAAAGAAATCCCGAGCCAAAAGTCATCACATTCCAAGATTAACAAAAAGATTAAGAAGGAAGGACTTGATGGTGCAATTAAGAAGAAAGGAAGGAGAGGAGGAAGCTTCCTCTAACCTCTCCCCTAATCACCTATAAATACCCTCATTTTCATTTCATTTAGTTTTGTTGGTGGCTTGACAAACCATTCTTCCACTTTCATTTATGCACCTTTATTTACTTGTTATTTAAATACATGTTTTGCACCTTTAATTACCTTTTAATTCCAAGTAAGTTTTTAATTTGTGTTCTTTAAATTTTTGTCTTTACCTTTCTTTATCATTTAATCAAGTTCTTTTTATCAATCTCATCCTACCTTTCTCTCTTTTTGTTTCGGCTTGAATTTCGGATTAAGCAAAGTTTTGCTTAATCCATTTGCTTATTTTGATTAAAGTTGCGTCCTTTTTAATTCCTCATACGAACTAAGCCACGAGATTGACAACCTTGTGTGCTTATTTGGTACTTTGTTTTAGTGTTTTGGAAGTTTTCTTTAAAGTTTTGATTTTTAAGTTTTGATTTCATTTAAGTTTCGTCTTTTAAATTTTAAAAGCTTTTAACTTTTTAGCTTATTGTCATGTTTTGATTCCATTTCATTCAAGTTCTTGGTCACGGCTTATTAGAAGTAGCTTATTTAGAATTGTGCTTATTACGAATTTGGTACTCCATCGGAAAGCTAGGGTTTTCTCCACATTGCGACGGTTTGCAATTCCACATTCCGATAGTGACAGTATTGGCATAAGGGTTTTTGCTTTCCGATCCGGGATTGCGACAGGAGTAACTTTTCCTCATTCCGATCTGGGGATTGCGATCGCATATTGCGATCGCTCTTTCCGACGGCTCTTGAGGCTTGTTAAGTCGAAGTGCTGCCCAATTTTCCGTAGCCTCATTCCGATAGGTACATTCCGATAGGTACATTCCGACAGGTTACATCTTGGTATTCCGATAGCATACATTTCGATCTGGGCTACATTGCGATCTGAGGTTGTTAGGTTATTCCGATCTGAAAAGGTGACATATTCCGATCTGGGTTTCTTCAACATTCCGATAGGTGGTGTGTTCATTCCGATGGTAGGTTGATCGGAATATATTCCGATCTGGGTTAACTTTTATGTTTTGTCTTGTTTAATTTTTAGTTTATGTTTTTAATACTTGTCTAATTTTAATTTTCCGTCACGCTTTTATTTTTAGTCATTTTAAATTAATTTACTTTTTGTCACGCTTTTAAATATCGCACATTTAATTTTAAATTAGACTTAGATTTAAATTACTTGCCCTTTATTTCAACGACATTTACTTTTAAGTCTTTGCACATTTAAATTTAAAAACAACCAAAATTATTTGTTTCCACCAAAATAAAACTGAGTCACATAGAGAACTAAGATCAATTCGATTAGACCACATCAACGAACTTAACACATAATTTTTATACAGGGTGTTAAAAGCTAATTTCAAGGAGCAACTGATGCGGAAAGGCTTCAACACGCTGCTAACGTTAAGAAGCACCATGAGGTGGCTGCTGTAAAGTTAGGGAGAATGGCTCCATCACTTCAAAGGAAGTAGCTAGCTTCACCTTAGCAAATGCTTGATGAACTCAAGACTGTGTATGAAACGCCGCAAGCTGTAGGGATCTATGATCTGGTTGATGCTCTACATAGTTGCAAGCAAGCTCCTGGAAAGTCCGTAAGTGCTCATTATATGGAGATGAGGGGTTATATGGAACAACTCATCGCACTAGGACAACCCTTTGATCATAATATGGCTATTAACTTGATCAATAGGTCCCTTAATAAGGACTTCAATGATTTCGTTCGTAAATATAATATGCATTGCACGGGGAAGACAGTTAATGATTTGCATGCAATGCTCATTGACTTCGAAAAAGGTTTGAAAGATAAGGCATCCACTGCTACTCCTCAAGTACTTCATGTACAAAAGGGTAGAGTGTCGAAACTAAAACCGCAAGTGAATAAGAAGTAGAAAGGCAAAGGCAAGGTTGATAAGAACAAGCAAGTTGCCACTACATCAAAACCGAAGCAGAACTTTGCTAAGAAATCTCTGAAAGATGAGACTTGTCACCACTGCAAGATGACTGGACACTGGAAGAGGAATTGCTCTCTCTATCTCCATGAAATGGCAAAACATAAGAAGAAGGCTGAGCAAGCTACTGCAGCACCATCTTCTGGTAACTTATTTATGATAGAGTTATTTAATCTTTCATACAAATCAAACTCCTGGGTATATGATACGGGATATGGTATTAATATTTTTAATACCCTGCAGGGATTTGAGTTGAAAATGAGGCTTACCTATGGGGAACAATTTCTGCAAGTGGGCAATGGCGCACAAGCAGCGGTTGAAGCTATAGGAATATTTAAATTAGTTTTACCTTCGGGTTTAGTACTGTTTTTAAATAATTGTCATTATGCACCTACAATTTTTAGGGGTGTCATTTTCTTTTCTTGTATGTTGGATCTTGGATTTACTCACACGATTGATAATAATAGAATTTCTGTTTTCAAAGATGGTTTATTCTATTTTGATGCAATTTTTGTGAATGGTGTTTTTGAAATTAACATGCATGATAAAAATTCCAAGAGGAAAAATAATTCCGTTTTTAACATGAATAAGAAGAGTAAAGACAAGAACTCTTCTTATCTTTGGCATTGTAGGCTTGCCCATATTGGGAAGACTCGCATACAAAAGCTTCAACGTGATGGGCTTTTGGAAAGTATCAATGATGAATCATTTGATAAATGTGAATCTTGTATCTCTAGAAAGATGACCAAGAAACCTTTTAATAGCAATATTGAAAGGGCTACTGAACTACTTGGTTTGATACATACTGATGTGTGTGGACCACTTAGACATGTGTCAAGGAAAGGTGCTAGCTACTTCTTGACGTTTACGAATGATTATAGCCATTATGGTTATGTTTATTTACTTAAGCATAAACATGAGGTATTTGAAACATTCAAGACGTTTAAAGCCAAGGTAGAGTTACAACTAGGAAAGAAGATTAAAGCTCTTTGTTCTGATCGTGGTGGTGAATATTTAAGTCAAGAGTTTAAAGATTATTTAAGTGAGAATGGAATTGTTTAGAAACTTACTTCTCCGTATACTCCACAACAAAATGGTGTATCTGAAAGGAGAAATCGTACATTATTGGATATGGTACGATCTATGTTTAATCTTACAACTTTACCATTATCTTTTTGGGATTATGCTCTTGCATCTGTTGTTCGTACTCTAAATATGGTTCCCACAAAGAAGGTTGATAAGACACCATATGAACTATGGCATGGCAAGAAGCCATATTTGTCTTATTTGAAAGTCTGGGGTTGTGAGGCGTATGTGAAACATGACTCTGGAGATAAACTCCAACAACGCTCACTAAAATGTATCTTTGTAGGTTACCCTAAGGAAACTATGGGTTACTACTTTTATTATCCGGGTGAGAACAAAATAGTTGTGGCTCGGTATGGAGACTTCCTTGAAAATGATCTTGTAAATCAAGAATTCAGTGGGACAAATTATGATCTTCAAGAAATTCAAGAAGATACATTGCCTTCTGAAAATACTAGCACAGAAATTCCTGTAGAACCAGAAAGTCTGAGTATTCCACCAGAATTAATTCCTCCATGTAGGTCTCAAAGGACTATACGTGCGCCGGACAAACTATGTCTTTACATAGAGGATGATGAGGAGGAAGTAGGGGATCTTGGTGAACCTGCTAATTATCGATCCGCAATGTCTAATCCAGAAAAGTCAAAATGGATAGTTGCGATGAATGAGGAAATGAAATCCATGGAAATCAATGATGTTTGGATTCTTGTAGACGCACCTAAAAATGCTAAAGTAGTGAAAAATAGGTGGATCTATAAGAAGAAAACTGACATGGATGGTGATGTACAATCCTATAAAGCACGTTTAGTGGCTAAAGGTTTTACTCAAACTTTTGGCATAGACTACGAGGAGACCTTTTCTCATGTAGAAGACTTACGAGCTATTAGGATTCTCATAGCTATAGCAGCATACTATGACTATGAGATATGGAAAATGGATGTTAAAACTGCCTTCTTGAACGGTCGCTTAGATGAAGACATCTATATGCAACAACCGGAAGGGTATGTTGATCCTAAATATCCAAAGCGCGTGTGCAAACTTCAAAGATCTATTTATGGTTTGAAGCAAGCATCACGTCAATGGAATAAGCGATTTGATGAAGAAATCAAAAAGTTCGGATTTATTCAAAATCGTGATGAGCCATGTGTATACCGCAAAGCTAGTGGGAGTAATGTAGTGTTCCTAATTATATATGTCGATGACATATTGATCATGGGAAGTAACATCCCAAGACTTAAGGAAGTTAATGATTATCTTGGTAAATGTTTTTCTATGAAAGATTTGAGAGATGCTGCATATATTCTGGGAATTAAAATCTATCGAGATAGGAGTAGACAGTTAATTGGTCTTAGTCAAGATGCTTATATTGATAAGATATTGAAGAAATATAACATGCATAACTCTAAGAAAGGTTTTCTACCGATGGAGGTTAAGCATGAGTTAAGTCATGAGAAAGATGCATCATCACCTGAAGAGGTGGCTTACATGCGGAAGGTGCCTTATGCTTTGGCAGTAGGATCTATTATGTATGATGTAAGATGCACACGGCCTGATGTGGCTTTTGCTCAGAAATTGGTCAGTAGATACCAACAGAATCCAGGAAAGTTCCACTGGACTACTGTTAAACATATTCTAAAGTATTTGAGGAGTACGAAAGATATGTTTTTGGTATTCGGGGGTAAACCAGACACAGAACTGAATGTAACAGGATTCTGTGATGCGTCCTGGCAATGTGATAAAGACGATACGAAGTCTCAGACAGGTTACGTGTTTGTCATCAATGGAGGAGCAGTAGACTGGAAGAGCAGTAAGCCGAAAACCATTGCTATGCATGCGACTCAATCTGAGTACATGGCCGCTTCAGAAGCCGCAATGGAAGCTGTTTGGATTAGGAAGTTTATTGGAGATCTTGGAGTGATGCCTTCAATTAAAGAACCTATTGATATATATTGCGACAATTCTGCGGCAATTGTATTCGCCAATGACCCTGGAGTTATGAAAGGCGCCAAACACTTTAAACGTAGATATCACTACGTTCGAGAACAAGTGGAAGCTCGAGAAATAAAATTGATAAAAGTTCACACAGATGATAACGTAGTTGATCCTTTTACTAAGGCTTTATCTAGGCCAAATGTAGTTAAGCATGCCAAGGCAATTGGGCTGCAACTAGCTAGCGAATTCATGCAATAAATCTGTTGATTAGTATTTGGATAAAGGATGTAAGACATTATTGAATTGATGAAATAAAGATTGGATTTCGTTTATTTTTCTATTATTTGATTTTGTATCGTATTTTACATGTTTTATTCCGTGAGCATTTTGATGTTTCTAAATGTCCGTTGTCGATTAATAATATGGGAATATTAACTAAGACAATTCGAAATAGAGACAGAGTATACTTGAAAGTATATTGGTCAATTTTGGATGATATTTGATGGATCAAATATTGGACTTATCCCAACTATGTGATTTTACTTTATGGATCTTTGTCATTAAGTAAATCATAAATAGTTATCCTTAGACCTGAGATACCAGAAAACTGCATTGAATGTAGTACATTTCTGTGAGATAACCTAACGCTAAACGTAACTGGTAGTCATAAGGGTTATTTTCAGAAGTGTTGCAAAGTTCATGTGTTTTGCTTGTAGTCAAAATGGGATTTGTTTCCTTCAAATCATTTTGAAGTATAAATACAACTGGGCCCCTCGGGGGAATAGTAAGATGTTTGTGTGGCCACACCCAAATTTGTTTTGGTAATCTTCCTATATCCGTAAACGAGAAACAGAATAGTTAATGAAGGAATTACTGAGATCCGTATCCTTATTAACAATGTATTTGAAATGAAAGAATAATAATAATGATGTAATCATTAAAATGTTCTTGTCCAGGAGACCTTATCCGGTTTGTACTAGTGACATTGCTAGTGTAACTAGACGCTAGTCAATGTGATCACGATATTAGAATTTTGTCCAAGTGGGAGCTGAAAGTTCATGGACTTAAAATTAATAGTCGTGAGATAGGATCGAACTCGGGATCACAGGATTGCACACATAACGTAAAGGGTTAATTTATTTATTAAATATATTATATATATATTTATTAAATCAAACCAAAGCTTAACTAACGATCGTCAATAAATAAAAGTTAAGTTATATCGATCGTTATGGAATTAAATAGAAGCTAAAAGAAGGAAAACGGGAAAGTTCCGGAAGCCTTTGGTGGGCTTGATGGGGCGTCGGCCTAAGGAAAAAAAAGGAAGGGAGGAAAGATTTTCTTTCCTAATTGGTGTTTTGCTTGGAGACCAAGTTTTGTCAAGTCTATATAAACACCCAAGGCCTTCATAATTTCTCACCCATCCCTCTCCCTCTCTTCTTGCGATCGCCGGCCAACAACAACCTTAGGGTTTTTGTTTGGTTTTCGATTTAGCTAAATATCTAGTCCTAATCCCTCTCTAGGGTTATTGGGTAGATAATCCATAAGCGTTGAAGCTCGGTTTGTCCGTGCTAGACTCACGGTTAACTCGCCGTATTACGTGTGTACAAGAGCGTGATATAATCTTCCTTTAGATTATATTCTTGGTGGTGTTCGTGATAAACCCTAGTTGCCGTTCGTTCCGTCATCTTGGGGATCTAACTAGGATAAAGGTATGTAACCCTAATCTTGATTAATATAATTGTGTTAAATCAATAATCTTGTTAATCGCTTCCGCTATGCGCTCTTTGATCAATATTAAAGTTTTAAATAATTGTTATGAACTCTATAAACCATCACTTCTCCCCTAGCATTACATGTCGTGGGACTGGAAAAGGCAATTTAGATTGCATATACAGTTATTATAATAATGTCTCATACCCGCCTCCGGAAGGGTTACGTACTGTGTTGTTTTGTAGTTTTAATAGCGTAGACTAATTTATGAAGTTTCTTTCCGCCAAATGCAACATGATGTGAATATGCACATCTGAAGTTGCCCTAACATATGATACCGGCCATCACATTTCCCTCCTACAGATACAACAATGGCATGCAACTTTCACATTCATTTGGCCTATTGTTTGTTTCAATAGGTCTCTTGTCTTGAATGATCAAACTTTGGAATAGGCCTTAATCTTCATCATGGTTTCTCCCGTTTCGATGGATCGGGGTTTTTATTGGTGTTTAGCTAGGGTGGCGCTTTGGTGAGCGGCCGTATGTAGAAAAAGTAAAGAAAGATCCAATGAACACAAAAACTGGAAATTTATGATGTCTAACGAGAGAAAAAGAATAGTCATATACGATATAGATTAGATAAGCAAATTTCATATAATTTATCCTCTATTATGTATATACAGGAAATAATATTTAAACTAATTTCATTTAAGTTAAATTGCTAAAAATCTCTTATAAGTTACATATGTTATCAGTAACTTATTATTGAAATCCCTAAAATCTCATTCGTGAGTTAGTCAATGGCCATAAGTAGTTCTATTGCACACCCCGTAAATGCGTTTATTTCTTTTGATCATTAACGTCCATCTCAAACCCAACTTTACAGTTAGTATGTTCGATCAATTCATATATTTGAGTGCATTTATCTAATAAAGAGAAAATCTAAAGAAGAAAAGTCTTGGGTAAAATAGTTGCAATAGAGAGTAGTTGAGACCAAAATGATGATTGAAAACTTTGTTTTTGACCACCAAAAAGAATGTAGGAAACAAAAGGTACAATAAAGACATGCCCACCACTTAAATCAACTTATTCCTACCAAAAATGATTACTCATCACGGAAATATACTCATAACCTTGTCTCATCTTTTTTGCTGGTTTTGCCAGTCAGGTGTCAAATGGTGGAATGTAACTCTCATATTCATATACATCAAACACTCTTTACCAACTTACTTGCTTTAAAATCCTGTCCCAAGACACATATATGCTGATAATCGGAGATTTTTGTGTTATTATCAACGTGGTTAACTAGTTATTACTACAACTTACACAAATTGAATGCATGTCCCAATACTCTGTTGGAAAATATTGTTGGCAAATGATTTTTGACCAACCTTGGACACAATTATGCATATGTATGTTTTATATATATTAGTGATACTTTATGTGTCCAAAATGAAGCTGATGTGAATGAGATATCATATCTCAAAGTTAGGCATTTGATACCATGCTTAAAGAGGAAAAATAGTTTATTTTTTGTCCCACATCGGTAGGATGAGTAAACTGGAAGGGAGTATATTATGTATAAATAGAGGTCTAATTACATAGTTTTTTCACACATCAAATCAATAAGCATTATTATTGATTTCCAACACATGGAGTACGCATCTGTAAAGGTGAAATTCCGGGCAGTTTTGTTAAATACGACAGTACAACTTACTGTTTCGGCTATTGTACCCTGGGAAACAGACGACGAATCTGTTTTAAGGGAAGCGTGTCAAACACGTGCCTCGGCTCTTTAGTTCTAAGCGTGTCTTACGCGTGCCTCGACTTGCTGGTGATTTAGTAAGTCTTCTTATTATTTTATTGTTTTATTTAATTATCGTTTATAATTATGTCTGTATTTATTTTTCTGTTATTTATATTCTGTTATTTATTTTATGTTAATTTAATTAATTTTATTTATTTGATTTATAAATAAAAGTGTTATAGTTTCCCTACAGTCTTAAAACAGATTCTGTGCAACAGAATTAAACACTTCTTTTGCTAAAATCATATTAATTTTATTAACTTATTTTTATACAAATTGTATTCTCTCGAAACCAAGATTGTGTTTCTTTAGAAAATCAGTTTTCAAGTAAACAGAATTTTAATTAACAGATCTGGTGTTACAGATCTATAAACGATTTTTTAAAACAGTTTATCGTATCAGTTTGTTTTGAAACCATGATGAGTTTGCGTTCAAACTGATCATTTAGTTTGTTTATTACATATGTTATAGTTTTAACCTAGATTTACTGAAGCCACAATTGAGTTTCTTTGAATCAGATTTGGTACAAGTTTATATAAACCATATTGAGTTTATTAGATACCAAATTATTTTAATAGTTCTAATTAACTTGTGGTAACACAATTGTAACCCTAGTGTATCTTATAAATGTAATTGGTGCGCCAACTACAACATGATTGAAATCATGATGAATTTAGATTCATTGAAATAAGTGGAGTTTCTTTGACATCTCGTAAAATATAAGTTGCTATTTTATGAGATTATTAGAATGTATTCATGGATCTCATAAGATGCAAGTTGTTATTTTATTAGATTTTTTGAACGTGTTCAATGAAATCAAGAAGAATTTTTTTTGAAACAATATATTGACAATGGTACGAGTTATCATTAAATATCAGATTACATACACTATTTTACTAAATAAGTGGATGTGTTTGTTTGACTTGTGTAATTTATTTTAAACTAGGTCGAGTTTAATTATAAACCATATATATTCTTGAAACCTTGTTGAGTTTATAGATATATATAGAAACATTGTTGAGTTTATAGATATACCTATAAAAACATTGTTGAGTTTAAAGGCATATCTATTGAAACCTTGTTGAGTTTCTTTAAAAGAATGGATCTACTGAAACCTTGTTGAGTTTCATTATAGAAATTGATCATATTAAATTGATCTATTAAGATCTTCGTGAGGAAGATTGATAACATATGTGGTTTTGTTAGAAATATTATGTCATAGGAGACATTCTTTAATTTTTTAGTCGAAAGACTTTCTTTTAAGTGGTTTTGTGTAACCGATCGTACAAAACATTAGTGGTTTGAAACAAAAATCGATTTAATTCGTTTTGGATAAGAAACACTATGTGATTTAGAACATTGTTAATAGTAACAAAAATTAGTTTCAAACTAATTATGAGACATCGGATTAAAAAATTATTTGGAATGTCACGAGTGACATCTAAAGGATCTGCTCCCTTACTTGTAAAATGGGAGACCGATAGTCGAGTTATGTGTACGGTAGATGCTTTAAAGCATTCAAAAACCTTTTGTGTCGTAACTATGTGTTAAATGGCTAGAATGACATGAAAACTGAGGTCATGAGTGAATCCAACCATAGATAATGGTGCATCAGCACTTCTGTATCATGTCATGTATATGGTGATAAGAGTTTGATTAGCTCTTATATTTCAGTTGAGAATGGAGAGAACGAGTTTCGGAAACTCTCCAACTGCTAATATCAAGGAAAAAGATGTGATTTACATCTGGAAAAGTCACTAAGTTAACCATCGCAGTGTGTGCCGGAGATTCGTAGGAATCTTATGTCCGAATGGTTGCTTAATGAAATTTGGCTTTCCTATGTGTTTGAATCATATAAAAATCGATTTAACGAATAACATAAATTTTGTGCATACGGGTTATGCCTTTAAAATGGTTAAGTTGATTATGTTTTCTAATGGTCAATTTTAAATGTATGTTATGACTTACTTTGACATGTTTTAAATTTTCCTCAACATGTTTTCTAATTAACTAAATTGGATACCCATTGTATTGACACGGATTACAAAATCAAAACATACATTGAAGCCAAATTGACAAGTTTCTTTTTGTTCTTGGTTGAACAAAAATAATCGAAAACCTTGATATGATTCACATGATTTTATGTGATTTAGAATTGATCCCTACTAAGGTAGAGAATATTGTGTACTTCATCATATTGGCTTAATGTGGTACAAAATATTGCTATTTAGACTTATTTGAAAGTAAGGATACAAACAAGCTTGATCTATATACATAAGTTGAGAACCAACTTATTATCGATAATAAGGTGATTCGAAGTTATTGAAGGTGAATATGTGTCTCCATTTCTTAATTTTATGCTAAACTTAGAATAAGACACAAATTCATTGCTCTTGATATAGAAAAGAATCGTGCCTTAGAAGAAATTGTTAATGCCATGTTCTTAAGTCCAGGTTTAAGCCATAGCATGTGAGGGAAAGCGATTATATCGATTACTCATCTTTTAGATAAGATCCCTTGTAAATAAAATAATATACTTCTTACGAACTATGGGTGAGAAGAAAACTATCTTATAAGTACTTACAAATGTGGGGGATATATAGCTAAGATATTCGTGTGAAATTCATGGTTCGAAAGATTGGACCTAAAGCCATGGATTGTATGTTCACAGGATTTGTTATGTATAACAGTGCTTATTGTTTCATTGTACGTGAATCGAAAATAGACATAGTAATGGAATTAAGATTCATTCTTCGGAAATATATTCCTTTTTTACGAAGGAAATTGAAAGATCATCTAGAATAGATGACGAGGTTGTCCTAGGTCAGAGACAACGAGATGATATTGATCTCTTAGAATAGAGACAAGATTGACCCAAGAAGAGGTTAAACCTATAAGAAACAAAATGGCATGAACCGAGAGATTGGTTAGATTCGGTTTTTGTTTCTTTTATGGTAAAAAATGAAAAAATGAGTCTACTTCTTACTGAGAAGCAGTAACTTCTTTGAAAGGGTATCAATAGAAAGAAGCCATTAAAAGTAAAATAGATTCTATTTTACAAAAGTAAAATTAGAAGCTCGTGGATGTACCTTAAGTTGTAAACCACTAGGATATAAATGGATCTTCAAAAAGCAGATAAAAGTCGATGTCACCATTGACATGTGCAAAGCAAGATTAGTAACCAAAGAATTTAGACAACAAGAATTTCTATCTTCCTTTGATGCTTACTCGCATGTTAAACGAATAACCTCAATTATGATGGTACTTTATTTCCGCATTAAGAAATTTTGGAAGTTTCTTATGTGGATGTGAAAACGATATTTCTAAACAGGGATTTAGAAAAGGAACTATACATGAACCAGCCTGAGGGTTTCATGGTTCCTATGCTAGAGAGAAAAGTTTGTAGGCTAATTAAGTCATTATATGGTTTAAGGCAAGCTATCAAACAATGACATCAAATTTTTTGACCATATCATGTCAGAATGTGGATTCAAAAGTAATGTATGTATGTGTGTTCAATAGTACATATGTAATCTTGTGTATATACAGAGATGGTATATTTATCACTAGAAGTGATAACGAGATGAATAAATCCACTAATGATATGTTGGAGTCAAGATTTGACATGAACTTCATTAGTTATTTGGTTTGTTTTGAACCCATATGGACTTGTTTTGAAGTTAAACATTAAGATAACAATGTTATTAAGAGGTTCAATGTGGGGGATTCCGGCCTAGCTAGAGTCCAATGACATCTTTTTAAATCTATTTGAAATAGAGGTAAAGGTGTTGCCCATTTAGAATACTCAAAGAATATAGAGCATCTTATGTGTCTAATGAAGTGTGTATGATCTGATTTTGAACTTATAATCAGGCAAGTAGATATATTAGTAATTCAAGTGGGGACCATTTGAATAAGTATTACTTGAGTACTATGATACTAATAATATTGCATTATGGAAGATATCCTACTACTATCAAGTGATAGAGTAATGCAAATATAGATTCTTAAATATAAGAATCTAGATCCACTAGAGTGGATGTATTTATCCTAAGTGGAAAGCTATGTCTTAGAAATCTTGAAAGTATTTTAAAGAGACAATTATAGCTAAATCTGATGAAATATGAATTTATTATTTGAGATAAATTTATAGAATATGCAGGATAGTTTACGCTAATTCGTAAAGGACATACCAATATGGCGTATACCGGTAACGGCCATGTTTACAAAGTGTGATAGTCAATAGGAATTTGACAGAGCTCATATCACAAATGTAAAACGGTAAGTCGAGACATATCCATCATAGATTGTAATTGTGGCGACAACTACTCTCAACTAGAGTTATCACGATTGACTACGTAACTTCAAAGGATAACATCGCGGATCCGCTTACGAAAGGCTTAAGCAGAGAGTTAGTTAGTAAGTCGTCTAAAGGAATGGGACTAAAGCCCTTGAAGGAATGAGTTTCTATGAAGGAAAACTTAACCCAGTTGACTGTAGATCCTAAGATCTGGGTTCAATAGGACAACCTAATCATAGAAATGTGGGGGAAGTCACGTCAATGTGGGGGAGTTACTTAATACAGTAACTTTCCTAGTCCATTCCTAGAACCATGTGACTTATTGAGAGGTTAAACATATGGCTTAAATGATTCAGGATGAAATCATAAAGCATGATGATTCAAGATGAAATCCTAAATTTTTTTTTTAATGATTCAAGATGAAATCACCTATGTGAGAGAGAAGTAGGGGTCGCTTCGAAAGAGATTGTGGGGGCGCAATTTCTAAGAGCTCTTGCAGAACCAGGCTAGTGTTCATGACCATAACGAACACGACTATGAGGGGAGAGTCTTGTGTGAGTGTGTATTGTCGTCTACGTAAACAGAGGCTAAGTTCAAAGACATCACGTGCATCTCACAAGGGAAGGTTTAAAGGGTCACACCTACCTATCCTATGCAAGATTCAACTGTTGGAATTTTATTGAAAATTTTGCGTATTACGACCGATCTCTATTCATGTGGGGGATTGTTGGAAAATATTGTTGGCAAATGACTTTTGACCAACTTTGGACACAATTATGTATATGTATGTTTCATATATATTAGTGATACTTTATGTGTCTAAAATGAAGCTGATGTGAATGAGATATCGTGTCTCAAAGTTAGGCATTTGGTACCATGCTTAAAGAGGAAAAATAGTTTATTTTTTGTCCCACATCGGTGGGATGAGTAAACTGGAAGGGAGTCTATTGAGTATAAATAGAGGTCTAATTCCATAGTTTTTTCACACATCAAATCAATAAGTATTATTATTGATTTCCAACACATGGAGTACGCATCTGTAAAGGTGAAATTCCGGGCAGTTTTGTTAAGTCCGACAGTACAACTTACTGTTTCTGCTGTTGTACCTGGGAAACAGACGACGAATCTGTTTTAAGGGAAGCGTGTCAAACACGTGCCTCGGCTCTTTAGTTCTAAGCGTGACTTACGCGTGCCTCGACTTACTGGTGATTTAGTAAATCTTCTTATTATTTTATTGTTTTATTTAATTATTATTTATAATTATGTCTGTATTTATTTTTCTGTTATTTATATTCTGTTATTTGTTTTATGTTAATTTAATTAATTTTATTTATTTGATTTATAAATAAAAGTGTTATAGTTTCCATGCATACTCCTTTATATCTTAGACATAACATAACCCTTTTTCTGTCTCTTGCCAACTACACAAAACCATGTCGTAATAGACGTATGTGTGCACATATATGTCGTTGATTGATTTTTAAAAATTAGCCAACCTTAGATGAGTTAGATCCCGGTTGGTTTACTTGACTAGATTTTTAAAACAATCACCTTATAACATTGCAGGCAGTGATCGAACCCATGCATCTGAAAGTGTTCCTGGAGCTCATCGAGAGTAAGACATATTTTGCTAATGATGTACCATTTGTTAAAACATCATTTATAGCGGTGATTAGTTTTGAGTTAGTTAACACGAGATACAAATAACAAAACGTATATGCACTTGTCAACAAAAAGAGTTGCAGATTTTAATAAAGATTTTAATTAGCTAGTTGTAGTTTTAATATATTCTTGGTGATATAATGAAAACAAATAAAGATATGATTAGCAACATAGTTTGCATGTATTTAAGTGATACTAATTACCATATGTGCTAATTAATTAAGTAATATTATGATGGGTTTCAACGATGTCTTGAATGCTTTTAGAGAATGATATGATGATGACATACGAAAAAAGCATAAAAGCCAAAAAGGGAAGCAGTCTTGAAGACGAAGTTTTTCGTGTATAATTCCACCGAAGTGTTTGCAAATCAATTGTAGGGCCTTTCTGGGTGCTAAAATATTTAATTTGGTCAGAATTTCATGAATCTGTTTTCACATGAAATGTAGTGTAATAGTATCCATGGTAAGACAACATCATTTCTGCTAGGAAAATCACCACTATATTTTCACTTGATATGGCCTACCACTCGATGCCTACATTCTTTATCTGTTTACTTTTTACAACAAATTTTTTAAGGCTGATAAACCATTTTGTCAATCTTTCCGGAAAAGTTTTTACAAACATATTGCCAAATATATATACATGTAAACGCTTGCAGAAGTTATCCAGTATCTTTTAAATATGTTACAAGAATCATATATCTTGAACGTAAGACATTTAATTTTTGAATCTGCATCAGTTGATACTTTTTTTCTCCTTTTAGCAAGCTTTGGAAGAAGATTGATGTAAGACTATATAAAGAACACACATATTAAACAGCTTATACACCCTTAATATGATTATTAGGATCGTCGATGATAGCTTTAGGCTATTTTAATTGCATAGAAGATTTATACTTCGGACCAACGTATTAAATATTCCATTTCAAAATTTATTTAGAAAGTAATGATTAAAATACTACATTCACAATATAATACTGTAAATGACTGTGAACAGCTGCAAAGATATGAGTACTTTGATTTATCTTCCTACACATACATGTAGATTAAGAATTCACTCTTTCAAACTTGTATTATTAATTATGTGTTAAGCTTGCATCTAATAATTTGTGGGGTGCTTCAAAATGTAATTATGTATCAATTGTTAACTTTAAATCATTTACACGAAATATTTGGCCTCGTAGTGAATTAGTCTTAAAATCATTATGTTTCTAAATTTCTCCTAAACAATCATTGTGCTTTTAGAAATCAAAAAAGGAAAAGATAAATGAGCTAAAAATATATATAAAATATCGTTGAAAGTTTTACACTACAGACGTCTAACACTGCTTACCAAAGGATCTATAGGCAAGAAATTCTGCATTTTAAGTGGCTGATTATGACTTCCGGATTATATATTTATCCCATGGAACTCATTTTATTCTATGCACAGATCAGTTGATTACTACATTTGATCATGATGGAGATTAGGATAACCTCGACATATACTTAACTATAACTCTCGTGATCGTCGAGTTTATTTTACACGGTAGATTGCTCAGCCAATTGTATATTGTGAAGATTGGAAAACAATGTAACTAAATCTCAAAATCGCTCATAAATGTATAAATTTACTTTTCCTTAACAAATGAGTGGAACGTCACTTTTTGACAGGCTGAGTTAACAATGCTTTCTATAATATGACAGAACTTTTAGATGAAATTTTTTCGATGGAAAAATCCATCGTGAGCAGTTTATCTAGTATATTATGTTGGGTTTTGCTAACCACACCCAATGGATGTTTTTTTTAGCTTTCCATATTTAATAGTGTTGATTTTAATTATGTTTTGGAATCCTCAACCTAGATATTATATATTAAGTTGTGTACAGTTGGTACTTGAACCTATAAGTATTTGGAGTCAACTTAGAGCACGTTGGATACTGTTACTATATATAGAAATTGATAACCCAAAGCCATGATGCCACATATATACAAAAGGGAGTTCAAGCCAAAGTATTAAAACACAGAAGGTGCCATACACAATGGCATTTCAGAATTTACTCTCTTTCATTATCTCTCTCCTCTTTTAGTGCTCAAGCTTACAACATAAAGTTGGATCAAGTTTCTGAATTCAAGAAATCCAAATAAAGCCTCTATCCTTTTACAAGAATTCCTAAACCTTAAAAATATGACTAGTCAAAGTAAAGAATTTATGTGCCTCTACATCTTTATCTTATTGTTTCTACAATTACAATGTGTGATATCAGTTGAAGAGTCTTCTACTTCTTCTTCTTCAACCACATACAATCTTTCTCATAATCGCAATCATCATCATGATCATCATGTTGAATGTAAAGATGTTAGTGAAAAGTGCCATACAGATGAACAACAAGAAGGTTTTGGTGATAACAAGAGGAAGATCCATACAGGTCCAAACCCCTTGCACAACAGATGAAATATATATTACATGAAGGATCCTCAACTTCAAGATAAGGATTTGTAAAGAGGTGATTTTGGTTACCAACAAACAAGTATACCTCCATAATAAAGCATGGTATTCTATATGTCAAGTTAGTGTATATTATTATTATTATTATTCATTTTACTCAAGCTCTGAGTTTCTTCTGCTCTTTTTTGTTTTTTTTTTCATATGATATTCCAAACTTTTGTTATTAAAATACTTATATATGTAGGTTTTTCTTAAGAAATGGTATTAGAGAGAGATTTTGCTTGTATGAATATAAAGGATGGAGATTGCTTCTCTATTTCTAATATAATGAAATATTATACATATTCTTCAATATGCATAACAAATTGAATTTTTTTCTTTATAAGATGTATCTTTTGATTTTGGGCCTTGAAATAGTTCCTAATTTCTTCCGTCAGGATTTCCCAACAAGCTAAGTGACCATTTGTTGTATTTGATTTTTCAGCAAACAACATGATCCTTTTATGTTATTATACTATGAACTAAAAACAACTTTCAAACCATGGCAGGATCATTTTCAATGTTCCATTATATTCTTCAACAAACATTTAAGTTTTTTTTTTATGTAATTAGTATGCACTAAAACTTTCGAATCTAGGATCATATTGTTGTTCCTTCTAGTTATCATTGCCCTACAAGACTCCTCCATGCGATTAGAATACATATACACAAAAAAATTATGTTGACAATGATAGTTTATGGACATAAAATTAACAGTCGTGTGATAGGATCGAACTCGAGATTACGGGATTGCACACAATACGTAAAGGGTTAATTTTATTTAATAAATGTATTTAATATATTTATTAAATTAAACCAAGCTTAACTAACGATCGTTAAATAAATTAAGAGTTAAGTTAAACGATCGTTATGGAATTAAATAGAAGAAAAGAAGAAAACGGAAAATTCCGGAAGCCTCTTGTGGGTGGGCTTAGGCCGGCGGCTACAAGGGCAAAAGGAGAAGAAAAAAAGATCTTCTGTCCTTAATTGTTTATAACTTGGAAACCTAGTTTTGCTAGCCTATATAAACAACCCTTAGCCCTCATAATTTTTTTCATCCCTCTCTCTTCTTTCCTGCGACCAAAAGGCAAACACCTTTTATAGGGTTCCTTTTAACCTCTTGGTTTTGATTTCTTGAATCTAGTCCTAGCCCCTCTCTAGGGTTGTTGGGTAGATTATTCCACAAGCATAGAAGCTTCGTTTATACGTGCTAGACTCACGGTTAGCCTGTTGCATTACGTGTGTACAAGAGCGTAGTATAGTTTTACTTTAAACTATATCTTGGCACCGTTCTTCATAAACCCTAATTGTTGATTCAATTGGTGATCTTGTGGATCTTTGCTAGGATAAAGGTATGTAACCTAATTCGATTAATTATAATTGTGTTATTATGATCTTGTTAATCGCTTCCGCTATTACGTGCTTTGATCTTTGCTTATGATTATATAATTGTTATGAACTTCATAAACCAACAGTGGCATCGAGAGCCGTTTTAACATGTTATAATTATCGAGATCTAAAGTTTTTTTAACTAATGGTGATTCGAGTTAAAATTACATGTTGTTTTTTAGGTTTTAACAAAAATCAAGGTTTTGTTTTTTTTTTTGTTTTTTAAAAATCGGCCTAGCCGAATTTTTTATATAAAAAAAAAATTAAACCCTAAAATTACATGGTATAATCTTTAGATATTTGCATGGATTAATTGTTATGTCATGTATGGTTACGATCCGTAGTATTTTAATTGTTAAGAGTATGTGGGAGATCCGTAATGAACATACATCTTTTTCACGGATCATATGATTTTATATGCTATTTACTTTATTTGATTCAAAGGTTTTAAAATTAGGGAAGACTATTATGTTTATAAAAACTCTAGATTTGATGTTCTTTGAATAAATTGTTATGCATGTGGCTATCTGATTTAGTTTTTTTTTGTACCTACTTGTTTTCATGCGTTTTCTTTATATGTTGTAAACAAGGATAATTTTTCAAAGAAAAATAATATGGACTAAATCATAATCAAAATTAATGAATTGTTTTGAGATCTAAATTACATAGAATTACGTTGATTGATAATTTGCAATGATAATTTAACGGCCTACTCTTTTTGACAAACTATAAAGTGGGTATAACGCACCTCTGGTCTTGTACCCGGTTAAGGAAGGAGGTGCCATGCCATTAGTCGCTGACCGAATTCTCGGCTCGCTTGTGCGTCAAATTAAAATTACCTACGATTATCTTTTGCATTATATCTTAAGGTTGATTTTCCGCAAATTCACATCCGAAACACAACGAATAAGGTTATTGCTTTGTGCTTTAGCTGAGTTCTAGAAAAAGTACGTTGTGAATAGTTGTGGGTAAAGTCTTTAATTGGTTTAACCAATACCTCAACTTGTGATTTATGGCAAAAATTTTGACACCAAAAGTTTACTAAAAGTTTTATTAAACTTATGTTATGGAGATGTATGCATGCTTCTCCATACATGATTTTGACACCAAAATCAATACCCTTAAAATTTAAGTCTTATGCCATCTAATTGACGAACACTTGAAGTTTCAATTGTCGTCATATGAGATTTTAGACGATGTTGTAATGGAGAGAAACCTTCATGACTGAATAAGATTGTACATGAATGTTTTACATTTATTAGATTAGTCGACTTAATTGAGTTACTCAGTGAGATCTGGAAACTTAAGGCGTAAAGTAGGGATGAAACATGTTTACAATGCAAAATGACTATTGGCAATGTAAATCCCTAAAAATATCTAGAAATTGCAAAATTTGTTTGTCAATTATTGTTCGACAAGTTACCGTGTTGAATACATTTGTCACTAGCAGATCAACTGATGTGATAAGTTTATGTCAATATGGATTCTAGTTTCAAGGAAATACTATGGTTTTTTATTACCGGGGTAATTTTATTTTCTTGAATGGTATTATTGAAAATACTAATATTTGAACTTTTTCTGTAGAAATGGCTCAACCCGAAAACAATATGACTATAAGTTTTGCGTTCAAAGGTTTCTTTAATCGTCCTGAACTTACTGGCCCAAACTTCAATGATTGGTATCGCTCACTAAGAATTATCTTGAGAGTAGTGGGTATTATCGATATCTTGACTACTCCTTATCCGGAGGATCTTGTTGAAGGAGCAACTGATGCGCAAAGGCTTGAACATGCTGCTAATGTTAAGAAGCACTCTGAGGTGGCTGCTTTAATGTTAGAGAAAATGGCTCCTCTACTTCAACAGAAGTATGAGCTATTTTCACCTAAGCGAATGCTTGATGAGCTCAAGGCTATGTTCGGAAAAAGCCGCAAGCTGTGGAGATCTATGATTTGGTAGATGCTTTGCATAGTTGCAAGCAAGCTCCTGGAAAGTCTGTAAGTGACCATTATATGGAGATGAGGGATTATATGGAACAACTCATTGCATTAGGACAACCCTATGATCATAATATGGCTATCAACTTGATCAATAGGTCCTTAACAAGGACTTCAATGATTTTGTTAATATGCATTGCACGGGGAAGACAGTTAATGATTTGCATGAAATACTCATTGATTATGAAAAGGGGTTAAAGGACAAGGCATCTACTTCTACTCCTACTGTGCTTTATGTACAAAAGGGTAGAGTGAATAAGCCAAAACCACAAGCGAACAAGAAGAAAGGAAAAGGCAAGGGTGATAAGGGCAAACAAGTTGTGACTTCTTCTAAACCTAAGCAGAATTTTGTTAAGAAGAATCAATCTTAGAAGGATGAGACTTGTCACCATTACAAAAAAAGTGGTCACTGGAAGAGGAACTGCCCTCTTTATCTCGATGTGTTGTTAGAAATAAAGAAGAAGGTTGAGCTTAGTGTTGGAGCATCTTCAGGTAACTTATTTATGATAGAGTTATTTAATCTTACATACAAATCAAATTCCTGGGTATATGATACGGGATGCGGTATTAACATTTGTAATACACTGCAGGGATTTGAGTTGGAGAGGAAGCTTACCTATGGGGACCAATTTCTGCAAGTGGGCAATGGCGCACAAGCAGCGGTTGAAGCTATAGGAACGTTTAATCTAGTTTTACCTTTGGGTTTAGTACTGAGTTTAAATAATTGTCATTATGCACCTACAATTGTTAGGGGTGTTATTTCCTTTTTTAGTATGTTGGATCTTGGATTTATTCACACTATTGATAATAATAGAATTTTTGTTTTCAAAGATGGTTTATTCTATTTTGATGCAATTTTTGTGAATGGTGTTTCTGAAATTAACATGCATGGTAATAATTCCAAGAGAAAAAATAATTCTGTTTTTAGCATGAATAAGAAAAGAAAGTTAGACAAGAAATCTTCTTATCTTTGGCATTGTAGACTTGCCCATATTGGGAAGACTAGTATACAAAAGCTTCAACGTGAAGGTCTTTTGGAAGATATCAATGATAAATAATTTGATAAATGTGAGTCTTGTATCTCTGGAAAGATGACCAAGAAACCTTTTAATAGCAATATTGAAAGGGCTACTGAACTACTTGGTTTGATACACACTGATGTGTGTGGACCACTTAGACATGTGTCAAGGAAAGGTGCTAGCTACTTCTTAACATTTACTGATGATTATAGCCGATATGGTTATGTTTATTTACTTAAGCATAAACATGAGGTATTTGAAACATTCAAAGTGTTTAATGCGGAAGTAGAATTGCAACTAGGAAAGAAGATTAAAGCTCTTCGTTCTGATCGAGGTGGTGAATATTTAAGTCAAGATTTTAAAGATTATTTAAGTGAGAACGGAATTGTTCAGAAACTTACATCCTTATATACTCCACAACAAAAAGGTGTAACCGAAAGGAGAAATCGTACATTATTGGATATGGTGCGATCTATGTTTAATCTTACAACTTTACCTTTATCCTTTTGGGACTATGCTCTAGAATCTGTTGTTCGTATTCTAAATATGGTTCCCACAAAGAAGGTTGATAAGACACTATATGAAATATGGCATGGCAAAAAGCCATATTTGTCTTATTTAAAGATTTGGGGTTGTGAGGCGTATGTGAAACGTGACTCTGGAGATAAACTCCAACAACGCTCAGTAAAATGTATCGTTGTAGGTTACCCTAGGGAAACTATGGGTTACTACTTCTATTATCCGCCTGAGAACAAAGTTATTGTTGCTAGGTATGGAAACTTCCTTGAAAATGATCTTGTAAATCAAGAATTCAGTGGGAGAAATTATGTTAGGACCTTTGGAATAGTTATTTGTAATAGGTAGACTAGGAGGTATGTAGTTCCTCCTGGTCCTAGTAGTAGTAGGAGCAATACGTGCTCCTGGTCTTTAGAAAGTTAAACTTTATTATTTTGAGTATTTTGTTAGTATATGCATGAGATATGTTAGGAAAGGATATGCATATTAGTTTTACACGTTTTGGTTTAATGATGTATTAGGGTTTCCTTCTAGTATAAAAGGAACCTTAGGCAGAAGGGTTAGAGACACCTTTATAAAACATTATTCTAGTTTATATTAATATTAGAAATCCTTAGTAAAGGATCAAGTCATTATAGTTATTCTGATCTTCTTGTTCATAGTATTTGCATTCCGCACTTATACTGTGTGATTCATCTAGAGTCTCTCTGTGAATAGACTTGTGATTACAGAAGTCGTTCACCGTTCCTAACAGGCTGCAAGATCCACATCTAGTGGACCCAACAAGTGGTATCAGAGCCTGGGAGAGTCTCTGTACAAGAAGAATCAATTTTTCTTATTACTAACATCTTTGTTTAATTATGTCTGCCTCGAGTTCTACTCAAACAGGAGAAGATAACACCCCTAATACACAACAACCTCAGCAGATCATTGCTAGGTTTTCCAACACAAATGGAAAGTTTCCTCTTCTGAAAAAGGATGAGTATGATAGCTGCGCAATGAAGATGGAATGCTGGATCACCAACACTGATCAAGATCTTTGGAAGATTATTCTGAATGGAAACAGCAAGAGGTTTACTAGAAGAGACAAGAATGGTAATATTATTCTTCTTGACCCTAAAACTCATAAAGAAATCACAGCTATTCGAAAAGAGATCAAAGCAAAAACTATTTTGCTTCAGTCTCTTCCTGATGATCACATGGATGACTTTTATCACCTGGATGATGCTAGAGAGATCTGGAACAGAATAAAAGCAAGGTTTGGTGGGAATGAGGAGTCAAAGAAAATGCGCAGATCCATGCTGAGAGATGAATTCACAGAATTCAAGATCTCGGAAACTGAAGGTATTCATCAAGGGTATGACAGGTTCCAAAAGATATTGAGCCAGTTGAATCAACTCAGGTCGAAACCTGACAATGGAGATATCAATGCAAGGTTTCTTAGAGCCTTACCCTACTCATGGAATCAGGTGGTAATCTCTCTTAAAGCAAAAGGTGGGCTTGACTATCTTAATTTTGATGATCTGTTTCATAAGCTCAAAACCTTTGAGCCTCATGTGAGAGGATACTCAAGTGATTCTTTTCCCACTCCTGCTAACTCTGCCTTTGTAAGTTCCATGGGATCTAGTCCCATGTCTTATGCTATTTGCCCAAGCTATACTGTGTCTTCTCAGCATACTCAACATACTTCTACTCCTGAACCAAAAGCCAAGTCTGGTATCATGGTAGAAGTTGTTCTTCACTCTTTTGTTGCTGATGTTGATCCACAACAACAACTTGCTTTTGATGACTTCAACCAGGTTGATAAACTTGACCTGGATGAAATGGATCTCAAATGAAAGATGGCCATGCTCACTCTCCGGGTTCACAAGTTTGAGAAGAAAGCTGGTCGAAAGTTTAACTACAACCCAAGAGAGCCAGCAAGGTTTGATAGAAGCAAGGTTAGATGCTATAACTGCCAGCAGCAAGGTCACTTTGCTAGGGAATGCCTTAACAAGAATGACCAGGAGAAGAACAGGTACTCAGCCTTCAAGATTCAGGAGGTGAAGGATGACAAGAAAGCTTTGGTGTCTGTTGACTCTATGGTCAACTAGAGTGATCATCAGAATGCTACCTGGAAACAACTGAATCTTCTACTGATGTGTTTGCAATGATTGCGGGGAATCTGTCTGATGCCGAGGAAGCAGAAGAGTTTGCTCTTATGGGCATCTCACCTCAGGTACAACATTATCCTCTTGGTTGTCATGATAAATATTTAGCATTGTTGTCTCAATATAATGAATTAAATGAACAAAATGATAAGTATTTTTAGAGGTTCAAGCATATAAGAATTCTTTAAAAACATTGGAACAACAAAAGTGGTGGCTTCAAGACACACAACGTGAAATGAAGATAAAATTAGAATTCTGAACATTGATTTAGAAAACACAACAAATATGCTTAAATACACTAAAAAGGTAAAAGATGACAGTATCAAGGATAAGCAAGACATGAAGGATAAATTAGATGCTACACTTTTAAGATTTGAAAAATGGCAAAATGCACCTAAGAATCTTTCAAAGCTAATTGATAGTAGCATGTCTGGTAGGACTAAGAGAGGATTAGGATTTGATAAATATATTGATTCAGAAGATGTGTTTGATTTATCTTTTTCAAGTGTCTTTGATCCTGACAAGGAGGAGGAGCGAAACCTAGCTACAATAGGTTTCAACCAGGTGCAGCAACACATGCTGTCCCTCCACCTCTTACAGGAACTTTTATGCCCATATCTAGGCATAATGACTTGGATGGATCACAGATGCATGAGTCCCCAAAAAGCTCTACTAATACTAATGACTTTGTCTGTTGTACTTTCAGTGACAAAGCCATTGACTCTGCATCATGTGGTTCAAGTGAAGAGTCAAGACCTACCAGATCCAAGACAAATGACCATGCTGCTACTAGTGCTAGGAAGAGTGAAGAGAGAGTTGTTTCTACTTCAACTGTGTCTAGTTCTAGTTTATTGAGTCCTAGGAATGCTGTTTCTCCTAGAGTTGTGTGTAATAAATTTAGCAGTAAGAAACAATGTCATTTGAATAAAAGATGTTTTGTTTGTGGCAGTACATTTCATTTGATTAAAGATTGTGATTTTTATGACCAACATCCTTCTGTTTATCAAGCATATCCTGCTCCTGGTCCACCAGGAGTTGCTCCATATTCTTCTAGAAGACTAAACCCTTGTGCCCAATCTTTTTCTTCTTCTAGAAGGAACTCTCCTTTAGCTTTTGATCATTGGAGAAACACTGGATTATTCCCTAATAGACCAACCAGCAACTATTTTCAGAACTTTAATCAGAATTATGCATTTAATTCAGACCAAATGTATTTTGGGTTGGGAAATTTAGGTACTGCTGTTAAGCCCTCAGCAGGTTGTTCTTGGTCAAACAATAACACCCATATGGTGAATAGGCAACCTAAGAATAATAGTGGATCTCATCAATCTTCTTGGCTATCTACTAAAGATCCACAAGGCAGGCTCAAACCTGAAAAAGTTTGGGTCCCCTTAAGACACTAACTTCTGCATATATCTTTTCTTGTTGTTGTAGGTTACTCCATACCAAGATCCTATTCTAGGGATAGTTGATAGTGGATGCTCTAGGAGCATGACAGGGAATAAAGGTCTTCTATCTAACTTTTTACCGTTTCAAGGCGGAAAGGTCTACTTTGGAGGTGGTGAAGGAAGGATCACTGGAAAAGGAGCGATTCAGACATCTAACCTTAATTTTGAGCAGGTCTACTATGTGGAAGCACTTCAACACTTCAAATTGATCTCTGTCTCTCAGATTTGTGACAAGAAGCAGTTTGTCCTCTTTACGGATACTGATGCACTGGTGTTATCCAAGGACTTTAAGCTCCCGGATGACTCACAAGTTCTACTCAGAATCCCTAGAAGACACAATCTTTATAGTATCAAGCTGAATGAAGTTAATCCTACTGGTCAACTAGCTTGTTTGGTTGCTAAAGCCTCAAAAGATGAAGCCACTAAATGGCACAGAAGGATGGGACATGTTAACTTCAAGACCATTCACAAATTAGCAAATATGAACTTGGTCTCTGGTTTACCTCCCAAAACTTTCAGAAATGACATCAATTGCCTTGTATGTAGCAAAGGCAAACAACATAAAGCATCCTTCAAGGACATTACTGCTCTCAGCCTTATAACTGAACCATTGCAGCCACTACACATGGATTTATTTGGTCCTACCTCCATTAGGAGCATTGACCACAAACAATATTGTCTTGTGGTAACTGATAGGTATAGCAGGTTCACGTGGGTTTTCTTCATGGCTGCCAAAAGTGAGACCTACTCAATTCTCAAGGACTTTATTACACTAATTGAGAATCAGCTGTCCAAGAAGGTTAAAGGTATCCGCTGTGATAATGGAACAGAATTCAAAAATGCAGACCTTATAGCACTTTGTAATTCTAAAGGTATCAAAAGAGATTATAGTGCATCAAGAACTCCTCAACAGAATGGTGTTGCAGAAAGGAAGAACAGGACTCTAATAAAAGATGCGAGAACAATGCTTGCAGACTCCAAGCTTCCAACCATGTTCTGGACAGAAGCTGTCAATACTGCAAGTTACGTCTTGAATAGAGTTTCTATTACCAATCCTCACAAGAAGACTCCCTATGAGCTACTCACAGCTAAAGTACCTAGCATTGCTCATTTGAAGCCATTTGGGTGTCTTGTCACCATTCTAAATACTAGTGATTATTTGGGGAAATTTGATGGCAAGGCAGATGAAGGATACATAGTGGGATATTCAGCTCACTCTCGGGCTTATCTGGTCTACAATTTCCAAGCCAAGCGAGTCATTGAAACTATTAATCTCAGGTATTTTGAGGAGAAGTCAAACATACAAGGCAAGGGTCCTGAATGGTATTTTGATCTTGATTATCTTAGTGATTTGTTGATGCAAAAGTTGGTTGATCCTTGCTAGACCCGAATTAGGCTTAATTCGGGTTGGCTGGGCTCCGGCTCCTGCACCAAGTGAATCGTTTGGTTGGGATCCTGCACACTAAACAGCACGCGTTAGACTTACCGTGGGAATGTTTCCCACGATTAGACTCCAGCGTGAGAGTAAGTAATCAATTTAGGGTTTATGTGAGTTTAGGATACAAGTCGTAATACCTTTGTGGAACCCTTGGGGGTTCCTTTTATAGGTAGTGGAACCCTAGTGGGCTGCCACTGATACTTTAGCCCCAAGGAAAAGATAACTATCAGAATTAGAATGATTGTTATCTTCTAATTTTGGTAGTGAATATCTTCTCCATTTGGGATGAAGATATTCCAGACAAAATATGATTCTGTCTAATCTTATGTCGGCCGCACCGGGCCGTGGGTCGTACACATGTGCGGTTACTGTTCACTCAAGCCCATAAGCCTGAATGACATTTATCCACCCATCTTTGATGGACCGGATACGGGTAGTACCCGTGGGCCGGGCTCATGACCCGGTTGGGGACTATACGTCATCATGTCCCCCCAGTCTAGTTGTTACAGTCGTAGACGTAACCTCTAGACTATCAAGGTGCTCTCCGGACATACAAAGGAAAGACAGGAAATGAGATATTGAAATTTTTGTTATCCTGGCCGCACGTGGCGACCCTTCGTGGGAATATTTAATGAATACTACCTCAGTCCGCACACAACGGCCGAGACAACTTAAATGTGACATTAAATACGGTCTTACGTAAGAGCCGCATAACCTGACAAGAATAAAAAACATTAATGATAGTCAACAATCCAGTCGCATGCCTGCAAAAGTGCATCATTAATGCCCACCCTTGAGCCACGCAAAACTGTTTAAGAAGTGACCCGTGGGTCCCCTCTGGCGTTGCAGAAATGTCAGAAACCCTATCTGTTGGATAGGCAAGGTGACTGACACGTGTCGAAGATCCAAGGTACCTCGAAAACCGAGGCAACCCTATATAAGAGTGGGTATGCGTGTTTGTTACACACACAACCCACTCCTTCTTCCGCCATTGTTAATCTCAAGCCTTTATCTCCCAAATTTTTTGCCTTCTTTTCCACGGATTTTCGTCGCCGCAGGTTAGATCATCACGCCCTTAAAGACCTTTTTATAAAAAATGGTAAAGGATAATCCCCTTATCACGGATGTCCTGAACGTGATGTCTGCGGAAAAATACCTCGACTTTCTGTCGAAGTATTATGTACCCGAAAGCGTACACCCCACCTATCCGGGTGATGGTGAAGCGATTACGGATGCACCGGCGGGGAAAGTAGGCATATATACACGCCTGTTTGACTCAGCCAACTACCGTATCCCGTTATCCAAGTTCTTGGTAGACCTTCTTTTGTATTATGACTTTCATATCACCCAGCTCCACTGCATAGGGGCGTGTAAAATCAACCAGTTTGAGATTACATGCCATACCTGCGGAGTAACCCCCACCGTGAACCTTTTTAGGGCTTTCTACTTTCCCCAGTTAGTGAACGGGTGGTTGTCGTTCAAGAAACGACCCGGGAATGCCCCGATGACATATAGGAAACCTCTTGAATCCCTTAAGAATTGGTACGACCATTACTTCTTTGTAGATGAGAAAGTATTCCCTACCCCCTTCGTACTTAAAACCAAAGCCCCAAAAGACTATCCGCCCAAATCCAAAGATTATAGTAGCCGGGACCTGAAAATACTAGATACCCATCGCACAGAATTCCATAGAGGGTTGCCGGAACACTTTCTGTGCTTAGTAGGGATAAGCCGCCGTTACTTTGGGAGGGATGACCTATACCCGTGCTTCTTAACAGAACAGGGAGAGGGTAGGTCCTATACATATGTTTGTAGATTTGATTTGTCGCACATGTGTATAACTTTATTAACCCATATACTTGTAAAAAATTGATTGCAGAAATGAACCTTCACGGACTAATTCGCCAAGGCGACCCCATGAAGGTGGCGGAAGGATTCCGGCCATTGAAGCCAAATGAGCGCCCCTTGCTAGAAGCTCTTGTCGATCGTACAATACCGCTAGAGGAGACATCCGAGCCTAGGTCGGACGAAGAAGAGCCTGTCATTGAGAAATCCCCATTGGATTTCCACAATGAAGACGGCGAAGACCCATTGCTAGAGGGGGGCCCCATGAATCAAGAAGAAGAGCATGACCCCAATGAAGACACCACGCAGGCTTCCGGGTCCACCCCACTTACCTCTAGAAAGAGGAAGACAACCAGGCGGGTAGCGAAGAAAATTGGGGAAGATGCCGGAGTCGCAAATGCTCCCCCCAAGAAGCTGCGGAAAGACCACCCACAATACCAAGAAGGAAGTGGCACCACAACTGTCCAGGCTTATTCCACCCCGGACATGGGAGGGCCAGTTCTGCGAGTCGCCCCTGTGAGTGCCGTAGCTCCTACCAGCCCAGACCCTGTCATTGGCACCCCGTAAGTACCCCTCCGTAAGTATGATTCATATCTTTGTATGATGTATAGACTAATTATTGTCACGTGTAAATAACAGGACTAATCCAACAGCCGCAATGCAAGGGGAAGAAGTGGGGAGAAATCCATCCCCCGCACCAACCAACAAGCCTCCATCACCTGCTACCACACGTGCCAAGGAACCGCGCCCCGAGGGGCCAAAAGAAAGCTTGCGCTTAGCATGGAACTTATCAAGTTTGACACGGCTGGAGGCTGAATCCGAGTGTTCAGAATTTATCGAACACATCACCCCGCCTACCCTCGCACAAGATTTAGATGAACTAGATCATGAGGCCCTTATTGAGTAGTTTGACGTATCATCCGCACATCAGGTGACGGTGGGTGCCGCGTTAAGACGCCGTCTGATCCAGGCCCTCACTAATATGAGTCGTGCTGACAAGAGGATAGCCCGCCGTGAGGCGATGGTCGTGAAGAACGAGAAGACCATCGCATCCTTGCAGGCGGCACTATTGACCGCCGAGGCAACGGTGAAGGAGCAGGCACATCAAGCCGACGCCAGAGAGAAGCGTATTGCTGAGTTGGAGGCCCTCGTAGCCGCATCAAATGAGAAGGTAAACTTTCAGAAATGTTGTACATACACTCCTACTTTTTGTATGCATGTAGCCCAAAAAGTATATATCCTTGTAATAACTCCAAATTTCATACGCAGGTGTCTGCGGCTGAGGCTGCTACTAAGGCGGTGACCGTGCAATCTTTCAGCATTGCCCAGGAGCGTGACGTACTAAAGGAAGAATTGATGCAGACCCAAACCAATCTTGAAAATCAAGTTGCCTCAGCTGATGAAGAGTTAAGCAAGGTGGTTGTAAGCTGCGCGGAGAGAGTATGCCCCCTCTACTAACCGCTACAGCCGGTCGTAGGTGGATTATCAGGCAAGGACTACGGCTTGTTGTAAGTGGGGCTCTGAACGCTCCACACCTACTGCAGGCGTTTGCTGGGGTTGTATCCGATGGGATCGACCGTGGTAGGCATGAAGGCCTAGTCAAAGCTGCGGAGATGATCGCAAAAAATGAAGATATCACACAGCATCCATATCACAACCCCTCCGTAGCGGGTAAGATGACTGCATCCATGGATGCCTTGGCAGAACTCCAACACCCCCTCCTAGACGAGCTTGAGGCCATGAAAGATGCTCCAAACGAAACAATAATGTCCCGGCTGAGTGCTGATCCTATTCCCTTGACGTTGGCCACTTACGATTCCGCATCCAAAGCCATGAAAGGCGAGAAGCCGCTTGGAGAAGCTCTAGATGCTATCGCAGTCAAAGCCCGGGACGGGAAGGATGCTCGTGGGGAGGCCCTTCGTGCTTTAATTGAGGAAGGGAAGAAGGATTTAGGGGAATTCCTACCCCCTTGTAACTTATCTATTGTAAACACTTGTGATTATATTCGTCCGTGTATGTACACGGCTAAGACATATTTGTAGTAATTTGTCTTTTTATTTAGAAGTCCGTGATGACCACGGCCATTTTGTTTATATATATCGGAAACTTGTGTATTTTGACTTGTGTTTAAATATTGTAGCACAATACTGCATGATCTATCACGTCTTACACACAAGGAAAGAAAATACATACAAGTCTATAATTTACTAGACATGCGACGTGCGTCTTTGCTATGCGGAGCACCGTGTGGCTATGACATATGAGACTTACTCCAACGTCTTGTGAGTAAGGTGTCTAGTAAGGACACATGATCCGTGCGGCTGGGGTTGCATCCCTCTTACGCGGCAAGTTGAATCAGTAGGTTCACTTAATCCTCTTACCCCACCTGGAGGCGTCTAGTACATGTACAGTAATTTTGGAAGAATGCATATGAATAAAACATAACATATTATAATATAAGTAAAATTCATACGACTAACGAAAAATCTAAAAAACGATTTGCACGAAACAGGCCGTGGAGCTAGCTAGGCACCACGACATTTTATTAGAACGTTTACACTTTTGTTTGAACAATAATGACAAGTCCTAAAAAACAAGAAAAGAATCTAAACAAACATAATAAAAACAAAACAGATAAGACCGCATGGTTCTTTATTAAGACCGCATATAGCGAAGTACCCATGCAGAAGCTGTAGCTTTCAGAGATAGCACCTTTTGAGATTGGAAATATTCCATGTGCGCTCTAGGTCGCGGCCATCCATGTCACGTAGCTTGTACGCGCCTCGTCCCAAGGCGTCAGTGACTTCATATGGTCCTTCCCACTTAGGGCCCATCTTTCCTGTGTTCTCCGCTCGACTTGCTTCGTTAGCACGATAGACGTAGTCTCCCGGTCGAAAAGAAACACCTTTGACCTTGGCGTCGTAATGAGCCTTCATATTAGCCTTGGACTTAGCTTCATTGATGGCTGCTAATTCCCTTTTTTCTTCCAACAGATCCAGGTTTATTCGCAGTTGTTCATCGTTCGTGACGACATTAACCTCCGTCGTGCGGATGGTAGGCATTCCTATTTCTGCTGGTATAACAGCTTCAGTGCCGTAAGCCAATGCAAATGGAGTATCTCCGTTGGCTGTTTTGATCATAGTTCTGTGCGCCCATAGCACATGTGGTAACTCATCGACCCATTTACCACTTCGTTCATCCAGACGCGCCTTGATGCCATTCCCCAAGCTTCTATTAGCTCGTTCGACGAGGCCGTTTGTCTGCGGATGCTTAACAGATGCGAAGCGACGCCTGATGTTTAATGATGCACACCAATCTTTGAACGGGTTGTCCGTGAACTGCTTGCCATTATCCGAGATGATTTCTCCTGGTAAACCAAAACGGCACACAATATGTTCCTAAACAAACTTCTTAACTTGTTTGCCCGTGATAGACTTGACTGCCTTGGCCTCTATCCATCGTGTGAAGTAGTCCATTGCAACAATCAAGAATTTAACTCCCCCCGCAGCTACAAGAAATGGTCCTGCAATGTCAATTCCCCACTTATAGAATGGTCATGGGGACGTGATAGGTGTAAGCTCCTGCTGCGGGTGTCGCGGTACTGGCCTGTGCACTTGGCAACCACTACACTTGCGAATCATGTCGCGCGCGTCTCTGTGCATGGTGGGCCAATAATATCCTGTTCGTAAGGCTCTGGCTACCATGGATCGTGGACCTGCATGCATGCCGCACAACCCTTCGTGTATGTCACTGATTACGTAAGCGACCTGACTTGGTCCAACACACCGCAACCACGGCTGCAAGAAGGAGCGTTTGTAAAGGATGCCCTCTCGCAGTTCGAAATGCTGTGCTTTCCTTCTTACTCGCCGTGCTACTTTTTCCTCGTCTGGAAGGGTCTCACTAGTCAGATAGTTGATAATTGGGGTCATCCATGTAGGTCCATCCTCTTCAACTATAGCAGCAACCTCCCCTTCCGTTATAGATTTCTCCTTGAGTATTTCCACCAAGACTTGTTTAGATAAGTGAGTGAAGCTTGTGGATGCGATCTTGCTAAGAGCGTCCGCCTTCTTATTCTCGCCCCTTGGTACCTGCTTGATGGAAAACTTAGTGAAAGTCGCGATTAGCGACTTGACTTTTTCCAAGTACCTGACCATGTTGTCCTCTTTAGCCACATACCCACCTAGAATATGGTTCGCTACAAGCCGTGAGTCCACGTAGGCCTCAAGGTTGCGGACTCCCATTCTAGCGGCGATTTTTAAACCCGCAATTAATGCTTCATATTCCGCTGCGTTGTTGGTGGCCGTGAACTCAAAACAGAGGGCGTACGTGAATTCCATTCCTTCTGGATTTGTGAGGATGAGACCTGCTCCGGACCCGTCCGTACACGAAGATCCATCCGTGAATAACACCCATGGTTCTGTTGGGATTTCGTCTTGCTTGATGATTGGCCCTTCCTCATCCGGTTTTTCGATCAGGAAATCTGCCAAGATCTGGCCTTTAACAGCCGTCCTTGGCCTGTAAGATATATTGTGCTCCCCCAATAGGATGCTCCACTTCTGTAGCCTCCCTGCCACATCTGGTCTAGAAATAACCTGCTTGATTGGCTGATCCGTAATGACTACAATTGGGTGCGCCTGAAAGTACCGGCGCAACCGCTTTGTAGCGAACACTAGTGCTAACACCAATTTTTCCATGGAGGAATAATTCAGCTCCGGCCCTTGTAGTGTTCTACTTATAAAGTAGACCGGAGTTTGTACTGTATCTCTATCCGTCATAAGTACCGCGCTTATTGCGCCATGAGTAGCTGAGAGATACATAATGAGTTCCTCCTTTGGCCGGGGAGCTACTAGCATAGGGAGGGATGTAAGATGCCGCTTGAGTTGGCCGAAGGCTTCCTCGGCTTCCTTCGTCCACCGGAAGTCTCCCTTTCTAATGCACTTCTTGAGTGTCTTAAATAGGGGTAATGACTTCTCTGCGGATTTAGATAGGAACCTATTCAGTCCGGCTAGCTTCCCATTTAAGGATTGCACCTCCTTTCGTGTCTGCGGGGACGGTAGTTTTATCACTGCGTCCGTCTTCTCTGGGCAAGGTTTGATTCCGTTTGGATCAATCAAATATCCGAGGAACATCCCCTCAGTTGCTCCAAACGTACATTTTTTGGATTTAACTTCATGTGAATCCTTCTCAGAGTGTCGAATGTCTCTTGGACATCTCGGAGGAGTGCCTCCTCCGTGTGACTTTTTATCACCAAGTCATCAACATAGACTTCCAAGTTGCGGCCTATCTGTGATTCAAAAGCTTTGTCCACCAACCGCTGATATGTAGCACCGGCGTTCTTCAGTCCAAACGGCATTTTCGTATAGCAATACACGCCCTGGCTCGTATGGAACGCCGTTTTTTCTGCATCCTCCTCCGCCATCTGGATTTGATGATACCCTTTATACGCGTCCAAAAAGCATTTGAAAGGATACCCACATAGGGACTCCACCTTCCAGTCGATTTCCGGTAACGGGTAACAATCCTGTGGGCAGGCCTTGTTAAGATCCGTAAAATCCACACACATGCGCCAACTTCCGTCATGCTTCTTGACCATGACCGGATTGGACAACCACTTGTGGTAGTATACCTCGCGCATGATGCATGCATCCACTAGTTTCCGTACTTCCTCTAATATTACTTGGCTGCGCTCAGGCGCCTGGCCGCGCTTCTTTTGCTTGATGGGTTGGTACCCTTGGCGGATCTGGAGCTTATGCTCTGCTATCGCACGTGGCACTCCTGTCATATGCTTTGGCTCCCATGCGAATATGTCTAGGTTTGCACTTAAAAGAGAGCACATGGCCCTTTTACCTCTATCCGAGAGTGCCCCTCCTATGGATACCTCTTGTTCCGGATAGTCAGGGTGAATGGCCACCTTCCAATTGGGAGGTGGTGATCCATTTTTGGGTGGAACAGGTGGAGCCGGTGTTGTCACGGTGTGACACTCGGATGCCGGTACAATTGTGTTGTAAATGGTAACAATTCCCCCTTCCACGGGGAATCTGATCATCCCGTGTGCCGTAGAGGGTACCGCCCGTATAGCCAAAATGCCTGGTCTGCCTATGATTCCATTATACGGAGAGTGTGAGCGTATCACCATGAAGTTCATCCACGCCGTAGTGGAATGTTCCTCATTCCCAATGGTCACAAGCAAACGTAATTGCCCTATCGGCCAGATAGTGTCTCCGCTAAAGCCAGTAAGCGGCGACGTGGCCGGTACTAATTGGCTTCTTATTTCTGGGCATAACTGCACGAAACAGTGTTCATATAGTACCTCTGCTGACGATCCTCCATCCACATACATGCGACGAACATTATGTGTTCCAATGCTTATCACAATAGTGAGAGGTGCATCAATCACATCGCTTGCTGTGATGGGAGGGAATGAGATTTCCCTGCCGCGTGAAAATTTTTGGCCAACTTTCTGCCTCGTGCGGCGCTGTCTGGATTGAATCATGTATATGGTCGAAGGTTTGTCCTTTTGGGGATCCTTCTTATCATATTTCTTGTTATTGTCTTTTCCATCCTTCCAATCCTTAACTAGGTGCTTGAGTTTGCCTGATTTGATCAGCGACTCAATGTGCTTCTTGAGCTGGATGCACTCCTCCGTGCCGTGACCTTTGTCATTATGGAACTCGCAGAAGCGACTTCCTTGCCAACGTTCCGGCGGAGTGGTCATTGGGGGAGGCCTTGGGAAGTTCGCCCCTTCCGTCAGCAAGATCTCCCGGTAGGACATCTTTAGGGGGGTGAACTTATCGTCCTACCGTCCTCCTTTGCTTTGGCTCTTATAGTCTGAGCCCTTGTTATTGTTCTGATTGCCTTGACCGCCCGATTGCCTCCGGGACTGATCATTTGACCGGTACCCATTTCCTCGGGATGGGTAGGCCGCGGCAACAGCTGTTTCTCCTTCTATGAAATTTCTGACCCTTTCCATGAGGTCATCATATCTCTCTGGACGCTTGTCATTGAGGCGCCTGATCAATTCTCTGTCTGTTATGGCGTGCATGTAGTCAGAGATCTTCAGGAGCTCCGGCATGGTTCTCGTGCGCGTGCACTCATCATTGAAGCGTTTAGTGAAGGCTTCTGTGGACTCCCCCGGCCGTTGCTTGACAGTTGCCAATGAGACTGGATCCCTATTATACTTCTTCCTTTGAGTATAATTATTCTCAAAGGCAGTGCGTAGTTCCGTGAAACTGTCAATGCTCCGTGGAGGGAGTGCCTCAAACCAGTCGCGGGCATTTCCGATCAAGGTCGAATTGAACATTTGGCACCATATAGGCATGGGCCATCGCTCAATTTTAGCCTGTGTATCAAATATTTTAAGGTGATCGACCGGATCACCGGACCCATCATAAGTCTTGATACACGCCGGCATGCGACGCTTGGTGTTCTCAGAATAGTTCCTTATGCGGAGGGTGAACGGGTCTTCCCTGGGATCCGCCCATGGCCGGGTAAGCCTAGGGTCATCCCATGGTTCACACCATGGATGCGAAAGATCCTCCACTTCTGCCTCTCGATAGTAAGGACCATCATAATACCCATCATTGTTTGGTGGTGGTGGAGGGGTGCGCCTATGTCGGCGACGCTTAGGCGGATGGTCATCTGAGTCCTCTCCGGACGGGTCCGGGGACGGCGGTGGTGCCCCATCCTTTGCATAGGGACCACTTTTTTGGGATGAACCAGGAGCCTTTTTCCCAGTGTTCATCCTGTCCCACACACTCGGGCGACGTGTGGTCCTGGCCAGCTCTCGATCTGGTCGCTCGGGTGAGCCATCCGACCTTTCTCCTTCTCGAGACTGCGTTAATTCCTGTATAAGGCGGTCTCCTATGCGCTCAAACACATTCCGGGGTTGAGGGGTTTCCTCAAAGGTACCCTGCTCCTCAGGCCGAACTCTCCTTTTCCTCTGAATTTGGGAGGAGGTGGTTGGTCCGGTGTCACCAAAGTTGAGTCTGGCTTGGAGGTTCCTCCCCAGATTCAACCTTGATGCGATCCTTGGGACTATCCTTTCGAAGTTCTGCGTGAGAACTCGAGTAAGATCCTCCTCACTGAGTGGTAGGACTTCCACTTCTTCCTCCGTCGAGGGTCTGCGCGGTTCCTTGTTAGGAGGGTTTGGCGCACTTCCCGGATCAGGGTTGTCCAGGGTTGAAGTAGGCGGGGGTGTCATCGAGATCGTGCTCGTCACCCCCACGGACTGAAAACCGCTACGGTTACCCGGCCCGCCAGCGAGGCGACTAGGTGACTGGTTGGGGATGAGAATCCCTTCCCCTTGGGACTTCCGGTTCCCGGGATTCACGTTCCTGGGGTTAGCTTGCGGATGCCCCTTCATCATTGGAAATTCGAGATGAGGTTTTGTTCTAGCTTAGTGTTATGGGTCCCACGGATGGCGCCAACTTGTTGATGCAAAAGTTGGTTGATCCTTGCTAGACTCGAATTAGGCTTAATTCGGGTTGGCTGGGCTCCGGCTCCTGCACCAAGTGAATCGTTTGGTTGGGATCCTGCACACTAAACAGCATGCGTTAGACTTACCGTGGGAATGTTTCCCACGATTAGACTCCGGCGTGAGAGTAAGTAATCAATTTAGGGTTTATGTGAGTTTAGGATACAAGTCGTAATACCTTTGTGGAACCCTTGGGGGTTCCTTTTATAGGTAGTGGAACCCTAGTGGGCTGCCACTGATACTTTAGCCCCAAGGAAAAGATAACTATCAGAATTAGAATGATTGTTATCTTCTAATTTTGGTAGTGAATATCTTCTCCATTTGGGATGAAGATATTCCAGACAGAATATGATTCTGTCTAATCTTATGTCGGCCGCACCGGGCCGTGGGCCGCACACATGTGCGGTTACTGTTCACTCAAGCCCATAAGCCTGAATGACATTTATCCACCCATCTGTGATGGACCGGATACGGGTAGTACCCGTGGGCCGGGCTCATGACCCGGTTGGGGACTATACGTCATCATGATTCATTGGGATATTTTCGTTTCAAAACTAACCAAAATGCAGGTCCACAAGTGTTTGTAACTTCTAGTGCAGGTGCTCATTCTAGTTTTTCGGACTCAGATGAGGATGATGATATTTTTGTTGTTCCATCCTATTCCACCACAGTCTCTCCAAATGCCAATGCTACTCCTAGTGATGCTTCTCCATCAGACATTTTGGACTCACAAGGAGCTCTTGACACATTGCTCAAGCAACAACAAGATGCTACTACAACAGCTGCTCAAGGAGGTTTTGAGTTTCCTTTGAGTACCCCTGTTGTCGATGCTACTCCTAGTACTCCTGATGTTACTCTTGGTGCAACTTTAACACCTACTGGTAGTCCGGTTAGTGATCCCACTTCCTCAACTAGATTCTCTGGTCCTTCTGACCTGGGAAACTATCTAAAGAAGACTTCTACTAAGCTGGATGATATTCATAAGCAACCAATAGATGGCATTTTCGACTCTACTTCATATGATGATGACATTGTTGGGGTCTCAATAACTTGGCACCAGATGTGGATGTAGCTTCTAATCAAGTTTTGCGGACGCATAAAGACCATCATACTACTCAAATCATTGGAGATCCTGGTTCTACTGTCAAGACTCGCAGAATGCATAAGAAAGCAACGTCTGATCATCATGCTCTTGTGAACTATATTGAAGACCAAAAGCGTTATAATCACACGGACTTTTAACACTATTTGTTTGCTTGCTTTCTTTCACAAGTGGAACCTAGATCAGTCTCTCATGCTCTTGAGGATCAAAGTTGGGTGGAGGCTATGCAGGAGGAGATGCAGCAGTTCTTGTTTCAGAATGTTTGGATCCTAGTTGACTTGCCAGATGGAAAGACAGCAATTGGTACCAAATGGATTCTCAAAAACAAGAAAGATGCAAGGGTTATTGTGGTGAGAAATAAGGCTAGGTTGGTTGCACAAGGTCACACACAACTTGAAGGCATTGACTATACTGAAGTTTTTGCTCTTGTTGCTAGGATTGAGGCCATTCGTCTGTTTTTGGCTTTTGCTTCTTATGTTGGCTTTACGGTTTTTCAGATGGATGTCAAGAGTGCATTTCTCTATGGGAAGATTGATGAGGAAGTTTATGTCACTCAACCTAAAGGCTTTGTGGATCCACTTCATCCCAAGAAAGTTTACAAGGTGGTCAAAGCTCTATATGGACTTCATCAGGCTCCTAGATCTTGGTATGAGCGTCTTTCTACTTTCTTGTTGAAACATGGCTATAGAAGATGCACGATTGACAAAACACTATTTCTTAAGATGAATACCAAGGACATCATCCTATTTCAAGTGTATGTGGACGATATTATCTTTGGTTCTACTAAGAAGGAATGGTGTGATGAGTTTGAACAACTGATGAAGGGCGAATTCCAGATGAGTGCTATGGGAGAAATTACGTTTTTCCTTGGTCTTCAAGTCAAGCAACGGTTGGATGGAATCTTCATAAGTCAAGACAAGTATGTTCATGAGATCCTTCAGAAGTTTGATATGGACCCTCTTAGATCTGCAGCAACACCTTATGAAGTAACTAAAGTCAAACTCAAGAATGAGCCAGATCCTCTGGTAAATGTTCACATGTACAGGTCAATGATTGGCTCATTCATGTATTTGACTGCATCTCGACCGGATATTATGTTTGCAGTAAGTGCTTGCTCTAGAGGTCAGGTGGCTCCAACCGTTTCTAACTTGAATGCAGTCAAGAAAATTTTCAAGTATATTGACTATTGCAATGCCCTCATGCAATGCATTAATTTCAAAGCACAGTTTACATTTCTCATCATAAATAACCCACCTTGGTCTTTATTAAATACTAAACTTTAAGGAAACTAAAAAGATAGAAATATGTACAAAACAAGTAAAGAAATCAAAGACTTACATTGGGGTTTTGGTTGTCATGAATGTTCATCATCCTCAAGTTTCACGTTCCCCATACCAAGCTTAAAAACGAGATCAATGTTATTATAAGTTAGCAAACTAACACAAATTCATGTGGCCCAATTATTCACTTAGACTCCCTTATTCCTAGGTGTATCTCTTATATTTTATTATTGTCTTGAATGATCACGAGGATGCATTGTTGACTTATTTCGATAGTTATTTAGCTGAAAATAAAGTAGGATGATTTAATCAATAGTTAGCTAAAGGACAAAATCTTTTAAAACTGCTTATCGGGACCTCATAAAGTTCATATCTTGGCATAACTCGCTTCACGATTTGAGACCTTTCTAGGACCGATATTTGGCAGTGACTTCATACATCGAATCTTTAGAGACGTTCTTGAAATTACGGTCTTCTCTTCATAATAGAAATTTCTTCACTTGAAGTTTTTGATAGATTCTTCATACTTGGACCACGACTTCTTCATTTTTCTCCAATCTTTATTTTGGACTTTGATATACAACGATCCGCCTCCTTTTAGGACTTGGATCTATTTATCCTTATACCTTGCTAGGGTCTTTTTGGATAGACTTCTCCATGATCTTTAGGGGAGTATTTGCTTTTCGTCGTGTGTCTCGATCCTTCATATTGATTTTTGATAAATGATTCTTCACATCACTTTTGGATCTTTAGAAACAAAATGTAGCCCTCGTGCCTTGTTAGGACCTTTTCGGACTCGCCAATCTTCGCATCCCGCTTCAATAAGTTATGCCTTGGATATGTACTCTAATTAATACCGAGCAACTTTTAAACGATCTTGTGCTAGAAGCTAAGTAACTTTTCAAATCGTACAACCTTATTTATTGCAATTAAAATTATTAGCAAGCGATGGGAGAAAAAGATTATAATCAACTCACATAAATTCATGAAAGAATACCAAACTTATAATTGACTCTATCATCTCTCGCTCTCCAAAATTTAAAATCTCAAGGAATGAGACTCGTGGATGCTTAGCTAATTAAATCAATGTTTTGGGTTTTCAAGTCATCTATAGGATCTTGCAAATTCTTAGACTCTTTCAAGTTTAGAATTCGCATTTTAAAGTTCCCTTGATAAACGACTTTCTAGGATCAATTATAGGAACTTGCGAAAAGTTCTTGTTCTTAACCCGTGAGAGTTAAGACTTTCGCGTTTTAAAGTTCCCTATATAAAAGCCTAGCAAAACTTGACTTAAACACGTTAAAGATACTAGCTAGAGTAAACTTAGATAAGTAAACTCGGGTTGAGTCAAAATATTCACGACTTTGAAAAATTTAAAACCACTTTATTAAACTTTTATTTTAGCAAGGAAAGTAAATAACGAAAACAAAGGAAAATACTACTAGGCCAAAATAGATTAAAAATTTTGAAAAATGTCGAAAATTAAATTTTCCGGTTAAAATGAGAACAAATACAAGGAAAAGCCCACTTACTTCGATAGAAGTCCCCCTACACTTGATATAAACATTGTCCTCAATGTTTAAGCATGTGGGAGTAAACTCCCTTACACTTAGGACATTGAGCACTTTGTTTAAATCTTGCTAAGGGAAGGACAACTATAGTGATTCCTATTTTAATATTGGAAAATATAAAATAGTGAATCAAAAGAGTTTAGGATAGAACCGGGAAGACGGGTACACGGAATCATGGGTCGTCAAAAGTCATCAAGAATGTATCTTTGAAAGCTCGAATCCATGCACATGATAAGAAAGAAAACAACAAAAACATACGAGGGTCTCCCATACACTTATTATAAAAACAGATAAAGATAGATAGATAATCGGGTTGCCTCCCCAAAAGCGCTTGTTTTTGTTAACCGAGTCACGAGCCTGACTCGTCCCCGAATTAAATGGTCCATGGGGAAGCCTCGAATGTAATACCGGGATCAAAGACCTTGTCCTCGTTCCCGGAGGAAAATAAAACAGGAGAGGCCGGAGGATAAGTCTTAAAGGGTAGAAAGGTCCTTTCAACATACGAAAAGTATGTGAAATCATGATCCACGGGAGGTGGGGTGGGTAAAGTAAGCAAATTGTCATCCCCCAAAGACAATTGATTATCACTAAGCGGCCAAGCCGTAAAGGTGTCAATCATGAAATTGTCAATGTCACCCCCCGGTTCAAAGCACTCATCCTCCGTAATGGTGTCTAAAGGAGTGGATGAAAGGTGCTCGGGAGGGGGACTTGGGACAATATCTTCATGCAGCAAATTATCAAAAATAATATCCCCCTCCGTATCATCATCATCAATACCCGGAGGTATTGTGAGAATGTCGATTTCCTCCATAGCTGAATCATTATTCTCAACTGAAGTAATAGACGGAGGTAAAGACGCAGAAATAGGAGCAGAATTCAACGCTTCAATTTTATCAATAAGAAGATGAGCTTTCAGTAATTTGTCGCGAAGAATAACGTCTTCCACCTCATCTACAAGACCAAGTTCAGTGGTGAACTTCTCGTAAGTCGGAGGCAATAAATCAACATCGCCCTCATCGCCCGGAGGAGATTGAGAAATTTCAAAGGTGAAATTCTCATAGCAAGGAGAAAATCATCATTAAGAGCGACCTCGTCCGTAAGCTCAGCAAAAGTAGGGACATCACAAACCTCATCAAAGAATTTATCAAGACCAAAATCACTAATCTCACTCAATGTATCACTATCCTTAGACGCATTAGGGATATCAAGAGCAGGAGTAGTAATCTCAGAAGATGGGTTGAGATCATAGATATCATCCTCGTCATCATCATAATAGTAGTATGGACGCACAAGAGGAGGAGTATAATCACTAACATTAGATACTTGTTCTTGTTGCTGTCGCTTTTCCTCCACCCTTGCTTCGCGTATGCTAGCTAATTCTTGTTGAACGTATTGAAGTGTATTCAAAAAATTGGCTCGTTCTTCTTCACACATTCCAACAGAAGGTTAATGATCGAGGGTGTATTGTGGGGGCTCAAAATTGTGAAAACCAGAATTATAGCACGGATGTGGTCCGTCATAAATCATTGGTTGAAAAGAAGTAGAACACGGGTTTGGCTCATAATAATTCATCGGCTGACAATAAGAAGTATCGTGAGGGACCCCACAATAATTGCAACACGGGTATTGAGAATAACCCGGTGCATTTGGCATATAGCTATGACCATTGTCATAATTGGAACCCAGTTCTTGCTCGCCATGAGGCGGGTATCGAATTGGACACGAAACATGCCAATGAGAATCGCTTCCACAATATATGCAAGGGAGGAGAGTAGGTGGATTAGAAGAAAAGGATGAATTAGTCGAATTGCACGATGGACAAAATCCAAATAGTGAATCGGTTGAAATGGGTGGAAGATCTTTTCCGCATTGCTCGCATGAACACCATTGACATGATTCGCACCCATATAATCGTCTCCCACACCCTACGCAATGGACATAAGAATCCATGAAGAATTAAAAATTACAGGGGTTGAGAAAAAGAATTAAACACAATAGAGGGTGAAGAGGAATGTTTTTGGTGCAAAACTCTTGGAAAAAAGAAATGCTTTTTATGATTTTTTAAATGTTTTTGGGATTTTTGAATTTTTTTTATTTTTTTGGATTTTTGAAAATTTTTTACACGAAAAATAATGTTCACGAGTGAACGGATCCCAAAATCCAACGCGTCTCTCACAATAAACCGTTAATCTTCACGAAAAGAGCCGGCAGCGGCGCCATTTGATAGTGGGATTTTACTAGGTTGAAAATTTGTTCGTCTCGATTTAATTCGAATTGATTTCCGGTTCAAAGTGCAACTCAATTGTTTTTGGTGAATAAAAAGAGAAGTTTGATTATCTATTTCTAAGTAAAAAGGTAAAAGCGAAACGTAATAAAAATAAACTAAAAACAATTAAGTAATAATAACGAAACAATATAAATAATAAAACGTGAATTAAAGCAAAACAATTCATAAAAATAAAACTAAACGAAGAAATTAACTATCGACTCGAAAATAAAGTTTACTTAATGAAAAAGGAGAGAATAAAACTAAGTGGGTACTTTAAAGTTAAACGAGGAAAAACCTAAAGCGGGTACTAAATAAAAGATAAAACTTGAACTTTACGAAAAAATATTAATTTTAAAATTAGACGAAAAATATAACTAAAAATACGTAACTTTCAGAAATAAAATCGGAACAACTTTCAGATTAAACTAAACAATTACGGAACAAAATAATAAATAAACAAGCTAGCAGGCAGCTAGCAACCTACTAGCTCAATTTCTGGCGGGAAAGAAAATAACCTAGCAAGTAGGCATGTCATTTCATTCTACCATCGGAATGTTTATGTGTTATATGTATCGGAATGTTTATATAACAACTGAACCATCGGAATGTTAATTAAGAAATGTATCGGAATGTTTAATAAAAAGAGTCGGAATATTTAATATAAATATGTGTCGGAATATTGTATAAAAAGAAAAGTATCGGAATATTATATCAAAATTCTATCGGAATATGTAAGTCAAAATTTGGTCAGCATTTCGTCACAATAAGCCGTATACCCTATTGCAAAGTACAATGCCAGGGGCGATCGCAGCCTACGATCGGAATAAGTGATCAGAAAAACTATCACAATAAGCTGTCACAATGTAGAAACCCTATTGTGATGGAAAAATCACAATATTCGGATGGATGAGCATAAGCTAATAAACCAATAAGCACTTCTAAAAAGAACAATTAAGAAAAACTTTACCAACTCAATAAGCACAAATTTGAAAACTTTTGAAATACTAAATATGCAAACTTTATAAAACAAACTTTAAAAAGACTAAACTTTTTTAAGAAAACTAAAAAGTAAATAAGCTAAACACAAAATTAAGCCAATAAGCATGTCAAGCTCAAAGATCAACTCGTATTAAAACTTATAGATGAATAAAAAGATAAACTTTTTAATCAATCAAACATCAAGATTAAACAAAATCAAAAATTATTTCGAATCAAACATAATTAAAAAGATCAAGAAAGGTAGAAGAACATGATTGTAAAAAGCTTGAAATAAGATTAAGATTAAAGATTCAAAAGTAAAAGATTAAAGATTAAGAAAACTTGAAAGAAAAACTTAAGAACATGAAATAAATCTAGAGAGAGAAAGTAAAACTACACTACTCCTAATCTAAACTAACTAACTAACACCCTCCTAATGTGTCATTAGGAGGGTATATATAGGAAGTGGGGAGTGCATGTATTGCTTCCTTCTTTCTTTCTCTTTCTCGTTCTCGTCTTTTAATTCTTTGTCTTTCTCGACGTCGTCTCGGGATTTGTCGATATAAATTGAACTTGTCTTATAATTTCTTCAATAATTAGACTTGAGTTCTTCGACTTCATAAAACTTCCCTCTTTAGACTTTTTCTTCGATAAATCTTCAGAATAGGCCTTGGACTTCCGTTCTTTTTGCACTCTTGATCTTTTGACTTCGTCTTTTCTCGTTTTCTTCGATAAAAGCCCGTGAAAGCCCGTGTTTTCTCTCTTTTTCATCTTTTGGTCCTAAAACACAATAAAAACACAAACCACACATAATTCTGACATTTACGACATAAAATACACGTGTTGTCTTGGTTATTATTATAATTAAGTGGTAAAAGGATGGGTGTTTTCACACCTATCATATATCAAGGCTCAACCCAAGCTAGGCTTGTGGTATCCTAGAGAATCACCTTTTGTTCTTGAATCCTATAGTGATAGTGACTATGCAGGCGCTAATAATGACAGAAAGTCTACTACTGATGGTTGTCAGTTTTTGGGTCGAAGGCTTATCTCATGGCAATGTAAGAAACAGACGATAGTAGCTACTTCTTCAACAGAAGCTCAATACGTAGATGCTGCTAGTTGTTGTGGACAAGTCTTATGGATACAAAATCAGATGTTGGATTATGGTTTCAACTTTATGAATACCAAAGTTTTCATTGACAATCAAAGCACTATCTGCATTGTGAAGAATCCTGTTTTTCATCAACGAACAAAACATATTGAAATCAGGCACCACTTTATACGGGATGCCAATGAGAAGAAGTTGATACAGGTTCTTAAAGTACATACGGATGATAATGTTGCTGATTTATTGACTAAAGCCTTTGATGGTCCGCGGTTCAATCACTTGGTGGTTCACATTGGAATGGTCAATCCTTGAGGTCTAGGATTGAGGGGAGGCTAAGCCTACAGGGAGGCTTAGTGTACATATTATATTGCACAGACTAACACATGGTAGTTTCTAACAATAGATTTCATGGGTATTTGTGGTGTGTGCTACTTCTAGTGGAGGATTTTGTTCACTTCTAGTGGTTGTATTTAGCTTCTAGTGGATACAAACATTTCAATGTCATTGACGGTTGGCTTCTAGTATCGGTTTGGGTCACTGTTCACTTCGTTGACTTTCATTGACCACATTGTGCTTCTAGTGTTGACCCTTACGCGTTTTGACTTTTAGTCAACACAAGTTACTTCTGGTATACATCTTATTATTTAACTTTGGTAACTGGGATTTGCAAATAAAGGTTAAAGGGCAAGTGGTTACTTTTGCATTAACTGCTTAATTTGAAAGGGCAACCCACATTATTAGGGGTCAATGAACAGTTACATGACCATTATTTATGGTAAAATCCCACATTTGACTCATTCATCCCAACCATAACACACACATACGCTCATACTCTTTCAATCTTCAATCAATCATCTTCCATTACTTCCAATCATCACCAATGGCTGCTCTCCAATACAAACCCGATCATAACAAGGTGGCATATCTTGGAGAAGGTCCTAAACGTGACGAGTTCACTGAAATCATCGAATTCATTGAGGCTTCAAACCTCAGGTATGCTTTTACGGTTTGCCCTACTGTCTGATGATAGTGTTATTCGCCAGTTTTGGGCCACTGCCAAACTTGTGGATGTTTTGGGACGCCCGCTCGAGCTCCATGCTACCATAGATGGACGCTCATATGTGGTGTCTAAAGCTTCTATTAGGTCGGCTCTTCATCTTCAAGATGAAGGTGGTGTTGTCTCTATCCCCAATTCCGAGGTATTGGACGGGATGGCTGATCTTGGTTATAATCATGGGGGGAAGTTTAACTTCCATAAAAATAGGTTTTCCACTAATGGATGATTCTAGTGCACTTTTTGATTCATTGCTTAAGCCCAAAGTCTGGGAGTTAGGATGCATTTCCCATTCCTTTGGCTATTGGTTTGATTTGCACTGCATAGGGTCATGTGTTAATTTTTCTCGCTACTTGTTTGATGGGATGGTTTGCAATCTTAGTAGTACTGGCTCTAGGAAGAAGTTTTTAGTGTACCCTAGGTTCTTGCAGCAAGTTCTTATGTACCTACCTAGGAATAGGAAGGAGTATGAGACCCCCAAGCTTAGTTTTAAGGTGTATTCAAATATGGCACTTGGTTTTAAGGGGGCTTGGAGGCCTCTTACTAATGTTATGTTGGGCCTTGCCCAAGGTGCTCCTAATGTTATTCCTCCGGCTGATGAAGCCGAGGAGGAACTTCCATTAGGGGATGATCCTATGGAGGAGGAGCATCAGGAAACTGGTGAGCCTCATGTTGCGGTAGAGGAGCCAGCTAAAGAAGTGATGGTTGAAATGCCATACACTTCTAAGGCTGCCCCCTCTTCTCTGCCACATAAGTCCCCATTTGTTGATTCTCCTCCTTCTAGTCCATCACCACATTCTGCTGAGAAGCCAACTAGCTCTCATGCTCATGATGATGACACCTTTATTGCTTCTGGTCCCAATGATGCTTTCCCCGATCCAAGTCCTCTTGGTGGGGAAGCGGAGGAACCTGTTTCACTAACTTCTTTGCTAGCTCTAATGCACAGGTATTACGCAAGGATTGTTTCTTTGGAGAATGATCTGAATTAGCATCACAAGCTCACTAGGGACTTTGTCCCTCCATTGGCGAACATGATTAAAGATTTGGAGTCGCAGCAGAGGAGACAAAAAAAGAAAGTTGTTCTTTCTGATTCTGATGAGGATATTGAGGAGGATGGGTTGACTTTCTTGGCGAAGGCTGCTTTTGCTGATAAGCCGTATGCTGATTTGCCTGTTCCTCCTAGTCCATCAAGCATCCCTACTGCTGCTGCTAGTCCTAGACCAATGGAGGATATTGCTGGTACTTCTGCTGGGCCGTCTCATGATCCTAAGGGGAAAGCCCCCATGACTGATGCACCCTCTTCTTCAAGGAAGCGTACTCGGCGACAACTTGAGGAAAACAGGTTAGGGGAGGAGGCTGCACAGCGACTGCAAGCAGAGATTGATCAACAAGCTCGGGCTGAGGAAGAAGCCCTTCAACAGCAGAGGAGTGAGCAGTTGAGGCATGATGCCATGCATTGGGATGATAATGATTGGATGCGGGTGCTTACTATTCTTACTTCTGATTACTCGTAGTTTACTGATCTTTTGGGTGCTGATGTGAATCAAAATAGTTGTATCCCACGGGCAATGGCCTTAATGCGTCAACAACAATTGTCTCTTGCTGCTCAGCTCCGTGAAAAGCGTCGTAACAGACCTTTGTCTAGAACTGAGGAGAGGAAGCTGATGCAGCAATATGTCAAATATCAGTCGGCTGCTTACTTTAATGTTGGTTGGACTTGGGAACGGGTTAGGGGACTGTCCTTTGATGAGCTTAAGGATCTGTACCAGAGGATGATCAAGCGTCAAAACACACCGGTTCCTGAACGCTTTATCTATCGCCCTCCTCCAAGAGTTGTTCACACTTCTCAGCCTGCTGCTGCTCGTGCTTCTTCATCTGGTGTTCCTCTTGCTACTACTGGTGTTCCATCTGTTGCTGCCACTTCTACTGCTGGTCCTACAACCACACCTTTGGTTGTTCATCCCAATCCACCTCAAGTTCCTACCACCACTGATACTACTACCACTCCTGTCACTACTACTACCCCTGCTACTCTTGGTGTGGAGCGACCTTCAACACCGGTAACTGAACCGCACCCTACCTCATATGCTGGTGCAGCAGACTTTGATCGTATGGTTGGTCCAAGTTTTGCATCTACTCATGCTGATACTATTGCTGCTGGGAAGGTAAATGTTGAATCTTCTTCTGGTATTCCTACACCTCGTCGCTCAATTCGAAAGAAGAAGGCTAGACGTGGTAAGTCTGTTCCGTTTGAGAAGTGAGATCCTGCAAACCTTATTGATGTGGATTTGGATAGTGAGACAGAGTTGCCAATGGGTAAGGGTTATATTGTTGCTTGGACGGTTAAGTCATCCCCTATTGTTGCTGGTACATTCACCCATAAGATTTCCACTAGTGATGGTTATGTTTGCTATGTCTCGGGACTGCAAAGCATTTTGACATGGGTGGACCGACGAGATCTTATGTCGTTATATGGGTTGGTGGATGTTGGTATTCCTGCCTCTCCGAGTGAGGTGGCCAACTGGCATGGTTTGACAATCTAGGGTGACTTGAAGATGATGCTTGATTCTCCTCCTGATGCTCCTCATTCTGGTGTCTGGAGAGATCAGCCTCGCTGGGTGATCAAGAGGTGGAAGCTTTATGCTGGTTTTGGGGTTCATGTATTGGAGTTGGATACTGGTGCCATAGTGTTCATGCTTACGGATATGGAGTATCCGTTGACGATTGCTACTATGGAGTCTATGCTAGAATGTCATCTACAGATATCCAATGCCCCTTCTGGGAATGAGTCTACCATGGCTACTACTTTGGTGGAAGGGATTCAAGCCTGGTTGCAAGCTGATAAAGTTGCAGCTTCTGGTATGTGATGGGTATGTTTTCTGTTTTTGTGATTATACTAACATTCTTTTCACCAATCTGTATAGTGATTAGTGACTTACATTATAGTTTAAAAAAAAGGAGAAAAAATATACTTTTTATATAATATCTGCTTATACTTTAAACATTTGATGGAATTTCACACTTGTACATGATATATATCTGCTTATACTTTTCCATCATCAAATTGGTATTCCTTTGACTGTTTCACACTTGGGTTGTTTTGGAGTTACTTCTGATGTTGGACCTGGTCCACACAACAAATGGTGTTCAACTCACCATGTTTCACAAACAAGAAAGAGTTGATTCACCATGAGGGTACGGCTCTGGTGTGATAGTCAAATCCATTAATGGTTGCCAGGTTACCCAAAACTGGATGGTTTTCACTTTCCATGGTCCTAGACTGAAAAATGCTAATCCAAGGGGTTACGGCTCTTGGTAAAAATCTTATCAAATCCGTTGATAGCTATATTGGCTTGCTCAAAGCTATAGGGTTTTCAGCTCACCGATGCTTCATTGCTAAGAATTGGCGAGTCCAGAAGGGTACGGCTTCTGGTAAAGACATATTAAATTCGTTGACGGTTGTGGTGGTTTGCCCAAAATCATCAGGGTACCCCCACTCACCGTTGATTCGCGTTCTAAGAGTTGGGTTGGGTTCTGGTCTCCCAGGGTGATGCTTATTCCACCATACAGACTGGCTAGCCCAAGAGCGAGCAGCTACTTGGTAAAGGCTCATAAAATCTGCTCATGTTGCTGTGAAGATTCAACAAGATGCAGATTTGTTTCAAGCTTTCAAGAAGCTTCTAGGTGTTCCTTGTTGCAGCAGTCTTTATGTTCTTTATGTTGATGGTTATGATGCTGATGTTTCATTTGTTGTTCCAATCCTCAAGCTGTTTTGCCAGATTTACCAGGAAACTTGAACTCAACAGGTCAAATTCAAGTTTAGGGGAGGATTGTTAGGACCTTTGGAATAGTTATTTGTAATAGGTAGACTAGGAGGTATGTAGTTCCTCCTGGTCCTAGTAGTAGTAGGAGCAATACGTGCTCCTGGTCTTTAGAAAGTCAAACTTTATTATTTTGAGTATTCTGTTAGGATATGCATGAGATATGTTAGGAAAGGATATGCATATCAGTTTTACACGTTTCGGTTTATTAATGTATTAGGGTTTCCTTCTAGTATAAAAGGAACCTTAGGCAGAAGGGTTAGAGACACCTTCATAAAACATTATTCTAGTTTATATTAATATTATAAATCCTTAGTAAAGGATCAAGTCATTATAGTTATTCTGTTCTTCTTGTTCATAGTATTTGCATTCCGCACTTATACTGTGTGGTTCATCTAGAGTCTCTCTGTGAATAGACTTGTGATTACAGAAGTCGTTCACCGTTCCTAACAGGCTGCAAGATCCACATCTAGTGGACCCAACAAATTATGATCTTGAAGAAATTCAAGAAGATACATTGCCTTCTGAAAATACTAGCGAAGAAATTCCAATAGAGCCAGAAAGTCTGGGAGCTCCACCGGAATTAATTCCTCCACGTAGGTCTGGAAGGACTATACGTGCGCCAAGCAAACTATGTCTTAACATAGAGGATGATGATGAGGAAGTAGGAGAGCTTGGTGAACCTGCTAACTATCGATCCGCAATACTTGATCCAGAAAAGTCAAAATGGATAGTTGCGATGAATGAGGAAATGAAATCCATGAAAATCAATGATGTTTGGATTCTTGTTGATGCACCTAAAAATGCTAAAGTAGTGAAAAATAGGTGGATTTTCAAGAAGAAAACCGACATGGATGGTGAAGTACAATCCTATAAAGCTCGTTTAGTAGCTAAAGGTTTTACTCAAACTTTTGGCATAGACAACGAGGAGATATTTTCTCCTGTAGCAGACTTACGAGCTATTAGGATTCTCGTAGCTATAGCAGCATAATATGACTATGAGATATGGCAAATGGATGTTAAAACTGCCTTCTTGAACGGTCGCTTAGATGAACACATCTATATGTAACAACCGGAAGGGAACGTTGATCCTAAATATCCAAAACACGTATGCAAACTTCAAAGATCTATTTATGGTTTGAAGCAAGCATCACGTCAATGGAATAAACGATTTGATGAAGAAATCAAAAAGTTCGGATTTATTCAAAATCGTGATGAGCCATGTGTATATCGCAAAGCTAGTGGGAGTGATGTGGTGTTCCTAATTTTACAAGTCGATGACATATTGATCATGGGAAGTAACATTCCAAGACTTAAGGAAGTTAAGGATTATCTTGGTAAATGTTTTTCTATGAAGGATTTAAGAGATTTTGCGTATATTTTGGAAATTAAAATCTATCGAGATAGGAAAAGACGGTTAATTGGTCTTAGTCAAGATGCTTATATAGATAAGATATTGAAGAGGTATAACATGCATAACTCTAAGAAAGGTTTTCAACCTATGGAGGTTAAGCATGAATTAAGTCATGAGTTCCCGAAGAGGTGGCTTACATGCAGAAGGTGCCTTATGCTTTGGCTGTAGGATCTATTATGTATGCGGTAAGATGCACAAGGTCTAATGTGGCGTTTGCTCAGAACTTGGTCAGTCGTTACCAACAGAATCCAGGGAAGCTTCACAAGACTGCTGTTAAACACTTTCTACAGTATTTGAGGAATACGAAAAGAAATGTTTTGGTATTCAAAGGGTAGCCATATACATAACTAAATATGGTTTGGATAAGGAATTTTATTGGGGATCTGGGAATGATGCTTACAATAAAAACCTAATAAATATGTATCGGGACGAGTTTGCCGCAATTATATTTGCTAATGATTCTGGAGTCATGAAAGGCGCCAGACACTTTAAACGTCAATATCACTATTTTCGAGAACAAGTTGAAGCTCGTGAAATAAAATTAATAAAAGTTCACACATATGATAACGTAGTTGATCATTTTACTAAGGCTTTGCCTAGACCAAAAGTAGTTAAGCATGCCAAGGCTATTGGGCTGCAACTAGCTAGCGAATTCATGCAATAAATCTGTGATTAGTATTTAGATAAAGGATGTTAAAACATTATTGAATTGATGAAATAAAGATTGGTTTTCGTTTATTTTTTGTTATTTGATTTTGTATCCTATTTTACATATTTTAATCCATGAATAATTGTTATGTTCTAAATGTCCTTTGTCGATTAATAATATGGGAATATTATTAAACTAAGATAATTCAAGATAGTAACAGGGTATACTTGAAAGTATATTCGTCAATTTTAGATGATATTTGATGAATCAAATATTGGACTTATCCCAACTATATGATTTTACTTTATGGATCGTTGTCATTAAGTAAATCATAAATAGTTATACTTAGACCTGAGATACCAGGAAACTGAATTGAATGTAGTGCATATCTGTAAGGTAAGCTAACGCTAAACGTAACTGGTAGCTATAAGGGTTATTTTCAGAAGTGTTGCAAAGTTCCTAAGTTGCGCTTGTAGTCAAAATGGGATTTGTTTCTTTCAAATTATTTTGAAGTATAAATACAATTGGGGCCCTCGGGGGAGTAGTAAGATGTTTGTGTGGCCACAACCAAATTTCTTTTGGTAATCTTGCTATATCCGTAAACGAGAAACAGAATGGTTAATGAATGAATGACTGAGATCCATATCCTATTAACGTTGTATTTGAAATGAAAGGATAATAATAATGATGAATCATTAAAAGGTTTTGTCCAGGAGACCTTACTCGAGTTGTACTGGTGACATTATTAGTGTAACTAGACGCTAGTCAATGTATCACGATATTCGAATTTTGTCCAAGTGGGAGCTGAAAGTTTATGGACATAAAATTAATAGTCGTGTGATAGGATCGAACTCGGGATTACGGGATTGCACACAATATGTAAAGGAAAATGTATTTAATATATTTATTAAATTAAACCAAGCTTAACTAATGATCGTTAAATAAATTAAGAGTTAAGTTAAATGATCGTTATGGAATTAAATAGAAGAAAAAAAGGAAACGGAAAATTTTGGAAGCCTCCTTTGGGTGGGCTTTGGCCGGCGGCTACAAGAGCAAAAGGAGAAGAAAAAAAGATTTTCTTTCCTTAATTGTTTATAATTTGGAAACCTAGTTTTGCTAGCCTATATAAACAACCCTTAGCCCTCATAATTTTTCCTTCCCTCTCAATTCTTTATTGCGATCAAACCAAAAAGAAAACACCTTTTTTAGGGTTCCTTTTAACCTCTTGCTTTTGATTTCTTTAATCTAGTCCTATCCCCTCTCTAGGGTTGTTGGGTAGATTATTCCACAAGCATAGAAGCTTCGTTTATACGTACTAGACTCACGGTAAGCCCGTTACATTACGTGTGTACAAGAGCGTAGTATAGTTTTACTTTAAACTATATCTTGGCACCGTTCTTCATAAACCCTAATTGTTGATTTAATTGGTGATCTTGTGGATCTTTGCTAGGATAAAGGTATGTAACATAATTCGATTAATTATAATTGTGTTATTATAATCTTGTTAAATCGCTTCCGCTATTACGTGCTTTGCTCCCTTTGATCTTTGCTTATGATTATATAATTGTTATGAACTTCATAAACCAACAGACGAAGTAAATTACATGCTAGTTTATTAGTTGAAATGCCAGAAACTGTGCACTGCACTTTTCTTTTTAGGCCCCGTTTGGTTCGTTGTAATTGGATGTAATTTGATATAATTGTAATTCAGTTACATTACATAACCTGTTTGGTTCACAGAATGAGTGGAATGTAATTCACTTTACATTACATATAGTGTTTGGTATACTACGTAATTGTAATTGGCGCATTACAATTACATCAAATTATGTATTTAAGATTACATAGGAACTTAGATGAAAATGTTTTGAATTACGTCGTAATTCGTAATTTTATACTTTTAAACCACTATTATTATTATTATTATTAATTATTAATAATCAACTTTACTATTATCATTATTATTATTATTATTACTTTTTTTTTTATTCGAAATTCCAATTTTATTAATCACACAAAATTGGAAGGGAGCCGCGAAACAAGCTGCGCGCCCACCTCTTTTTGAATACAAAAACTAAGTCTAGACATCAAAAAACCACCACTCCTCGCGTCATTAGAATGACAACCAGCTAACCGCTTAAGACGCGAGAGAGTACCCATCGCCTCCTCCTCAAACTCCCCAAAAGTCGAGAAGGCGAATGGAATAAACGAGTAACCATGCTCAGCACAAATAGAAGAATACTTCCTCTTCTTCTTCTGAACAGCCGACTGCAAAGCACTCCTAGGAACCCACGAATCCAACCCCGCCCCTGCAAACGGAGAAACCCCTGTAACATCTAAACCATCACTTTATTATTATTATTTTTTATTATTATTATTATTATTATTATTATTTTTATTAAACCATCACTTTTATTATTATTATTATTATTATTATATTATTATTGTATTAAAATAATATAATAATAAAAAATTTATTTTTATTATCATATTATTATATTAAAATAATATAATAAAAATAATTTTGTTTTTATTATTATATAATAAAAAATTAAAAAACTAATAATAATAATATTTTTTATTATTAATTACTATTATTTATTATTATTTTTATATTATTATTTATAAATTTGTAAATTTTTAGTTTGTATTTTTTTTTTAAATTTTGAATTTATTTTATATAATATTTATTTATTATTAATTTATTTAATTTATTTTTTATTTTATATTATTTTTATTGTTATTTTTTATAATTTTATAATTTGATATTTTAATTAAATATTTTTATTTTTTAATTATTGTTATTATTATTTATTTTAATATTTTAACAATATAAATATTTCTTATTATTATACTTTTGAAATATTAAAATAATATAAATTATTATTATTTTATTTTAATAAAAAATATTATTTTTTATTAAATTAATATTTTTTATTAAATTAATATTTTTTATTAAAATAATAAATTTTATTAAAATGATAATTTTTACTAAAATAATAATTTTATAAAAATAATAATTTTTATTAAAATAATATTTTTTATTAAAATAACAAGTTTATTTTATTTTAAATTATTTATGTTTTTATCATTTTATTTTTATTATTCTATTTTATTTTAACTATTATTTTTTATTCATTTATATGTTTTATAAAAAATTGAATTACATTACGGTCAGACTCAATCAAACACATCTCAGATTTTATCCATTACAATTCCAAAACATTACAATTCCAACACATTCTCATTCTTTCAATTACAATTACCTCAAATCAAGGTTGTCAAGATCTCGATCTTGATCTTAGGATCTTACGATTTTACGATACTGCAAAGCAAAAACGATCCGGATCTTACGTAGGATCTTCGCATGCTTAAGATCTTATAGGATCCCGATCTTGATCATAGGATCTTAGGATTTATTACGATCCGATCTTACTTTTTCTCGAGGGACAAACTAAAAAAATACAAATTTATATATTCTATTTTGTATAATCTAAAAAAACAACATGTAAATCTTCTTATACATTTCATAATTATTATTTAGGACCACATTTTTATGAAATATTCGTATAATTTTGTGTTTACGATGTATATTAATTTGTAAATTTGTAAAATATTGCAAAGACTCTAAAAAAATTATTTTATAGTAGGATCTTACGATCAAGATCCTACTTTACGATCTCGATCTTGCAAAGACGAAAACGATCCGAGGTAAGATCCCGATCTTGAAAACCTTGCCTCAAATTACAATCCTTTCCAAAGATTACAATTCTTTTAAAAACATTCTACTAACCAAACGGGGCCTTAGAGTTTCTGTATATGTGATGGTCATGATGACGTGTAGTGTAAGACACAATGGTCAAATTCAGTTTTTTCATGAGAATGTACACATGTTTGCGCCAAATCATGTGAAAGATATAGGCATTTCATAGCTCGTTTTTATTACTAATGAGGAACCCCATGCCATGGGAGTCATCTTTGGTGACAAGGCAAGTAAACTAGGAACTGAACTGACCATCTGCGAGATCCATGGAACCTCCCTAGAAAAATGAAAAAAAAAAGTTAATGGAATTACTTCTTCTTCCCCTGTTTGTAAATCATAGCTTTCCACAATTGCATTTGTAACTAAAGATATTCAAAGTAAAAAGTAAAAACCTTTTGCTGGGGATTCTCAAGGCCTTTATATAAGCTTCCCCCTCTGGGTAAACATGTCATTTTAAAGCGGATAAAAAAGTCACTTCTGCATTTAAACAGTTGTTATCAAAGTCTAATCTTTAATTTCAATGTAAACTAGGAAATTTCCTTATCACAAATTAACACACCTTAAACCCAACATGTACTTTATCACATCTCAAGAATGATCTGAACACTTGATCACTTGATACAGAGACACCTTAGAAACACAATACCATTAGTCAAACCTTTTTTGAAGGTAGCTAGGCAACATTTAAGTTTCTTTCTTTATGGGCATTCTCCATGAATAACATGTAGGATCTACGTGATAGATTAATGTATATGTCGGAAAAACATGGAAGATGGTGTTTTGTAAAGTTCCCTTTTTCAAAAAATTCTTTTCCAAAAGAAGATGCAGGCATCAAGAGTCAGATGGTGTTGGATATTATGTCTCATCAATACATCTTATTAATTTTGATTTACATATGCGAGTTAGAAAGTGTGAAGTGTATACTGATGACTTTTTGGCGTTCAGCCAGCAGAGATGAAAGGGGCAGCGTCCCAAAATATAGCCAAACGATTTTAACAACTTGGTAACTGGGAACAATTTTCTTGCTAACAGACTTTACATGGTCTTTTCGCCAAAACCAACCGATAAATCAGCTGGTAACTAAACCCACTAATTCCCCAAGCTTAGATGCATAACTCCATAATGTGTACATTCGTGTCCATGCGGTTTACATACATTCGAACCTTCTATTTTTTTCAAACTGTTTGCACCATGTGTCTCTGTGTTTGCAAAATTTTGCATTGTTAATCCTTTTGGCCAGTTTACGTGTATGTTACACGGTAACGCCTCCGGGGTGCCGTCTCTCGTACCGGAAACGTTTCGGAAACGGGAAACGGTTGGAAACGCCTAGAAACGTGTCGGAAACGTTTCGCACAAAAGGGAAACGATTCATGTGAAATGGAAACGACAAGTGTTGAGAAGGAAACGTTTCTTGAGCTTTTAATCGCGTTTCTAGGCTTTGATAAACTATGAATGTAAAACCCGCTTTAAAATACTATGAACAGTACACATGAATAGTAAATACATGAAAATATGATAAAAATAAAACTTTCTATTGATAATATTATTACACGTGTCACGACACTAAATAACGAGGATTGACAATATTATAAATGTGACATGACCACGATAATTTAATTCACGACATCTAAAACACAAATACACACGAGTAATATTCAAGTAAAAAAAAACAAAACGAAAACATGTATGTATGTGTTTGTGTTAGCGTCCCAAAAGGAAGGAAAAGAAAAGGGCCCAAGAGCCCGGCCCATTATGGAAAATTAAGAAACATCAGGAAACCTTTTTACTCATTATTGTTAGGAATAAAATGTAGCCAGTACACTTGAACGCTGACAAGAAGAAAACAAGCGTTGATAAGAAGAAAACAAGCGTTGACAGATCAAGCGTTGACAGGAAGAAGTCAAGCGTTGATAGGTTGAAGTCAAGCATTGATAGAAAGATATGGTCTACGCGTATTATGTTTCTAGTTTGTTTCTAATAAAGATAGGATCAACAATGTATTTTCTATATTTATCTTTACCTAGAATAGCTGATACGTAGACTCTTGTACAAGGCTTCTTATGTCTATAAAAGAAGACCTTTGAGTTTTGTTTCATATAAGTTTTCATACGTTTAACACTTTCATTGTAAGCAAGTTTGTTCTAATCAATCAAGTGAAAGTTTGTTTTACATTCTTTGTGTGTTCTTGTTTGAGTATTAATTCCGCATAATACTTAAATTGTTTTATACACAAAAAAAGTTTCTCTACGTGTCTAACTTGATTTAATCTCGTTTACACAAGCTAAATCGATCTAAGTTTGGGATCAACAAGTGGTATCAGATCTTGTTAAGAAACTTTGATCTAAAGAACACAAGAACCCTAAATTACCAAAAACCCTAATTTTCACAAAACCCTAAAAACATTATGTCTACCCCAGAAGTAAACTCCTCCTCCTCCTCAAGCCACAACATCAAGATTCACATGTTAGACCCAGACAATTTTGAGCTATGGAAGTTTAACTTTGAGCAATATCTACAAATCCATGACTACACTCTGTGGGAAATTATTAAATATGGAAACACATTCAATAAGGCTGAAAAGATTGCAGCTGCCATTGCTGCAAGAACAGCTATTCAAGGTTCTACTGTAGAGGAACGAAGAGAAAAACCTGATGATGGTAGAGCTGTCTTAGTTGAGGACATAGCAAAAAGAAGAGTTGACATGAAAACCCTAAGCATTCTGAAACTCTCTTTGGGACAAGAAAATCAGCACAAATACAGAAGCTATGAGTCTGCAAAAGATCTTTGGGCAGCCCTTGAAGTTGCTTATGGTGGTAATGTTGATACTGTGCAAGAGAAAAAGAAACAACTCTTGCATGAGTATGCTGTTTTTAAAGCTCAACCTAATGAGAAGCTAAGCAGTGTGAGAAGCAGACTTCTAGACATCACAAGCAAGCTATCCTTCATGGGAACAGTGCTTGGTGATGTTGATATTATCTCCACTTTCCTTAAAAGCCTTGGTGATGCATGGAAGATTGAAGCAAGGTCTATAATTGCTAATAACACTTACAAAAGTTCTACTTTTGATGATGTGTACAATAAACTGAGGCTAATAGAGAATGAAACTCTTTTGGATCATGGAAGCAAGTCTACCAATGGAAACATGGCCTTCTTCTCACATAGTGAAGGTCAATTTGATCAGAAGGAGTCATACATGCATCCAGTTACTGGATTAACCTGTGTCAACGCTGGATCATATCCTGTCAGCGCCTCACATTCAGACGCTGACACATACAAAATTGACTAACCAAGAGTTAAGCCTGCTAGTATTGATCTAGATACTGTGTGTGCATACATTGCTTCATTTCCCAATGGTTCAGTGATTACATATGAGGACCTTGAGCAAATTAGTGATGAGCATTTGGAGGAGATGGACATAAAGTGGAATATGGCTCTTGCAAGTATAAGAGCAAACAGATGGAATAGAAGATTCAAGAAGAAGATGACTTTTAATGCTAAGGACACTGCTGGATTTGATAAATCCAAGGTTGAGTGTTATAATTGTCATCGTATGGGACACTTTATGAGAGAATGCAGATCTCCAAATGGAAAACCCTCAAGCCAAATTGTTAAGGCTCAGGACCCCAAGGCCATGGTTGCAATGCATGAAATTGATGGTGTTGGATAGGATTGGAGCTATTTGGCTAAGGATGAGGAAGAGAATAAAGCTTTAGTTGCTGAGATGGAAGCAGAAGAGCATGTTCACTATGCTCTCATGGCACACTCCTCATCTTCATTAGACAATGAGGTATATGATGATGCTTTTTGTAGTAAGGGTTGTCGTTTAAATACTGAAAGACTTAACAAAGAGGTTTTAAGATTGTCAACAGATGTGAGTAATGAGAGATGCAAGTTGTCTAACTATCAACTTGCTCTTACTCAAACTGAAAAGACTGTAACTGAGTATAAGAAAATGGAGCTTGACCTAAAAGATAAAATTAATATCTTTAAACATGATTTAAATGCTAGTACTGATATTAGAAACATCATGGAGAGGGTCAATGCTGAACTACAAGCTAAGTTAGATGAGGCTATCAAGAATAAGGATAATGTAGATCTTAAAATTTAGAGATTTGATAAAGCCTCACAAACCCTATGAGAATGTGTTAGTAAACAAAGGGATTCTATGGATATGACTAGGATTGGAATGAAAGAATATGTTGGTGTTCCACCACCAGTTGGGGACTTCTATGGTGTCCAAAGAAAGGACTTATCTTGGACTGGTTTACCAGAACTCCAAGAAGAGGAATTTATTCCTCCACCAAGAGTCCTTACCCCAGTAGAAGAATATAGGCAGAAGTTGACTGATTTGGACCAATGGAAGAAAGCCAACCCTACCTTGTTTGTCAAGGGTGGCATGCTTAGTGATAGCCCAAATGAGTCTTCCCCTATCAAAGTAACAAACCCAATCATTGGCAAGACTGTTGACCTTGGCTCAAACGTTGTTAGAAAACCTAGTATTAAATATGCAGAAATGTATAGAAAAACCAGGTCACCAAAAAGCCAAATTAGTGATAATGGAACAGGTTTCTTTTCTTCTAGACCTAGAGTTATGTCTAGAAAAGCCTGTTATACTTGTGGTAGCTTTTCACATTTAGCTTATAAGTGTGTCAACGCTTCAAAGGTCAACACTGACAAAAGGTCAAACACTGTCAAACCCAAAACTTTTGTGCAGCAGAGTCCACAAGTTGTTAGACCAACCTCATTCTTTACTAAAGGGTCTAATACTTATGGACAAAGACCTTTTCAGAAGACCAATACATGGTCTAATAGACAATGGGTTCCTGTAGCGAACCCTAGGTTCAACGCTGATAAGGGTAATTTCAGCGTTGACAAGACCAAATCAAACGCTGACAGAAACGTTGCTAGAACAAATAATGGTATATATTTGCAACCACAGGGAAAGGGGTCTAAAGCTTCTTCTAGCTTGACATGGAGACCTAAGCAAGATAAAAAACCCTAATTCAGATGGGATTTCTATGACCTGTAACAGATTTAATTATATTTCAAAGGTCATCACAAAACCAATCGGGGTTAACTGGGTGTTTAATCCAAAAAGGGATGAACAAGGGGTTGTTATGAGGACTAAGTCTGTTCTTGTTTAACAACCAAAGGAATCCAAGTCTGCTCAGGATTGGGTTCCCAAAAAAAACTAATTTGTTTCTTTTCTATGCAGGGCATTCAAAAACAGGTTAATGATTATGGCTATTGGGATAGTGGATGCTCTAGGCACATGACTGGGAAGGAAGATTATCTCACAAACTTCACTCCCATTAATGATGGTGATAAAGTTTACTTTGGAGGCGGATATGGAACTATCACAGGCAAAGGAACTCTTCTCACCAACAATTTGCGTTTTGAAAACGTGTTTCTGGTAAAAGAACTTGACTATAATCTTTTTAGTGTATCACAAGTTTGTGATAACAAAAATAAGGTTCTTTTCACTGATACTGAATGCTTGGTGTTGAGCAAGGATTTTAAAATACCAGATGAGAAATTCATTGATTATAGACACCTAGGCATAAGGAAATTTATAATGTGAATCTTAATGGGATTAGGATGAATAATAACTTGTCATGTCTTTCTGCTAAGGCTTTAGTTGATGATAGTAATCTATGGCACAGGAGACTAGGGCACATTAACTTTAAAAATAGAAACAGACTTGTGAGACATGGCTTAGTTGATGGTTTGCCTGAAAAGGTGATAGGAGTAGTAAATACGTCTTTTAGGAAAAAGAACGTATAAGTGCGGTAAGTATTAATCGACACGATTTAATGAAAAACCGTGAAGACGAATAAATTCCAAGTTCGTTCTCGAAGGAGGTGTGTGTATTAATGTGCCAATATATAAAATAACAATGTTTAGATTAGTGACGTTTTTGGTTGAGAAGAGAAAAAAGTAAAGACGAGTTACACTACGATTAAACTACGACGAATTAACGTAAAACGCGAACGTAAATACGTAAAACGTGACGAAATTAAAAATAAATCCTAAAAATTAATTAAAAGATTAATCTAAGTCTTAAATAATATAAATAAGAATAAAAATCCAACAAATATATTTTTAACCCTTTTATTAATTAAATATTCAATTTTTAATGCTAATTAAAGCCCAAAAATAAAATATAATTAACAAAATGTCCAAAATATTAATTTATTGAACTAATAACTAACTTATATTATTTAATGACTAAAAACTATTTTTCTTGAATTTTAAAAACTATTTTTCTATTTTTTAATCACTAAAAACTATTTTTAAATTAAAATAATCCTAGAAATTAATAAAATAATGCCAAAATTAATCTTACAATTTTAAAAATCCTAAATTACCCTAGTGAACAGTAGAAAATTGAAAAAGTTTTAAAAAGTAAAAATTTGCACTAAAAGACAAAACTAGTTAATAATTAAACCCTAATTATACTAATTTAATTATAAAAATAATTAATAAGTGAACAGTAACTAATTTTTAAACTAAAAATCTTAAACTAATTCTCTAAATCTAGGAAAAATTTTAAATCTGAAAAATAAAACTTTTTTCCACTAAATTCCAAAAACAGCCTATTTAAAATTAATTAAAAATGCAATTAAATATAAAAAATAGAAAATGAACAGTAACACCAAAATAAACTAAACTGAAAAATCAGAAATTTAAAAAGAAAAATAATGGAAAAAATCTGAAACCCTAATTCTTAAAAAAGTTCACAAAAGACAAAATTTTAAGAATATGAAAGTGACATGTGATCACTTTCTGTCTTTTTGTGTAGCAGTGGCTACAGCAAAGCTATCAGTGGGAAGTATGTTCCCACTGCTAGTGCAAATAAGTTGATAAAAATTGACAAGCTTAGGAAAGCTTGTTGTGGTGATTTTAGTTGGACAAGGGGGCACCCCTACACTCAGTTGAGTGTAGGGAGTCTATGCAAACAAGAAAAATCACAACCACAGTACAAAAAGCTCACACAAATGAGGCTTGAAGTTTCTGATTAACAGAAAAGTGCCTTGGGGTCGTTTTGCTGGTGCAATTGGCACAAGGGTGAGATTTGGCTTACCAAATCTTCACAAATGCCCAACCCAATCACATACAACTGGTATAAAACCCTAGAGTACCCTATTATCTAACAGTATGCAAAAATGAAGGGCAAAATCAAGCTATAAATAAGCAGATTATGAGAAGTTTCTGATTTTTAGCTAAAATTACCAAAAATGAGCATGCACTTTCTTAATTAATCCTACTAAACTCAAACCAATTACCCTATTAATAACACTACTGGTATGGAGTATGTCTAAGCTGTTTTTAAGCCAAAAGTTTGTCAAGATCCTAGCTTAACAAGCAGTCCCAAACACCCCCTTAATTTCTGAAATGGAAATTTAATACACCAAAGCTATGACAAATCAAGCTAAACTAATTAAGGTCTGATCTAACAAGCATACAAAGTCTATGAAACCACTTTTCAACAAGAAAATAACACTTTAAACAAGATGCTCATATAATCACATAAATCTAACATAAAACATCAAAAAAATGCACCAATGGGGTTCAAAGCCACTAACCAGCTGAATGCCTTCCAAGGGGTATGATTTGAGCATATGGGAGCTTATGTAACAGTAGAGGACCCTGCTGATGGAATCTTTGACAAGACCCAAGGGACAAAATATCTTCAAAAGAGACTGAAAATAGAAAGAAATCAGTGAATGATGGTCTTGTTCCTGCACAAGCAAAAACAAACAAAGCAAAGAGATTCAAGTATAATAAGCTGCAAATAAGCTCTTTTGTCAAGAGAGCTTATTCCAAGCTTATAATACAGTTAAGGTGAAAGCTAAGGATAAAACAATTGAAATTTTATGAAAATAACTTTTTTGGGACAAATCTTTTGAAACCAAATCTTTCTGAAAACAAGAGCTTATACAAGCTCAACTGGCTTATTTGGTTTTCAGCCAAACAAGCCACTAAGCCTCTATAAGCTATGATAAGAAAAGGAGTTTGGGGCTTAAGTGTCCTTTTCACCCAAAACTTCTTTTCTAAATGAAATTAAATCAACACTTGTAAGCAAACGGCAAATATTAAACTACAAACATTAATAAGGAACTCAGAGTTTTCTTGCAATGGATTTTAAAAGGCCTTTTAAATATTCATTAATAAAAAACGTTTACAAGAAAAAACTGGAACAAAATAAAATGGGACACAACTCGTCCCATTTATACTACTCTAGATACAATAAAATAAAGTGAAAACCCTTGTTTCTAAACTTCCAGGAATGCCCTTGGTGTCTTCAAAAAAATGTGGTCAAGACCCATGTGATTGACAGTTGGTGATGTACAGCTGTTGAAGATTGATCCTACACGTTCAAAACTCCTTAGGGACCAAGAAATTGCTTTGAGCCGTTGATGGAGTCAACAGATTCTCTCTTTGCCATATTTGGGTAGACAGGGGAGGTCGGGGGACCCATTTGGGTGAGTGGGAGAGTGTATTGTTTGGTGGGTTTTGATTAGGGTGGGTTTAATTGTTAATCTGGAAACTTAGGGTTTTAATTATGGAAGGGTTAAGAAACGGGGTAATTAGGGTTCATAACCGGGATTAGGGAAAATGATAAACAGTAATTGTTTGGCGCTAGTTTTATGGGTTTAAAAAAAAGGTTTAATTAATAAAACTGGTTTAGTGGGTTGGTCGGGTTAAAAGGTGGGTTTGGGTAGGGTAAATGGATTTGGGTGGTACCCGGGTGACGTGGCAAGGGCTGAGTGGGTGTAATGGTTTGGTTAATTGGCAGTTTTGGCCCCCAGATTTCCACCTTGTCTTCATATGATGTTAAATACTCCACTCCTTTGTAATAGAAGTTTTGAAACTTCTATTTTGGCCACAAATGTTTTTCAAAAATGTTACACAAGGGCATTTTATGCAATTAATGCATTCTTCAAGGGCTATAATGGTATTTTCTTGAAACTTAAAGGACCCACTTGTAATATTGAGATTTACAAGGGCCTAAAGTGACAAGTCTTCAATAATTGAGGGACCATTCTTGCCAATTCTTCAAACTTCAAGGACTTCAAAGGAAATTCATGATCCGGGTCCGGTTCTTTGTGCGGCTTCGTTTCCCGTGTTCGTTTTTGCTTGATTCCTTTGATCTTTTGGTAAATTCACGATATCCATACCTAAAATACACAATGAACAAACAAAGGCACATATATGGGTATTTTGACGATATTTTAAGCGTTTTAAGCCCGATTTGGACGATGAGACTATGTATAAATACAGTCTTATCAAAAGGCTTTCCACAATGACCACTCTTGTGTTGTATGCCTTAAAGGCAAACAGCACAAGGTCTCATTTAAGTCTAAACAGGTGCACTCTAGTTCTAAACCACTTCACTTGCTGCATATGGACTTGTTTGGTCTAACTAATATAGAAAGCTTGAATGGTAAATCTTACTGCTTTGTCATTACTGATGATTTTTCTAGGTTTACTTGGACTTTCTTTTTAGCTTTGAAAAGTGACACTGCTGATACTTTAATTAACTTTATTAACCAAATTGAGAAGAAGACTGGTAATGAAGTTAAGATGCTTAGAAGTGATAATGGTGGTGAGTTTAGAAATAAGCTATTGGATGATTTTTGTGCCAAGAAAGGGATTACTAGACAGTTTAGTGTAGCCAGAACCCCACAGCAAAATGGGGTTGCTGAGAGAAAGAATAGAACCCTCATTGAAGCAGCCAGGACTATGTTGGCTGATGCTCACTTTCCCATTGCTTTTTGGGCTGAGGCTGTGAATACAGCTTGTTATGTTCAATATAGAGCATTAGTCAACAAGATACATAACAAAACACCTTATGAGTTACTTTGGGGAAGGAAACCTAATATTGGTTTTCTTAAACCTTTTGGTTGTCATGTAGTTGTACTAGATACTAGTGATGCCTTAGGTAAATTTAGTGCTAAAGGTGATGAAGGCTACTTCATGGGTTATTCAGTGCAGAGTAAAGGATATAGGGTTTACATTAAGAAGGAAAACGTATACTTGAAAAGGAACATGTTAGGTTTTTAGAAAGTAAACCTAGTGATCCTGAAAGTGGTCCAAATTGGTTATTTGACTTGGAACCTCTATCTAGGACTTTGAATTATATGCCTGTTACTAATCCAAACATTGTGAAGGTAACTTCAAATGTTGTGGAAGAACCAGTTGTTGATGTTTCAAGTACACAGGTTAATGAAGAGGTTGGATCACATGTAGACAAATCATCACCCATACTTGAGTATGTTACTATTCCCATATGGACAGATGCTTTTGCTGCTGTTGCTGGAAAGGAAAATGGTGGTCCCCAAGTATCACTAGTTAACAACGTGCATGGTCTTTCAGGCGCTGACAAAGGAATATATGGCGCTGACAAGCCAAATTCAGGCGTTGATGGCTCAAACATTGACAACTCTATTTCAGGCGTTGATGGCTCCAACGCTGACAACCTTGGTTCAGGCGTTGACAACTCTTTTGACCATATTTTCTCTTCCAATTTTGAACACGGTGAACCTTCAAGCAGAAATGGAGAGGTTCATACAGATATTGATGGAAGAGAGTCTGAAGAAGATATTGGTAACATGGAAGATGAGATTAAAGACAACATACTCTTTGAGGGAGGAGTTCTTACTTCTACAATGAAGGATCACCCCTCTTCTCTAATTATTGGTGATGTGATGTCTCCTGTTTAGACTAGAAGATCTCATCAGAATCTTGGAGGAATTATTGCCAATATACACAAGAAGGTTGATACCCCTCCTGTTCAAGCATGTTTGTTTGCCTGTTTTCTGTCACAACAGGAACCCAAGAAGATTTTTGATGCTCTCAAAGAACCAAGTTGGGTGGAAGCAATGCAGGATGAGCTTCACCAATTTGCTATTCAGGATGTTTGGGAGTTAGTTGATTGTCCCAGACATGTCAGATCTATTGGGACAAGATGGGTTCTTAGAAACAAGAAAGATGAAAGAGGCATTATGGTCAGAAAAAAGGCACGTTTAGTGGCTCAAGGATATACACAAGAGGAAGGGATGGACTATGAGGATGTCTTTGCACCAGTTGCAAGGATTGAGGCTATAAGGATATTTCTAGCCTATGCTTCCTGCATGGGTTTTACTGTCTATCAAATGGATGTAAAGAGTGCTTTTCTTTATGGCACAATTGTAGAGGAGGTTTATGTAATGCAGCCTCCTGGTTTTGAAGATTCAGAACATCCAGACAAAGTGTATAGAGTCAAGAAAGCTATGTATGGACTTCATCAAGCCCCAAGAGCATGGTATGGCACATTGTCCACCTATCTGGTGGAAAATGGATTCAAAAGGGGCACCATAGACCAAACCTTATTTACAAAGAAGACTGGTAAGGATGTTTTACTTGTTCAGGTTTATGTGGATGATATCATCTTTGTCTCATCAAACCCAAAGATGAGTGAAGACATTTCCAAGCTTATGACAGACAAGTTCAAGATGAGTGCAATAGGGGAGATGAACTTCTTTCTAGGGTTAATAGTTCAGCAGAAAGAAGATGGTATCTTCATCTCTCAGGATAAATATGTAGCAGGAATCTTGAAGAAGTTTGGCTTTTCTCCACATGAGAAAAGGGCTAGTACTCCTATGGATAGAGAACACCCTTGGGGAAAAGTTGGAGATGGAAAAGATGTGGATGTCAGGCACTATAGATCAATGATTGGTTCATTGATGTATCTCACAGCTTCAAGACCTGACATTATGTTCGTTGTGTGTGCATGTGCACGCCATCAAGTGACTCCCAAAGAGTGTCACCTTCATGTTGTCAAGAGAATCTTTAGGTACCTTAGATGTTATCCAGATTTGGGATTATGGTATCCAAAAGATTCACCATTAGAGCTTATTGCATATTCAGACAGTGACTATGGTGGTGATAAATTTGATAGAAAATCCACAACTGGTGGATGTCAGTTTCTTGGGAGTAGGTTGATATCTTGGCAATGCAAGAAACAAACAGTGGTGGCCAATTCTACAACTGAGGCAGAATATGTTGCAGCAGCTGCTTGTTGTGGACAAGTCTTATGGATTCAGAACCAGCTGTTGGATTATGGGTATAATTTCATGCATACCAAGATTTTTGTAGACAATAACAGTACTTTATGCATTATTAAAAATCCTGTACATCATTCTAAAACAAAACACATAGAAATTAGACATCATTTTATAAGAGATTGTTTTGAAAAGGGTTTAATACAACCAGATAGGGTTGACACAGAAGAAAATGTGTCTGATTTATTAACTAAACCTTTTGATACTGGAAGGTTTCAATACTTGGTAACAAGTATTGGAATGATCAATCTCACTTAATATGTATTTTGGGGTCTTATTGTAAAAGTATGTACAGGATATGCATTGTTATTGGTCTTTCTGAGAAGTTAGATTTTCCACTATATTTGTCTAACGCTGACAAAGGTTATCTTAACGCTGATAAGTGATATCGTAACGTTGTCAGCAACATGTTAGTTTTGTGGTTTTTGATCTAAGTGTGCAGGTGTTGTTAGCATTGTACCATTGGATACAGAGTTTCTTATGGATCCTTGGAGAATCATTGGAGCATGTTTCACTTTATGGATGATGGTTGGAATATTTATATTCCTATCTTGACATAAATTTTTATTTACATACATATTATTTGGCAACTTGTGTATCACAGTTTAAGGGGAGGTTTTAGGAACCTTTAGGATTTTTGGGTATTCTTATAATACTCTTATCACAATTCGAGATTGTGTCCACATGTGAGTATGAGTTAGTTTTCTATCTCATGAGGCACTGTAGCATGCAAAGTTGATATACTATGCATGCTGCCAAGACCTTTTTGGCCTAGAATTTGATGTGGTCTGTTGGGAGACTTGGGAATGATTTATATTGGGTTTACCTATGAGTTACAAGGGATTTTATGAGATAACTTAATTGTTAAGAATTTTGGTTAGCAATGGACACTAGAGAACTGTTATGTCTATCTTGCATAAGCAAGTGTGCATAACTAGACAGTGCTTGCCGCCCTATAATAATTTTCAGTTTATAGGTTATCTTCACTAGGATAAATTACTTTGTTAAAGTCCTTTTTAATTTTTATTACTTTTATTTTTGGACGCTGACAAATATTTTTCCAAGCGTTGTTGTGACCAAGTTAGACGCTGACATGGCTTTTGCAAACGTTGACAAGAATATAGCCGTTGGGTGTTGATGGGTTATTTTTGACCGTTGACACTCATTGGGACCTACCCAGTTGTTATTTTTGACGAATTTTGGGGCCGTAATTTTGGGAGTAGATAACTTTTAATTAATGCACAAGATAACTGATATGATCTTAATTACTCATATCATTAGTAGCTTAAAACATTGAAATATTGCATTAAATGTATCAAATATGCCTTGGAAAGGCTTGTTTCTTGTTTTCATGTGTGTAGGTACCAAGTTCGCGAAAACCGACAAAAATCGACACGAGAATGAAGAAAAAGATCGTGGAAGCCAAAACCGAGCTCAACTTTAGCGGATTTAATAATTTGTCAAGAAAATGGGCCAAGTGGGACCCACGGCTGCTTAATGGGCTTGAAAGCCCATTTATGGGATAATGAATACATTTTTAACAAGTAAAGTCCATGACAATTCACAGCCTAAATGGATCAATTTATGCAATGGGACGGATGATGTGAATTGGGCTTCAAGCCCAATTGTTATTTACAAAGAAACAATTGATGGAATGAATTTGGGCTTTTAGGGTTAATATAAGTTTCACGTTTTTAGCTTTTCACAAATAAATACAAACGCTTGTTTTCTCAGTGTATCACACGTCACACCCATTAATACCCACACGTCATTATCCACCATTCACTTCCAATAAATAAATATACAAACCGTCCACTCATACACACGTTTCATTCTCTCACCACATATTTACTTCCTTCGTTAGAAACTATGTGTTTCTTCTTCCCCAAACTTTTCAACCAAAAAACCTACGAAAATAACACTGTTCATTAACCCTAGGTAAGTAAAAAGTCAATATAAATTAGGGCTTTTTACTTATTCAAATAATTCACACCAAAAGAAATAAAAACCCCAATCTTTTAGGAAGAGAGGGTATGGAGAGGCCTTGATACGTGGCTTAATTTCACTGGCTGCTACACATCACTCATCTATTTCAACCAATCAGGAGCCTCAAAGAAGCACAAGTAGCACACACGGATGCCACGTTGGCAATCCGTGTGAGCTACGAGAGATGATAACCGTCCGATTAAAGAAAGAGAAAAGATGAGAAGATCAAAGGATGAAAGAAGAGAAGAATATTCTCAAGAAGATGCGCATATTCGCTCACCAACAGCCTTGGGGGGGCTATAAATACAATTTCTTGTGTAATTTCATCCTTTACTTTTTACTTAATGTTATGCTGTAGAAATTAGTATTAGATTAAATAATGTATTTTCTTTTTATCAAGTATTGTAAACTTTATGGAAATTAATAAAAGTTAAATTGTTTATTATTCAATCTTGTCTCGTTTATTTACTGTTTTAATTTGATTTACATTCTAAATCTGTTTACTATTTCTTAAGGATAATATTTGAAATGTTAAAAGTAAGCTAATTAATAGCTTGATTTTTAATATTAAAAGTTAAAAAGGATCCATGTTTATCCCCACTGGATAAATATTAAATTATAGCAGTGATAATTTTTGATGGTTCGGTTGGTGGTACAAATGGTGGTCTCGGATAATGGTTAATGGTGTTATGGTGGTTGCGGTTTACGGTTCTTAAGGTTGCTCAGCGCACAACTTCTACTCAACGGATCTCTCCAATAGGTGCATATATCTTTTATTTTACATGTTCACTAGATTGATTGTTGTTTAAATGATTAAGTGATTAAATATTTGAGCGGTTATTGTGTTGTTATGCCTGCTTGATTTATTGATTATTGAGATTGTTTAGTTAAATCAGTTCTTTGTTCAGCTTGCAATGAATGTGTTTGAGTTTATGATTTGCTGAAATGTTAGTAGAAATCTGGAATAGAACTGTTATGATTTTCATTTTGGATGTTTATTTGAGTTAGTGTACTGATCTGTAGTTTTGATTTTCTTTTAGCCATATTTTGCTGTTACATACTTTTGGTTTTGCTGAGTTTTCTTGTATACCTGTTGAATCTAATGTTGCTTATTGAGTTAACTTAGTTGCGAGTTTATTAAGTTTTGGATGAATCTGATATCCTATAACTGTTTGATTGATTGTTTGTATCTACTTTGCTTTATTCGAATTAGGTTTTACCGTATTGATTTAGTTAGGTTAACCTATTTCTGAATGAAAGATTTGAGTAATATTTGGTAGAGATTATCTGAATCTAGGGTGCTGAAGTTGTTTTACCTGCTGATAAGTTTTGCGCTCTCAATTGGTGTTTGGTAGTTTAAGTCTCGGGGTAATTAGTTGTTCATTTTCAGCTTAATGTATTTAATCGATACCTGCGTCATATGCTTATGTGACTTTTCTTTTACTGATTAGTGTGCTTATGTGATTAAAGTGTTCTACTGCTTTCTAATTATTTGTTCTATTTTTAGCTTACCAGATTTATTTATCTGATAAGCTCACAAAGCTGATTCCTATCAGCTTATGCAAATAAGCTCTCACAAAGTCTCCCCTGAGACTTGGTTTTAGTCATTTGTCAAAAAGAGTTAATCCAAAAAAAAAAATAATGTCCCTCATGGGACTAGAACCCGTGTCCTCCTGGTCACACACCCAACGTGATAGCCATCTGTTCTAGATGTTCTTTTGATTTTATTTCCTTTTATCTTATTAATATTCAGTCTTTAGTTTGACAGATTTTTATTTAAGTAATTCATTTATTTCGTTTAATCAAATAGTTTAAAACATTAATCTTAGTTTTAAATAAAATAAAATAAATAAAAAAATGTTTTTATTATTAGTTTAATTAGTTAATTTTATAATTAGATTTTGTTAATTAAAATATAATAGTTTTTTTTTAAAGTAGACTTGTTTTAAAAAGTTTCAATAGTTTTATTAGAATTTTAAAATAGCTTAAAAGTAATTTTAATTAAATAGTTTAATATTTTTCATAGATAATTAAATTAGTTTAAATTTTTAATTAGTTTTATATTTTAAGTAATTAATTGTTTGAAGAATTTTAAATAGGTGGGGTTTACGATTCATGCACTTTAGGTTTATCTTAAATAGCTTAAAATTTGTAGATTTTAATCGTAGTTTAAAAACCAAAAACCAATTCAAATCGATTGTCCAAATCAAAGCAAAACGTCTCAAATTCATAAGATCTTCGTGTACAACGAACTCGACTCACTCACGTGTTTAATTGAATTCGTCATTGGTATTATTAGACTATTACTTTTTCCTAAAGGTAATTTTCTAATGTACCCTATAACGTAATCTAATTATCACTATACACATCCACGACACATCAAAAATTTTGGCGCCGCTGCCGGGGATCTTGTGTACGATTCGCTTTTGTGGAGATTTGTTGATCGTTGATTTGAAGACCCTTTCCATCCTCGGAAAGTTTTGTTATTTTTTCCATTATATAGTATGTATCGTGTTTCTCGTTTTTTGTGAATAATATATTGTATTACGTAGAACAACAATTTTAAATACTTTTCAAATAAGCCTTAGTTGGGATTTCATCACCTAGCTATTGTATTCGAACCCACAACAAAAATAAAGGAAAAATAGATAAATACTAATAAGAAGTTTGAACTCGATTTATACAAACTATAAGGTGGGTATAAGGCGACGTGCTATAAAAGTCCGTCTAAGGAAAAAGGTTTTTAAGTGCTTTGTACCACCTCGTTTCCCCGCTTGCTTGTGCGTATATTGAGAGGGACAACCTATTATTGGTTTGCCGACTCAAGTAGTAATAAATCTTATTTTTGTTGTTTACTTATTGAACCTCAAGACGTTTAGGTTTTCACCTATCGTTTCAAAGTCGACCGAGGGTAATTTACTTCCATAGTAGTTATCCTTATTCTTGTTTTTTATCGATCATTTTTTATTGAGCAATACCAAATAAAAATACCAAAAATAATCTTCTTGTTGTCTAATTTCTTTTCTTCAATCCTCTAAATTCTCGTTTTTGTAGTGTATGCAATTACGTTCTTCTCGTCTTGTGATTGATTTTAATAGGCTTGAAAATATTCCTCGTAGAAATAGAAATCATCAACAACGAATAGTGGAACCCGAGCTTCCACCTATTGTTGTAGAGATGGCCGATAACCGAACAATGGAGGAATTGCTCCGTGCACCCACCGAAGGGTATGGGGAAGCAATCGTTGTGCCGGCTATTTTGGCGGATCATTTTGAGATTAAGACGGATCTTGTATCGCTCATTCGTGCCGACCCATTTCGTGGCAATGAGATCGATAGCCCGCATTCTCACATTCAGAATTTTAATCGAATTACCTCGACTCTCAAGTTTAGAGATGTGCCGAATGACGTGATTCAGCTCATGCTTTTTCCGTACTCGCTCGAGGGTAATGCTAAGCTTTGGTATGAGAAAGAACCACCGGGTTCGATCTTAACTTGGGATGATTTAGTGTCAAAGTTTATGAATTATTTCTTTCCACCGTCCAAGACAACACACTTCAAAAATGAGATAACTAGATTCGAACAAAAAGTGCATGAATCGTTTGGGGTTGCTTGGGAAAGATTTAAAGATTTGTTGAGACAATGTCCACACCACGGTTTCTCGGAATTGCATCAAATAAATACTTTTTATAATGGGCTTAATATGATTGAACAAGATTCTTTAAATGCCGCCGCGGGTGGTAATCTTTTAAGAAAAACTCCGAGAGACACGTGGAGAATAATTGAGGATAAGTCTAGAGCACAATATTCACGAAACACACCGGTTGTTTCCAACGTGAATTCATCTAATCACGAGATTGCTAGATTGGACTCTAAGATTGACACAATTTTGAATGAGCTTAGGAAGAATCCTCATGGATCCATTAATATGGTTGAGAGTTTTTGTGTATCGTGTGGTGGAGCACATCCTAATTATGCTTGTTTAAACACGGGTTTTGATCAAGCTAATGCTTTTGCCGCGACGGGAACTTATGGCTCCAACGGTCAAGTTCCTCGTCAAAATCATGTTGCTCCACCGGGTTTTCCACCGGTTCAAAATAGGTACAACAATGGAAACAATGGGAATAATTTTAACCGTGGTAACCAAGGAAATTTTAATCAAGGGAATGGGTTTAATGTTAATCGAAACAATCAATGTTTTCAAAGCAATAATCAAAATTATTTGTCAAGTTACATTAACGAGGAAAGTTTAAAAGCTTTTCAAAATAACATTCAAGGACAAATGGCAACTTTGAAAAATGAGTTTCAAAATACGATTAAAGGGCAAAACAATAAGATTGAGCTTAATCAACAAAGACTTGAACAAAACCAAACCCGTTTTGAGCAAAGGTTAGAGCAAAATCATAATCGTATGCAACAAAGTTTAGAACAAGGTCAAAATAAATTGCTTTCGATGTTTGAATCGTTTATGACCAAACCTTCCTCGTCTTCGGGTGGCTTACCTAGTAATACCATTCCAAACCCGAAGGGTGAGATGAAAGCTATAACCACACGTAGTGGGAAAGCTTTAGACGGACCTTTGCTTCCACATGTGAGTACCTCTCCGGTGAGGGAAGTGGAGCAAGAACCCGAGGTGGTTAAAGAAAAGGAAATTCCTATTCCACCAAAGGTAGACCAATTGCCTATTCCGGAACCCGAGCTTCCGAAGACTAAACCCACACTACCCTACCCTTCGATACTTACCAAAGAGAAGCTCCGCGAAAAGACCAATGCTCAAGTTTCTACGTTTCTAGATGTGTTTAAGAAAATGTATATTAATCTTAGTTTCGCGGATGCATTGCTTAGCATGCCTAAATTTTCTTCTACAGTTAAAAGGTTGATGAATGATAAGGAGAAGTTAGTTGAAGTATCTACCTCTTTAAATGAAAGTTGTTCCGCGGTTCTCTCTAAAAAGTTTCCAAAAAAGTTGGAGACCCCGGTCAATTTTTGATACCATGTGATTTCCCTAACATGGAAGAATGCTTAGCATTAGCCGATCTAGGCGCTAGCATTAACTTGATGCCTTTTTCCATTTGGAAAAGGTTATCACTTCCCTAGCTTTCACCTACTAAGATGACTATCGAGCTAGCGGATCGATCGATCGCCTTTCCAAAAGGTATAGCCGAGGACGTATTAGTCAAAGTAGGAAAGCTCATTTTTCCGGCGGATTTTGTCATTGGTGATTATCCGGAAAATTCTCGAGTGCCTCTTATTTTGGGACGACCGTTTTTAAATACGGCTAGTTCTTTAGTTGACATGAGAGAGGGAAAATTGACTTTACGTTTTGATGATGAAAGTATCACTCTTAATGTTGGTAACATCTCGAAGTTTTCTTCCGAAGACGACGAGGAATCAATCAATCAAGTCGATGTGATTGATGTTGCTAGCGAAGAGGCTTCGCAAGATATGCTTGGTTTTTCGGATACTTCTAAAAGTGGCAATCCCACTTCATCGAATCCTATTATCTCTTTGGCTAAGCCTCCACTCACTCCATTTGAGGGAGGTGACTTCATTCTTGAAGAGCTTGAGAATAATGGTTATTCAAAAATCGAGAAGGAAATTGATGATTACCTTAGCACACCATTTGATCCTAGTGAGTTTGATTTTGAGAATTTTGATCCCGAGGGAGATATTGCGTTGATTGAAAAATTGTTGAATTTGGATCCTTTTGAATCACCACCTATGGAACTAAAAGTTGTGAATGAAAATGTGACTAAAGTGAAAACATCTATTGAGGAAGCACCCGAATTAGAACTTAAGGAATTACCCACTCATTTGGAGTATGCTTTTCTTGAAGGAACGAATAAGTTACCGGTGATTATTGCTAAGGGATTAAAGGAAAATGAAAAGGATGAGCTTATTAAAGTGCTTAAGAAACATAAACGGGCCATTGCATGGAAAATCTCCGACATTAAGGGTATAGATCCCAAATTTTGTACTCATAAAATTCTAATGGAGGATGATTATAAACCCGCTATCCAAAATCAAAGAAGGGTCAATCCAAAGATTCATGAGGTGATCAAAAAGGAATTCACTAAACTTCTAGACGCCGGAATGATCTACCCTATCTCGGATAGTCCATGGGTTAGCCCCGTGCATTGTGTTCCAAAGAAAGGAGGAATGACGGTTGTTACTAATGAGGATAATGAATTGATTCCTGCTAGACTTGTGACCGGTTGGCGTGTTTGTATTGACTATAGGAAGCTTAATGATGCCACTAGGAAGGATCATTTTCCATTACCTTTTATGGATCAAATGTTAGAGAGACTAGCGGGTAATGAATTCTATTGCTTTTTGGATGGATTTTCCGGCTATTTCCAAATCCCCATTGACCTTCGTGATCAAGAAAAGACCACATTCACTTGTCCTTATGGAACATTTGCCTATCGTCGCATGCCTTTTGGACTATGCAATGCTCCGGGGACGTTCCAAAGGTGCATGATGGCCATTTTCCATGATATGATCGAGAAAACCATGGAAGTATTCATGGACGACTTTTCGGTTTTTGGGGAATCTTTCACTTCATGTCTCTCTAACCTTGAACGAATGTTGCAACGTTGTGAGGAAACTAATCTTGTGCTTAATTATGAGAAATGTCACTTCATGTGCAAAGAGGGAATTGTGTTAGGACATAAGATCTCTAAGGCCGGTATTGAGGTTGATAGGGCTAAAATCGACGTGATTGCCAAATTGCCTCCACCCACCACCGTTAAGGGAGTAAGGAGTTTTCTCGGCCATGCCGGCTTCTATCGTCGTTTTATACAAGACTTCTCTAAGATAGCTCGGCCTATGACCCATCTTTTGGAAAAAGAGACTCCTTTCATCTTTTCGGATGAGTGTATTCAAGCCTTTGAGATGCTTAAAAAGAAGTTAACCGAATCTCCAATCTTAGTTGCCCCGGATTGGGATCTACCTTTTGAAATTATGTGTGATGCTAGTGATTATGCGGTAGGTGCGGTTTTGGGGCAACGTAAGCTAAAACACTTCTTGCCTATACACTATGCAAGTAAGACTATGACGGATGCTCAAACAAAGTACACTACAACGGAAAAGGAGTTACTTGCCGTTGTGTATGCTTTTGAAAAGTTTAGACCATATCTCGTCTTGTCTCAAACCATAGTGTATACGGATCACTCGGCTATCAAATATCTTCTTAATAAACAAGATGCTAAGCCGAGGTTGCTCCGGTGGATTCTCCTCCTTCAAGAATTTAATTTCAAAATTCTAGACAAGAAAGGAGCCGAGAATCTCATGGCCGATCATTTGTCTCGACTTGAGAATCCTCACCAAAGCGATCGAGAGAACAAGGAAATCAATGAAACATTTCCTCTCGAGACGCTTGGTATGATTGCTTTTCGTGGTGATGATAGTACCCCATGGTTTGCGGACACCGCAAATTACCATGCGGGGAAGTTTGTGATCAAGGGTATGTCGTCCCAACAAAAACGAAAGTTTTTCAAGGATATTTCCTACTACTTTTGGGACGACCCCTATTTGTTTCGTGTGTGCGCGGATCAAGTGATTCGTAGGTGCGTGTTTGGCAAAGAAGCTCAAGATATCCTTAAATCTTGTCATGAGGGACCCACCGGGGGACATCATGGTGTTAACGCCACCGCGAAGAAAGTCTTTGATGCCGGCTTCTTTTGGCCTTCCATATATCGTGATGCCCAAGACTTGATCAAGACTTGTGATGCTTGTCAACGTCAAGGAAAGAACTCACAAAGGGATGAAATGCCTCAAAACATTATTCAAGTTTGTGAAATCTTTGACAAGTGGGGGATCGATTTTATGGGGCCGTTTCCATCTTCGAAAGGAAAAAAATACATTCTCGTAGTCGTGGACTATTTGTCTAAATGGGTTGAAGCTAAGGCTTTGCCCACGAATGATGCTCGAGTTGTGATGAAATTTTTGAAACAACTCTTTGCTAGGTTTGGAACTCCGCGGGCTATTATAAGTGACCGTGGGACCCATTTTTGTAATGAACAATTTGAAAAAGTTCTAAAGAAATATGGTTTCACTCATCGACTTTCTACGGCTTATCACCCTCAAACGAGTGGTCAAGTGGAGGTTTCAAACCGAGCTCTTAAAAGGATTTTGGAGCGTTCTATTGGAGAAAATCGCACTTCATGGTCGGATAAATTGGATGATGCATTGTGGGCTTTCCGTACGGCTTACAAGACGCCAATTGGTTGTACACCATTTAGGTTTGTCTACAGAAAAGCATGCCACTTGCCAATTGAACTCGAACATAAGGCGTATTGGGCTCTTAAGCATTGTAACTTTGATTTGAGGACCGCGAGTGATCATCGCAAGGTTCAATTGAATGAACTAAGTGAATTAAGGGATCAAGCTTATGAAAATTCTTTGATCTACAAAGAGAAGACTAAGAGGATTCATGACTCTAAGATCAAAAACCGCATTTTCAATGTTGGTGATCAAGTCCTCTTATTCAACTCTAGACTTAAGATTTTCTCGGGCAAGCTTAAATCCCGTTGGTCCGGACCATTCACCATTGTGCAAGTTTTCCCTTATGGCACCGTGGAGCTAGCTCAAAAAGACGGGCCTAACTTTAAGGTGAATGGTCATCGTGTGAAACATTACTTTGGAGGGGACATACCTACGGAGGTTGTCCCGGATCTTCAAACTTTCCCTAAGGACCAATGAATGCGGGGATCGAGTCGAGCTCATGACTCGGTGAACAAAAACGAGTACATTCTATCTTCTTTCTATTTTCTAACACCTAATAAGGCTTGATCTTTCAAGCTCGTGCTCGTGTTTTGTTGTGTTGTGATCTTAGGTATGACCCTTATTTTTGAAGACTCTCGTGTTCGGTTTTTGCCGGTCCACTTGATCTTCCATTCTTTGAATGCCAAATAGGGGCACACTTGCTATCCCTTGATTTTTATCGACTAACGTTTTTCTTGAGGCATAATTAATAAACGGCTTATAGATGTGCGTGCTCTTTCCATGCTAGGATTTTGCATTAGACTCTTCGTGTCTTAGCAAGGGGGTGTCACTCTTGAGCTAAGAAACATTGAGGACAATGTTTGGTTTTAGCATGGGGGAGTCAATCGATATAATCACTTGCAATTGCTTTTGTCGTGTCCAAACGTATAGTTTTCTCATTTTTTCAATAAAATTTTAAATTTTTAGTGTTATTTTTAAGTTTTAATAAATAAAATAAGTGTTTTTGACACGAATGTAGACTTTCAATAAGAATAGTTTTTGACTCGACTCGGTTTTTAACCTTAGCTTTTCCTTAACGTATTTGAATTAAGTTTTGCTAGGCTATTATATAGGGAGCTTTAAAACGCGAAAGTCTTAATTCAGACGAGTTAAGGACAAGAACTTTTCGCAAGCTCCTATAATTGATCCTAGAAAGTCGTCTATCAAGGGAACTTTAAAACGCAAATTCTAAAACTTGAAAAAGTATAAGAAGTTGCAAGATCCTTTAGATGACTTGAAAACCCAAAACTTTGATTTAATAGGCTAAGTATCCATTGATTTCATTCTTGGAATTTTACAATATGGAGAACAAGAGATGATAGAGTCAATTATAAGTTTTGGTATTCTTTCGGGAATTAATGTGAGTTAATTATGAGCCTATTCTCCCATCACTTGTTAATAAATTTAATTGCAATAAATAATGTTGAACGATTTGAAGAGTTACTTAGCTTCTAGCCCAAGATCGTTTAAAAGTTGCTCGGTATAGATTAGAGTTCATAGCCAAGGCATAACTTATTGAAGCGGGATGCGAAGATTGGCGAGTCCAAAAAGGTCCTAACAAGACATGAGGGCTATGTTTTATTGCTAAAGATCTCAAGTGATGTGAAGACTCATTTATCAAAAATCAATATGAAGGATCGAGACACACGACGAAAAGCAAAATACTCCCAAAAAGTCATGGAGAAGTCTATCCAAAAAGACCAAAATAAGGTATGAGGATAAATGAAAGCCAAGTCCAAAAAGGAGGCGGATCGTTGTTAATCAAAATCCCAAGTAAAGATTGGAGAAAAATGAAGAAGTCGTGGTCCAAGTATAAATCTCTCAAAACTTCAAGTGAAGAAATATTATGAAGAGAAGACCATTATTTCGTGAGCGTCTCTCAAGGTTGGAAGTATTAAGTCATTGCCAAATATCGATCCGAGAAAGGTCTCAAATCGCGAAACAAGTTATGCCAAGATATGAACTTTATGAGAGCCCGAGAAGCAGTTTTAAAAGAATTTGTCCTTTAGCTAACTATTGATTAAATCGTTCACTTTATTTTCGGCCTAATAAATTATCGAAATAAGTCAACAATGCATCCTCGTGATCATTCATGACAACAATAAAATATAAGAGAAACACCTAGGAATAAGGGAGTCTAAGTGAATAATTGGCCTACATGAGTTCGTGTTAGTCTACCAACTTATAATAACAATGATCTTGTTTTTGCACTTGGCATGGAAAAGTGAAAAGTCGAGGACGATGAATCTATTTAAGTTTTTATCTTTAAAGTTATTTTATGTCTTTGCAAAATAAATTGTCAAAAAGTTGAATAATGGTGTAGTTATAGTTTTATTTATCATTACGTGAGGACACGGCAATTGCTTAGCATGGGGGAATTTGATATGAGCTTAATTACTCATATCATTAGTAGCTTAAAACATTGAAATATTGCATTAAATGTATCAAATATGCCTTGGAAATGCTTGTTTCTTGTTTTCATGTGTGTAGGTACCAAGTTCGCGAAAACCGACAAAAATCGACACGAGAATGAAGAAAAAGATCGTGGAAGCCAAAACCTGCTCAACTTTAGCGGATTTAATAATTTGTCAAGAAAATGGGCCAAGTGGGACCCACGGCTGCTTAATGGGCTTGAAAGCCCATTTATGGGATAATGAATACATTTTTAACAAGTAAAGTCCATGACAATTCACAGCCCAAATGGATCAATTTATGCAATGGGACGGATGATGTGAATTGGGCTTCAAGCCCAATTGTTATTTACAAAGAAACAAATGATGCAATGAATTTGGGCTTTTAGAGTTAATATAAGTTTCACGTTTTTAGCTTTTCACAAATAAATACAAACGCTTGTTTTCTCAGTGTATCACACGTCACACCCATTAATACCCACACGTCATTATCCACCATTCACTTCCAATAAATAAATATACAAACCGTCCACTCATACCACACGTTTCATTCTCTCACCACATATTTACTTCCTTCGTTAGAAACTATGTGTTTCTTCTTCCCCAAACTTTTTGTAACACCCCATTTTGATAAATGGAATGTCACGCGTAATTATGGCGTGTCATCAAAGCATGCAAGGTAATATGTAGTAAAACATACATGACCATAGGGAAAACCGGAATCAAACATCGGCTCCCAAACATAAGCCCAAAACATAAATAAAGGAAATGAACTGAATAAAGACTAAGCAAGCATAACTATATGAAGGCAAAAAGGAAAAGAAGTCTCTGGCAGCTTCCATCCTATGCGCGTCCTCCAAATGCTCGAGTCTTGGGTACCTGCCGTTTTGGGACATGGAAAGGAAAGTAACGGCTGAGCAAGACGCTCAGTGCACGGATGTACAATATAGCATGAATAGGATAAGCATGTAACATATAACAGCGGAAGACTAAGTTCTGAATAACTGGTTAAGTATTAAGAAAACTGGTTTTAAAGTTTGAAAAGCCTTATGTTTATCTTGTGAAACTGTTTTAACATATATATACCATAGCCCATATAGGTCATGAAAAGGTCACGTGCATGAATACTTGGAGGGGTGACCTCATCATGCTGATTAGAGGGGATGCCTCTAATTAATATACTGGTTTGGGTAGGAGGGATCAGCTCCTTGTGAAGGGTGCAAGGCACACACCACATTCACCATGATAAACTGAATAAACATGTAACTAGGATGCACCCATACGCCCCAACTGGTATAATAATATGGCCAAACTGAAACGGGACGCCACGAGCAATCACTCCGCCGTGGGGAAGTCATAACATCGGTGCCTCCAATGCTATGGTTATGGTACCTCTATAACTAGGTGAAACTGGTCATGCTTGTATATGGCTATAGTTTATGCTAAATTAACATAAGCAGTACAAAACAATAAAACAAATGCTGGGGAAAACAGTTGGCTGCATACGGGGAAATCCTAATAAGGAAGGAATGTCCATACTGAAAGGACGGGAATCCGTACCTCAAGTCCAGTGAAATGAACGGAAGAAAGACTCCTACTTCTGGATCACTAATGCTACATGAATACACACGTGTATAAGTATCGATTCACTGATTACGTACTGGGTTCTGTGTCTTGTTATAGCTGATTTGGTATGTTTTAGGTCATGGTTCACTGTTTAAAGCCTTAAACTGTGTTTATCTAGTACTCTGATTAATCTGCTTAAGTATTACTGGTGTTTCATGTATTATTATACTTACTGTGTAATAATAAGTAACTTTCCAAAAATAGCAGGTTTCCAAAAAAAGCAAGTTTCCAAAAATAGAAAGTTTCCAAAAATAGAAAGTTTCCAAAAATAGAAAGTTACCAAAAATAGAAAGTTTCCAAAAATAGAAAGTTTCCTAAAATAGAAAGTTACCAAAAATAGAAAGTTTCCAAAAATAGAAAGTTTCCAAAAATAGAAAGTTTCCAAAAATAGAATTTACTGCCTAAAATAGATTAGTTTCTAAAAATAGAAAGTTTCCAAAAATAGATCAGCTGTCTTAATTAAATAAGTTTCCATATATAGAAAGTTTCCATGATTAGATTAGCTGCCTGAAATAGATTGATTTCCATATATAGAAGGTTTCCATAATTAGATTAGTTGCCTTATTTAATTAAGTTTCTATAAATAAAAGTTTCCATAATTAGAATTAAGCTGATTACATAAGCTAACATATAAGTCTAAGTGTTTAAGCTTATCTCTTAAGTCATATGATATAGTGTATAGTTTAATTATTATTTCATGTATTTAAATTAAACTATAGGTTAAGCATTTTAATTAAAGTGTAACATGTATTAATTAAAATGAAATGAAAATACTTAGTTTAACATGTGTATTATTATTAATAAGAATATAACCTAAGTCATGTCTACATTAATTAATTATAGGCATGTTTTAATAATTAATTAATTATAACTTATAACATAAAATACTTAGGTTAAATTAATGTCATGATAAACTAATAATTAAAATAACCTAAGTCATGATTTAATTAATATTTCATGTTATTAATTAATTATATCCTAAGTTCATGATTCATAAAAATTACATGTAACATAGATCATGATTTTAACCAACGAACCATGAATCGGGCATGAATTCGACACCGTACCCCGGGCCAAACCCGGGGCACACGTGTCCCCTTGCTGCCGTGGGTCCCACATGAGCCAACCAAGACCAATTGTGGTCTTGGTGGTGGCGGCAATAGCAAACCAAACCCCCCCTCGGGTTTGTTTGCTAGGCGGCCAAAAACAAACACCCTTATAAACCATTCTTTGATTTTAATTAATACCAAAACATGTTAGATCAATGATTAATTACCTTGTTTTCATAAGAAAAATAATAACATGTTCATGAAAATAATCAAAGATTAAAAGAATTAAAAAGAATTAAAAAGAAGGGTTAGAAAGGTATACCACTATGTAGCTTGGAAAAAGGATGAACAAACACGTATTCTAACACTTGTTTTTAAGATCAAAATCAATCAAACACCCTCTTATGGTGGTGTTTATGTGGCGGCACAAAGGGAAGGAAAAGGAGAGGAGAAAACTCTTTTTAGGGTTTTTATGTTTATTTCTTGAAAATGAAAAATGAAAACATGTTTTTACTTTTACCCCCCTTAACTTGTAAAGTCCATGGGCTAAGCCCATTTCTTGGTTTGTGCCGTGGGTATGGGGGCCCCACATGGGGTACCCGTACCTTTCTCGTGTCCCGATGTTTCGTGTTCGTTCGTGGTTAAACGTGCTCGTGTTTAACGTGTTTCTGTTTCTTTTAACGTGTCGTTTATCGTAAACTCCACGCTCGTGAATATATTCTGAGTATTTACGTAATTATTTTAGTTAGTATTTTAAATGGTGGTCATGATTTAATTATGTTCACGTGATATATTATTAACTGTTTATCATGAGTTCGTACGTAATCGATACTTGTCATGTCATACACGTATGCACTTGCTTGATTATTAGCACATGAATGTGATCAATACTACATGAGGTAAGTTTTAATCTAGAACGTACGATCTTAAGGGCACTATTCATGGTAAAAGCATGCGGGTTTTACAATTCTTCCCCCCTAAAAAGAATAATTCGTCCCCGAATTATAGATAAAGTAACTGGAAGCGAAACATACCCGAATCAAACTAGAAAGGTATGCAAAATAACGGAAATGAAGGTGACATGGTAGAAGGGAACGTGGAACGTGACATGTCTTGAAAAGTCATGGAACGTGACGTGACTGAAAAGACATATCTAATCGATAAGAGAAAAAAAAATGGATAAGAAGTCCAGATGAACTTGTCCGTTTCCAAGTGGCCTCCCTCTTGGAACGGTTCCTTCAGAAAATCTTGACACTAATGATAAATCTTGGTCCTCATGACCTTGACTTGGAATACGAAGAAATTCTTGGTTATCAACGGAAGGTAGATCCCCTACATTCGATCGAGGAAAATAAGAGTTAACGTGCAAGGGTAGCTGAAACGTTACGATGCAAGACCATCTGACTTAGCTGATAATTAGAAACGATGCGCGAGACATAAAGAAACGTAGTACGTGAAAAATTTTGAACGTGATACGTGAAAAATTTTGAACGTGCTACGTGGAGATATGGCGAGTGTAGTATGAGTAAACATATTGTGATCCATGATACGTGTAACATATCTTGATCATGATATGAGGAACGTGGAATGAACATGACATGTGAGACATATCGTGATCATAGAATATAATGGCGGTAACGCCAAACGCTACAAGGTGAGACGTGGAATATGACGTGAAACGTCTATCTGATGATGGAGAGTTATACTAACCTTGGGTCTGGTCTCACAAGTTCTTGCAAACTTCCCAGAATGAGGAAAAATGAACGTAAAATCGTAAGCCACACTACAATCATGAACGTGAATAGTGTCATGAACGTGAGCGCGAAAGCAAGTCGTGGATTTAGAATGAAGACGTGAAGTAAGTTAGGAGTACGATTACTAATCTTTGTCTGACCCGATAGCTGAGGGATTGCCAAGTGATCGGATGAGCCTTGGCAGGAACATGTTCGTTCAATCTGTTGGTTCTGAAATCCGTACGGATGTAAGGATTCTGCAGACTTGATTAAACTGTTGGCAATAACCCAGATAGCATCCTGCCTCTTCTGAGTTTGCTGAAATCTGGTACTAAAATCCATGGAGATCTTGTCCCTTTTCGATTCACAATTTCATATGGTGAAAACCTCCCAGTTTGTTGGTGTCCTATCTTAACCTGTTGGTATGTCAGGTACCTAGATATGAACGTAACTGTAGCTTGCTTCGTAGAACTTGATACCTAGGAGTTTGCGAAACTCCGAGTCTCTGAATCTAGACTTCTCCTAGGGTATGATTTTCTAGAACACCTAATGTAGTGTAGGGTTCTCTCCTTTACGTCATAAGCAGAGTCATGGTAAGATTAACCGTAGGAACCCATGTGATTCAGCGTGTCACTGTAATCAAACAGAATTGATATTGGAAAAATATTCAAAGGTAGAATTTCCCTTGTCATAGAATTTGCAACATAGTGCAGATATGGTCTTCCTGTTCTTCTCTGGGCTTACAGGAAATCAGGTTATCCTCGATGAAAACGCTGATAAAATTGTTTAGGAGTTCCTGGAAACTCAATTTATTAAGTCCATAATGCGGTTGGAGCATTGATGAGACTAATTCAAAATCATACATCTAGCATGACCGAGTCGTGTACAAATAGCAGTCATGGACATGTCCTGCTTTTTCACTCGGCACTGTTGGCAGCATGATCGTGAGTTCGATCTTGGAAAAGTGATTAACACTATAAGGTCGATTGGACATGTTGTCAATACGTGGAGGAGAATAGCGGTCATGAATGGTGATTTGTTTAAGTCAACGGTAGTCGACACATAATCTCATGGTACCATCCTTCTCCTTGTAGGTTCTGCTGGAATGTATAGGAAGACTTTGGAATAATCAACTGGCTGTGCGTAAAAGAGTTAAGTGGTTGTGTCTTACTGACAGCTAGAAAATTTTAGCGACCATGGCTAACAATGTACATGCTTGTAAGCGTAGAAAATTTGCACAGATATTCTGATGGAAAATCAAGCTGAAGTATTCAGGAGCCTGAACATTACTGTACATAATTATGAATCGTAGCATGGTGTGCTGTTCATAGTCCATAATTAGGATAAAAAATTCATCTCGTGTCTGTCCGAGGAAAATGCGTTACGTGGGTATACGAAAGGCGTCCTTCATGGTTATGAATATATGAACTATGGTGAAAGAAATGAAAGTGACATCGGCAACATGACAGTTCTCACTGATGCGCTGATAATGGTATTGAAATTCTTGTGGCCTGATTAATACATGGCACAACAAATAGATGTACCCTTGGAGGGTACCCTGAATTTCTTAGAAATGTTCCATAATTAGACGTGAGTCATGTGTCTTGACTCGTGTCTTGAGAAATGTAAGCGTGACATATGTCTTGACTGGTATCTTGACATGTGTCCTCAGAAGTATACGTGAGACATGTGTCTTGACTGATGTCTTGACATGTGTCTCGAGATGTGAAACAATTAGAACTACAAATATTAGGTTAATATGCCAGAATTGGCGGATTGGTTGTATGTCTGATCATTTGTATGTCTGGTCATGTCCGTGGCCGGAGCCTCGGTTGCGATTTCTAGGATATTTTCTGTCATGGTAGTGGTTACTATCGTCTTGTCTGTAGGTTCCATGACGGTCATTCTCATGACCGTGACTCATGTAACTATTTAGCTGAGTGGCTGGCTGGTACTGGTTTGCACTCATATGGCTGAAATGACAGCCGAACGACGTGTGACATGTAACTATGAATTTAGGACAATGATTGATGGGAATTGTCTGATGGTGAAGCATCTTCTCGTCCAATTGCTTTGCTCCGACGCCTTTGTCTTCGTCTTTTAGAATCTCCAGGTTGTGAACAACATCAGCATCAGCATCTCGTAGCGTCTCCCATAATCAGCAGCATCAACCTTCAGTAACATCTCCAAGCTATGAGCGGCATCGACAATCTTGTAGAATATCAGTAAGTGAACATACGCCTGAGATGATTTAGAATCGACTAGCGAATACTCGTGAAGTATTGCAAGTGGAATACACATGGATTAAGGTACATGAAATACACATGAAATATGGTACGTGGAGTACACATGGAATGCACATGAAATGATCGGTATGGGCTCGATCATTTGTCCTGATTTAAGGAAAGTAAACCGGTTAAACGGTTAGGAAAACCATCATGATAACCTGGCAGTATTAGCATAGACGTCATTCTGGTTGCATAGAGAAACGCTAAAGTGTGGTTACACCAAATTCAACGATGATGTGCCTGACAGCATGATCAATGAAAACCAACCATGACTATCGTGAAAGCATGATTCAAGAAATCTAACAATGTCTTGTAGGACAACTTAAATAACAAAAGAGGCGTGAAACATAATCAACATGAAGACGGAATTATCATGAGGAGACATGAAACCATCTATTACGAAGAAGTGTATAACATAATCAGCATGAAACTGAAGTTAACCATGACAGTATGAAGGCATACTTGACATAAGAACATAATAACTTATGATGGGACATGAAAAAAAAAATTTGCCAATTTAAATCATGAGAAAAATTTTATGCAAGAAAAACAGTGCATGAATGCGTAATGTAGTTTATAAAACCTTTATATGTGCGAGGGAACGCCTATGGGTCGGTTCCAAAACAAAAGACATGGCGAGGGGACGCCTATGGGTCGGTCCCAAAGTTAAAAGTTTCGATAAAAGCACATGCGACTAAATAGGGCCAGTCCTGTACCAACCATTACTTAGTCAAAATTCCTGCAACAGATGACATATGATATAAATGCATGAATGCATGAAACATAATAATTAAAAGTCATTGTCAAAACTTAACAGAAAAATTTTTATGTGAAAATTATGAACTACTGGGGTTCAGTTCACATAATCACAGTTCACTAGGAACATCATGCATAGACACTGACACATAACTAAATATGGATGACGGTTGTTCATTCCATATTGGTAAAACGATACTGGTGAAAACATCATGGTGAAAACAACAAGGTGCTGAAAACGTCATGGCTAAAACAAAAAGGTGCTGAAAACATAATGGTTAAAACAACAATGCGCTGAAACATCAATACGTGGAATAACAATCGTTGGCTTAGGAAGCTCCTGGTGACTACCCACTAGTCACAGGTCGAGTTTTAGAGCCTACAGGTCGAAGCCTTGGCTCTGATACCATAATTGTAACACCCCATTTTGATAAATGGAATGTCACGCGTAATTATGGCGTGTCATCAAAGCATGCAAGGTAATATGTAGTAAAACATACATGACCATAGGGAAAACCGGAATCAAACATCGGCTCCCAAACATAAGCCCAAAACATAAATAAAGGAAATGAACTGAATAAAGACTAAGCAAGCATAACTATATGAAGGCAAAAAGGAAAAGAAGTCTCTGGCAGCTTCCATCCTATGCGCGTCCTCCAAATGCTCGAGTCTTGGGTACCTGCCGTTTTGGGACATGGAAAGGAAAGTAACGGCTGAGCAAGACGCTCAGTGCACGGATGTACAATATAGCATGAATAGGATAAGCATGTAACATATAACAGCGGAAGACTAAGTTCTGAATAACTGGTTAAGTATTAAGAAAACTGGTTTTATAGTTTGAAAAGCCTTATGTTTATCTTGTGAAACTGTTTTAACATATATATACCATAGCCCATATAGGTCATGAAAAGGTCACGTGCATGAATACTTGGAGGGGTGACCTCATCATGCTGATTAGAGGGGATGCCTCTAATTAATATACTGGTTTGGGTAGGAGGGATCAGCTCCTTGTGAAGGGTGCAAGGCACACACCACATTCACCATGATAAACTGAATAAACATGTAACTAGGATGCACCCATACGCCCCAACTGGTATAATAATATGGCCAAACTGAAACGGGACGCCACGAGCAATCACTCCGCCGTGGGGAAGTCATAACATCGGTGCCTCCAATGCTATGGTTATGGTACCTCCATAACTAGGTGAAACTGGTCATGCTTGTATATGGCTATAGTTTATGCTAAATTAACATAAGCAGTACAAAACAATAAAACAAATGCTGGGGAAAACAGTTGGCTGCATACGGGGAAATCCTAATAAGGAAGGAATGTCCATACTGAAAGGACGGGAATCCGTACCTCAAGTCCAGTGAAATGAACGGAAGAAAGACTCCTACTTCTGGATCACTAATGCTACATGAATACACACGTGTATAAGTATCGATTCACTGATTACGTACTGGGTTCTGTGTCTTGTTATAGCTGATTTGGTATGTTTTAGGTCATGGTTCACTGTTTAAAGCCTTAAACTGTGTTTATCTAGTACTCTGATTAATCTGCTTAAGTATTACTGGTGTTTCATGTATTATTATACTTACTGTGTAATAATAAGTAACTTTCCAAAAATAGCAGGTTTCCAAAAATAGCAAGTTTCCAAAAATAGAAAGTTTCCAAAAATAGAAAGTTTCCAAAAATAGAAAGTTACCAAAAATAGAAAGTTTCCAAAAATAGAAAGTTTCCAAAAATAGAAAGTTACCAAAAATAGAAAGTTTCCAAAAATAGAAAGTTTCCAAAAATAGAAAGTTTCCAAAAATAGAATTTACTGCCTAAAATAGATTAGTTTCTAAAAATAGAAAGTTTCCAAAAATAGATCAGCTGTCTTAATTAAATAAGTTTCCATATATAGAAAGTTTCCATGATTAGATTAGCTGCCTGAAATAGATTGATTTCCATATATAGAAGGTTTCCATAATTAGATTAGTTGCCTTATTTAATTAAGTTTCTATAAATAAAAGTTTCCATAATTAGAATTAAGCTGATTACATAAGCTAACATATAAGTCTAAGTGTTTAAGCTTATCTCTTAAGTCATATGATATAGTGTATAGTTTAATTATTATTTCATGTATTTAAATTAAACTATAGGTTAAGCATTTTAATTAAAGTGTAACATGTATTAATTAAAATGAAATGAAAATACTTAGGTTAACATGTGTATTATTATTAATAAGAATATAACCTAAGTCATGTCTACATTAATTAATTATAGGCATGTTTTAATAATTAATTAATTATAACTTATAACATAAAATACTTAGGTTAAATTAATGTCATGATAAACTAATAATTAAAATAACCTAAGTCATGATTTAATTAATATTTCATGTTATTAATTAATTATATCCTAAGTTCATGATTCATAAAAATTACATGTAACATAGATCATGATTTTAACCAACGAACCATGAATCGGGCATGAATTCGACACCGTACCCCGGGCCAAACCCGGGGCACACGTGTCCCCTTGCTGCCGTGGGTCCCACATGAGCCAACCAAGACCAATTGTGGTCTTGGTGGTGGCGGCAATAGCAAACCAAACCCCCCCCTCGGGTTTGTTTGCTAGGCGGCCAAAAACAAACACCCTTATAAACCATTCTTTGATTTTAATTAATACCAAAACATGTTAGATCAATGATTAATTACCTTGTTTTCATAAGAAAAATAATAACATGTTCATGAAAATAATCAAAGATTAAAAGAATTAAAAAGAATTAAAAAGAAGGGTTAGAAAGGTATACCACTATGTAGCTTGGAAAAAGGATGAACAAACACGTATTCTAACACTTGTTTTTAAGATCAAAATCAATCAAACACCCTCTTATGGTGGTGTTTATGTGGCGGCACAAAGGGAAGGAAAAGGAGAGGAGAAAACTCTTTTTAGGGTTTTTATGTTTATTTCTTGAAAATGAAAAATGAAAACATGTTTTTACTTTTACCCCCCTTAACTTGTAAAGTCCATGGGCTAAGCCCATTTCTTGGTTTGTGCCGTGGGTATGGGGGCCCCACATGGGGTACCCGTACCTTTCTCGTGTCCTGATGTTTCGTGTTCGTTCGTGGTTAAACGTGCTCGTGTTTAACGTGTTTCTGTTTCCTTTAACGTGTCGTTTATCGTAAACTCCACGCTCGTGAATATATTCTTAGTATTTACGTAATTATTTTAGTTAGTATTTTAAATGGTGGTCATGATTTAATTATGTTCACGTGATATATTATTAACTGTTTATCATGAGTTCGTACGTAATCGATACTTGTCATGTCATACACGTATGCACTTGCTTGATTATTAGCACATGAATGTGATCAATACTACATGAGGTAAGTTTTAATCTAGAACGTACGATCTTAAGGGCACTATTCATGGTAAAAGCATGCGGGTTTTACACTTTTCAACCCAAAACCTGCGAAAATAACACTGTTCATTAACCCTAGGTAAGTAAAAAGTCAATATAAATTAGGGCTTTTTACTTATTCAAATAATTCACACCAAAAGAAATAAAAACCCCAATCTTTTAGGAAGAGAAGGTATGAAGAGGCCTTGATACGTGGCTTAATTTCACTGGCTGCTACACATCACTCATCTATTTCAACCAATCAGGAGCCTCAAAAGAAGCACAAGTAGCACACACGGATGCCACGTTGGCAATCCGTGTGAGCTACGAGAGATGATAACCGTCCGATTAAAGAAAGAGAAAATATGAGAAGATCAAAGGCTGAAAGAAGAGAAGAATATTCTCAAGAAGGTGCGCATATTCGCTCACCAACAGCCTTGGGGGGGCTATAAATACCCCCAATTTCTTGTGTAATTTCATCCTTTACTTTTTACTTAATGTTATGCTGTAGAAATTAGTATTAGATTAAATAATGTATTTTCTTTTTATCAAGTATTGTAAACTTTATGGAAATTAATAAAAGTTAAATTGTTTATTATTCAATCTTGTCTCGTTTATTTACTGTTTTAATTTGATTTACATTCTAAATCTGTTTACTATTTCTTAAGGATAATATTTGAAATGTTAAAAGTAAGCTAATTAATAGCTTGATTTTTAATATTAAAAGTTAAAAAGGATCCATGTTTATCCCCACTGGATAAATATTAAATTATAGCAGTGATAATTTTTGATGGTTCGGTTGGTGGTACAAATGGTGGTCTCGGATAATGGTTAATGGTGTTATGGTGGTTGCGGTTTACGGTTCTTAAGGTTGCTCAGCGCACACCTTCTACTCAACGGTTCTCTCCAATAGGTGCATATATCTTTTATTTTACATGTTTACTAGATTGATTGTTGTTTAAATGATTAAGTGATTAAATATTTGAGCGGTTATTGTGTTGTTATGCCTGCTTGATTTATTGATTATTGAGACTGTTTAGTTAAATCAGTTCTTTGTTCAGCTTGCAATGAATGTGTTTGAGTTTATGATTTGCTGAAATGTTAGTAGAAATCTGGAATAGAACTGTTACGATTTTTGTTTTGGATGTTTATTTGAGTTAGTGTACTGATCTGTAGTTTTGATTTTCTTTTAGCCATATTTTGCTGTTACATACTTTTGGTTTTGCTGAGTTTTCTTGTATACCTGTTGAATCTAATGTTGCTTATTGAGTTAACTTAGTTGCGAGTTTATTAAGTTTTGGATGAATCTGATATCCTATAACTGTTTGATTGATTGTTTGTATCTGCTTTGCTTTATTCGAATTAGGTTTTACCGTATTGATTTAGTTAGGTTAACCTATTTCTGAATGAAAAATTTGAGTAATATTTGGTAGAGATTATCTGAATCTAGGGTGTTGAAGTTGTTTTACCTGCTGATAAGTTTTGCGCTCTCAATTGGTGTTTGGTAGTTTAAGTCTCGGGGTAATTAGTTGTTCATTTTCAGCTTAATGTATTTAATCGATACCTGCGTCATATGCTTATGTGACTTTTCTTTTACTGATTAGTGTGCTTATGTGATTAAAGTGTTCTACTGCTTTCTGATTATTTGTTCTATTTTTAGCTTATCAGATTTATTTATCTGATAAGCTCACAAAGCTGATTCCTATCAGCTTATGCAAATAAGCTCTCACAAAGTCTCCCCTGAGACTTGGTTTTAGTCATTTGTCAAAAAGAGTTAATCCAAAAAAAAAATAATGTCCCTCACGGGACTAGAACCCGTGACCTCCTGGTCACACACCCAACGTGATAGCCATCTGTTCTAGATGTTCTTTTGATTTTATTTCCTTTTATCTTATTAATATTCAGTCTTTAGTTTGACAGATTTTTATTTAAGTAATTCATTTATTTCGTTTAATCAAATAGTTTAAAACTTTTTACATAAATCTTAGTTTTAAATAAAATAAAATAAATAAAAAAATGTTTTTATTATTAGTTTAATTAGTTAATTTTATAATTAGATTTTGTTAATTAAAATATAATAGTTTTTTTTTAAAAGTAGAATTGTTTTAAAAAGTTTCAATAGTTTTGTTAGAATTTTAAAATAGCTTAAAAGTAATTTTAATTAAATAGTTTAATATTTTTCATAGATAATTAAATTAGTTTAAATTTTTAATTAGTTTTATATTTTAAGTAATTAATTGTTTGAAGAATTTTAAATAGGCGGTTTACGATTCATGCACTTTAGGTTTATCTTAAATAGCTTAAAATTTGTAGATTTTAATCGTAGTTTAAAAACCAAAAACCAATTCAAATCGATTGTCCAAATCAAAGCAAAACGTCTCAAATTCATAAGATCTTCGTGTACAACGAACTCGACTCACTCACGTGTTTAATTGAATTCGTCATTGGTATTATTAGACTATTACTTTTTCCTAAAGGTAATTTTCTAATGTACCCTTTAACGTAATCTAATTATCACTATACACATCCACGACACATCAAAAACTTATTTTCTTTTCAATATTTTCATCATTATATTTTGAAAATACTTGCCTTATTTTTGACCAATCACATGTGCCTATCTCTCCTATATATTTGGCTCCTATTTTTAAACAGGGTACTATCATATTCTTGTCTACCACTTTTTCTCTTATAATTCATCTTTCATCAATTTTTCACAAACAACTTTTTTCAACAATGGCACCAAATTTAAACCAAGTGACTTGGTATTGGGATTCAGGAGTCAGCACAACATGATTGCTTATTTGGAGGCTGATGATACTTTGTTTCCACAATACACTCAGATGGTGGCGTATTTGAATGCATCTCCATTACGGTATGCTCTTTCTCATGCTCCTCTCATCCCTTTCACTCATATTAAACAGTTTTGGAACACTGTCAGTTCCTCAACGCTTAATAATGTGACTACATTAACAGCTATTGTTCATGGGCGTAATTGGGTGGTTACTGAAGCCTTGGTTCGCCAGGCTTTGCATCTTAATGATGCAAATGATATAACCACTCTCCCCATTAATGAAATAGAACAAGGACTTCGGGCTTTGGGGTATCCTTTCCTTGATGAGGGTACTTTAAATAAATATCATATACAAGAATTTCCCCCAGCCTGGAAGTACCTCATACATGTCATCCTTCAATGTTTGAGTTCCAAATGTACTGCACATAATGAAATTAACAGATCAATTGCTAGTGCAATTGTGTGCATTACAAATGGGCAAAAGTATAATTTTTCAAAACTAATTTTTGATGGCATGTGTAAAAACAAGGGGAATAAGATGACTTTGGCTTATCCCAGATTTTTACGAATGATTTTTGATGACCAAGGGTATTGTACAAGGGATCATGATGACTTTTATGAGATCCCTGTGCAAAAGAAAGCTATTTTTAGTAAGATGAACTCACCTCCTCACCGTGAATTACCCCTCACCCAAGCTATGCTTGCTGTTATTGCAGCAGCACAACCTCAACCAGACCCACAACCACAAACTGAGCCAATACCAGAACCTTTGCCTTCACCTCAACACATGGAAATTGACCAAGAATCCTTCAACGCTGACACATTAAATGTTGGCGTTGACACTAGTAATCCAAACGTTGACACCTTTCCTTCACAGACCCACACACCCCTTAACCTTCAATCTACCACCCAATCCACATCATCTTCTACACCCCCTGAATATAGGTTGCAAAAACGCCCAAGGACTACTGGAGTGTTCTCCTCTAGTGGTCCTAGCCATGTTGCAGATAGAACCACCACCACAAGTGTGGTTGGTGCTATGGATGAGGCTGGGACTATTGGTGCTAGCTTAGATGCAGGCCAAGCCAGTCTTAACATCTTTAAGACCTCATCCATGCCCCATGACTCTACTTTGGGAGGTCAAATACCCATTCTAGAGGAGGGCAGATTAGAACCATACACAATGATGGAATTGACGGTTGTCTGCATTAGCTTGCAAAAGCAAAATGCAGACCTAGTACAAACAGTCAGTACACAAGTCCTTGAACTCAAGCAATTGAGGGAGAGGTTGTTATTTTGGAGGATGCTTACACTAGGCGTGGTATGGAGGAATCTTCCAAAGGGGAGGATGAGCAGATCCATGTGAGTGACAAAGGCTCACATGATGGAAAATCTTTGGGTGTTGCTGAAGCCCTTACTGAATTGAAGAAGCAACCAAGTTTTGATACACCTTTGGTTACTCCTAAAAACTTGAACTTGTCTTTTACAGCTATGATGGAGCAGTTAACAAGAGGCGCTGAGACAAGTAAGGTGAGCGTTGACAAGCAAAATTTGAACGCTGACACATCAAGCGCTGACAAGAGTAAGTTGGGTGCTGACACACAGAATTTGAGCATTGACAGACCTGCAGATATGGTTGATGTATTCCAGTCATCAGCTATCATCAAAGAAGTGTCTTCACAGGTACCATCATCAGCGTTACCCATCATTGATCCATTAGATAAGGGTAAAGGAATTATGGTAGAAGTAGAAGTTCCAAAGGATGCAACACAAGTAGAGTTTGATTCAAGGTTGGCTGCACAACTCGTGGAACAAGAAATGAAGAAGGTTGGTGAATCACCATTTGTTGTTACTTTAGAGGAACAAGAAGGAAGTGATGAAGGAAGTTCAGATTCAAGTGTTATGATAATTGAACAACCAGAAAGACTTGAATATGGTGATGACTTGGCAAGAGAGAAGCTTAGAGAGTTAAAATTGCAAGTAGACTATGATATGCCAGAATTTGCTCAGATGTACCATGCTTGGGAGAATAGGATTATGGAGAATCCAGATTTGACAATTTCAGACCAATTTGGGGTTTGGAAATTCTTCTAAGAGTTCAAAGAGACTGCAAGGTAATTCTGAAGCATAAAGCTAGCAATGTTTTCTCACTGCTAAAGAGGGATAGAATGGAGCTTTATTACATGTTACTCAGATGTCATTGAACTGGATGGACCTTCAAGAAATTACAGGGATTATCCTTTGAAGAATTGGAGTATAAGGCTTATCCCATTTGGGCAAGAGTGCAAGAGATGAACTACTTCTTTTAGATGAAAGGAAAGAAGAACTTGCAGAAGAGATGGAGATTCAGAAGGCTATGATTGTACCAAGGCCTTTGAAGAAGGGAGTTCCACTTGAGTTTCCTAAAGATTTAAATAAAGTGGTTCCCAGTGAAGCTGTTCTTAGAAGGAGCATTAAGCTTTCACCCATGGAAGCTTCAGATATGGTACAAGTGTTACCTCTTGATGCCAGAAACCCTATCATTAGTTATGAAGAAGATACAAGTGGGTTTTGGATGATTGGCAGATATGGGAAAGAGGTACACACATTTACTACTCTTATGTCTCTCTTTGCAAGTATGGATAGGGAAGACTTGGAAGACATTTGGAGGTTGTTGATGGCCAAGTATGAGACTGAAGCACCTACTTCAGTCAATGGAATAAAGCTTTGGTCAACATTCAAGAGAATGTGTGCACCAGAAGAAGAAGATCCTGTTTGGAAGGATCTTGAGGATGATATCAGTGGACTTCAATGGCGTTTGTATTCAGCTGCTGGTGTGTATTATTTGAGCTCTACAAAGTTTGCTGAGTATCTTCTTGTAGATGCTGAGTATCCCATGTCCAAAGAAGTTTTGGAGAAGATGAAGACAACACAGCTGGAGATTGACTATTCAAGTGACGTGGCCAAAGATTTGATTAGGCATGTTTATTACCAATATGATAAGATTTGTAAGATTCCTCCTAGTTCTTAATTTTTATTCAGAAACTTGATTACTAGAGTAGATATCAAGTTTAGGGGAGGATTGTTGGGAATAAAATGTAGCCAGTACACTTGAACGCTAACAAGAAGAAAACAAGCATTGATAAGAAGAAAACAAGCGTTGACAGATCAAGCGTTGACAGGAAGAAGTCAAGCGTTGATAGGTTGAAGTCAAGCACTGATAGAAAGATATGGTCTACGCGTATTATGTTTCTAGTTTGTTTCTAGTAAAGATAGGATCAACAATGTATTTTCTATATTTATCTTTACCTAGAATAGCTGATACGTAGACTCTTGTACAAGGCTTCTTATGTCTATAAAAGAAGACCTTTAGGTTTTGTTTCATATAAGTTTTCATACGTTTAACACTTTCATTGTAAGCAAGTTTGTTCTAATCAATCAAGTGAAAGTTTGTTTTACATTCTTTGTGTGTTCTTGTTGAGTATTAATTCCGCATAATACTTAAATTGTTTTATACACAAACAAAGTTTCTCTACGTGTTTAACTTGATTTATTTTCGTTTACACAAGCTAAATCGATCCAAGTTTGGGATCAACAATTATCATTTTTACAAGAAAATTAAAAAGAAGGGAAACCTTAGCTGTTGGTGAGCCACCGGCTAGGAAGAAACAACAAGGAGGAAAAAAATTTTGAGCTTGGATTAATATAAGTATGTATTCGGGTTTCTTTTCTAAAAGATAGCATATTCGGTATCACCATTTTTCCTCTTTTCCTTTGATCATTATTATTCAACATGAATCTAATTTTCTCAATCATATAAACATGGTGTAAAAGGATTTATAACATGTAATACAAGCAAGACTTAATCGGATTTAGTTGGTTTCTCATGGGAACCGAGAGCCCAACTCTCGGTGGGTGTTTTGGTGCAGTCGGTGGCTGTTTTGTCCCATCATACGCAACACCAACAGCCCCAACAGGGGTGCAGTTGGCTTGGCAGTGGGTACCGGCACCAGCCGGTATGAACTGTGAACCAACGGTGGCAACTGGCCACAGTCGATGGGTAATCAGGGTACGACAGGGGGAACATGGCTGTAGCCAGGGGTGATTTGGGCAAGTAGTGGCACCGACAGAATAGTCGGTGGCTGCTGGTGGTGGTCGGACAGAAACCACAGCCGAAAGGCTGTGGTGGTTTGTGATGTTGTCTCGGGTTCAGGTACAAGTTCTGAAGGTGTTATGTTTATTAATTATTTTAATTAATTATTATGAACTCGTAAAATCTGTTTTATTAATTAATTAGTTTAATTAATTTTCATGAACCAAGGATTTATTTAAATCATGATTTAAGTTAATTATTAAGATTAATAATCACGTTATAACCTAAGGTATTTTATTTGGCTTAACTAAATTGAACACATGTTTAATTTAATTAAATTGTATAGCGTAAGGTTTTAATTAAATTAAACATGACATAATGTAATTAAACATTATAAGGTAAAGTTTATTAATATAACATGACATATTATTAATTACTAGCAGGGTACCCACGCAATGCGGCGGTGGGTACCCTGTGACTATATTTTATGGAAAGTAAAAGTTATTTTGTTACTCTGTAACAGACATAGTTGCACAATCAAATACCAGCCTCACCAGCATGTCACGATTCATATAGTTCAGAAAAACAGCCTCACCACAGAGACTCAAACTTCAGAAAAACAGTCTCACCAGCATGTCACGATTGATATAACATAATTTTAATTTTCTTATCATCATACCCAATGAAACACACCACCGAGACTCAAACTTCAGAAAAACAGCTTCACCAGCATGTCACGGTTCATATAGTTCAAGCTTAAACAAGCCTAGTATTTCACAAATAAGTGTCAGATAATAATCAGCTTTTGTTATTATACAAACACATAGGACATGACAAAAAAAATATTTAACCTGATATAAAAATGACATATGATGTAAAAAATATCCGAATCACCAAACTGTAAAAAACTTTCATCATTGAAACCATAGTACTACTGGTTACGAACATTGCATTTTACTTTGTGAAATGTTAGTTTTTATAATGAGTTGTTAGACATATTCATAATCAGTGAGTTTTAAAAAAAGATGAAGTTACAAACACAATTAAATATATTAATTTTTTTAATATAGTAATAACTTTTAAAAGTTGTTATTGACTAAACATTTGAAACGTATACATTTACTATATGTCATAAACCCTTTTAAATGCCTCATATTGACCCATTATTCAAAAAACGTATGCATTGAAATGGATTGTATTAAAAATGAATATGATGAATAACTTTGACTAATAGCTTATTAATTTCTTATTATAGAAATGTTAGAGGCAAAAAATTAAGACTTCTAATTATAGAAAATGACTTAAATCTTTTATAAAATAGTAAAGATATAAACCATGCATTTAGTTAATAATTAATAATTATCGTAACATATAGTATTATTTAATAAAATTTATTAATAATCATCACGGCCTATAAATAAGCTCTGGCATATAGTTTTAACTTATTTATCCAGCTTATTTTATTTCAAGAAAACTTACTATTTTTGGGAAGTTACTTATTATTACACTACAAGTATAAAACACAAGAATACATAAATTACATGATCAGAATACACTTAATACATGAACATACACCAGATAACACCCAAAACAGTAAAACATAACAGAACATGAATAATAAACTAAGAACACACAGAACCACTAAAACACACATGTAATTCAGATAACTCATACATGTCCCTATTCTTATGTAGTATTATCCGTCAAGACGGAGTAGGTTCTTCAGCGTTTTCTGTTAGCTTCTACTGGACACAAGGTATGGATTTTCCGTCCTTTAGTAAGGACAACCTCTTCCTTTATTAGGATTTCCCATATGCAGCCAACTGTTTTCCCCAGTAGTTACAGATTTAAATGCTTATGTTTATTAGTTATCTTAGCCATATACATGCATGCCAGTTTCAATAGTTATGGAGGTACCATAACCATAACACTAGAGGCACTAGTGTTATGACTTCACCACGACGGAGTGATAGCTCGTGGCATCCCTTTCAGTTATTTGGCCGTTATTATTATTATAAATATCATGTGGGGCGTATGGGTGCATCCTAGTCACAGTGTCAGTCAGGATTTCATGGTGAATGTGGTGTGTGCCTTGCATCCCTCATAAGGAGCTGATCCCTCCTATCCATTACCATTTAATTAGAGGCATCCCCTCTAATTGCATGACGAGGTCACCCCTCCAAGTATTCATGCATGTTGTTGACCTCATGACCTATATTGGCTTTTGGTATATTAAACTAATACAGATTTTCATAAGCAACATAAGCTATGTTTTCAGAACTAAGTCCAGTAAACATGACATACATCTAGGTCTCAAGGACTTATTCATTTCCGTTGCTTTTCATGCTTTACATTTTCTTTCCTATATTATATCATTCATGCTATGTCATATATCCGTTCACTGAGCGTATTGCTCAGTCGTTACTTTCTTTCCATGTCCCAAAACGGCAGGTACCCAAGGTTAGACTAGAGTATTTGGAGGACATGCGTAGGATGGGAGCTACCTTTGACTTATTCTCCTCTTGCCTTCATATATTTATGCTTGTTTAGTCTGCCTTTAGTCTTTTATTTTGTTTATGTTTTGGGCTTATGTTTGGGAACCGATGTTTGATTCCGGTTATCCCTTTGGTCATGTATGCTTATGACATATTTCCTTGCATGCTTTGATGACACGCCATAATTTACTATAACATTCCATCTTAACAAATGGGGTGTTACAATTGTGGTATCAGAGCCCAAGGTTCGACCTGTAGGCTCTCAACTTGACCTGTGACTAGTGGGTAGTAACGAGGATCTTCCCAAGCCGACGTCTGATATTCCACGCATTGATATTTTCAGAACCTCGTTGTTTTCAACCAATATGTTTTCCTTGAAATTGTTTTACTAATATAGATTGAACAACCGTCATCCATACTTAGTACATGTCATTGTTTTATGCATAATGTTTCTTTTGAATTTTGACTAGTATGAACTGAACCACAGTAGTTCATACTTAGTCACACGTTTTCTGTTATGTTTAGAGAGTTGCTTTGCATTCATTCATTTCATGTATTCATTTCATACATTCATCTTATTGTAGCAGGTATTTTACTAAGTAATGGTTAGTACAGGGCTGGCCCTTTTTAGTCGCATGTGCTTTTATCGAAACTTTTTGTATGTTTAGTGGACCAACCCATTGGCGTCCACACTTGCCCTTTTGTTTTGTGAACCGACCCATAGGCGTTCACCCATGTACATATCATTATATTTATAAACCATGCATTTTCAAATTGCTTCATGCATTCTAAACTACTTCATGCTTCATAAACTATTCATGCATATTCTATGTTCACTGCATACTTTATTGGACTTATCATTTATGTTGCATTGTTTGCATGGTGAAAGACTCTTAGTCGTCCACACTATTAATTTTCAAAATTTATTTCATTACAGTCATAACTTTTTACGTTCCCTCATTTATTGTTACGATTTATGTCAATTATGTCGTCATGCTATCATGGTTAACTTTGTTTCATGTTTATTATGTTTTCATACTCCTCTATGTTAATTTTGTCTCATGGTTCCTCATTTTGTTTACGTCTTCATGCTAGACACGGATGGATTATATTTAATCATGTCCTCATGATAACCATGGTTGGTTTTCATTGATCATGTTTTTGCTGGCAATCATTCAATTCCATTTAATCGCGTTTTGTGCCTCTTATGCAACTAGAATTATGTCTACGCTAAATTAGCTAGGCTATTTCGTGTCCCTTGACCATGTCAGATGGTTGATACCGTATCAATCATATCATGTGAATCCCATGTGTACTCCATGTACCATGTTTCATGTTTACTCTAGGTACCATACTCTAGACATATTGCAGTTACCGCACTCCATGTGGGTTACTAATCCATTTTCAATTTTCTCAGACATTTTTTTTCTTCTCACCGATGTTGCTTAAAAGATGATACGACTCTCAGCTTGGAGATTTTACAAAACAAAGACGAAGGCGATAGATCGGAGCAACCTGACTAGAATTATACTTAAACCACCAGATGTACCGTTTCATTCCATCTTCTTACCTTTTCAGATTGTATGTCACGTGTGAGACCCCCAAAATCAGACATGGAACAACTAGGCAACGAGTGGGGTAACACGTCATAGTACAAGAAACAATGAATTACAGTTCATACAAAGCTGACGAAATAAAAACATGTACATTACATCATAAAAGGTCAGACTTTTTAAACATCGGTCCCAGAGTTTTAAAAGAGGAAAATTTGATTATTTCGTCTCGATTTATAACATAAAGTTGCCCAAAAGATAGAATAAACTCCTGACAGTTTTTACTAGTAACAGTCTTTCAAAAGCATCACAGAAATCTCCAAGCTGCGATAATCTCCTACGGGCTCCCATCCAAGCAAAGCTAAGTAATAATACCTGAGATTAAACATGTAAAATCGTCAAATTAAAGTTTAGTGATATTCATAGGTTTAGCACTAAGGATGTGGAACACAAGCATTAATTTGTAAACAAGAAATAGGGGAAAATGGTTATGTACAGTAACCACTGTCCGAAACATTATTATTGCTGTTTAGTTCATGAACTGACGCTTAACTCAGTGTAAGTTCCTCTAGGGAGTATTCAGCCTAAATACTCAAGTATCAACGAATATTAGTACGTCAAGGTAATCGGGACGGGGATAGTCAATCCTGATGGACCCACCCACAACATTCACGCTTCGCGCAATGCACCAGGACAATTAGCGGTTCATGATTAGGAGAGGAAACTCAAGGCTAGACTAAAAGCAATAATAATACTGAAAACCTGAAAATCATACATGTTCTGGATAGCATACAATTTTTAAATGGTTGTGTTCCACCATGTATAATCTCACCCCGTGTTTAGAAACCATGTATAAGTAAAAAGGGGCTATGAACTCACCTTAGCCGCGTGGTAAGTTAATCACGATACTCAACAACTGAGTAGAAACAATGGTAGTGAGACGATCACCAACGATATGGATGCCCCGTGAAACACGAAACCGCAACCTATCAAAATAAAGCGCGCGTTAAGACTCGAACTCAAATATCGATATGCACCAAATGTAATATGACTCAAATTTTTTCAAAGTATTCACGTTTCAAAACCATTGACACGAACCAAAAGAATCCATACTAACCCACTTATCCAACACTACACGATTAAACACTTGTATACTTGAAATTGACCCGTCATACGACGCCAAGTCAACGTAAGTCAAACTATTCCTTTACCTTAATCGGACCAGTAGCTAAGTCATTTATATAATTACTAAGCACTTGAGTAAGTCACCATATCCGATGGTGAATACTCAAACTCACGCAACACAAGCATTGAACTAAGTGTCCAAAATTAAAATCAGCAAGTACACCCCGAATGTACACACCGATCTACCCTATCTAGACTTGTCCGATTTAGATGAAAATTGGTGGCAAGGTCACTTATAACCTGTATAAGACCTCACTAAAATTTGAGCCAAAGTTCACACTTTAAAATCCATCAGCTAGACACTTTACTCGAATCCAAATTTGGGACAGGTGCACTTGTTTTGTAAAACCGTTTAGACCACTTTAAAAGTACTAACTGGACAATCCGTCTTTTGAAACCACTACTAGACTCATCAAATTAAGTATATAAGCTTTGAAAATCAGTAGTATCCATTATCTAACCAAGCCTAAAGTCCCCGAGAGTCGACCCAAAATCAGCCACAATTTCGGATTGTGCCGACTTGCGTCTCCCGGTACACGAATACAAAAAATAGCATAACTTTTAACTCGTAAAGAGTTATAAGCTCTATCTTATACCAAAACGAGCATATCGGAAAACTCTACAATAAAATCAAATAATATCAGCCTTTCTCAGACCTTAAACCCACGCAACAATCTGTTTTAAGCTGCTGTCCCAAATATCCTTTTTAGAAATCAAGTCAAATCAATTTTTCAACAAAACTAATCATTCTCATACCTATAGAATGACTCAAACCCATCTACCAAACACTCCTAAAAACACTTCCATGTAAAAATTTAACAAAATCAAAGATTAAAATCCAAACTTTTTGTGATCAAAATAAGATGATCTTACCAAAAATAACACGTACATGATGATTAAAACATCATACAATCATGAAATCATAAAATCTTTAAAAGTTGATGCATGTTCATGATTCTGGTATCAAAAGAATGGCAAGAATATTTTAAGAATGGGACTTAATTTAGTTTTGATTGATTCAAGCTTGATCAAACAAATGAGGGTGTTTATGGTTGATGGTGGTAGCCGAAAAACAAAGGGGAGAAAGGAGTGTTTTCAATGTGTGTGTTTTTGTATGTAAGAAATGAGAAGAGTTGGTAAATTTTTTGTTTATATAGTATGGTTAGGGTAGATTTTGCAAATATTGGATAGTTTTGGACATAAAAGCAATTTAATAGATTAAAGGGTAGAAAATGGTTATTGTTAAATATTGAAAATATTTACGGGGCTCGAGTTTCGTAAAAATACTTTTCAAAAGTTACAATGCATCATAAAAATGATTATATGATTTCCCGACACGACTTAATACGTAATTAAAACGAAATCGTCGAAAATATTAATTATCGAAACAATCGATAATAAAATTTAAAATTTTGGGCATCCGTCTGTATCGCGATCACTAGGAATTCTCGTTGTACATTGATTTGGATAAACTCATTGTAAAACGCAAGCGGGTGATTTTAAATCAAAAACTTTGATTTAAAATAAATATGGAAAAATAAAATAATAATTTTATAATTCCATACAAAGTATTGCCAATGATAAGAAAATACTTAAAAGTATAATTTATTAAAATTATCATGATCTTAGGATTTACATATAAGAATACAAGAAAACTTAATGCATTGGAAAATTCGAGAAACACGAATCAAAGAATAAAATAATGCAGGGAAAATTACGGGTTCTCACAGTCTTCCCCCCTAAAGGAACTCTGGTCCCCAAAGTTCTCCTGAAAACAGTAGAAGATGCAAACAAGAGGAGGTACAAAGTGTAGAACAATTTCATTGCTTCCCAGGTAACTTCTGCACCACGACGAAACTTAACAATCGGAACTCACTACGCTTCAGTACAGAGAAATATTCAAAAGATAGAATGAACATGCGAAACGCTTAAATAGACAAAGTGTGTTAAAATGAATCAGGATTGGTAAATCAACAAGGGGTCGCAAATCGTGCAACTGTAAAACGTGACAATCTTAAAATGTAAGAATCTAGTCACAAGCGAAATAGAAGGTAAAAATAAATAACATATGATCATTTAAGATACAAGCTGTCATACTCGTTTGTCTAGGATTTTGAGATAGCTTTAAAACTCAGTTTAAATATTTTCTTGATTAAAAGAAATTTTATAAGGTGTAGTGATTTAAAATCAAACTATCTGTATTTAGTGAGTATGTTGTTGCTATATCTTTTTCTTGATCAGGATTTTCAAAGCAGAAGTAGAAAAGTTCAAAACAGTTATCCTGATCGGCTTAAGAACTTTTGGATGACTGTCTGAAATTTCTGTTAGAAACTCGAGTTTATCGTTACCATTAGAGAAAATCATATTTTTCAGGTTATTTAGAATCATCGTTTGAAATTATAATTTAATTTAATAATTTCTTTAGGTTGACAGTAAAGTACGATATAATCAAATACTTTAAAGGATACAACTTGATATCCTTTTTAATACTAGTTATAAATTTACCAAAGGGGATGTATAAATCCCGTACTTAACTCGAGACAGTTATTTTGGTGATTTAAACATTTGATAAAATGTATAAAACGTTCTTAAAAATTAATGATAATTTTTAGAAATTCAAGAAAGTGTTTAAGGTATCAAATGATAAACACGTAACATTTTATGGTTTTAAAAAGGTGACAAGACAGCAACGAATATGAATCATATAAAGTTCAACAATTTGTATGCGAGCGATAACACAAGGGAATAAAACAAAAATCGTATCAATTCTCAACAAACATGATAGAATAGTCGCGTCAATGATAAATAAATAATAAGAAACAAGGATTATAGAAATGTTTAATTCACGAGTGTGGTTGACATCACCATAACGGCTTATTAAGTTCTCGGTGGTCGATACACGATCGAAAGAGAAAAGCCACACAACAAATTTCGAATCAAAGAAAATTTTTTAAGAAGTTACTTGATAGTAATTCCAGTAAAATGAACAACATTAGTAATGAAAGACGAAATCAACATATGATTCACACGAATGAATTTCAAGACGGTAAAGTCTAATACACATCATGGCAAATACACGTAATCATTGTTCACGTCCAATCATAAATCATTATCCGCGTCCAGAGGCGTTTCGAAGGTCTACCAAAAGAGATAGAGAAGGTCGATCGATGTAGAAGCATAACAACGTTGAAACTTTCAAGTATGGTATCAATGGTAAGAAATTAGACAAGCAGTAACAAGAATTGTATCATGAAGGAAAATGAGGTAACAAGTATAACAAAGGTTGTTGAGTAAGGAAATATGTGTTTGAGTCATGTACTTTGTTTAAGAAAAGATAAGGGTTCATATGTGTATGTCGTGAATTGTTGCTACTCGCATAAGATGTAAAAGTTTTCAAAACTTTTATTTTATCTAACTTTTTAAGGAACATAATTAAAAAGTTAATTGTTTGTCAATATTTAGGGCGACTACTATTTGGCCTTACATGGCTCCTTCTAAATTAGGCATAGGTGATCAGGCCATGCATAATTTAGGACTAGGAATGCGATGCTCAGCTTCGTCAAATCAGTATTACATAATTATATGATTTAAAATATGTATATAATGTTATTTGTAAAAACAGGAATCAAAATAACATATGAAACTTTTCGCCACTAAGTTACTGGCTAGATATTGGATTCAACAATTTGTTTTGTTACAAGGGTTCTTTATAAGATCGTATTAGAACAATTTGTGAAAATACATTGTAAAATTAATATAAATTAACTTTATAAGATAGCATTCAATTATTTAACAAAGCCCAGATGAAACCTTTTGTAAAATGATTCGCAAACAAGACCAGTTTGAGTTTATATGGTAACATGAAAATAGTTTATAAAGTAGCGTGTGGGTTACAAGAGGGAAATAAGGAGTTGTTCATCAGACAATGATGAAGTGGTCACAAGGTGATAAAGTTTTAAGAGGTTTAGCATGAATCGTCAATAGACACGTGCCAAAATGATAACGAACGTTATGAAAGCAAGATCTTTAACCACGACCCTGATCAATGGTACGATATAAGCAAAGAAAGACATTATAGAATGACAAATAAGTCATATATAAAAGAAAGGATAAAGGAATCCGTATGCGCACATCGTGATTTATTTGACAAAAATACACTTTTAAGAAAGTAGTACACCAGTTTGTCAAATCACTTGGTTCCTAAAAGTTCAAGATTTATGTATGACCGAGCTCAAGTTACTGTTTGTAAACTTTTTCAAACACAATCAATGATTCATGGTTGTAAAATGTTATTAGTTACAATTTTACGAGCTCAACGAACTTAATATGCTTCAAATCATGTTTTTAACTTCTATCAGTTTTGACCTTTTTAGTCAAACTTTGAATTTTGGGTTTGACTAAACCAATTGATTCACTAAATGACATTTTAAGACTCGAAGTCTAGAGTAATTTGGTGTAAAACGATGTTTCAGACAACTTTCTAGTTTTACTCGAGACTTGAAACGGATTAAAATTGGACGAAAATGCCCTTGCATTAAATCTGTCAGCAAAATGATATTTTAGAATTATTCAGAAAATAACTTCTTAGTTTTTACAATCTCAAATGAGCGTAACCTGCTCGATTTTAAAGTTTACTAGAAAAATATTATGTCCTACACGAACATCTCAACAGGTAGAAATATATATTTTTATGTCTAAAGTTATAAAAATATTTTCTCGACACTGTTAAATTTCCTGTAAAGTTTCTGTACAAAGTATATTTTTCGACACAACTTGAAATTAAATCTAAATCTCATAATAACCCATAATTAATGTACACACAAGACTTGTGGATTCCATAAAGACGAAAGAAGATAAACTGTATAATTAATCATGTAAAGAAAACATAGTATAGAAATGGTTCAAGAATGCCAACGATAATTTAAGAAATAAAAAACGATGCATGACATCCGTTTCTTCGGCTGCAAGATGCAATGCAGGAAGGTCTCCTGGCGGCGTGATTTTCCAAAATCACAAGACATACCGAGAAAGAAACAAAATATTAACAAGTCACACTCCTGAGGCGAGGAGGTTTAATGAAAAAAGGAGGATACTAGTAGGATCGTATTCCAAACAATCGTCACATAATAAATGACGATCATGTGTTTAAGGTACAACGGATGTTGTAAGTCAAAGTCAAAACGTGGAATGGTCAATGAAATAAGATGTAATCCATGTACAATTGTCATGTAAAACTGTGACGTAAAGGTCAATCAAGATTACGAAAACCCACGATATTATTCAATACTGAGTCAACGAATTCTTCGAGATGTGTGACTCACACGATGTCTTTTAGTCTTTTCCGGAGACACCTTGAGCTACACAATGGTCTATAGACTAGACATTCAATTACGAATGGTCAGAAAGAAAATCTACGTATCTAAATAGATATTTTAAAGGAAATAAACAATGAAAGCAACATGCACGGTAGTAGAATGAAAATCAGAAGTTTCATCAAAAACAACACTTCTTAATCCCGAACAATGGCATCTCGAGAGTATGCACAACATGTAGCAGCGAGTCGAGAAAAATAGATGATTCAAAACGAACGAGTATATGAAGTCAGTCGTATCACGCATAAATGAAATAGCAATAGTACTCAGAAAAATGAGTTTGAAAAGTCGGCAGCATACGCGCTCTGAATACAAGTATGTAACGTCATAATGATATAAAATCATTGTAATAAGATCAAGTCACAAGAATAAGAATTCAAGAAATACAGTAAGAGCATATATAATCAAGTAATACCCAATGATAATTCATGAAGAAAAAAGGCTTTGTAATGTAGAGAATTTTGTGCAAATTCTTTTTATGTTCGTTTCCTCGACTCGACTCGAATTGATATCGGACTAAAATGTAAGCTTTATTTGTTTTTGGTAACTAAAACTTTTTGGTATTTTAAACTAAAACTATTTAATTAAAAACTAATTTAAAATTTAAATAAAACTAAAAATTATTTAATCTAAGAAAAATCTTTGAAACTAATTAAACCAATTAAAAACAAATCTATTTTTTTATAAAAATATAAACTAATTAAAAACTTAATTTTATAAAAACTTCAAATGAAAATTATTTAAATCTAATTTTTAATAAGACTAAATAAAAAAACTAATTTGTGAAAGTAATTAAGATATTTTTGTTTGTTTTTAAACTTTTAATAAAAATAAATAAAACTTTTACTTAAATTTAATTAAACTAAAAACTTGTATTAAACAAATTAATTAAAACTGACAGTTCATTTAAACCCTATTTTAATTAAATACAGCATAATAAAACACAAGAAAGGTACTAGCTAAGTTGGTTGAAACTATGGGCTGCTAAGCGTGAGGTCACGCGTTCGAGTCCCAGGAGGGACGAATTTGCTATTTTTTTTTTTTGCTATTTATTTTATTTGACTTTTTATTTGGAATTTAAAAGTAAACAGATCAAAAGGATCTGTTTCTTATGTAGCTCAATAGCAATACAAATAAATACCAAATAAGCTGAAACAAAGAATCAAATAAGCAGTCTAAAAGCTGAATCAGATAAGCAAAATAAAAACTAAAAAGAAATTAAGAAAATCAAATAAGCATAAGATAAAATAAACAATAACAAAAACTATAAAAACTAAGCAGATCTATTTAAATCAGCAGGCAAACAATAAGCACATATAAGCAAGAACAAACAAGCAGACTACTAAAAATAAGCAGATCCAATCAAGACAAGTTAAATAAGTAGAACTAAATAAGCAGTCCTAATTAACCCGAAACTAGAAACCAAAAACCAAGCAATATCCAATTTAAACAATAACAGCAACGAAGTAAAATGACTAAGCAGATAATCTAATAAGTCGATTCAAAACAAAACAATCTTAAACAGATAAATTAGCAATAAGCAGATAACAAACAAACTTAAACCAGATTAAATCAAACGATCCAAATAAACTTAAATCCTAACAGGCATACTACATAACTGAAAATTAAGCAAATACCAAACAGCCTCAAAATACAAGCAGATTAAACAACTTTAAACTAAATAATAAACATCAACAAAAATTAAAAAGAGAGATTCAAACCTGATGATGATTTCCGTTGGGAAGTAGGTGGGCGCTGAACCCCCTATGAACCGAAACCGAATCAACACCACCGTATTACCCAATCATCATCACCACCTCGAACCAATTAACAATAATCGAACCAATATTTTTTTATAATTTCCCAGTAGGGGAAATTATTCCTACCTTTTTACTTCAATAATTATTTAATCAAAACAGATTTAAGATAAATTGCAATAATAATTAACAAGACAATATTAAACCGAAAGTTGAAATTTCATTAATATTTAAAACTGATTACAATACTTGAAAAAAAAAGAAATTACATTAAACCTAAAATCTATTTTTCAGAAAATAAAAATTAAACTAAAAAGAAGGCACACAAAATTACACAAATGAGGGGGTTTTATAGCCAACCCCCAAGGCTTCTTCATGAAGCTTCGAGAGTAAGCAATCCAATCAGAGCCGTTAAACACGTCATTTCTTCTTTCTCTCTCTTCTTTTCTTGATCTTGCGGTTGAAAACACTCCACTATCACACGGATCGCCAAGGTGTTTTTGAGATGTGCTAGTTGTGTTTGTTTAGGGATGACGTGGATTCATTTGATTGGTGGATTGGGGTATTTGGTGTTGTCACAACCAATCAAAAGAGGGGGATTGGCCACGTGAGATTTGGACCACCATCTTCTACAACTTCGAAATTTTGGGGGTTTTATTCTAAATCGTGTGAACCACACGATTTTGGTAAAAGCCCTAATTTTAGGTGGGTAATTTTTGTGATGGTAAATTAGGGTTTGGGGTAAACTATGGTGGCTATTTTTTTGGGGAGAGAAAGAAGGAGTGGGTGAAAAGTTTCTAGTTTGTAACGAAAGACAAAAAATGGGTGTGGGTGAGTAAATAAAAGATATTAAAAACGTATGGGGTGAGAAATTGTTTCGTGTGAGTGTGTTGACTGAAACATTTGATCAATCAAAGTATCCGTCCACTTAATTCACCAAATGGGCTTTGGCCCAAGTATCACACTCCATCCGTCATTTGAATTGGGCCATATGGGGCTTTCTAGTTATTAATCAGTCTCATTTTCTTTATTAATGGGCTTTTATCTTCCAAATGTGTTTTTGAGCCCACTAACCCAAATGTGGGAACCACAAAGCGTAAATATCTTCTAAAAGATTAAACCCGCTAAAATCGAGCTTGATTTCGGCTTCCTTGACAATTTCTTCAAACCCGTGTCGATTTTGTCGGTTTTCGTGATCTTGAGTTCACTTTTGGTCTTTGACTTTGTCTTTGTCTCTTTCTTGGAATTTTCTTCAACATTTGACCGTGAAATCCCGTGTTTTCTTTCCTTTTGATCATTTGTACCTATTTCACATAAAAACACAAAACCACGCGTAATTCCGACTTTTACGATGTCAAACACATGATTAGGTCTTGTTTTTCCTTGATTTTAGTGGCAAAAGGATAAGTGTTTACACACTTATTAAATCCCCTACACTTGACCATTGCAATGAACCCATGCAATGCATAGTTTTAAAGCATAAAGTTACATTTTTCTCATAATTAACCCATCATGGCCTTTATTAAGATATACTATTACTATTACGATGAAAAGATGAAAACTTAAAAGGAGACAAAAGTTATAACAATTTATTAACTTGGAAATTACTAGATGGAAGAAACTTGTAAAGAGATCTAAGACTTAGATTAGGGCTTTGGTGTCATGAATATTAATCAACCTCAAGTTTCACGTTCCCCATAATAAGCTTAAAAACGAGATCATTGTTTACCATAAGTCCTCAAGTTAAAACCACTTATATAAGACAATTGTGTAATACTCTTTCTCCAATTCCTACGTTGTATCTCTAGATTTTATTTATTGTCATTCACTCGTAGGCTCATTTGACTTATTTGATAATTATTTAGTCCAAAAATGAAGGCCACACGGTGCAAACTCGACACTCAAAACCTAACCTCGTCCTCAAAAACGTTGTCACTAAAGTAAGCCCACATCAAGGATGATGTAACACGATTTGGGGAATAAATTCCCAGACCCAAAATTTGGCCAATAGTACTACTTATTAATTATTCCTCCAAAGTCATGTAGACTTTATGTGGAGTTTAGCAAGTTCACATCATATACCCTTAGGCTCTTTAAGATGTAAAAATGCTCCTCATCTATTGTCCACACCCTAAGGCTCCTTGAACGATAAACGAGGGAATTGATTTTTTTGATCAATTTTTATTCAACACTTCCCATGCCATACACCCTAAGGCTCTAATGACAAGGTTCGTGCTACATGCCCCAAACCCTAAAGCTCCTTGAGGTCATGTTTTAATCTTATTCTTTCTTTATTTATGATATATATAGTGGGCCAAATTCCGAGGTCCCATGGTCTGAATACCTCCTACTTAGTGGTTATGAGCCACCTTAGTCGGAAGTCCACAATGCTGGCACCCTCAATGTGTTCATGCTTTAATTACAAGGAGATAAAAGATTTGGCTAAGAGTTAAGATATCGAATCTACACCGAAAAATCCTCATTTATTAAGCAATTAAACATACAAGCGGGAAGAAAGAGCCACAAAAACTCATATAATGAAGAATTAACCCTTAAACTTATTATCAACTCTATCATCTCTCTTTCTCCACAATTAAAATCTCAAGGAATGAGACTCGTAGATGCTTAGCTTAATAAACCAATTAAGGTCCATATGGATAAGGATACTAGCTAGAGTAAACTTAGATAAGTAAACTCGGGTTGAGTAAAAAATATTCATGACGGGCCTAATATATCAAAGATATCTAAACTTGTTAAAACCATTTTATTCATTTATTTATTTTTTGACTTTATTCTTGAAATGGAAATTATTACGATGCGATGACAAAAGGAAAATAAATAAAAATACTACTAGGCCAAAATAGATCAAAAATTTGAAAAACGTTGAAAATTTTTTAAATTTTCCGGTTAAATGGGGTCAAATTCATGGAAAAGCCCACTAAAATTTGATAGAAGTCCCCCTACACTTAATATAAACATTGTCCTCAATGTTTAGGCATGTGGGAGAATAAACTCCCCTACACTTAGGACATTGAGTACGTTGTTTAAAATCGAGCTAAGGAAGGGACACTAAAGTGATTACATTTATTCGTCTTATTTATATACATGTATGAATCACAATAGTTTTGATAGAACCGGGTACACGGGAAACACAGGAAACACGGGATCACGGGTCGCGTCAAAAATACCAAAAGTGGATCATCAAAGCACATGTCCCTGCACAACATCACAACACACAAACAACCTACTTGGCTCCCCCTACACTTATTGGTGGAAATGGATGAAGGTGAAAAAGGGTGGAAAGGATGGTAAAGGTAAAAATCTAACCTAGTTATACGATGCTTGATTTATTTATCACGAGTCTCTAGCTCGACTCGATTTCCCGAATTAATTCAAGGGAAATGTGGAGAGGGATGGAATCATCTCATGAGAGATGTCCTCTCCATAGTACAACTTAACCCGTTGGCCATTCACCATAAAGTTGGGCCCATTTGGTTGGGATAACTCAATGGTGCCATAAGGGAAGATTTGGGCCACGGTGAATGGACTAGACCAACGGCTCTTAAGTTCACCCGAAAAGATTTTCAACCGAGAGTTAAATAGTAAAACTTGATCACCAACATGGAACTCTCGGTTCTTAATCTTAGAATCATGAATGAGCTTAGTCTTCTCCTTGTAGATTAAAGAATTTTCATAAGCCTCATTCCTAAGTTCACTGAGTTCATTGAGTTGGATTTTCCAATGATCACCGACTTAGTTTATGTCAATATTAGCCCACTTTAAGGCCCAATAAGCCTTATGCTCCAACTCAATGGGGAGGTGGCACGCCTTTCCGTACACAAGGCGATAAGGAGTACAACCTATAGGTGTCTTATAAGCGGTACGGAAAGCCCACAAAGCATCATCTAATTTATTGGCCCATGAGGCACGATGCTCTCCCACAGTTCGCTCTAAGATTCGCTTAAGACCACGGTTGGAAACCTCGGCTTGACCATTAGTTTGTGGATGATACGCGGTGGAAAGTCGGTGATTGACACCATACTTATCCATGACTCGTGTAAATTGATCATTGCAAAAATAAGTCCCGCGATCACTAATAATAGCACGAGGCACACCAAATCGAGCAAACAATTGTTTCAAGAAGTTCACAACCACCCTCGCATCGTTAGTAGGTAAAGCCTTTGCTTCAACCCATTTTGATACGTAGTCAACGGCTACGAGGATGTACTTGTTACCTTTGGAGGATGGAAATGGCCCCATAAAGTCGATGCCCCATACGTCAAAGATTTCACACTCTTGGATGAAATTTTGAGGCATCTCATCTTTATGTGTGATCTTGCCTTGTCGTTGGCAAGCATCACAATGCTTAACCATTTCATGAGCATCATGATAAATGGTGGGCCAATAGAATCCGGAGTGAAAAACTTTTTTAGCGGTGTAATTAGGACCAAAGTGACCACCAGTGGGTCCTTTATGGCAAGCTTCAAGGATTTGTAAAGCCGCCGGCCCATCAACACATCTATGAATGATTAAATCCGCACATTGCTTGAAAAGATAAGGGTCGTCCCAATAGTACGTTTTAACGTCCTTGAAGAATTATTTCTTTTGTTGGGACGATAACCCTTCGAAAAGAACACCACCCGCCAAATAGTTTGCAATGTCCGCAAACCATGGGGTATCATCAAGATTGGAATTAATAGACATTAAGGTCTCAAGGGGAAAAGATTCATTAATCTCTTGATTTGGAGGTTCCCCTTGATAAGGATCCTCAAGTCTACTAAGATGATCCGCGGCTAGGTTTTCCGCTCCCTTTTTATCACGAATTTCGATTTTAAATTCTTGTAGGAGCAAAACCCAACGAAGGAGTCTCGGTTTAGCATCTTGCTTGGTCAACAAGTATTTCAAGGCGGAATGGTCGGTGTAAACGATGGTGGTGGAAAGCACAAGATAGGGGCAAAATTTCTCAAAAGCATACACTACAGCTAAAAGCTCTTTTTCGGTAGTGGTATAATGCAATTGAGCCCCCGTCATTGTCTTACTAGCATAATGAACGGGTTGGAAATGTTTATTAACTCGTTGACCTAAAACCGCTCCTACCGCGAAATCACTAGCATCGCACATGAGCTCGAAAGGTAACTCCCAATTTGGAGAGACTAAGATCGGTGCCTTAGTTAATTTACCTTTAAGAAGTTCGAAAGAGTCGAGACATTCTTGAGAGAAGATGATAGGAGCATCCTTTTCTAAAAGATGAGTCATTGGACGAGCTATTTTGGAGAAGTCTTGGATGAAACGTCGATAAAATCCCGCATGGCCTAAAAAACTTCTAACTCCTTTGACGGTGGTAGGTGGAGGTAACTTAGCAATGACATCAACATTAGCACGGTCGACTTTGATACCGGCTTTGGAAATTTTATGACCAAGAACGATGCCTTCTTTTACCATGAAATGGCCTTTTTCCTAATTAAGAACGAGACGAGTGTCTTCACACCGTTTAAGCATACGTTCTAAATTAGCAAGGCAAGAAGAGAAAGAATCACCATAGACCGAGAAATCGTCTGTTGTCCCATAAACATTATTTTGATTAAAGATAGAAAATAGATGAAAAGAGATGGATTCCTAGAGAGAGAAAGTAGAGAGAGAGGTGATTAAACTTGGTGAATATTAGATTAGGAATAATGAGTTTACAAAAATGACCATTCATCCTCCTAACATGCTTGGAGGGTAGTATATATAGTCCACCCACATGCGGGCTTTAATGGGCTATATATTGGGCCGGGCTTGTCTTTTGGACTTTAATTAGTTTAAATCCAAGCCCGTGAACCACAACTAATTAACTACCTATTACAACGTTCTAATAAATATTACAATAGAAACCTATGACCGAACATTCTTGTTTGACTCAATATTTTGAGGCTAACAATCTCCCCCAATGTGAGGTCATTCCTCTTTGATATTTGGATTCCAATGGAGATTTATGAATTTCGTCATAAATGAGTCTTGAACGTGTAACAGTAGTTTTGTTCCTTCATGCTATGATCTTTGAGCCTTTGTCATTGTCTTTTGACTTAGTCTTTTATCTTGAGATCTTCAAATCATTCTTGACTTGTCTTTGCCATCTTGCGATCTTGTGTCTTTATCCACATGCTCACACTATTAATTGTTGAATAAGTCTTTGGGTATGAATATGTGGTTTTGAATCTTTGACTTTGCTGAGTACACCGTGACGTCAGCTTCTCGAGACAAAACATAGACATGGACTGAAAGGCTTTGACATTCGTCCTAAATCGGTAGCGTTTTACCTCCAGTCGGTGAAGACCGTTACACGATATTAAATATCGTACCTGTGATCAGGTAGATTCAATTAAGAATCTCCTTGACAGGGTTTCGCGGCTGTACTAGCCGTTCTCTTTACTTGACCGTCTCAAAGCAAGACTGCGAACATAAAGAGTGAATCAACTGGATAAATATCCGCTTGATTAAAGTCGTCAATTCAAATTCATGGAACAAGTTTGATTCATTAAGAATCTTACTATTGTTGCTTTCCAGTTGACACAAGTTTGATTCATAAGAATCTCACAAGTCACCTACCGTAGCGCTGTTTGATGTTGACGCTAGACAGATTTCCATTCATCACTGTGAATATTAATGAATATCACTCTGAATGTTCTGGCAAGACCATAAAGATATTGCGTAGAAACCTGAAACGAGTTTGAATCAATTCAGAATCAAACTACTGTTGCTTTTCAGTTTTACATATGTTCAATTCAAAAAGAATCTTGCATATGACCTACCGCAGTGCTGTTTGATGTTAACACTGGAAGGATTTCCACTCATCATTGTGAATACTAAGTAGTATCACTCTGAGTGTTCTAGCAATATCGCAAGGATATAGCGTAGGATTCTCTTTATCTTCATCCGTGTGTCCTAACGAGATTTGACTGATCTCTTGGCTCTAGACTCAATTTGTGCACTTTTAGTGGTCGGAGGCTGGAGCAGATGCCACCTATTCAATATCAACTATCTCGGAGTAAGAAAGTCAATAGAAGTCGTGTTGATCTCCGTGACAATAAAACAAACTTCTTTTGAGAGAAGCCTGAGTAGCTAGGAAAGGGTTGTGCTTCACATCACTGGGTCCATGATGAGTTGTCTTCATGATGTGTTGACCCGGTTTCTGCCTAAGTTGTATGGAGGGCTTCTTTCTTTAGACCCTTTATCCTTACATTTCTTTTTCATTCTTCAACCCCTTCAATGCTTACCAAGACATCATTAATAGCACCTTGTTGTGATTGTTCCAGTGCTATCATCAGTACTTAGTCGGCATTCAGCTACGTTCACATTCTACTCCATCTTTCCTAAGGACTTCTAATAATCTATTGGATTGTCCCTGGGAAGATCCCTCCGGTTCTGGTTGGATCATAGGACTTAAACCTAACCACCCTTTTGACACCAACAACGTCGTGAATTAAAGATGTTGTGGGTATTTGATCGTAACCATGAAAACCACTTTAAATTTTAACAAAGTGTTTGAAAAACATTTAACACCTTGCTAGTTTTGTCGTTTCAGAAATGCTCCCCCTTCACATGTGCATTGAAATGCGAAAGAATTTAAGTAGACATTTTGCACATGTGGGTGAGAGTTAAAGTGCTTGAGTCTTTAGATCACATTTTAATCACATTTTCTCCCCTATCTCTAATATATAAAATCGTTTGATATTAGAGATACCAAATTTGATTAAAATATATATTTTGAAAAATAGTCTTGAAAATCTTCGGGAGAAAGATGTGTTAATCTTTTGCATGAAGTTAAAATGTTCCCCCTCAAAAATTGATCCAATGGAATTGTCATTACGAGGATATGATCCACATTAAACTTTTGAGGATAAGAGTTGTTGAACACACAATTTTTGAAAGATTTTGAATATCATTGAGAAATTTTTGAAAAAAATTGTGTTCAACGCTTTTTGAAAAATCAATTCTTTTTAGCGAAAAGGTTTTTCTAAAGCATAAACTTGAGTTCATAGACTTTGAATGTCTTGACGAATCCACTCAAGTGTAAGAAGATTTCTCTTCTTTTGCTGAGGGTAAGGGCACTAAATCGTACACTCCCCCGTGAATATAGTTCTGGGTTACAATCTGAAAGTGATTACAAGCCATTGTGTTGAGCTCAAAACGTTGAATGTTTTGTGACTAGCTCAACCCGTGATAGATTGCTCTACCCGTTTGTTAGAAATATTGTCCAAAATAGACAATTTCCTTTTGAAAAGATAGAAATGACATGTTTTGAAAAATATTTACAACTTTCATTCGAGCTTTATGTACACACCCGTGTCGTTATTGAGCGACATTTCTAGGCACGTCCATATTATCGATACTGAAAGACATGTCGAGAAGAATATTTTTGGATTTTCAAAGCTTTTTTAATTTTGTATTTTTCTTTTTCATTAATATTTACGGATAGATGTTTGATAGATGAATCAAGCAAGCTTCTTTGCCAGAACCTCCAGTTCTGCTGGAGTCAAACATCTCATACCAATTTGCCTAACAAGATACGCAAAACTCTCTTTCGAAAGAGCTTTTGTAAACAAGTCAGCTAATTGGTAATCAGTTCCAACAAAGTATAGTTCAACAATACCCTTTTCAACTTGTTCCTTAATGAAGTGATATCTGACATCAATGTGCTTCGTGCGGGAATGCTGTACCGGATTGTAGGAGATGGCTATGGCCGACTTTGAGTCACAGTACATAGGTACTTTATCAAAGTGGAAGCCATAATCCGTGAGTTGTGTTATCATCCAAAGAACTTGAGCACAACACGCAGATAGAGACACATACTCCACTTCGGCTGATGAAAATAACGTGCAATCCTGCTTCTTGGAAGACCATCCCACAAGCTTGTCTTGACCTAGAAATTGTGCACCACCAGAAGTACTTTTACATGTATCAAGACACCCTACATGATCAGAATCTGAATAGGCCGTTATAAAGAAACCGGTTTCCCTCGGATACTAGAGTCCCATGTGAATGGTATTCTTAAGGTACCGAAAGATCCGTTTAACCTCATTGAGGTGTTTTTCAGTGGGTCGTGCTTGATATCGTGCACAATAACATGTAGCATGATGAATATCAGGTCTGCTTGCGGTCAAGTACATGAGGGACCTGATCATGGAACGATATCTCGTTTGATCTATGGGTAATCCCTCCAAATCAGCATCTAGGGATGTGGTTGATAATGGTGTCCCAACGGGGTCACATGATGTCATACCATGCTTTGTGATTATCTCTTGACAATACTTAGCTTGGTTAATGAAGATACCACTTGGGGATTGGTGAACTTGAATTCCTAGAAATAATTTTAGTTCGCCCATCATAGACATTTCAAATCTGTTGTGCATTACTTTTTCAAACCATTTTGAGAGTTTTGGGTTTGTAGACCCGAAAATAATGTCATCAACATAAATTTGCACAAGAAAAATGTCATCCCCATATTTATAAGTAAACAAAGTTAAATCAATGGAACCTTTTGAGAAACCTTTGGAGATCAGAAATTTCAAGAGCTCGTCGTACCACGCCCTTGGAGCTTGCTTGAGTCCATAAGTGCTTTGTGGAGACGATACACCTTGTCAGGATAATGAGGATTTACGAATCCTTCCGGCTGCGTGACATAAACTTCTTCCTTCAAAGGACCGTTAAGAAACGCGGTCTTTACGTCCATTTGATAAACGATGAATCCCTTATGTGCAGCATAAGCAAGGAAAATCCTGACCGCTTCCATTCGAGCTACTGGTGCAAATGATTCTTCAAAATCAATACCCTCTTTCTGTCCATACCCTTTAGCCACTAGTCTAGATTTATTCTTGATGATCGTGTTCTCTTCATCCATCTTGTTTTTCCAGATCCATGGAAGATTTAATGGTGTTACATCGTATGGTCTGTCAACAAGTTCCCAGACTTTAAGTCTTTCAAAATTTTGAAGTTCATCCGTCATCGATTCAATCCAAGCATGATCAGCTAATGCTTCTTTGATGTTTTTCGGTTCAGCTGAACTCACGGTGAGTGCGAACATACAAACATCGGCATCGTTGTTAAGTTGTCGTCTTGTGCGAACGGGCTATGAAGGGTCTCCAATGACATGAACCAAAGGATGATCTCGGGTCCAGTGATGTGTTGAAGGATGTCGTTGGTAGAACGTGTGCATATTTGACGGATCAATATGGCGAGTAGAAGACTCTCCAGTTTCGTGTACTGGTGTACCGAATGGGTTGATAAATTCGTCTTCGTCAGATAATGCATTGTTTGCTTGATTTGTGTTCTCTGGAGCAATGACAGTAGTTGTGGATGTTTTAGGATCGATTGTTAAAGTGATATTCTGAGGAGGTAAATCTGCAGCAACCCGTGTTGAAGTAGATGAAGTTGTATCCGGTTGTTGACGATGATCGGTATCATCATTCTTATCATGAGTGACAACGGAAGACTTCGATACAACTTGTTTCTCCCCCGTAAAATATTCATCATACATTGGTCCATATAACATTTCCAACTCTTCAATTGTCGTGTCGACTGTCATATCAGCTCTAGGAACATGTTCTGGAACCAGCGTTGAACTTGACGGTTTATTGTTGTGGTCTTGAGTTCCGAGTTCCGTGCGGTTGTGGACGGAAGTCGTTTGTCGTTGTGGATCGGGACTTAAACTGTTTTGTTCAAGTGGCATTTCTTGTAATTCATCAAATCGGATATGAATAGTCTCGACAATCAATTTTGTTCTCTTGTTGTACACTCTATATCCCTTAGACTGAGTTGCATATCCCACAAGAATACATGCATCACCTTTCTATTTCATCTTATCCAAATTTTCACCATCTCGAATAATGTAACAAGTACATCCAAAAACATGAAGGTGTTTGAGTGAAGGTTTTCGATCATGAATTATGTGATATGGTGTCTTTTCGTGTCTTGGGATAATTAAGGAACGGTTTTGTGTGTAGCATGCGGTTGACACAGCTTCGGCCCAAAAGTATAGTGGAAGTTTTGAAGTGGATAATAATGTTCGAGCAGCTTCAACCAAAGTACGATTTCGTCTTTCAACAACTCCGTTTTGTTCGGGTGTTCGAGCAATAGATGTCTCATGTTCAATCCCTTCGGCTTCAAAATACTTTCTCAGATTTGAATTCAAAAATTATGTACCTCTGTCAGTACGAACCACTTTAACTTGAGCTTGAAGACCACGTTGTATCAGTTTAAGGAAGCTGATGAGAACTTCAGGTGTTTCATCCTTGGATCTCAAGAAGTGAGTCCATGTGTACCTTGAGTAATCATCGACAATAACCAACATATATTTCTTTCCATTGATACTCTAAACACGCATGGGACCACACAGATCCATGTGAAGAAGATATAACCGTCCTTTAGAGCTTGGTGTAATCTTTGTTTTCAAGCTACTGCGTTTAGCTTTACAAAGTTCACAAGAAGAACAAAGATGATCTTTGATGAATTTCAAACTTGGAAGGCCTCTAACAATATCTTTCTTGGAAAGCAAGTTGATGGTATCAAAGTTGAGATGAGAAAGACGTTGATGCCATAACCATGCCTGAGTCGTTGAAGCTTTAGCCATGAAGCAAATTGGAGTTGATGAAGTTGTGTCTTGAAGTGAAATTGTGTAAAGATCAGTACCCCGTGTACCGGTAAGTAAGTCATTCCCATCATAATCACGAACAAAACATGTCTTCTTTCTGAAAGGAACTTCCAAATCCGCATCACATAATTGACCAACCGAGAAAAGATTGTGATTGAGCCCTTCGACGTAGTATACCCTTTTAATCGTGATATTCCCCTTAACCAAATCTCCATATCCTAGGATCGGTGCAAATTGATCATTTCCGAATCGGACCGTACCCAGGAACTTCTCCACGAAGTTAATTAGAAGCTTGAGATTCCCCGTCATGTGCTTCGTGCATCCGGAGTCCAGTATGAAGAGAATTATTTGTATCACCTGCAGAAGAGTTAGAACACGATGGAGCAATTGCTAAATTGGATACCACAGTAGTTTTGATAGTAGAATCATTAGTGTCCTTATCAACATTTAAAGGCAAACTAACACTCGTTTTCACATTTTCTGTCCTAGATTTTGGCATCCATTTATATCCGGGAGGACATTGATTAGCAAACCACCATTTCCAAGACTTGCTAGCAGACTCATATAATTCCTTAATCTTGCTTCTAGGATTCTTAGTGGTGGAGTCTGATGCATTACCTTTCTTAGTGGGGGTAGCACCAGAATGGTTCACTTTGCGTTTGGGTTTACTAGCACTAATAGGCATCACAGTTTGCTTCTTAGTTCTAGTTTCTACGCCTTTGACATTATTCATAGCACACATAGAATGATTAGCATTAGCACACTTGCCACATTTGACACAAACAAATTTCACATTCATAGCATTCACATCATTCACATCATTCTTATCGTCATTACATGCGATTACAAACTTTTTATTCTTAAAAACATTCAAATTCCTAGGGTGTGCTTCTACTTCATTCATCTTCCCTTGATTCTTGTGTTTCCAGACCTTATCATTCACTTGAGTGCTCTTAAGCTGAGGCCGGCTAACACTAGTAGTGGAGACTATTCCTGTAGTAGAAGACACACGAATATTAGTGTTTCTAGAAGTCTGAGGCGATTGAATAACTTTGTTTGTGAGCTTAGTGATCATTCTATACATCCCTAATTTAATCACATTATTGTGCTTAACGCTTGGTGCTATGGCATTCCTTATGGGTTGATTTTGTGGTAACCTTTCCTTTCCATTAATCTTGGGGGCAAAAACAGGTTTTGCAAACGAGGAATTTGATAAAGCAGATGGTTTTCCCAAGATAGAGGATCTATTCACTTTAGAAGCATTGGGTTGTCTAACAACAGGTTTCTTAATGCTAGGTTCCACGATTTTCCCACCCATTTTAGCAACGAGTTTATGCAACTCTGCTATCGCTCCGTCCCTGTCTTGTAACTGAGCTTTCAACCCTTTAATTTCAAAATTCTGTTCATTCATTTCTTGAAACGTTTAGGAAAGTTTTTCTTGCAATTTATTATCATGTGGAAAACTACCAACGTCTTTTTGCAAAGCAAGTTCAAGTGAATGACAATGTTTTTGAAGGAAATCAGTTTTGTGTTGAAGTAACTCAAAAGGCTTTTTATCAACATTTTCTTTACGTTTCGAAAGCTCAATTTCAAGACGTTCACATTCTTTGCTTTTATCAAGATATTGGCATGCAACTTCAGAATATTCATCAATATCAGCACAAGATGTAAAATAAGCACACATAACATCGTTAGAAACACATTCTTGCAATAGTAAATCATATTCATCGGAAAAATCAGTCTTCTCCATTTGAAGATCTTCAATGTGTTTCTCAAAAGATTCAACATATTTTAAATCATCATACATTTCAGTCCGAATGAACTCCTCAAGTTGAAGAACAGTTTGTTTAATCAATGCCGTGTTAGGAATTAAGAGTTCGTTCACAAGCAAGGTAATATCTTGAGGAATCGGACGTGTCCACTCAGCATTTTCACGTTTGGCCCAGTCTCTTTCAACAATAGGTTTAACATTATCTATGTGGTGTTTAAGAATACCTAATGTTTTCCTACTCTTGCTTTTAGATTCATCTAGAGGGAGGTAGTTTATGTATTTGTAAACATTAGATTTCTTAGGGGCGAATGCTTTCTTCCACTGAATTCTCTTTTGTTTGCATTCTAGGAACACTTCCTCACGAGTTTTCTGAGTTTGTTTGTTGAAAAGGCCATAAAGACTATTCTCATAAGCATAATTATATGGTTTCACAAACTCCTTATTGACAAGAGGTTGACTATCATCATCCCAAAGGGCAGCCTCTTGACTATCGGCACTTACAGGCATGCAATCAAGATCGGTCCTTTCAGTCTCATCAAGATACAGACACGGGTTCGTAGCTTGAGCTTTGGCAAGGTACTCAGGACTTGCAAAGCTAGCTTGACCCTTAAACATCAAAGGAGGTGCCAACATTCTTACAGATTGAATAGAATCATGCGTTTTATAAACAACGTTCTTCAAAAATTCGACTTGTGCTTCTAGTTTCGTTACTTTTTCAGTTTCTTTGTCATATCTACTTTTGAAGTCTTGTTTTAACGCATCTACCTCTTGTTTCTTATCCTCAAGAATTTTAGCAGAATCAGTAGTGGTCATAGAGAGCTTTTGTTCAAGTTCATTAACTTTGGTGTTGGCAAGGTACGTTTTTTGGCGTTCATCCATTAAGAAAACATTATATTGACGCTTCTCTTTAGCTAATAACTCAAGAGTTGTATTATATTTGTTTTCAAAATCGTCCTTTTGACTTTTTAACGCACTTCCCTTGTACCCCTCAAGCTCTTTGGTTTTCTGAAGGAGCTCATCTCTATAGCTTTCAGTCATCTCAGTAGATTTGATAAGAGCAGCTTTGCTTTCTTTAAAACTTTGAGTGAGCGTAGCGTTTGCCTTCTTTAATTGCTTTTGACTCTTTTTATTTTCAGTGACATCTTTTTGTAAAGTAACAATTAAATTAGCAAGCGCAATACGTTCCTCTTTATCATTTCCATTTGCATGTTGATCATACTCAAACTCATTATTGCACATGTCTGATGAATCGGGTGTGGTATTGCTATCAACCGTTTCCATCATACATGTGTCATTAATGGCATTGGGTAGATCACTATGCTCAGGAATATCACCAAACACATTATATTCATCAGTAGTATGTACCTTATCGATTGGCTCAGTGTCAAAGATAGGGCCATTGTCATCTTCAGTGAATTTGAGAACTTCTTCAACCTTTGCCATGTACGAATAATGTGCATCGAGCTCTTGATCAGAATCTTCATCATCAGTATCATCAAGCATTGCTCCTTCCTCAGCTGACAATTTAACCCCTGCTTCCATTTTCTTGCATAGCAACATCTTTTCCTTGTGATAGCTGGAGTATCTAACCCTTTTCGGCTTCCTGCATTCCTTTGCCATATGCCCATAACCTTGGCAATTAAAACATTGAATCCCACTCTGCTGAACCACTTGACTTCCAATCGTTTCCCTATTCCCAGTAGTAGCAGCAATCCTCTGAGTATCATACTTGGAAGTTTGTCTATCATACCTTGCAGAAACCTCAACATGTGTTGGATTATGTCAATCACACCTAGAAGGACTTTCACCACGTCGGCGTGTGTCATACCTTGGAGGACTCTCAACATATCAGTTCTTTGTGTTAGATGATGTGCGAAGATTGTTGTTGGTGGGTTTGTAGATTTTCTTGTAAGTCTTCATTATGAAAGCAATTTGTTGTTTCATCTCTCGGTTCTTTTGAGCTTGTTCTTCATCACTGTCTTCTTCAGATGATGATTCAGATGGTGGTGATGGTGCTCTTGGCACTTTACCTCGAGATTTTGTGGAAGATGAAGACTTAGATGAAGTGGAATATCGTGGTGAAGATGATGTAGTGGAATGTCGTGGTGAAGATGATGTAGTGGAGTATGGCTTAGGAGCACGAGAGTGAGGATCTTGAACATGTTGAGTGGTAGTCACTAAAGCAAGTGGATTAGCCGTTTTTGCAACACGTTCAGCTCGAATCTCATTTGCTTCATTATGAAATTGCTTCAAGATGTCAAAGAGTCGATGATATGAGACCTCGTCTAACTTTTCTTGTTGTTTCACCAAAGTGACGAACCGTGTCCACTCGGGTTGAAGTTGTTGAAGAAATTGAACATTGACTTGCATGGTTGAGACTTGCAGGTTATTTCTTGTCATGTCATTCATCATCTTATAAAACCTGGAGTAGTAAGAGTCAATTGATTCTCCATCCCTTGAAGTGAACTTGCCAAAATTCCAAAACAAGTTTGTTTTGACATCTTGTTTGTTGAGTGATTCTCCTTGTTGCAAGCGTTCAATAGCAGTCCACATTTCATGTGCTGTAGGACAAGCATCAACCGTGGAATAAATGTCATCACCAATTCCACTTAGAACCATATAGATGGCTTCCTTCTTCGCATCATGCCAAGCACAATCTTCAGGTGTGAGATCAGCTCTTGTTTCATCACGTTCACTTGCAGGAATTGGATCAATAGTATCTGTGGCTGCTCTTGGAGGACTTGAGATTTTCTTGAATATATATGGTCCATGAGTAATACATTTCCTCAAGGCATCACCATTTGGTCTTGTATCAAGGTATCGTATGAAACGTGATTGCCATTGAGCATACCGACCAGATACAAGCATTGGTGGTCTCTCTTTGTTCCCCGCCACCATGATATTGTTGTTTGTGACACGATACTCTTAAGTAGAATCCATATCTAGAAACTTGAAATTGATGAAGTGTAAATGGATCTTAAGTAGATGTGTGTTGATTGTTGTTGTCGATGAAAAATGTTAAAATCCCCTAAAAATTGACTTCACAAGAAACCTAAAATTTGATTTCACTTTCTTCGGAAAAACAATGTTTTCAGAATAAGTAATTTCTTCGGAATAATGGTGATTTCAGAAAAACATGGATCTTCGGAAAAATGAAGTTTTCAGGAAAACCAACTTCTTCGGAATAATAGTGATTTCAGAAAATATGGATCTTCGGAAAAATGAAGTTTTCAGGAAAACCAACTTCTTCGGAATAATGGTGATTTCAGAAAAATATGGATCTTCGGAATAATCTTCGGAATAAATCTTCGGAATAATCTTCGGAATAAATCTTCGGAATAATCTTCGGAATTATGCCAAATTCAGAGAAAATGAAAAATTCAGAGAAACTTACCTTCTTCGGAATAAACGTTTCTTCGGAATAAGTAGATTTTCAGAGAAACAATTCTTCGGAATAGTAAAATCTTCGGAAACTTTTTCGGAAAAATGATAATTTCAGAAAAAATTTCGGAAAAACCACATTTTCAGAAAAAATCCCTTTTTCATAACATTCACTTCTTCGGAATAGTAAACCCTTTTTCGAAAATCTGTATTTTCGGAAAAATAAACCCTTTTCTGAAAAACCTTTTCCGGAATGATCTTAAAGCCGCCAAGTTACCGTAACTCCAATAATAATCCAAACACCTCAAAATCTTGTGATTTTGACCACGAAAACCAAACCAAATCCCTACCAAATCGATATAAACGATTTATATCAAGATTTCTAGCCCGAAAATACTAAACAAAATTTTATTCGGGATGATTTATATGGAAAAATCAACCGAATCAAATTCAAACCAAACAACCAAACACAATCTACCCCGTGGCGATTGATACCAAATGTTGTCCCATAAACCTTATTTTGATTAAAGATAGAAAATAGATGAAAAGAGATGGATTCCTAGAGAGAGAAAGTAGTGAGAGAAAGTAGAGAGAGAGGTGATTAAACTTGGTGAATATTAGATTAGGAATAATGAGTTTACAAAAATGACCATTCACCCTCCTAACATGCTAGGAGGGTAGTATATATAGTCCACCCACATGCGGGCTTTAATGGGCTATATATTGGGTCGGGCTTGTCTTTTGGACTTTAATTAGTTTAAACCCAAGCCCGTGAACCACGACTAATTAACTACCTATTACAACGTTCTAATAAATATTACAATAGAAACCTATGACCGAACATTCTTGTTTGACTCAATATTTTGAGGCTAACATCGTCCATAAAGACTTCCATAGTTTCTTCAACCATGTCAGGAAATATTGCCATCATACACCTTTGGAAAGTCCCGGGAGCATTGCATAAGCCGAAAGGCATTCTTTTGTAAGCAAATGTTCCATAAGGACAAGTGAATGTGGTTTTCTTTTGGTCTTTTAGATCGATAGGGATTTGAAAATATCCGGAAAAACCATCTAAGAAGCAATAGAAATCATTACCCGCTAAACGCTCGAGCATTTGATCCATGAAAGGAAGAGGGAAATGATCCTTACGAGTGGCATCATTGAGCTTACGATAGTCTATGCAAACTCGCCAACCCGTTACGAGTCGAGTAGGAATCAACTCGTTGTTTTCATTGGGAACAACGGTGATTCTGCCTTTCTTAGGCACACAATGGACGGGACTAACCCATGGCGAATCCGAGATAGGGTAAATCATTCCGGCATCTAGAAGTTTGATAACTTCTTTCTTAATGACTTCATGAATTTTTGGGTTAACCCTTCTTTGATTTTGGATTGCGGGTTTAAAGTCATCTTCCATGAGAATTTTATGAGTGCAAAAATTAGGATCAATTCCGCGGATGTCGGAGATTTTCCAAGCAATTGCTTTCTTATGATTCTTAAGCACATCGATAAGTCGAGATTTTTCATATTCTTTTAAGTCCTTAGCAATAATGACGGGTAACTTATTATCCTCCTCTAAGAAAACGTACTCTAAATGAGACGGTAAATCCTTAAGCTCTAAATCCGGTGGATTGTCGGTGGAAGGCTTAGTCAAATTAGGATCATTGTTTATAACTTCCTTAGGAGTAGGTGGAGAAATATGGTCCTCATTGAGAAGTCTGTCAATGGTATGAATGTCTTCTTCCCAATCGGTGGGAGAATCATCATATTTTAAATCCACATCCCCTAAACTCGCTTCAAATTCTTGTAAAAGAAAGTCACTTTCTCCAAATGGAGTCAATGAAGGAGCAATAGAAGCTACAGTCTCAACATGAGGTAAAGGAGAAATCCCGCTCTTACAAGCCTCGTGAAAATGTTCTTCACATGCTTCATCGAGCACATCGATGTAATTCACGGATTCGGGCTCATCGGGAAGTTTGGAAAGTTTACCCATGTTAAAGACGATTTTATCATCCCCGACCCTCATGATAAGTTCACCCGCGGCTACATCAATCAATGTACGCCCGGTTCTCAAGAAGGGTCGTCCGACAATTAAGGGAACACGGGGATCCATCTCATAGTCGACTACAACGAAGTCGGCGGGAAAAGTGAATTTGTCGACTCCTACAAAAACATCCTCGGCTACCCCCACCGGATAAGCAACCGTACGGTTAGCTAATTCCAATGTCATACGAGTGGGGACTAGCTCGGGTAAAGATAACTGTTTCCTCACGGACAATGGCATAAGATTGATACTCGCTCCGAGATCCGCCAAAGCCATACAATTCTCAACACCCGGAAAATTACAAGGAATAAGGAATCGACCGGGATCTCCTAACTTAACCGGTAATTTTCTCAAAAGAACCGCGGAACAATTCTCATTCAATTGGGTGTTGGTAATATCGAGCAATTTTTCCTTATCACTTAAAAGGTCCTTAAACATCTTAGCGTACTTAGGCATGTGAGCGAGCGCCTCGGCAAAGGTGATATAAAAATTCAATTGTTTGAACATTTTTAGGAAGTTCGAAACTTGAATATCATCCTTATTCTTCAATTTCTCTTTCCGCAACCTTGAGGGACAAGGTATATTGGGTTGAGATGAAGGCTTTGGAGTCGATTTCTCACTCACATCCTTTGGTGGAGGAGAAATAGAAATGGAAGGTGAAAGAACCAGTTTGGGAACCGAAGGTGTGGTAGAAAATTTAGGTATCGGTGGAACATAAGGTGTAGACGAAGGCATAACGGGTGGTATGTCACAAGTAGAAGGAGAAGTAGGGTGGGTAGAAGAAGAAGGTATCTCGGGTCCTTGGTTAGGTGGGAAATAGGAAGGTTCTACGATGGTCTTACGGCTCCTAGTAGTGATAGCATTAACATTTGCCCTAGGATTGGTCACGGTGTTCGAAGGGAGGGCACCTTGGGGACGAAGGGGTTGAATCATAGTCAAAAATTTCTTATCGGTCGATTCTTGCATCTCTCTCATAATTCGCTCATGGTCGGTTAATTTTTGTAGAACCAAGTCCATTTGAGGATTATGCATGTTCATTTGATTATACCCTTGATTTGGAAAACCTTGATTAGGAAAACCTTGGTTTTGATATTGATTATAACCTTGATTAAATCCTTGATTTTGAAAACCTTGGTTATTAAATCCTTGATTTTGATTATTGAACCCTTGGTTTGCATTCCCTTGAAAATTACCCATTTGAGGACCTTGGTTCCTATTTTGATTTTGGGTATTTTGGGCGGGTGGGGGTGGTCTTTGTGGAGCTACAAAACCCGGGGGAGCCAAATAATTAGTACTCTTATAAGACAAATGGTTAACATCAACATTTGGTTTGAATTGAACCCTCTCATTGGAATTGGTGTTATAAGCACAAACTTGTTGTTGTTGACTGAAAACCTTGTCACAATTAAAATATGAATGTGGTCCACCACAAGTCTCACACGTTTCACTAGTTTCTTTCAAGGCATTTCGTATTTTGAGGTGAAATGCCTAGAAAAAATAAAAAATCGTGGTTGGGAAGGTTATAGTAGCCAAAGCCATTGGAATTTTTAGTTTATACATTGGAAAAATCCGTTTTGTTATTAATATACTAGGAAAGGGGCAAAAGAATAACTGAAAGAAAGGAAATCTATTAGTTATTCTTTAAAGTTTCATTTATTCAATGACCAGAATAGACGGGGATATATCGCTCGGAGACGTAGAACAAAAATTCGTTTATTTGCATCAAGCTTTCGGGGGGCTCATTCAAGACATACTTGACCCTTTATTTCTTTGGTTTGTAAAGCAATTGATTCAACAAGCGAAGTAAGCTTATCAATTCTTTTGTCGTTCTCACTAGAACTAGTACTTGCCATAGTGGCCCTAACACTCTTGGTTTGTACTTTTGCCTTGTTTTCAATTATAGCCCAAGCCTCGTTCATGGTTTTCACAAGAATATTGCCCCCCGCGGCACTATTAAGTGAGTCTTGGTCATTGAGAGTTAAACCATTGTAAAACGTATTAATTTGATGCACTTTAGTGAAACCGTGTTGTGGACATTTTCTTAAAAGCTCTTTAAATCGATCCCAAGACTCACTAAACGTTTCCCCATATTGTTGTTCAAAAGTAATGATTTCATTCCTTAAAGAAGTGGTCCGTGATGGTGGGAAAAAGTATTTAATGAACTTGGTCTCTAAATCAATCCATGTTGTAATACTTTGGGGTGGTTCCTTATCAAGCCAAATCCGGGCTTGTCCCTCGAGGGAAAAAGGAAAGAGTTGTAAACAAATGGCCTCTTGTGGCACCCCATTGTATTTGACGGTATTTGCTAATTGTATGAAACGTTTGATATGAGCGTGTGGGTCATCATTAGTACGGCCTAAAAATGGTGTAGCGGAAACCATTTGGATAAAACCCGTTTTAAGTTCAAAATTATTAGCTCCAATATCCGGCACCACAATCGCGTCATCGTTTCCTTCAACGTGAGATTGGAGAATCTCAATCATTGGTCGATTTTGCCATCGTATTGTCGAAGGCTCGATTCTCGGGATCGGCTTTAATGACGGTCTTTTTGTTTTTCTTCTTCTTCTTTTTAGAAGAATTAGAAGTATTTGGTACACCAATCGGTATGTATGTACGCGCGCGAGTGCGCATACAATTAAAACTTTGGAATGAGGTAGGTGACCTCGGTCGACTTTGAGAGGAAAGGGATTATCCCTCTCGAGGTGAAATATGAAAAGGCTACAAAATATATATACTTAATTACTAATTGAGTTGGCAAACCAATAATCGGTCGTCCCTCTCAATATACGCACAAGCAAGCGGGGAAACGAGGTGGCACAAAGCACTTAAAAACCTTTTTCCTTAGACGGCCTTTTATAGCGCGTCGCCTTATACCCACCTTATAGTTTGTATATATCGAGTTCAAACGTCTTACTAGTATTTATCTATTTTCCCCTTTTTTCTTGATTGGATGTGAATATAATAGTTAGGTGATGAAATCCCAACTAAGGCCTTATTTGAAAAGTAGGTAAATTAATTGTACTACGTAAAATAATATAGTAAAAGAAAAATCTTTTTGTATTCTTTTAGAAAAAATATATATTCACAATAAAAATCGAAAGAAATCGAACTAAAATAACAATAATACGTAATATTTTTGGTGTAGTACTTTTAGGAAAAAGTATTACTTTTGAATTTTTTAATTTTTTTGGTGCAAATTTTAGGAAAGAGTTTGCTTTTGTTGGTTTTTTTAATTTTTTTGTATTTTTAAGTTTTTGATTTTTTATGTTTTTGATTTTGTTGCAAGAAAGTAACGTTCAAAATCGAACGGATCCCAAAATCCAAAACGTCTCACGAAATCGTCAATCGTAACGAGCGAAGCGGCAGCGGCGCCAATTTAATGTAGAGAATTTTGTGCAAATTCTTTTTATGTTCATTTCCTCGACTCGACTCGAATTGATATCGGACTAAAATGTAAAATTTATTTGTTTTTGGTAACTAAAACTTTTTGGTATTTTAAACTAAAACTATTTAATTAAAAACTAATTTAAAATTTAAATAAAACCAAAAATTATTTAATCTAAGAAAAATCTTTGAAACTAATTAAACCAATTAAAAACAAATCTATTTTTTATAAAAATATAAACTAATTAAAAACTTAATTTTATAAAAACTTCAAATGAAAATTATTTAAATCTAATTTTTAATAAGACTAAATAAAAAAACTAATTTGTGAAAGTAATTAAGATATTTTTGTTTGTTTTTAAACTTTTAATAAAAATAAATAAAACTTTTACTTAAATTTAATTAAACTAAAAACTTGTATTAAACAAATTAATTAAAACTGACAGTTCATTTAAACCCTATTTTAATTAAATACAGCAGAATAAAACACAAGAATGTACTAGCTAAGTTGGTTGAAGCAATGGGCTGCTAAGCGTGAGGTCACGCGTTCGAATCCCAGGAGGGACGAATTTGCTATATTTTTTTTTTTTGCTATTTATTTTTATTTGACTTTTTATTTTGAATTTAAAAGTAAACAGATCAAAAGGATCTGTTTCTTATGTAGCTCAATAGCAATACAGATGAATACCAAATAAGCTGAAACAAAGAATCAAATAAGCAGTCTAAAAGCTGAATCAGATAAGCAAAATAAAAACTAAAAAGAAAATAAGAAAATCAAATAAGCGTAAGATAAAAAAACAGTAACAAAAACTATAAAAACTAAGCAGATCTATTTAAATCAGCAGGCAAACAATAAGCACATATAAGCAAGAACAAACAAGCAGACTACTAATAATAAGCAGATCCAATCAAGACAAGTTAAATAAGCAGAACTAAATAAGCAGTCCTAATTAACCCGAAACTAGAAACCAAAAACCAAGCAATATCCAATTTAAACAATAACATCAACGAAGTAAAATGACTAGGCAGATAATCTAATAAGCCGATTCAAAACATAACAATCTTAAACAGATAAATTAGCAATAAGCAGATAACAAACAAACTTAAACTAGATTAAATCAAACGATCCAAATAAACTTAAATCCTAACAGGCATACTACATAACTGAAAATTAAGCAGATACCAAACAGCCTCAAAATACAAGCAGATTAAACAACTTTAAACTAAATAATAAACATCAACAAACATTAAAAAGAGAGATTCAAACCTGATGATGATTTCCGTTGGGAAGTAGGTGGGCGTTGAACCCCCTATGAACCGACACCGAATCAACACCACCGTATTACCCGATCATCATCACCACCTCGAACCAATTAACAATAATCGAACCAATATTTTTTTTATAATTTCCAAGTAGGGGAAATTATTCCTACCTTTTTACTTCAATAATTATTTAATCAAAACAGATTTAAGATAAATTGCAATAATAACTAACAAGACAATATTAAACCGAAAGTTGAAATTTCATTAATATTTAAAACTGATTACAATACTTGAAAAAAAAAGAAATTACATTAAACCTAAAATCTATTTTTCAGAAAATAAAAATTAAACTAAAAAAAAGGCACCCAAAAATACACAAATGAGGGGATTTTTATAGCCAACCCCCAAGGCTTCTTCATGAAGCTTCGAGAGTAAGCAATCCAATCAGAGCCGTTAAACACGTCATTTCTTCTTTCTCTCTCTTCTCTTCTTGATCTTGCGGTTGAAAACACTCCACTATCACACTGATCGCCAAGGTGTTTTTGAGATGTGTTAGTTGTGTTTGATTAGGGATGACGTGGATTCATTTGATTGGTGGATTGGGGTATTTGGTGTTGTCACAACCAATCAAAAGAGGGGGATTGGCCACGTGAGATTTGGACCACCATCTTCTACAACTCCGAAATCTTGGGGGTTTTATTCCAAATCGTGTGAATCACACGATTTTGGTAAAAGGCCTAATTTTAGGTGGTAATTTTTGTGATCGTAAATTAGGGTTTGGGATAAACTATGGTGGCTATTTTTTTGGGAGAGAAAGAAGGAGTGGGTGAAAATTTTCTAGTTTGTAACAAAAGACAAAAAATGGGTGTGGGTGAGTAAATAAAAGATATTAAAAACGTGTGGGGTGAAAAATTGTTTCCTGTAAGTGTGTTGACTGAAACATTTGACCAATCAAAGTATCCGTCCACTTAATTCACCAAATGGGCTTTGGCCCAAGTATCACACTCCATCCGTCATTTGAATTGGGCCATATGGGGCTTTCTAGTTATTAATCCGTCTCATTTTCTTTATTAATGGGCTTTTATCTTCCAAATGGGCTTTTGAGCCCATTAACCCCAAATGTGGGACCCACAAAGCGTAAATATCTTCAAAAAGATTAAATTCGCTAAAATCGAGCTTGATTTCGGCTTCCTTGACAATTTCTTCAAACCCGTGTCGATTTTGTCGGTTTTCGTGATCTTGAGTTCACTTTTGGTCTTTGACTTTGTCTTTGTCTCTTTCTTGGACTTTTCTTCAACATTTGACCGTGAAATCCCGTGTTTTCTTTCCTTTTGATCATTTGTACCTATTTCACACAAAAACACAAAACCACGCGTAATTCTGACTTTTACGATGTCAAACACATGATTAGCGCTTGTTTTTCCTTGATTTTAGTGGCAAAAGGATAAGTGTTTACACACTTGTTACTTTGGAAAGACATAGTAATTATCGTCATTAAGGTAATGTAATATTTCAACATGTAATCAAGAGATGAAATACTATAACGATAATTAAACGTAAATAATAAGGATTAGAGAGTTACCCGCGCAGATATCAAACAACATTGGCAGATTCTGTGTTTGACACTTAAAACATGAAATATTTGAACTTTCGGATATAGACTAAGTTTTTAAAATGACTTAGTTCCCTATAACCACCGCTCTGATACCAATCTGTGAGACCCCCAAAATCTGACATGGAACAACTAGGCAACGAGGGGGTTAACACGTCATAGTACAAGAAACAATGAATTACAATTCATACAAAGCTGACGAAATAAAAACATGTACACTTACATAAAAAAAGGTTAGAGTTTTTAAACATAGGTCACAGAGTTTTAGAAGAAGAAAATTTGATTATTTCATCTCGATTTATAACATAAAGTTGCCCAAAAGATAGAATAAACTCCTGACAGTTTTTACTAAAAACAGTCTTTCAAAAGCATCACAGAAATCTTCAAGCTGTGATAATCTCCTGTGGGCTCCCATCCAAGCAAAGCTAATAATAATACCTAAGATTAAACATGTAAAATCATCAACATAAAGTTGAGTGATATTCATAGGTTTAGCAATAAGGATTGTTGGAAATACGTTTTTACGTATTTAGGAAGATTCGGTCACTCCGACAATATATTAAGTAGTAGCTCGTAGTCTAGATATCTTTATTAAACAAACAAAGTCAAGCCTAGCATACAACATGTGTAGGCCGGCCCAACATTGTAAGCCCAAGCCCATCACAAGGCTTGGGTATATAAACCCTTTCCTTTGATGGAGAGGGTGTGTGTTCCTCATTTTTACACATAGTGAAAAAGTGTTTTTTCTTTCACTTTCTCTCTCTAAGTGTGTGTGTTTGATAGTTGAGTTTTAGTACACCTTTGTTTTAGGAAAAACAAGGTATAATGGGGGCAAGTATTAAGTTGCACGTTTTAGGAAAAACGCGAAATCGAACAAATGCGGGATCGTTCTCGAGGAGGTGTGTGGATTAATGTGCCAATAAGTACAATCAAAGGTTTAGGGTAGTGTCGTTTTTGAATACGAAAAGAAAGAAAACTAGAGACGAACTACGATTACAATTAACTACGACGAAAAACGTAAAACGCGAACGTAAGTACGTAAAACGTGAAAATTTAAAAATTTTAAGCTAAAAACAAATTAAAAATGAAAAAGTAGTTCAAAATAATATAAATAAGGATAAAAATCCAATAAATATATTTTTAAACCTTTTATTAATTAAATATTCAAATTTTAATGCTAATTAAAGCCCAAAAATTAAATATAATTAAGAAAAAGCCCAAAATATTATTTTATTGGACAAATAACTCACTTATATTATTTATAAACTAAAAAGTATTTTTCCTAAATTTTAATTACTATTTTTCTATTTTTAAATCTCTAAAAACTATTTTTAAACTAAAATAATTATAAAAAATAATAAAATAATGCCAAAATTAATTGAACAATTTTAAAAATCCTATTTTACTCTAATGAACAGTAGAAAATTGAAAAAGTTTGAAAATTATAAAATTTACCACTAAAAGACAAAAACTGTTTAAAATAAAACCCTAATTATCTTAAATTAATTCTAAAAATTAAATAAAAGGTGAACAGTAAAAACTTTTGTAACTAAAAACCTTGAAATGTTTTTCTAAATATAGGAAAAATTTTAAAACTGAAAAATCTTACAATTTTACACTAAAAGACAAAATTTAGAAATTAAAAGTTAATTAAAAATAGCTATTAAATGTGAAAAATACTAAATGAACAGTAAAATAAAAATTAATTAAACAGAAAAATCATAAATAAAATAAGAAAAATAACAAAACTGGTTTCAAAGTCTAATTCCCATTTTAGGTCACTAAAGACAAAAAATTAAGAAAACTGACAATGACATGTGACCCCTTTTGTCCTCTTGCTTAGCAGGGGAAACTTTTACACTAGCAGTGGGAAGTGAGTTCCCACTGCTTTCACAAAAAACGAGTCTGCGCAATTTTTAGCTTGTATCTTGTTTTTTTCTTGATTTTGTGGGCAAACAAAGGCACCCCCACAACCAGTTGGGTTGTGGGGAGTCAATAGATAGCTAAAAACAGCAAGTTGATTCACAAAATGTAGCTCAAAAAGTCCTTTAAAGTTACTGTAAGGCAATGGGGGGGTCTGATGGGACTTTGCTGATGCAAAGTGCAATTGGGTGAGTTTTGGTTGGCCAAAACTCACTCAATTCACTCACACACTTCCCCAAATCACTCACAATTCCTAACCTAACCTATTTCCCAACAAACACCAAAATTTGATGTGGAAAAATCACAAAATTATGGCAGATTTGATGCTTACTGATTTTTAGGCAATGGTTTTACCAAAACTTACACACAAAGATTACCAAATCTCACCAAGACAAACCAACTAGACTAATTAAACATAAGCTGCCAACTTGAGTGGTTAAAAACTGATTTCAAAACATTTGATTATCACAAACTCATTTTAAAACCTGAATCCAAACACTCCTTTAAATCAGAAAAATGGATTTTGATCAAAGACTTCTATCCTAACTTGCACCAATTTCAAATACACCTATCCTAACATGCTCTAATCTCACAAATATACTAAATCCAGCATTATCCTAACATTCAACACCCTACTATCTAAAACATCAAGTTTCAAACAAAATCTCAAAGCAAGAATGGAAAAGTGAGAAAAGTCTTTACCTGGTGATCCTACATCCCGTATCACAAAGGGAAGCTTTCCCTTCTCCATCAAGCCCGGGCTTGAGCTGACAATCTTTAGAGAGGAGTTGTTGGTATGTGGGATGATAGTGATGAAGATTTTCAAAGCAAAACTCCAACTTCCAAAACACTGGATTAGTAAACCTGCTGATAACAAACAAAGGGAACAAACATAACCTGGAAATGATGGCTGAAATGAATATAAGCCAAGCTTATTTATTAAACTGGCTTATCTTCTTAGCTTATAATAAAAAAAACTTTCAAAGCTAATTTTTCCTTCCAACTTGGGAAGCAAACAGAATCTTATGAAACTTTTAGATAGAAACTTGGGACTTTTCAATCCTGAATACTGAAACTAGCAAGTAAACGTAACACAAGATGGACAGTCAACTTATAGCTTATACAATAAGCTATAAGCTGACAAACCAAATGTGGATCTCAACAAAATTTTCCAAAACCTTCTTGAAAACCTTTTGATGATAAACTGAATTTAAACAGACTTAAATTTAAATAACATGTAAATTAAAAACAAGAAATTTAATGGAACTCAAACTTTTATTTCATTCAAATTACACTAAAAGTGAAGGAACAAAAATTTGGAACAAGAACTACAATGACTGCTATTCTAGCTTATATACATGATAAGAAACGAACTCATAAACCCTAAACCTAGATGTGAACTTCCAAATGTGCCCTCTGAGATGCTTGGAATATGCCAGTCAAGATCCTTGGTCCAAGAGTGCCATGTGATAGATTTTTGGCAGCTTGTTGGTGCTTAGCTGTTAGAATGCCATCTAAACCGTTCTTGGATGCCTTTGGGAGAAAGAAACTATCTTGGAGCGTTGATTTGCTGTCTTGCTTTGTCTTAGAGTAGCAGGGGAGCCACGTGGGGGACCCATGAGTTGAAGGTGATGGGTTTTGGGAGTTGGGATGGGTTAAGGGAGTAGTAAATTGATGATCTGGATGAGTATTAAGAAAACCCCTTTGATTTGGTTAAATTGGGTTTTTAGGGTTCTAGGATTAGGGGTGGGAGGATTAGCAGGTTTAATCTGGTTAACCGTTTGAAAAGTTGTTTACCTCCAAAAAATTAAGTTAACCAGATTTAATAAAAAATGGGTGAGTGGGATCTGACGTGGTTGTGGGGTGACTTGTGATTGGGTGAGAAGATTGGGTGGGGTGACGTGGTGGAACAGGGTTGGATGGGAGGAGTTGTGTGTCTGGACAGAATAGGTCCCCCAATTCTCTTCATCTTTTCATTTTGAATTAAATAGCTAACAACTCCAACATTACACTTATCAACTTTACACAACTTGTCAAATCTGGCACAAGTTTTGCAAATACTTTTATCAAGGATCACAAATGTCATTTGGGCATTCTTTAAGGGCTCATAGTGTAATTTCTTGACATTTAAGGGACCACAATGCATTTTAAGTGTTTTGCAAGGGTATAAAATGCCAAGTCTTCAAAAGATGAGGGACCATTCTTGCCAATCTTCAAAACTTCAAGGGCAATTTTGTAAATTCCATTTTGGGCCTGGTTCTTTGTGCGGCTTCGTTTCCCGTGTTTGTTATTGCTTCATTCTTGTGATCATTTGTTGATTTCACGATATCCGCACCTAAAATACACAAGACACAAATACAAGCATATATAGGGGTATTTTGATGATATTTTAAGCGTTTTAAGCCCGATTTTGATGATGAGACTATGTATAAATACAGTCTCATCACTCCCCATACTAAACCATTGCCGTGTCCCCACGCAATGCTAGAATTAAGTATCATAGCACTTCCAAAATTCATTTTATGATGACATTTATTGAAGACATAAAATTAAATAAACTACTACATGCGTTTTAGACATAATGTATTGTTTTCATCACGAGAATGTGACTTTTGGGATCATAGAACAAGAACACGTGAATGCTTCGTTAGAAATAATTTCGTCGTCCTCGATTTTCACCCAATTCCATGCTAAGCGTGTAACGAGATCATTGTTATTATAAGTTAGCAACACGATCACATCTCATGAGTGTTAATTACGAACCTAAACTCCCTTATTCCTACTTGGTATCTCTTATATTTTATTTTTGTCTTAATGATCATGAGGATACATCACTGACTTATGCGTGAATAGAGATTAAGTCTAAAAATAGAAACTTAACGGTGTAACCAAAATCATTAAATTGATAATTCACCCCAATAGACAACGATGTTAAAAAATTAAGTCAACAAGAAGGGTCGATAAACACGGTTTTATAACGGTTTTGAACATGAGACTTATTACCAAGACTTTTATACACCCCTTAACGGAAGGGCCTTATTATCTTTGGTTTACCTCCATCTTTTATTCAACTTCGCCATGAAGCTTTTATTATGACTTCGGTCTTGCCTTGCCTTTTATTATCCGCCTCATCGGTGGTTTTATTAGCCAAAGACGTATATCCTCACGCTAAAGCGAATTTTGGATCTTTAAAGCTTCGAAGATTAAGGCTTGATTCACTTTCAATTTGGGCATAGATTTTTTGGCCTTGTGAGCTTCAAATTTTTGCTTAATTTAGGTGAGCACTTGAAATCTTATTATTAGGTGAAGCTTTCGATTATTCGGGTGCCAATACTTCAAAACCGTGACGCTGGCGATACCTTAATGTTTTCCCAATTTAATTACATGGAAGCTACCAAAACAAATTAGAAACCAACAATAGTGACTAAACCGCTAAATCAATATTTATTAACAATTTATTATGCAAAAGCGTTGGGAGAATAAGCTAATAATTACTACACATAAGATTGTGACGATTACGAGACTTATAAATAACTCTATCATTTCTTGTCCTCATTTAAGAGACTTAGCCTAAAAAGTTAAGGAATCGAAGCTAAGTGCTCAACACGCACGGTCGAGTCAAAAATTACTCTCGTTCTCACCATCGGAAAACCTACATTCGTGTCTTAAACACTTATGAAAATTAGAAAAATTTTAAAATTTGGCCATTTTTAGCCTTATTTTGCAACAAAATGATAACAAAAAGATGAATATTGGATTGCGTGTTGACGTAAGCAAGGTGAAGTATCTACTCACCCCCCATACTAAAACTAAACATTGTCCTCAATGTTTCGAGTCTAGGGGTACAAACACCCCCATACTAGAGACGTAGTCGAATGCTTAATCTCGAGCATGGAAAGGGTAAAACGAATAACCTAAAGCCGTTTATGAATTATGCTATTAAGATAAACGTTAGAACATAAAAGGATATCATCGGATATCGGAATCTCCAAAGGCAACGATCGAAGCTCAAGTGATCCATAAAACGAACACGAGAGGCTTCAATGATGACGATGAACCTAATGAATCACAATCACAAACAACCACGAAACAAAGGTCGGAAGAGCACAAGTCCCTCGTTACATTAAACTAAGAAAGCGATAATATTTACAAGGATAAGCATGAGAATCCCCCACGAGGCACCTTGTTTTTGATAACCGAGTCAAAAGCTCGACTCGAATCCCCATAAATGTGATCATTTAGGGATTATTATGGTTCGGTCATTTTTGGTGGGACTTACATGTAATCAAGGCCCAAAAGCAACCGTGTATAAAGGCAAAACCTCTATACCGGGATCAAAGATCGTGTCTTCGTTTTCGGATGATAAACGAAACAACACGACTTTCAACATCATCGTCCCAAAGGGACACAAGAAAATAGAATGAGAAGAGAAAGGTGGGACATTGGGTGGGCATAAAAATCGAGTTACTCGAGGTAAACTCTCACCGTAAGTGTAGAAAGGATTTCTAGTGACTACTTCGGTAAAAGACCGAGATTTTATCTTAAACGCGATACCGGGGTCAACAATCTCGTCCTCGGTGGAGAAGTGTGAGGGAACAAATGGGGCTTCCCCCATACTAGATCCACACAAAACGTCGTCAAAAGAAGTAGACGCGTTTGTAGCAAGTTCAATTAAACGAGGTGATGACGGAGTTAACTTTGGAAAAAATTTCAAATCAATTGTAAAATCTTTTCCTTTTTCCTTTTTTAACTCTTTGTTACGAAAACCCAAGTTGATTAAATTGAAAATATTTGGTTTTTCCAAAACAATTCTAGGCACACTTAAAATTTTCACATTTATCTTGAAGGCGGGAGGAGGATTTGAATTTTTGAAATGTGAATCGACTAATAAAACATCCCCCTCCGGGCTAACGCAACGGTCCTCATCAAACTCGAAAATCGAAGGTGGGTCATCAAGAATGCGTTTGATCTCGGAAAAGTCTCCATCGGGATCAAAAACGTCTTCTCTTCCTCGTGGAAGAGGTTTGGAAATCAATTTATCGATAGTCGAGTCGCTAGCTCCAACCGCCGTGAAACTAGGAATAGAAGGCTCTTCGATTGAAGAGTTTTCCTTTGTCGTTACGACCTCAACATCGAAAAACGTATCGATGTGAGCAAGGCCATTGGCGGACTTCTCACACGATAAATCCAAAATCTCACTCGGTGTGGGATTAGGAGTAAAAGGCTCGTCTCGTGACGATTTTGCCTTGACGGTTTCAACTTTGTCCTTCGAAGGGATCGAACGTGGGTTTTCAAACATTTTAGCAAAACTACTAACACGTCCCTTCGGAATTAATTTTTGTTCATCTTGTAAAAACGAGGGTTCAATTCTTTCCTTAAAAACCTTTTTACATTTTTCTTTTTCAAAATCATTTAATTGGATTTCTTTGTCAAAATTAAGTGTATATTGATTTAGAAAATCCTCAATAATTTCATCCTCGTTAGAAAAATTAGGTTTAGAAGGTACAAGATTTAAATATCCCAAGTATCCTACGAGTTTTTCTTTTGGTTTACTTTCAAAAACATTTTTCAAAACTTCGTTGGATGACGTTTTTGTTTCCTCAACGTTTTTGCAAGACGACGAAGGTTGCACGACTCTAAAATTCGAGAGATTGGGATCAATACGAGACGTACGAGTCTTAGGAGTCGAAATATCTTGAACCTCTCCCTCGAGATTAGGATTGGTGACGTTCGATGAAGAACTCGACTCGTATGAAGCTACTTTTTTCTCTAAGGTCTCAATCGTTGAAAGAAGTTCATTTTGCTTAATAGTGTAAGCCTCCACAACTTTGTCAACAATTTTATCCCATCTCTCGACAACTTGGTCAGATAAACGTTCTTGTTCTTTAAAAGCGGCATCATATTCGTTTTCCAACTCGGTTCTCATGGAGGCCATTTCCTTTAAGTAAAATTCCTTTTGAGTTTCCAATTGTTTTTCGTGATGTTCCTTAAGGTTCCTAACTTGTTCTTGAATCATCATTAAGTTTGCATTATTGCGTCTCACATAGTCACAAAAGGCGTTTTGATTCATTCCATCATTTTGATTTTGATCACAATTAAAAGACGAATCATATGACGAGTAGAACGAAGACGATGGGTGATCTTGGTCGTAAGATTGAAAATTATCACCATGATCACGTGGAGCGGAGTTATAGATATAGCCCTCTCGACCTCCAATAACCTTACAATTAAAACAATTGGCACCATCGGGCGAGCCTCCACAATATGGACACGAATAATATCCACTATTATTCGACATGATGCAACGAGAACGGTGTTACGAGAATTAAACGTTATAGAGGGTGAAAGAAGAGAATTATGAAATTAGAGGGAATGTGGAAGATTATTTTTGTGCTTTTGATTGTTTTTTACTTTTTTTGGATTTTTGAATGTATTACGTAGACACAAATCTACATATCTCCCCTCGAATCGACTTTCTCGATTAAAGGAGCCTCAAAGAATGAAAACGATCACGTGGAGTGAACGCCTTCGATGACTTTAGAACGATGGTGGAACACCAAATCGTTCAAGAGGGTTTAATCTTGAAAACAAGCAAATATATATACGTAGATAATACTTTGGTTGGCAAACCCTCGATTAGCCCTTTTTCTCAAAACACGCACAAGCAAGCGGGGGAAACGAGGCGGCGCTAAGCACTTAAGAGCCTTTTTCCCTTAGGTCGTGAAATACAACCGCCTTATACCCACCTTATAGTTTGTGTTAATTTAAATTAAGCCTCACGAAAGTATTTATCTATTTTGCCTTTTACTTTTGCTTTGGATTCGAATACAATGATCGAGTGATGAAATCCCGAATCAAGGTTGTGATTTCTCACGTATTTGGAGTACTTGTATTTTTATTGTTCTACGTAAATACAATATATTAATAATATTCACAATAAAAACGAAAACCGATATATCTACAATATAGTAAAATGATGTTGTGTGTTTAATTTAGGAAAACTAAACACAATTTATTTGGATACTATAATATAATAATGAAAAATAACAAAAATGAGTATGTACGATATTCACGCTTTTCAAAATGTGAAAAGCAAAAACGCACCACTCACAAAACCACGATACTAATAGTAATGGCACACTAAAAACACCTCCCCGGCAGCGGTGCCATTTTGATAGTTGAGTTTTAGTACACCTTTGTTTTAGGAAAAACAAGGTATAATGGGGGCAAGTATTAAGTTGCACGTTTTAGGAAAAACGTGAAACCGAACAAATGCGGGATCGTTCTCGAGGAGGTGTATGGATTAATGTGCCAATAAGTATAATCAAAGGTTTAGGGTAGTGTCGTTTTTGGATACGAAAAGAAAGAAAACTAGAGACGAACTACGATTACAATTAACTACGACGAAAAACGTAAAACGCGAACGTAAGTACGTAAAACGTGAAAATTTAAAAATTTTAAGCTAAAAACAAATTAAAAATGAAAAAGTAGTTCAAAATAATATAAATAAGGATAAAAATCCAATAAATATATTTTTAAACCTTTTATTAATTAAATATTCAAATTTTAATGCTAATTAAAGCCCAAAAATTAAATATAATTAAGAAAAAGCCCAAAATATTATTTTATTGGACAAATAACTCACTTATATTATTTATAAACTAAAAAGTATTTTTCCTAAATTTTAATTACTATTTTTCTATTTTTAAATCTCTAAAAACTATTTTTAAACTAAAATAATTATAAAAAATAATAAAATAATGCCAAAATTAATTGAACAATTTTAAAAATCCTATTTTACTCTAATGAACAGTATAAAATTGAAAAAGTTTGAAAATTATAAAATTTACCACTAAAAGACAAAAATAGTTTAAAATAAAACCCTAATTATCTTAAATTAATTCTAAAAATTAAATAAAAGGTGAGCAGTAAAAACTTTTTTAACTAAAAACCTTGAAATGTTTTTCTAAATATAGGAAAAATTTTTAAACTGAAAAATCTTACAATTTTACACTAAAAGACAAAAATCAGAAATTAAAAGTTAATTAAAAATAGCTATTAAATGTGAAAAATACTAAATGAACAATAAAATAAAAATTAATTAAATAGAAAAATCATAAATAAAATAAGAAAAATAACAAAACTGGTTTCAAAGTCTAATTCCCATTTTAGGTCACTAAAGACAAAAAATTAAGAAAACTGACAATGACATGTGACCCCTTTTGTCCTCTTGCTTAGCCTGGGAAACTTTTACACTAGCAGTGGGAAGTGAGTTCCCACTGCTTTCACAAAAAACGGGTCTGGGCAATTTTTAGCTTGTATCTTGTTTTTTTTTTGATTTTGTGGGCAAACAAAGGCACCCCCACAACCAGTTGGGTTGTGGGGAGTCAATAGATAGCTAAAAACAGCAAGTTGATTCACAAAATGTAGCTCAAAAAGTCCTTTAAAGTTACTGTAAGGCAATGGGGGGGGGTCTGATGGGACTTTGTTGATGCAAAGTGCAATTGGGTGAGTTTTGGTTGGCCAAAACTCACTCAATTCACTCACACACTTCCCCAAATCACTCACAATTCCTAACCTAACCTATTTCCCAACAAACACCAAAATTTGATGTGGAAAAATCACAAAATTATGGCAGATTTGATGCTTACTGATTTTTAGGCAATGGTTTTACCAAAACTTGCACACAAAGATTACCAAATCTCACCAAGACAAACCAACTAGACTAATTAAACATAAGCTGCCAACTTGAGTGGTTAAAAACTGATTTCAAAACATTTGCTTATCACAAACTCATTTTAAAACCTGAATCCAAACACTCCTTTAAATCAGAAAAATGGATTTTGATCAAAGACTTCTATCCTAACTTTCACCAATTTCAAATACACCTATCCTAACATGCTCTAATCTCACAAATATACTAAATCCAGCATTATCCTAACATTCAACACCCTACTATCTAAAACATCAAGTTTCAAACAAAATCTCAAAGCAAGAATGGAAAAGTGAGAAAAGTCTTTACCTGGTGATCCTACATCCAGTATCACAAAGGGAAGCTTTCCCTTCTCCATCAAGCCCGGGCTTGAGCTGACAATCTTTAGAGAGGAGCTGTTGGTATGTGGGATGATAGTGATGAAGATTTTCAAAGCAAAACTCCAACTTCCAAAACACTGGATTAGTAAACCTGCTGATAACAAACAAAGGGAACAAACATAACCTGGAAATGATGGCTGAAATGAATATAAGCCAAGCTTATTTATTAAGCTGGCTTATCTTCTTAGCTTATAATAAAAAAAACTTTCAAAACTGATTTTTCCTTCCAACTTGGGAACCAAGCAAAATCTTATGAAACTTTTAGATAGAAACTTGGGACTTTTCAATCCTGAATACTGAAACTAGCAAGTAAACGTAACACAAGATGGACAGTCAACTTATAGCTTATACAATAAGCTATAAGCTGACAAACCAAATGTGGATCTCAACAAAATTTTCCAAAACCTTTTTGAAAACCTTTTGATGATAAACTGAATTTAAACAGACTTAAATTTAAATAACATGTAAATTAAAAACAAGAAATTTAATGGAACTCAAACTTTTATTTCATTCAAATTACACTAAAAGTGAAGGAACAAAAATTTGGAACAAGAACTACAATGACTGCTATTCTAGCTTATATACATGATAAGAAACGAACTCATAAACCCTAAACCTAGATGTGAACTTCCAAATGTGCCCTCTGAGATGCTTGGAATATGCCAGTCAAGATCCTTGGTCCAAGAGTGCCATGTGATAGATTTTTGGCAGCTTGTTGGTGCTTAGCTGTTAGAATGCCATCTAAACCGTTCTTGGATGCCTTTGGGAGAAAGAAACTATCTTGGAGCGTTGATTTGCTGTCTTGCTTTGTCTTAGAGTAGCAGGGGAGCCACGTGGGGGACCCATGAGTTGAAGGTGATGGGTTTTGGGAGTTGGGATGGGTTAAGGGAGTAGTAAATTGATGATCTGGATGAGTATTAAGAAAACCCCTTTGATTTGGTTAAATTGGGTTTTTAGGGTTCTAGGATTAGGGGTGGGAGGATTAGCAGGTTTAATCTGGTTAACCGTTTGAAAAGTTGTTTACCTGCAAAAAATTAAGTTAACCAGATTTAATAAAAAATGGGTGAGTGGGATCTGACGTGGTTGTGGGGTGACTTGTGATTGGGTGAGAAGATTGGGTGGGGTGACGTGGTGGAACAGGGTTGGATGGGAGGAGTTGTGTGTCTGGACAGAATAGGTCCCCCAATTCTCTTCATCTTTTCATTTTGAATTAAATAGCTAACAACTCCAACATTACACTTATCAACTTTACACAACTTGTCAAATCTGGCACAAGTTTTGCAAATACTTTTATCAAGGATCACAAATGTCATTTGGGCATTCTTTAAGGGCTCATAGTGTAATTTCTTGACATTTAAGGGACCACAATGCATTTTAAGTGTTTTGCAAGGGTATAAAATGCCAAGTCTTCAAAAGATGAGGGACCATTCTTGCCAATCTTCAAAACTTCAAGGGCAATTTTGTAAATTCCATTTTGGGCCTGGTTCTTTGTGCGGCTTCGTTTCCCGTGTTCGTTATTGCTTCATTCTTGTGATCATTTGTTGATTTCATGATATCCGCACCTAAAATACACAAGACACAAATACAAGCATATATAGGGGTATTTTGATGATATTTTAAGCGTTTTAAGCCCGATTTTGATGATGAGACTATGTATAAATACAGTCTCATCAGTGTTCTCACCATCTCTCTATCTCTTTCTCTCTCTAAAACATAAGCAAGATTTACATATCTTACAAATGTATCAAAAGCCATGGGATGATTGTATTGTTCATGTGTTTGTGTTCTTGATTCATACGCCTATTTTGATCCATTTTTACACGAACCAAAAAAAAATTTTGTGTTTTTGATGGTTTTTTTCTTGATACAAATCTTCTACATAGTTGTGGTAGGGATTTGGTATAGTTACTTTGGCTAAAAACACAAAATTTTTGGGTGTTTTGATCATTTTTTGGCTTAAAATCACGAATTGGTTGAGTTTTGTCCGAGAAAAGTGGGAATTATTCCGATCAGGTCATCGGAAAAGGGTTTATAGGACATTCCGATCAGTGTAATCGGAATAGGGTTTAGGGATTCCGATTTTGGGTACATTCCGATCAGGTATTCCGATTAGGTATTCCGATTAGGTATTCCATTTGTGTAGGTCCACGAATCTTGTGCAAACATCGAATCAATAAGAAACAATGAAGAACATTTGCACAATTAAACCAATTGACTAACTAATAACAAAGCTTGTACTTTTCATCGTATGTATATCTTATTAATAATGAATCAACAAATATACATGACTTGTCCGGTTGTTTGCGGAAAAACAACCGGGCGATGAATGACAAACTAAACTCCCATGTTCATAGCTAGCTAAGCTTATGCAACAATGGGAGGATGAAACCCTAAACCACTAAAGTATTACATGTTTGTTTCTGTGGGTGGGAATCATTGACTATTTTATTACAAAGACCACATATATATAGTGGGAGTGTGAAGCTTCCTCGAGAAGCTTTACTAAAGTACAAGTAACCACCTTGTACTTTGTTGTCTTCATCTTTTGCACCTTTGACAAAGTAAGCCTTCCTCTTGAACCTTTGTCTTCATTGCTAATAAGACATGTGCCCACTAATACATAAGACACTTCTTCAGGTCTTCTTAACATCTTCAGGTCTTGTAATCAGTAATAGTCTTGAGGAGTTAGTAAGCTATTATGTCATCACTTACTAACTCCATCATCCTTGATTCTTTGCACACTTACTGAGATCCGCCTCAGCTAATGACGAGTCTATCTCGTAGACTCTAAAGAACTCTAAAGAATGACACACTGAACTTATAACATACGTAAGTTCAGTGACTAACACTACTTAGGATACTTTACATCCAAATCCTGTGCAAGGGACAAATCAGGCACTGAATTGACCCAACAATCTCCCCCTATTTGGATAGAAAAGTAGCCTAAGTTAAATAGCAGTAAGTGAGCATAAAGGCTTCTTCTTACCTGCTATGTTACAACAATGAATACCAAGAATAAATAGCTTTACTAGTTCAAGTCATCCGCTAACTTGTATCGTCTTGTACCTGTTGTAGTTGTTACTGAACTGCAATGTCTGATCTTGTACTTTGAGAAACACTTGAACCAATTCCCTGATGCTTATATAGAACTCATAAAGGTAACTTCACCTTAGGTCATCAGTGAAGTATATTATATGCTTTGCCATAAAGACCATATGCTTCACCCTAGCATATATTAAAGTAGAATATTATATCAATGTAGATCATGAGTTCATTTACCTTCAATCAAAGAAGTGTGGTCAATGGTTGACGCAGCAACCATAAAAGATCAGACAATGCAACTTGTTCAGCAACCCATCTTCAGTGACTTTGCTCAATCAGCCAAATGTAAATATTCTAAGTCCCTGAAGGTTATGTGTTGTGTATGATAGTATGTATGTAGCTTGAGTAAACTTGATGTTTCTTCACATAAACACAAGTTTACCTTTGTCCTCGCTTCTCTCCCCCTCAAAATTTGCTAGGGAACCAAGCAACTTTTGACCGGCTACATACTAGTACACATCATAGCGTGATGGTCTTCATCTCGCCTGAAATACAACTCCCCCTGAATTTCATCTCCTACCAAACGCCTGATGTTATCAAACCCCTGTATAATAAATGTTTCATCAAACCCCTGTAACACAACCTGGTCTCTCAAAAACTCTGTGGCTGGGGTTACAGCGGGGTAGGGGAGGGTGACAACTGTTGGGGAGGGAGGGGGGCTGTGAGCATATCTTCTTTCTTTATCTTGGTGTGAGAAAAAAAAATTTCATGAGTGACCAAGTCCTTCAACAGCTGAAGGCTCTGAAGATAGCATGTTGATCAGCTGGTCATCTTGCCAGCGAATACCTGTAAAGCTGATTTTTTTTTTTTGTGGATTTTGGGTTGTGTGTTTTGGCATCAATATCACAACGGTGTGTATGTCTGTGGTTCTCTCCCCCTCAAAATATGCAGCTCTAGCAGCATCTTTTGACAGGGGTTCGCTGTTGACAGGGGTTCGCTGTTGACAGGGTTTTATATCAGCGAAGAGTTTCGGCTGTGATTATGAGAAATGACTGTGGGATATTTAGCTGTGGGTTTAGAGACAAAGGAATTATGGACTTGGGGACAGGGGTCCAAAGAGAGAAGTTGGGGACAGAGAGAGAAGTTGGGGACAGGGTTTTAGTGTTGCTGGAAAGTTCACAGCTACAGAAAGGTTCAGCGACCTTGATGTTCACCTGGGGGTTCAGCGACTTGGGGGTTCAGGGACATCTGTTGACAGGTACTGTTGACCAGATTCGCTGACCAGGGGGTTCATTCAGCTGGGGGTTCAGAAACCTCTGGGGGGTCAGCTTACTGTTAATCCTACACACCGCTGTGATATTGATGCCGTTGTCATCCACATGCAACTGTGATATACCCCCCCAAACCATACGCAAAACACACAACCCAAAATCCAAAAAAAAAAAAAAAAAAAAAAAAAGGGGAGAGAGGGTATTAGATTTAGAGGACGGTGGGTGGTTTTGTTTTGTATGACGGTGGATCTTTTGATAAACAACCAAAACACGAATGTATTTACATTCGTTGGGAATTGTTTTGTGTTGGTGGTGGGTGGGTTTTTTAGGATAAGGTTTTGTGTGGATATTATCATCAGTGTTCATCTCTTCCCAAAAAAAAACGCTACTGTAAAGGCAGTTTTTTTTTTTTTTCAAAACACGGATGATTTTGACGATGTATAAAACATGTTATTAGCTGCCATTCGAACGGATCTGGATAAAGAAAATCCAACCCGCTCTAATACCAATTGTAGGTCCACGAATCTTGTGCAAACATCGAATCAATAAGAAACAATGAAGAACATTTGCACAATTAAACCAATTGACTAACTAATACCAAAGCTTGTACTTTTCATCGTATGTATATCTTATTAATAATGAATCAACAAATATACATGACTTGCCCGGTTGTTTGCGGAACAACAACCGGGCGATGAATGACAAACTAAACTCCCATGTTCATAGCTAGCTAAGCTTATGCAACAATGGGAGGATGAAACCCTAAACCACTAAAGTATTACATGTTTGTTTCTGTGGGTGGGAATCATTGACTATTCTATTACAAAGACCACATATATATAGTGGGAGTGTGAAGCTTCCTCGAGAAGCTTTACTAAAGTACAAGTAACCACCTTGTACTTTGTTGTCTTCATCTTTTGCACCTTTGACAAAGTAAGCCTTCCTCTTGAACCTTTGTCTTTATTGCTAATAAGACATGTGCCCACTAATACATAAGACACTTCTTCAGGTCTTCTTAACATCTTCAGGTCTTGTAATCAGTAATAGTCTTGAGGAGTTAGTAAGCTATTATGTCATCACTTACTAACTTCATCATCCTTGATTCTTTGCACACTTACTGAGATCCGCCTCAGCTAATGACGAGTCAATCTCGTAGACTCTAAAGAACTCTAAAGAATGACACACTGAACTTATAACATACGTAAGTTCAGTGACTAACACTACTTAGGATACTTTACATCCAAATCCTGTGCAAGGGACAAATCAGGCACTGAATTGACCCAACAATTTGGCATTCCGAAAAGGGGACATTCTGATTTGGTTCATTCCGATTTAGGACTTTCCGATCTTTGACATTCCGATTAGGGTTTATTCCGATCAAGGTATTCCGATTTGGTATTCCGATAAAGGTATTCCGATAACACATTCCGATCAAGGTACCGATAACACATTCCGATCAGCATTCAGATCACTATTTCGATCAACATTCCGATAATCACAAATTTTTCCATAAAAAGGTTCGACTCATGTGTAATTTTGACTTGGAATTTTTGGTTTATTGAGAACATATTTTAGGGGATTTTAACATTGATTCTCGACTTCGACTCACAACAGCAAACACATTTACTTTCTTTCATTGATCGATCAACGTTTGTAAATCTTAACTTATTGAAATGGAGTACACATCTCTTACGGATAAGTCCATCCTCTCGGGTACGGATAATCGTCCACCAATGTTGGTGAAGACTATGTATGAGGAATGGGCTTCCCGAATGGAACTTTATATGTTGAACAAGGAGAATGGACATCTCATTTGGGCATCGGTGCTCAATGGACCATTAGATTATGGTACAGTGACGGAAGGTACAACTACTCGTCCTCGCACAACGGATGAATTGACTGGAGATATGAAGATTCAAGACAAATGTGATAAGTATGCTACAAACATCATTCTCCAAGCCCTTCCTCCAGATGTCTACAAACTCGTCAGCAAACATAAAGTTCCCAAAGAGTTATGGGATAGAATTCATGTTCTCATTCAAGGCACCTCGTTAACTAAACAAGAACGAGAGTGTAAGCTTTATCATACTTTTGATAAGTTTGCCTATGTGCCAGGGGAGACTCTCAATGACTACTATCTGAGATTTACCCTATTGTTGAATGAGCTCAATATCTATGGCATGACAATTCCTACCTTTCAATTGAACACCAAGTATTTGAACACTCTTCCTTCAGAATGGAAAAAATACGTGACGGATGTTAAATTGGCTAAGGACTTGCATAACACCAATGTGGATCAACTTCAAGCTTTTCTTTAACAACATGAATGCCATGTGATCGAGGCTCGGTTGTCTACACCTCAAGTTCATGATCCACTTGCAATGTATGCTTCTCAACAAAACATGGCTTATACTTATCAACAACCATCATACTTGCAGCAACCACCACCACACACCTATCAGCAACCATCTTATCAACCACCAATGATGCCACAGCAAGCATTTCAACAAGGTGTTCATTAACAATCTTTTCTGCAGCAACCACCATATCAGACATCACCATCACAAGCCAACACTTCTCCAATGGGCTATACTCCTCAGCAAGGATATTTTCCAATAGAAGCACAACCAGCATAAGCTTTCTACTCTAATGAACTTCCACCAATCCAAGCACCGGTCTTTACTCCAAATGATACGCCAGCTGATGTTCTAAACCATCTCACAGCCTACTTGTCAAAACTTGTTGCAACTAGAGGATTTCCACCAACAAACAATCAGCTCCGCACCTCATCAAATCCTCGACAACAAGCCACTGTTCAAGATGGTCAAGTGACAGTGCAACCAATTCAGGGAAGGCAAAATTCATATGGACCTCCTACAAGGACTGGGAACAATCAAGCTGTGAATTCTCAAGCTAGTGGAAATGGGAGTCCTATTGGTCCTAAGAAGGTTGTGACTTGCTACAATTGCCGAGGACAAGGTCATATGGCTAGGGAATGCACTCAGCCGAAAAGGAGGAGGGATGATGCATGGTTTCGTGAGAAGATGTATTTGGTTGATGCTCAGTCTAAGGGGAAGATTTTGGATTCAGAGGAGTTAGCATTTCTTGCAGACCCAGGGGCAGCAGATACTGAAGGCATTGCAGTCGTTTCTACTTCTAATGCAGCTTATCAAGCAGATGATCTTGACGCATATGATTCGGATTGTGATGACATTCATTCTGCCCAAGCTGCTCTCGTTGCTAATCTCTCTCACTATGGTTCTGATGTCATCAGTGAGGTACCAACCACATCTAATAATATTGATAATAACCAACATCAAGTTGGGCATGAAAATGACAACCTCGAACAGCATTCGGGAACTAGTAATTCAAATGATGTGGTACCCAAACCTACACATTTGAGTGAACCTCAACCAAATGCTACGACGGGTATGGAATCTTATGCTCAACATGATTTGGTCATGGTGCCTAAACATATTATTGATCAAATGCATATGGCACTCAGACAATCCGTAGATACGAATTCCACCCTAACTGCTGAGCTTGCGTTGCATAAAGAAAAGGTCAAAACTTTTGAAATGGTCCCTCAAGCAGAGAAAATAACATGTTCTGAATTTGACCAATTTCGTTTTGAGAAGATTGAACACTTGAAAGAAATAGAATCATTAAAAGCTAATCTTTCTAATGAATTAAAAGAAAAGGAGTCGGTTGTCAATGATTTTCAGAAACTTAAAATGGATTTCGAAACTCTCGAGTCTAAAAAGGTTGAATCAGAAATTAATGCTACCAAACTTCTTAAATTCAAGAAACAACAGCTTTTAAAACAATACGCTTCCACATAAAAGGTTCATCTTTTAACTACGTCATTTAAAGAACTCGAACTTAAACGTCTTCAAGATTTACCACCTAATCCCGGTTATGCAAAACAAGTTCAGGAATATATTCCCGGTCTTTATGATATGACCATAATTGGCAAATCGAAAGAAGCACCTTTTGTTCGTAGTACGGAGGAGACACAATCACTTGCGGATGAAACTCATTCTAAAATGCTTTCAAAATTCCATACAATTGATTATGATCAACATAACAAAGATCAATTTTCGAAAAAGACACGCATTCGCTTACAAAAGGAATTAGCAGAATTGACAGTTCTTGTGCCCCAAAGTTTGTCAAAGGAAAACCTTTCTAGTACGTCTCCTACACTTGTTAAAACGGATTTAACAAAGTTAATTCCACCGGTAAGTAAGGCGTCCGTTAACTTAAATGCGGTACACCAACACTTAGCCGATTTTGACAAGGTCATTTTGGAACGTACGACGGCTTCGGCTATAACGGAAGGTGAATGGAACTTTGAGCACACTAGAGCTACGTTTCGAGATGAAATTGTTCCGTTTGTAGACAATGTTAAAGCTTGTCTTAGTAATCTTGATCAAGATTTGTTTTCGGAAATAGAAGAAGTTAGACGTGTTTTCAATAAAATGGAAGATGCTTATGAAAACAATTTACTTGAAATAGAACGGGTTTCACGCCAAAATGATCTGCTTCTGAAGCAAGTGATGTCTCATGATATAGTTTCCGTCTGTGTGAATAACAGTGTTGATAATGATTCTATTGTGCATAATGTTGAATCTGTGGATACTGTGGTAGATAGTACATGTCACGAATCTGACGCTGAATTTTTAAAGCTTCAAGATTCATATTCATCGCTTTCAAAACGTTTTGATGAGATTCAAACACATTGTATCTCGCTTGAATGCAAGCAACAATTTATTTAAGAAATCTTTGAACGTCATTCGAAGGTGTTAATATTGATGATGCAAATTTTGAAAAGAATTTTCGATTGAATTTACAAACAAAACAGCGTCAGCCAAGTGACAAAGTTGCTAAATCATTGCCGATAGAAATAGAGAAATCTAAGGAGCTTAACTGTGTGAACGTACTTGAGGCCGCTGAGAATTTTAAACTGGATCTAGATAATCTAGTTTCCAAGATTTTGTCCAGAGCTGATAACTTAAAACAGAAAAATACACGACTTTTCGATTCAGTAAAGCCCGCATGTGTTGATACCACTGCACAGAATCAATCATTGATTGAACAATTGAATCGAAAGTCGGTGGAAATATATGATTTGAGGGAACAAATTTGTGATAAGAATCTGGTCTTGGATGAGTTAAAGGAAACACTTCGTACTCTAAAAGGTAAGAATGTTGTGGATAACGCAGCCACTGTCTCAACATCGTCCTCTAGTGCAATCAAAAGGAACCTTATAGCCGTCACACCACTTAACAAGGGCCCTAGGACTAAACCATCTCAAACTTTGGTCACTAAAGATAAGGCGGAATCAAAACCAGCTTCTAATATTCCCGTGTTGCCTTCTATAGGAGTAAGCACCACTACTAAGGCTCACAGATCAAAGCTTAAGAGAAACAAGAAGAATGATAGGATCTTGCCCCCATCTAGTAGTCAAGTGAAGAAGAAAGTAGAAGCCCATCCTAGGAATGTTATTTCTGTTTTGAATAAAAAGAATCATGTAGCTAAACCTAAAGGCTCTGCAGTTGTGCAGCGTTCTAAGCCTAGTGTGAATTCTAATTTGAAATGTTGGAATTGCAATGAATGTATGTTTTCTAGTCGTCATGATTCTTGCCTTATTGACCATGTGAATGAGATGTATGCCCGGAAAAATGGATTAGAATGGAAACCGACTGGGAAAGTGTTAACCCAAGTTGGTTAGATGTGGCGCCCCACTGGTAGAACTTTCACTATAGTAGGAAATACGTGCCCTTTGACTAGGATCACTCCCACTAAAGCGAAGAAAGTGTGCCCTTTAACTAGGAGTACAAAGGCTACCAAAACACAAGCATGTCCTTTAACTAGGAACACCAACACTACTGTAGGAACAAAGTGCCCTTTAAATAGGTCTACTCCCACTGTAGTGCCCGCGAATAATCCAAAACCTAAGAAAGTTGGAACAGTAAAACCTGTTAGTGCTAAGACTCACATTAGAAAACGTAGGAAATCTAAGGGTCACAAAAATGTTAGCAATTCTGATAATATTTTATGTGTATCTGCTAACACTCCGGAACCAATAGTTTCCAATGCATTGTCTACTGTTGTTATTGAAAACAGGTGGTCCAAATTGTTCTCTGTTATTTGGACTCTGGTTGCTCCAAGCATATGACCGGAGATCGCTCTCAGCTCAGAAATTTCGTCAGCAAGTTTCTTGGTACGGTTCGATTTGGAAATGATCATATTACAAAGATAATGGGTTATGGTGAATATCATATTGGGAATGTTATAATTTCGAGAGTGTATTATGTGGAAGGTCTCGGTCACAACTTATTTTCTGTGGGACAATTTTGTGATGCAAACCTAGAAGTTGCTTTTCGAGAGCATACCTGCTTCATTCGTAATTTGGAAGGGGTTGATTTATTGATAGGTACTCGAGGGAATAATTTGTATACTTTGTCTCTACAAGACATGATGGCCGCTTCTCCCGTATGTCTTCTCTCCAAAGCATCGAAGACTAAGTCATGGTTATGGCATCGACGGTTATCTCATCTTAACTTTGACGCTATTAATCACTTGGCGAAAAACGAACTTGTTCGTGGTCTTCCTAAACTATCATTTCACAAGGATCATTTATGTTCCGCGTGTACAATGGGGAAAAGCACTAAGAAGTCATACAAACCCAAGATTGAAGACACCAACCAAGAGAAACTTTATCTTTTGCATATGGATCTTTGTGGGCCAATGCGTGTTGAAAGTCTTAGTGGCAAAAAGTATATCCTCGTCATTGTCGATGATTACTCTCGGTTTACATGGGTGAAATTTCTTAAAGCAAAAAATGAGGCACCTAAATTCATTATCGGATTTCTCAAGATGATTCAAGTACGTCTCAACACTACTGTCCGACGCATTCGTACAGATAATGGAACCGAATTTGTGAATCAAATCTTGCGTGATTATTATGAAGAAGTTGGAATATCTCATGAAACATCAGTTGCACGCACTCTACAACAAAACGGTGTCGTTGAAAGGCGAAATCGCACACTTATGGAAGCTGCTCGAACGATGTTAATTTACGCAAAGGCTCCATTGTTTTTATGGGCAGAAGCAGTATCTACAGCAGTGTACACCCAAAACCGGTCACTAATTCGTAAACGCCATGGTAAAACACCTTATGAGATTCTCCATGGAAAAGTACCAGACTTATCATATCTTCATGTATTTGGTTCTCTTTGCTATTCAAATAATGATGGTGACAATTTGGGAAAACTTCAACCAAAGGCTGATATTGGTATTTTCATTGGTTACGCACCCGCAAAGAAGGCATACCGAATCTAGAACCGTAACTCTCGCAAGATCCTCGAAACTATGAATGTTGATTTTGATGAGCTGACAGCAATGGCTTCTGAGCAAAGCAACTCTGAACCCGCACTTCATGAAATGGGACCCAGTAACATTAGTTCTGGTCTTGTCCCAAATAACCCTACTTCATCATCATTTACACCACCTTCTAGGAATGAATGGGATACGTTGTTTCAACCGTTCTTTGATGAATTCTTTACTCCTCCAAGTATTGTTGCTCCAGAACCTGAGGTAATAGCTCCGGTAACCGAAGTTGTCGCTCCAGCAACCGAAGCACAATCAGATACGTCTGCACCTACAATTGGTCTAGATATAAGTAATTCTCAACAAACACCTGCTTCAACTACCCATGTCATGCCTATTGATGATGAAGAGGATGATGATGATCACGATTTGGAATTCGCTCAAATGCGTGAACTTCCATTCTTTGGTGTACCTATTCCCGACCCTAATCAAGCCGGGTCGTCCACCTCAGAGGAAGCTCCTTCTACAGTTTACTCCAATCCACGGATTCGTGAACATGACAGCAAGTGGACAAAGGATCATCCTATAGATTCTATTATTGGTGACCCTAATCGTCCGGTATCCACACGAAGTCAGTTACAAGAAAGTGCAATGTTTTGTCACTTTGATGCTTTTCTCACTGAAGTTGAACCTAAGACATGTCAACAAGCTTTTACTCAATCATGTTGGATAGAAGCTATGCAAGAAGAACTTAATGAATTTATACGTCTTGAAGTATGGGAACTTGTCCCATGCTCGGATCAAGTGCAGTTACTCACTTTGAAATGGGTTTACAAGGTGAAACTCGATGAGTTAGGCGGAATATTGAAGAACAAAGCTCGACTAGTAGCTCGTGGATACAAGCAATTATTGGGCATCGACTTTATGGAATCCTTTGCACCTGTTGCCCGTTTGAAAGCTATTCGACTATTCCTCGCTTATGCAGCCCATATGAATATGGTCGTCTATCAGATGGATGTGAAGACGGCATTTCGGAATGGTGAAATCAAGGAAGATGTCTATGTTCAACAGTCGGATGGTTTTGTGAATCCTAAATATCCTAATCATGTGTACAAGCTTAAGAAGGCTCTCTATGGGTTGAAGCAAGCTCCTCGCGCATGGTATGATCTATTGTCACAATTCCTCATTACGCAAGGCTTCGCAAAAGGCAAGGTGGATCCCACGCTGTACATTCAGAAACGAGGTAAAGATATGATTATGGTACATATATATGTTGATGATATTATATTTGCAGCCTCGAACCAAACTTTATCCGACGAATTTGGGACACTCATGTCTTCCAAGTTTAAGATGTCAATGATGGGCAAGGTATCATTCTTCTTAGGAATTCAGATATCTCATAGTCCTAGAGGCATCTTTATCAATCAATCCAAGTATGCCCTTGAATCGCTGAAGAAGTATAAGATGGAATCTTGCGACCCTGTGGATACTCCAATGGTGCAAAAATCTAAGCTTGATGCAGATCCACAGGGGCTCTTCTGTATATCACAGCCAGTCGACCTGATCTTCAGTTTGCTATATGTATGTGTGCTAGGTATCAAACTAGGCCTACTGAGTTACACTTAGCTACTGTTAAAAGGATCTTTCGATATCTTAAAGGAACCATTAATCGGGGACTTTGGTATTCGAATGACTCTTCTATTGCACTAATGGCATATGTAGATGCGGATCACGCGGGTTTTCAAGATACAAGGCGTAGCACGAGTGGAACATTGCAACTACTAGGAGATCGATTAATCAGTTGGGCATCGAAAAGGCAGAAAAGCGCTGCAATTTCAAGTACGGAAGCAGAATACATAGCTATGTCCGGTTGTTGTGCTCAAATTCTTTGGATGAGATCGCAATTAACCGACTATGGTCTAGGTTTCAATAAGATTCCGATGTACTGTGACAACAAGAGTGCAATTGCCTTATGCCGCAACAATGTTCAATTCTCCCGGTCGAAGCATATTGACATTCGCTACCATTTCATCAAGGAGAAAGTGGAAAATGGAGTAATAGAGTTTTACTTTGTCCGATCTGAGTATCAATTGGCGGATATTTTCACGAAGGCTTTAGATCGCGCTCGAATTGAATTTTTGGCCGACAAGCTAGGAATGAGAACTTTCTCGCCTGAGACTCTAAAGGAACTGGCAGATGAAGCGAAAGAATAGTGGTGGTAAAACTATTCTCCGTATCCTTGGTGATCATTTGTATATATTGTTTATATTTTTATCCACAAAAGCAAAATACAAAAATATAAAACCATATAAAAACCATAAAAATTGAAAACTTCAGAAAAATCCAAAAATATTTTTACTTTATTTTTCAAAGGCATGTCTTTTGGTACGATAATATTTATGGCCTTAGAAATGTTGATTAATATCAACACGGCGCCATAAATAGAGTTCGTACAAAAGTTGTAAATATTTCATAAAACATGCCCTTATGGCTTGTAGTTATTTCTGACTGCAACCCGGTTTTCATATTAAAGTCAAGTATTTCTTATGAAAGCTTTGGCTCACAACGGGAATTAATTTTTTCGGGCAAGGTTTACTTTAAAACCTTGTAAGGGATCAAGTTTACTTTATAACTTGGTCCAACACAAATCTATGTACGTTTCAGTGCATTTATTTGTTAAAACAAGAGAAGTCTTGTTTTTATGAAGCTATCATCTCTACAACCATAGCAATCTACATTTGGTATCTACATACTCGACGATGCGACTACTCAAACGACGACTACAACTCTTTCAATAGAACACGGGTCAACAATTGAGGGGGAGCAATTGTCAAGCATTCAGAATCTTCGATGCCGAACGTGCCAAGTTCACAAGTTGGTGTCAAGACAACAATACCAATCGTACATGTGGTGTCAAGAGATGACTTCAGACGTGACGAGGCGGCCAACATATGCTGACAAGAACCATTTGATCTTATCATATGATGTTCTCATCTATCAGGTCCAACCTTGTCAATTCTTTTTAATATGGTGAATATGTGATCATGCTACAATTCGATACCATATCTCATACATTTGGTATCATGAAGATTAAATGGACTTGCATTTTTCTTCCCAAAACCTTTGTTAAAACTTCATTAAATCAATTGATATTAAAAACATCGATTGGGTTAATATTTTTAATATGGGGGAGAAAATGTGATTTAATATGGGATATTATCACAAATGGTTTGACTTAATGTGCTGGCTCATCCCGACATGTGCAAAATGTTTTCGAATATCGTGGCATATGTTAAGGGGGAGCAAAACGGATTTGCATATCAAAATGGATTTTCATGGTGACATGTACTTACCCAAAACCCATTTATTTCACGACGATGAAGATTGTGGTGACATAAGGATGGTAGGATAGGTTAAGTCCAATGATTCTTTCAGAACCGGAGGAATCTTCCCAAGAACATTCCATAGCTAGAAATAGTAGTCCTTAGGATAGATGGAGAAAGATTGTAAACGTAGCTGAATGCCGACCAAGTACTTAAGTTAGCACTGGAACAATCACAACAAGGTGCTAGTTATGACGTATTGGTAAGCATTGAAGGGGTTGAAGAATGAAAAAGAATTGTAAAGATAAAGGGTGTAAAGAAAGAAGCCCTCCTTACAACTTTAGGCAGAAACCGGGTCAACACATATGCTATTGAGATCATTTTAATGACGCTCGATATTAAAGATAGACATCATGGACCCAGTGATGCAATGAACAGCCCATCCCAGCTAACTCAGATATCTCTTAAAAGATATTTGTTTTAATCCCACGGAGACAACACGTTATCTATCGATTTATTCACTCCGAATAAATTGGTATTGAAATGGTGGCACTCCTCTCCAGCCTCCGATCACTAAAATCCAAAATGCACGATCGAGTCTAGAGCCATTTGAGATCATCAAATATCTCATTAGGACACACTTTCATATTTCCTTGCTTCTTCACACACTGTGAAAAGTAAGAAAGATTTTAAGAGTCCTACGCAAAATCTTCATGATCTTGCCTGAACATCCGAGTAATACGAAAGTATTTACAATGAAGATGGAAATCCTTCTTGAGCGAATATCAAAAAGCTCATGGTAGGTGACTTGTGCGATTCTTTATGAATCAAACTTGTAATAACTGGAAAGCAACAGCTGTTTAATTCTTAACTGAATTTAAACACGTTCCAGGCCTCTACGCAATATCTTAGTGATCTTGCCAGAACACTCAGAGTGATACCTTAGTGTTCACAGTGATGAGTGGAAATCCTTCTAGTGTTAACCTCAAACAGCACTTGGTAGGTAACTTGCAAGATTCTATACGAATCAAGCTCGTGACAACTGGAAAGGAACGATGGTGCGGTTCTTAATTGAATTTCACTTGTTCCAGGAACATGAATTGACGGCTTCAAATCATGCGGATATTATTATCCAAATGATTCACTCTTTATGTTCGCAGTCAGCTTTGGACGGTCGAATAAAGAGAACGGGTTTACCCGCGAAATCCTGTCAGGAAGTTACTTAATTGAAACTATCCGTCACGGGTACGATATCTAATATCGTCCAACGGTCTTCACCGACCGGAGGTAAAATGCTACCGAATTAGAATGAAATGTTCAAAGCCATTTCGTTCGTGTCTACCTAAGTTGCGGCATTTGAAGACGGTGGCGTTGCGGGATCCAAGAAGAAGTCGTCCCCGCATGCTTATACTTTATGCACTTAATACCTCATCAAATTCAAGAAAGCCTAAAAGTTAAGTCTTCCGCTGTATTGAACTCTGAAGCTTTCAAGAATTACGAAGGTATAAGTATGTGGGACATGGCGTCACGAAGAGGCGAAGATCACAAGTGATGGATGTACGAGATCAAGGCAAGAGTTTAATTCTCAAGATTGATATCAAAGATCACATCAGCATGTTCACCAGAAAAGAAAAAGGAAAAGAAAGACGAAGACTACGAGCTCAAGACAAGCATAGTATGCTAGGTTTATTTCATTATTGTAACTCGGGTAACGCCCTTGTTTGGAGTGACCTCCCTTAGGGGGAGATTGTTGGAAATACGTTTTTACGTATTTAGGAAGATTCGGTCACTCCGACAATATATTAAGTAGTAGCTCGTAGTCTAGATATCTTTATTAAACAAACAAAGTCAAGCCTACCCTACAACATGTGTAGGCCGGCCCAACATTGTAAGCCCAAGCCCATCACAAGGCTTGGGTATATAAACCCTCTCCTTTGATGGAGAGGGTGTGTGTTCCTCATTTTTACACATAGTGAAAAAGTGTTTTTTCTTTCACTTTCTCTCTCTAAGTGTGTATGTTCTCACCATCTCTCTATCTCTTTCTCTCTCTAAAACATAAGCAAGATTTACATATCTTACAAGGATGTGGAACACAAGCATTCATTTGTAAACAAGAAATAGGGGAAAATGGTTATGTACAGTAACCACTGTCCGAAACATTATTATTGCTGTTTAGTTCATGAACCGAAGCTTAACTCAGTGTAAGTTCCTCTAGGGAGTATTCAGCCTAAATACTCAAGTATAAACGAATATTAGTGCGTCAAGGTAATCGGGACGGGGATAGTCAATCCTAATGGATTCACCCATAACATTCGCGCTTCGCGCAATGCACCAGGACAATTAGCGGTTCATGATCAGGAGAGGAAACTCAAGGCTAGACTAAAAGCAATAATAATATTGAAAAACCTGAAAATCATACATGTTCTGGATAGCATACAAGTTCTGGATAGCATACAGTTTTTAAATGGTTGTGTTCCACCATGTATAATCTCACCCCGTGTTTAGAAACCATGTATAAGTAAAAAGGGGCTATGAACTCACCTTAGCCACGTGGTAAGTTAATCACGGTACTCAGCAACTGAGTAGAAACAATGGTAGTGAGACGATCACCGACGATATGGATGCCCGGGAAAACACGAAAATCGCAACCTATCAAAATAAGGCGCGCGTTAAGACTCGAACTCAAATATCAATATGTACCAAATGTAATATGACTCAAATGTTTTCAAAGTATTCACGTTTCAAAACCATTGACACGAACCAAAAGAATCCATACTAACACACTTATCCAACACTACACGATTAAACACTTGTATACTTGAAATTGACCCGTCATACGACGCCAAGTCAACGCAAGTAAAACTATTCCTTTACCTTAATCAGACCAGTAGCTAAGTCATTTATATAATGACTAAGCACTTGAGTAATTCACCATATCCGATGGTGAATACTCACACTCGCGCAACACAAGCATTGAACTAAGTGTCCAAAATTAAAATCAGCAAGTACACCCCGAATGTACACACCGATCAACCCTATCTGGACTTGTTCGATTTACATAAAAATTGGTGTCAAGGTCACTTATAACCTGTATAAGACCTCACCAAAATTTGAGCCAAAGTTCACACTTTAAAATCCATCAGCTCGACACTTTACTCGACTCCAAATTTGGGACAGATTTGTGCACTTGTTTTGTAAAACCGTGTAGACCACTTTAAAAGTACTAACTCGACAATCCGTCTTTTGAAACCACTACTAGACTCATCAAATTAAGTTTATAAACTTTGAAAATCAGTAGTATCCATTATCTAACCAAGCCTAAAGTCCCCGAGAGTCAACCCAAAATCAGCCATAATTTCGAATTGTGCCGACTTGCGTCTCCCGGTACACGAATACTAAAACTAGCATAACTTTTAACTCGTAAAGAGTTATAAGCTCTATCTTATAACAAAACGAGTGTCTCGGAAACTCTACAATAAAATCAAATAATATCAGCCTTTCTCAGACCTTAAACCCACGCAACAATCTGTTTTAAGCTGCTGTCCCAAATACCCTTTTTAGAAATCAAGTCAAATCAATTTTTCAACCAAAACCAATCATTCTCATACCTATAGAATGACTCAAATAATATACCCATAACTCCTAAAAACACTTGCATGTAAAAGTTTAACAAAATCAAAGATCAAAATCTAAACTTTTTGTGATCAAAATAAGATGATCTTACCAAAATAACACATGCATGATGATTAAAACATCATACAACCATGAAATCATAAAATCTTTGAAAGTTGATGCATGTTCATGATTTTGGTATCAAAAGAATGGCAAGAAGATTTTAAGAATGAGAATTAATTTAGTTTTGATAGATTCAAGCTTGATCAAAAAAATGAGGGTGTTTATGGTTGATGGTGGTGGCGGAAAAACAAAGGGGAGAGAGGAGTGTTTTTAATGTGTGTGTTTTTGTATGTAAGAAATGAGAAGAGTTGGTAAATTTTTTGCTTGCATAGTATGGTTAGGGTAGATTTTGCAAATATTGGATTGTTTTGGACATAAAAACAGTTTAATAGATTAAAGGGTAGAAAATGGTTATTGGTAAATATTGAAAATATTTACGAGGCTCGAGTGATAGGTGTGTAAACACCCATCCTTTTACCACTTAATTCTGGCTAAAACAAGACCAAAACACGTATTTAATATCATTTGTTTGGAATTATGCGTGTTTTTTGTGTTTATTGTGTTTTCAGAGCTAACCGGATAAATATTAAAGAAAACATGGGATTGCACGGGTTTTACCGAAGAAAAAGACTCAAGATAAAGTCTATTGTCCAAGAGATGCAAAAGATTTGAAGTCACTGGGCCTATTCGAAGATTTATCGAAGAAAAGGACCAAGGATGGAAGATTTACATAAGTCGAAGAAACTCAAGTCTATTAAACGAAGAAATTAAAAGACGAGTTGAATTTAATCGACGACAAATCCCGAATCAGAATCGAAAACGTCAACTTTTCTGAAAAGACGAGAAGACAAGAAGAACGGGAGAAAGCCCACTCACCAACCAAAAGACAAAGCCTATATAAAGGCCCCTTCTCACACTTTTCATCCAGTTTTTAGTTAGTTTTTTTAGTTTTTCTTTCCCCACTTTTCTCCCTTTTAGTTCGTATCATCACCAACACCAATAGGGTGTTTGGTGATCTTGATCTTTGTTTATTTTCAATCTTGTAATTTTAATCCTTGTTTTGTTATTGTTGAATACATTAAATCATCAATACAAGTTCTTGTTTAACCTTTCCATTTCATCTTGTTCATCATCATCTTTCTCTTCAAGTTCTTAAGTTCTTATTTTATTGATTTGATCTTTAAAAGTTGTTGGGTTTTGTGTTTTTGTTGATGGGATTTGTAGTTTATGGTTAGTAGATGCTTTGTGTTTAGCTGTATTTAAGATTTGGTGAAAAAATTGGTGATTTTTGGCATTAGAATCGTTTTCCGTGTTCTTCGTGACTGTTACTGTTCTTGTGCATTCCCTAGGTTCCGGATGAACAAATCTTCCGGATGAACACAAAAGTTCCGAGTGAACCAAAAAGTTCCGGATGAACATTAAGTTCCGGATGAACAGCTTAAGTTCCGAATAAATTTGTTTTCCAAAAAGTTCCGAATGAACTTAAACTTCCGGATGAACAAAAGTTCCGTATGAGTTTAAGAATTTCCGGATGAATTTATTTTCCAAAAAGTTCCGAATGAGTTTCCTTTTTAAAAGTTCCGAGTCAGTCTAAAGTTCCGGATGAACCTAAAGTTCCGAATGAGCCAAACTTCCGAACGAAGTTCCGAACCAAGTTCCGGGTGAAAGTTCCGACCCAACTTCCGAGCCAAACTTCCGAACGAAGTTCCGAACCAAGTTCCGGGTGAAGTTCCGGATAAACTTCCGCATGAAAGTTCCGAATCAAGGACAATCTTCCGAATCAATTTATTTTGGGTATTTTTATTGTTTCCTTACTGTTTCTTTACTGTTTCCTTATTTCATATTTATATCTTAACTGTGACTTTAATTTTAATTTTAATTTCAATTTTAATTTCAATTCAAGTTTTATTAATTGTTATTAGTTTAAGTTTTATGTTTACATTTCCGTGCATTAAAACTTTTTAGTAGCTTAGAAAACTAAACCCCTTTTTTAGTAACCAAGAACAAATCATTCCACTTAAGGCTGAGATCAATTCGAGAGGATTCTGAGAGATTAATTGAACCCATACAAAATGCTTGTATCAAATGGCGCCGCTGCCGGCTCTTCTCGTTAAGATCAAAAGTTTTTTGTGAGAACTTGGATTTTGGGATCCGTTCCCCGTGAACGTTAATTTTTCACAAAAATTTTCAAAAACACTAAAAAATATAAAATTTTCAAAAATCCTAAAAAGTAAAAAACATAAAAAACCAAAAATATTTTTGCTTTGTTTTTGCCTTGTTAGTTCTTTTGCAGGTGTATGCGCACTCGATCCACGTCTTATCAAGAGCCCGAGCCTCTCGATCACTTAGACATGGCCGGTGTACACAACAACAATAACATACCACCTCCAAACAATAATAATAACAACAACAACCCACCTTTCAATAACATGAATAATAACAACAACCATGAGCCTCAACCGGATAATCGCCCGATGATTGAACTGCTGCAAGCTCATGTAGATGGCAACACGGATCCAATTGTCATACCTCCAATTGCCGCCAACAACTTTGAGCTAAAATCAGGCTTTATCTAGATGGTCTCCGCTCAACCATTCTTGGGACGTACCATTGATGACCCACATGACCATATCAAGAGATTCTTGCAACTCACCAACACGGTCAAGTTCAATGGTGTGCCACAAGAGGTTATCAGGTTACAACTTTTTCCCTTTTCTTTAGAGGGACAAGCCCGGCATTGGCTTGCTAAGGAACCGCCACAGAGTATTCTCTCGTGGACGGATTTGGAAACCAAGTTTATCAATTACTTTTTCCCACCCTCTCGTACTACCGCTTTGCGGAATGAAATCATAAATTTTGAACAAAAGTACGATGAGTCGTTTAGTGAATCTTGGGATCGATTTAAAGATCTTTTAAGAAAATGCCCACAACATGGTTTTACCAAAGTACATCAAATTAATACTTTTTACAATGGTTTAAGCATGAGTGACCAAGATTCACAAAACAGTGCCTCGGGGGGTAATATTTTGGCTAAGACTTCCAATGTTGCTTGGGATATCATTGAGAATAAGTCTCGTATGCAAACCAAGAGTGTTCGGACCAATGTCGCTAGTGCTAGCACTAGTGACAGCGACAAGCGACTGGACAAAATCACTACGCTTCTTGAATCGCTTGTTACCCACACCGTCAGCAACAACAACAGCAACAACGCTAAAAACGCTCAAGTTAATGTTGTTAGCCAACCATGCGAGATATGCGGGGGTCCTCACTCTTACACCACTTGTACTGCCACCCAAGACTACCCTGCTGAGAATGTGAATGCAGCTTATGGCAACTATCCTCAACCCGCTTATCAAGCTCGACCTCAAGGTGACCGTAATTTGCTTAGCTACCGCTCTAACAATTATCTTTCCCCACCCGGTTTTCCTCCTACCAACCCAAACCAACAACAAAACCTCAACCGCCCTCCTCAATAACAACAACAACCTCGTACACCATACATCCCACCTCATAAGCAGCAACAACCACCTCAACGAAACAACCAAGTATACCAACAACCTGCTTATCAACCACCCGCATACAATGCTCCTCCCAACCAACCCACCGCTCTACTCCAAGAAGTGGAAACCTATATGAGGACTAACGATGTGATAGTGGGAAATCTTCAGCGGGAAGTGCTCAACTTGAAGGCAGACTTGGTCAAACAAGGGAACGATTTGAGAGCCGACATGAGAAACACGTTGGATAGCCAAACAAATGACTTGAAGAACATGATGGCTAGTTTCTTCCAAGGTAATCAACCCTCTTCTTCGGGTACTCTTCCGAGTAACACCGTTGCGAATCCAAGAGGGGAGATGAAAGCAATCACTACTCGCAGTGGCAAAGGTACCAAGGAACCCGAGCTTCCTATACCTCCACCGGTGGTTGTGACTAAGGAGAACGAGTCACCTGCTCCTATTCCTCATCCTTCTCCTTCCCCAATTTCTCCACCTCTTCCTTCTACCCCTCCTCCACCCAAGGATGTGAGTGATCCTATTCTTCCAAAGCCTTCCTCTTCTTCCAATATACCTTATCCATCTAGGTTGAGGAAAGAGAAGCTCAAAAGCAAGGATGATATTCAGGTTTCGAACTTTCTTAAGATGTTTAAACAATTGAATTTCAACATCTCCTTCGCTGAGGCTCTCGCTCACATGCCCAAGTATGCGAAAATGTTTAAAGATCTTCTGAGCGACAAGGAAAAGCTCCTCGATATCGCCAACACCCAACTAAATGAGAATTGCTCTGCAGTGCTCTTAAGGAAATTGCCAACCAAGCTTGGTGATCCGGGTCGTTTCTTAATCCCTTGCAATTTCCCGGGAGTAGAGAATTGCATGGCCCTAGCCGATCTAGGCGCCAGTATTAATCTAATGCCTCTAAGCGTCTGGAAGCAATTATCTCTCCCAGAGCTAGTCCCCACCAAAATTACTTTGGAATTAGCTAACCGTACGGTTGCTTATCCAGTGGGGATAGCCGAAGACGTCTTTGTAGGAGTCAACAAATTCACTTTTCCTGCCAATTTCGTCGTCGTCGACTACGAGATGGACCCTCGTGTTCCCTTGATCGTGGGTCGTCCATTCCTAAGGACCGGTCGCACTCTCATCGATGTTGAAGCCGGTGAGCTTATCATGAGAGTGGGTGACGATAAAATCGTCTTCAACATGGGAAAGTTGTCTAAACAGCCTTATTCATATGAGAGCGTTAATTGTATTGACGTTCTTGATGAGGCTTGTGAAGAACACTTTAATGATGCTTGCAAAAGTATTCCTACCTCTCTTCCCAATGTTGAGACCGTGTCCTCTATTGATTCATCATTGTCTCTATTTGGAGATAGTGATTTGTTTTGGAAAGATCTTAAAGACACCATGGGAGATGTGAACTTATCTACTGATGATTCTCCTACCGATGGGGACGAAGACATGCATTTCTTTGAAAGCCTTCTTAACGAAGACAATCCTTCTCCTCCATCTCCCACGGTTATTGCTATCGATACTCCGACTTCGAATACGCCTCCCGTCGACAATCCTCCGGATTTAGAACTTAAGGAGTTGCCGCCCCATCTCGAGTATGTATTCCTTGAAGAAGAGAAGAAGTCGTCGGTCATCATTGCTAAGGATTTGAAAGATGAAGAGAAAATTCGACTTGTCGCCGTGTTGAAGAAGCATAAAACAGCTATCGCTTGGAAAATCTCTGACATTCGCCGAATTGATCCTCACTTCTGCACACACAAAATTCTCATGGAGGATGACTTTAAGCCCACAATTCAAAGCCAACGAAGGGTGAATCCAAAAATCCATGAAGTCATCAAAACAGAGGTTATCAAACTTCTTGATGCGGGTATGATTTACCCTATTTCGGATTCACCATGGGTTAGTCCAATCCATTGTGTGCCCAAGAAGGGCGGAATAACCGTTGTTTCCAATGAACACAACGAGTTGATTTCCACTCGTCTCGTTACTGGTTGGAGATTTTGTATAGACTACCGCAAACTCAATGATGCCACGAGAAAGGATCATTTCCCTCTACCTTTTATGGACCAAATGCTTGAACGTTTAGCGGGTAATGAATATTACTGCTTTCTTGATGGTTTCTCGGGTTATTTCCAAATACCCATCGATCCCCAAGATCAAGAGAAGACAACATTCACTTGTCCCTATGGCACATTTGCGTACAAAAGAATGCCTTTTGGCTTATGCAATGCCCCCGGGACTTTCCAAAGGTGCATGTTAGCTATCTTTCATGACATGGTTGAACAAACCATGGAAGTCTTCATGGATGATTTCTCGGTCTTCAGGGATTCCTTCTCTTCTTGCCTGGCCAATTTGGAACGTATGCTTAAGCGGTGCGAAGACACTCGCCTTGTTCTAAATTGGGAAAAATGCCATTTTATGGTAAAAGAAGGCATCGTGCTGGGACACAAGATATCCAAAGCCGGTCTTGAAGTAGACCGTGCTAATTTCGATGTTATCGCAAAGTTGACTCCACCTTCAACCGTGAAGGGTGTGAGAAGTTTTCTGGGTCATGCGGGCTTCTAGCGTCGATTCATCAAAGATTTTTCTCAAATCGCTCGCCCGATGACCCACCTCTTGGAAAAACATACTCCTTTTATCTTTTCCAAAGAGTGCCTTGAAGCCTTCAACTCGCTTAAGGATAAGCTAACTAAGGCACCCATCTTGGTTACCCCTAATTGGGAGCTGCCCTTTGAGTTGATGTGCGATGCTAGTGATTTTGCTATTGGAGCGGTTCTGGGACAAAGAGTGAACAAACACTTCCAACCAATCCATTACGCTAGCAAGACAATGACGGGGGCACAATTGCATTATAAGACAACCGAAAAAGAGCTTTTAGCTGTTGTCTATGCCTTTGAAAAATTTCGCCCCTATCTTGTCCTTTCCACCACAATCGTTTACACCGATCATTCCGCGTTGAAGTACTTGTTGACAAAGCAAGATTCCAAACCAAGACTTCTTCGCTGGGTTTTGCTGCTCCAGGAATTTAAAATCGATATTCGCGATAAAAAAGGAGCTGAAAACCTAGCCGCGGACCATCTCAGCAGACTTGAGGATCCTTACCAAGGGGATCATCCGAACAAAGAAATCAATGATTCTTTTCCCTTGGAGACCTTAATGTCTATAAATTCGAAGTCTGATGAAACCCCGTGGTTTGCGGACTTTGCAAACTACTTGGCGGGTGGAATTCTCAAGGAAGGGTTGACGTCTCAACAAAAGAAAAAGTTCTTCACCGACATTAAGACTTACTTTTGGGACGACCCTTACCTATTCAAACAATGTGCCGACCTGATTATTCGCTGATGTGTTGATGGACCGGCAGCTTCGGAAATCCTTGATGCTTGCCACAAAGGACCTACCGGTGGTCACTTTGGTCCCAACTACACCGCCAAAAAAGTGTTTGACTCGGGATTTTATTGGCCCTCCATATATCGTGACGCTCACGATATGGTTAAACGATGTGATGTTTGCCAAAAACAAGGCACGATCACACATAAAGACGAGATGCCTCAGAATTTCATTCAAGAGTGTGAAATCTTTGATGTTTGGGGTATCGACTTTATGGGGCCATTCCCTTCTTCTAAAGGAAACAAATACATCCTTGTAGCCGTTGACTACGTCTCCAAATGGGTTGAAGCCAAAGCTTTACCCACTAATGACGCAAGGGTGGTTTGTAACTTTTTGAAAGCTCTTTTCGCTAGATTCGGTGTGCCTCGTGCCATTATTAGTGATCGTGGGACTCATTTTTGCAATGACCAATTCGCAAGAGTCATGGCTAAGTATGATGTAAATCATCGTCTTTCCACAGCCTACCACCCACAAACTAATGGCCAGGCTGAAATATCCAACCGAGGACTAAAGATAATTCTAGAAAGAACCGTGGGAGAGCATCGCGCCTCATGGGCTGATAAACTCGATGATGCTTTGTGGGCTTTCCGTACTACTTACAAGACCCCGATTGGTTGTACGCCATATCGTCTCGTGTACGGGAAAGCATGCCACCTCCCCATTGAGTTGGAGCACAAGGCTTACTGGGCCTTGAAGTGGGCTAATTTCGATATCAACAAAGCCGGTGACCTACGCAAGATCCAACTCAATGAGCTGAATGAACTCCGTAATGAGGCTTATGAAAATTCTTTAATCTATAAGGAAAGGACTAAGCTCATTCACGATTCTAAGATTAAGAACCGAGAGTTCCATGTTGGAGACAAAGTCTTACTTTTTAACTCTCGGTTGAAAATCTTTTCGGGCAAGCTCAAATCTCGTTGGTCCGGCCCATTCACCATTGCCCAAATTTTTCCATATGGTACTCTCGAGCTCGCTCAACCTAATGGACCTAATTTTAAGGTGAATGGCCAACGAGTGAAGTTGTACTTTGGTGAGGACACCTCTCCGGAGGTGATTCCATCCCTCACCACGTTCCCCATGAACTAATTTTGGGCCGAGTCAGGCTCGTGACTCGGTTATCAAAAACAAGCGCTCCTCGAGAGGCAACCCGAGTATCTATCCTTTTATGTTTAACCCCTAAGTGTAGGGGGGACTTCTATAGGTTCTTTGTTTTTGTGTGGTGATGTGATTACAGGGATAAGTGCACTCTCGGAATCTCTGAAGAACCGTGCTCCCGAGTTATCCGAAATCCGGTTCTATCTCTCAACTATCGTGATTCAATTTTCTTCATGCTCACATTTGAAATTGATCACTTTAGTCGTCTCTTCCTTAACTTGAGTTAACCAACGTGCACAATGTCATAAGTGTAGGGGAGACTTTTCCCACATGCTTAAACATTTAGGACAATGTTTATCTTAAGTGTAGGGGGACTTCTATCGAAGTTTTTAAGTGGACTTTTCCATGAAAATGCCTTCATTTAACCGGAAAATCATATTTTTCAACATTTTTCAAATTTTTTATTAACTGTGGCCATTTAGTCGTAATTTTAAAAAATTTTATCATTGTTTTTGTATGTATATATTCCGCAATAAAGTCAAATTTTAATAAAGTGGTATAGCTAGTTTAGAAGTCTTTGACATATTAGGCCCGTTGCGTTTATTTTGACTCAACCCGAATAGACTTATCTAAGTTTATTCTAGCTAGTATCCTTGACCATGTAGACCTTAATTGGTTTATTAGGCTAAGTATCCACGAGTCTCATTACTTGAGATTTTAAATTGTGGAGGACGAGAAATGATAGAGTCAATTATAAGTCGGTATTCTTGCACAAGCTCACTTGGTGTAATTATTTGCCTATTCTCCCATCACTTGCTAATAATTTATCTGCAAAAAGTAAGGTCGTACGATTTGAAAAGTTACTTAGCTTCTAGCCCAAGATCGTTTAAAAGTTGCTCGGTAATGATAAGAGTTCATAGCCAAGGCATAACTTATGAAGCGGGGCGCGAAGATTGGCGAGTCCGAAAAGGCCCTAACAAGGCATGAGGATTCCATTTTATTGCTAAAGATCCAAGGTGATGTGAAAAGCATTATTCCCAAAGTCAATATGAAGGATCAAGACTCACGACGAAAAGCAATCAACTCCCATAAAGATGATGGAGAAGTCTATCCGAAAAGACCCTAACAAGGTATGAGGATATATAGATCCAAGTCCGAAAAGGAGGCGGATCGTTGTATCTCAAAATCCCAAATAGAGATTGAAGAAATAATCATGAAGTCATGGTCAACAAAGTTGGAGTACCCCTCAAAAGTCTCCAAGTGAAGAAACTCTATGAACGATGAGAAGACCATTATCTCAAGCACGTCTCTCAAGATATGAAGTATGAAGTACATGCCAAATATCGGCCCGAGAAAGGTCTCAAATCGTGAACCGAGTTATGCCAAGATATGAACTTTTTGATATCCCGAGAAGCAGTTTTAAGAGATTTTGTCCTTTAGCTAACTATTGATCAAATCGTCCTACTTTGCTTTCAGCCTAAATAAACTATCGAAATAAGTCCAAAAATGCATCTTCATGATCATTCTAAGACAAAAATAAAATATAAGAGATACACATAGGAATAAGGGAGTTTAAGCATTTAATTAAGCCATGTGTGTAAGTGTATGAATTGCTAACTTATAATAACAATGATCTCGTTTTTAAGCTTAGTTTGGGGAACGTGAAACTTGAGGATGATAAATCTTCGCAGCACTGAAGCCCTAATGTAAGTCCTCGATCTCTTTACAAGTTATTTCCACGTAAGCTATTTTCTATCCCTTTTGTTTACTTTAAAGTTTTAATTTCTTTTAGTACTTTAATTTTTGTTTAGTATTATTTTAATAAGGCCAAGGTTGATTGATTATGAGAAAAGTGTAAATTTGCTTTATCACTAAGCATTGCATGAGGGCATGGCAATGGTTAAGTGTAGGGGATTTGATAGGTGTGTAAACACCCATCCTTTTACCACTTAATTCTGGCTAAAACAAGACCAAAACACGTATTTAATATCATTTGTTTGGAATTATGCGTGTTTTTTGTGTTTATTGTGTTTTCAGAGCTAACCGGATAAATATTAAAGAAAACATGGGATTGCACGGGTTTTACCGAAGAAAAAGACTCAAGATAAAGTCTATTGTCCAAGAGATGCAAAAGATTTGAAGTCACTGGGCCTATTCGAAGATTTATCGAAGAAAAGGACCAAGGATGGAAGATTTACATAAGTCGAAGAAACTCAAGTCTATTAAACAAAGAAATTAAAAGACGAGTTGAATTTAATTGACGACAAATCCCGAATCAGAATCGAAAACGTCAACTTTTCTGAAAAGACGAGAAGACAAGAAGAACGGGAGAAAGCCCACTCACCAACCAAAAGACAAAGCCTATATAAAGGCCCCTCCTCACACTTTTCATCCAGTTTTTAGTTAGTTTTTTTAGTTTTTCTTTCCCCACTTTTCTCCCTTTTAGTTCGTATCATCACCAACACCAATAGGGTGTTTGGTGATCTTGATCTTTGTTTATTTTCAATCTTGTAATTTTAATCCTTGTTTTGTTATTGTTGAATACATTAAATCATCAATACAAGTTCTTGTTTAACCTTTCCATTTCATCTTGTTCATCATCATCTTTCTCTTCAAGTTCTTAAGTTCTTATTTTATTGATTTGATCTTTAAAAGTTGTTGGGTTTTGTGTTTTTGTTGATGGGATTTGTAGTTTATGGTTAGTAGATGCTTTGTGTTTAGCTGTATTTAAGATTTTGTGAAAAACTTGGTGATTTTTGGCATTAGAATCGTTTTCCGTGTTCTTCGTGACTGTTACTGTTCTTGTGCATTCCCCAGGTTCCGGATGAACAAATCTTCCGGATGAACACAAAAGTTCCGAGTGAACCAAAAAGTTCCGGATGAACATTAAGTTCCGGATGAACAGCTTAAGTTCCGAATAAATTTGTTTTCCAAAAAGTTCCGAATGAACTTAAACTTCCGGATGAACAAAAGTTCCGTATGAGTTTAAGAAGTTCCGGATGAATTTGTTTTCCAAAAAGTTCCGAATGAGTTTCCTTTTTAAAAGTTCCGAGTCAGTCTAAAGTTCCGGATGAACCTAAAGTTCCGAATGAGCCAAACTTCCGAATGAAGTTCCGAACCAAGTTCCGGGTGAAAGTTCTGACCCAACTTCCGAGCCAAACTTCCGAACGAAGTTCCGAACCAAGTTCCGGGTGAAGTTCCGGATAAACTTCCGCATGAAAGTTTCGAATCAAGGACAATCTTCCGAAGCAATTTCTTTTGGGTATTTTTACTGTTTCCTTACTGTTTCTTTACTGTTTCCTTATTTCATATTTATATCTTAACTGTGACTTTAATTTTAATTTTAATTTCAATTTTAATTTCAATTTTAATTTCAATTCAAGTTTTATTAATTGTTATTAATTTAAGTTTTATGTTTACATTTCCGTGCATTAAAACTTTTTAGTAGCTTAGAAAACTAAACCCCTTTTTTAGTAACCAAGAACAAATCATTCCACTTAAGGATGAGATCAATTCGAGAGGATTCTGAGAGATTAATTGAACCCATACAAAATGCTTGTATCATCGAGTTTCGTAAAAATACTTTTCAAAAGTTACAACGCATCATAAAAATGATTATATGATTTCCCGACACGACTTAATACGTAATTAAAACGAAGTCGTCGAAAATATTAATTATCGAAACAATCGATAATAAAACGTCCATCTGGATTCTTACCCTCTTTTCGGTCCCGGTGTTAGATATATTCGTTTCTATTACGTCACGTTCCATGTCCCTTCCAGCCATATCATATCCATGTCCTTTCAGCTTACATGTCCTTTTAGTCCTCGTGTACCTTCAGTCCTTATAACTCTATCAGTTAGCTTACCTTTAATTCGAGGACGAATGATCCTTTTAGACGGGAAGAATTGTAAAATCCGCAACATTATCACGACCCTAATTCGAGAACGAATTATTCTTTTAGAAGGAAAGAGTTGTAAAACCCGCTTTAAAATACTATGAACAGTACACATGAACAGTAGATACATGAAAATACGATAAAAATAAAACTTTCCATTTATAATATTATTACACGTGTCACGACGCTAAATAACAAGCACTTAAAATATAATAAATGTGACATCACCACGATAATTAAATTCACGACATTTAAAACACGAACACACACGAGTAGTATTCAAGTACACAAAAAAACAAAACGAAAGCATGTATGTATGTGTTTGTGTTGGCGTCCTAGAAGGAAGGAAAAGAAAAGGGCCCAAGAGCCCGGCCCGTTATGGAAAATTAATAAACATCAGGAAACCTTTTTACTCATTATCATTTTTACAAGAAAATTAAAAAGAAGGGAGACCCTAGCTGTTGGTGAGCCGCCGGCCAGGAAGAAACAACAAGGAGGAAAAATATTTTGAGCTTGGATTAATACAAGTATGTATTTGGGTTTCTTTTCTAAAAGGTAGCATATTCGGTATCACCATTTTTCCTCTTTTTCTTTGATCATTATTATTCAACATGAATCTAATTTTCTCAATCACATAAACATGGTGTAAAAGGATTTAAAACATGTAATACAAGCAAGACTTAATCGGGTTTAGTTGGTTTCTCATGGGAACCGAGAGCCCAACTCTCGGTGGGTGTTTTGGTGCAGTCGGTGGTTGTTTTGTCCCATCAGCCGCAACACCAACAGCCCCAACAAGGGTGCAGTTGGCTTAGCAGTGGGTACCGGCACCAACCGGTATGAACTGTGAACCGACGGTGGCAACTGGACACAGTCGGTGGCTAAACAGGGCACGACAGGGGGAACCTGGCTGTAGCCAGGGGTAATTTGGGCGAGCAGTGACACCGATAGAACAGTCGGTGGCTGCTGCTGGTGGTGGTCGGACAGAAACCATATCCGAAAGGTTGTGGTGGTTTGTGATGTTGTCTCGGGTTCGGGTACAAGTTTTGACACGTGTTATGTTTAATAATTATTTTAATTAATTATCATGAACTAGAAAAAACTATTTTATTAATTAATTAGTTTAATTAATTTTCATGAACCAAGGATTTATTTAAATCAGGACTTAGGTTAATTATTAAGATTAATAATCACGTTATAACCTAAGGTATTTTATTTGGCTTAACTAAATTGAACACATGCTTAATTTAATTAATTTGTATAGCGTAAGGTTTTAATTAAATTAAACATGACATAATGTAAATTAAACATTATAAGGTAAAGTTTATTAATATAACATGACATATTACTAATTATATAAACCATGGATTTAGTTAATTATTAATAATTACCGTAACATATAGTATTATTTAATAAACTTTATTAATAATCATCACGACCTATAAATAAGCCATGGCATATAGTTTTAACTTATTTATCCAGCTTATTTTATTTCAAGAAAACTTACTATTTTTAGGAAGTTACTTATTATTACACTACAAGTATAAGACACAAGAATACATAAATTACATGATCAGAATACACTTACTACATGAACATACACCAGATAACACCCAAAACAGTAAAACATAACAGACCATGAATAATAAACTAAGAACACATAGAACCAGTAAAACACACATGTAATTCAGACAACTCATACATGTCCCTAATACAAGGATTTTTTTGCCAAGTGTGAAAAGTTATCGTCTCGTCTCGATTCGAATTGATTATTGGTTTAACGTGCGACTCAGTTGTTCTTGGTGAAAAAGAAATAATATGTCGTTGTTGAGTAAAGTGGAAATGCAAACTTTAAAATAAAAGGCAAGGTAATTAAAGCTAAGTATGATTAAAAAGTAAATGATGAAAAATTAAGACTTAAAAAATTAATTAACTAAATGACGAGAAATTAAATCTTATAAAGTAAATTTGAAAACTTAATAAAAGTGCAAACTTGAAATTTAAAATAAAGTAAAACAATTAAAATAACACTTAATAAAATTGGCGGGAAAAATAAGGATTTAAAAATGATACTGAAAACAAGAACCAAACCTAAGTCGGAAAACCAGAAACTGGACCTAATTTGGAATGCATGATTCAAACACTAATCGGAATAGTCAATTCCTAAACCAATCCGGAATCCGTGTGTTTACAACCTAGTTCGGAATAGTTAATCCTACACCTAATTCGGAATAGAAACTTCGTATGTAATTCGGGATATGAGATTCAACAAGCAATCCGGAATCCACATCAACCACCTAATTCGGCATCAATGAGCAACCTAATCCGGAATAGATAACATGCATATTGTTCAGAATATGTGGTTCTGAACTTAATTTGGAATGCCAGAATTCCACTCCTAATTCCGAATAAGATCCCAAATGTAGTTCGGAATATGTTGTTCTATATGTAGTTCGGAATCCACTAGTTTGCATATAATCCGGAATTCACCATGGTACTACACACAATTCGGGAAAAAGGAGTTCAATACGTAATTCGGGAAAAGTAAGATGCATATAAGTCGGGAAAAATAAAACTGAACCTAAGTCGGTGACTAGAGTTTTGGGAGAATCCGGATTAGAAACAATAATAAGCAAAACTAGAAAACAAGCTAAAACCAAATAAGCACTTACCTAAAACTTAACCAAATCAACTTTAAGAAAAAGCTAATGAACCTAAATTTAAAAACTTTTAAAAACACTTAATAATCTAAATATTTAAAATCAACTTTTTATAAAATAACTTTTAAAAACACTTAATTAAAATCAAATTAAGCACACAATAAGCTATAAAATCAATAAGCTAACACAATCAAAATCATAAAAGCATAACAAACAATCAAATAAGCATGACAATAAACAAATAAGCATAAAGATTAAATCAACAAGAAAGGTAGAATTAGAGATTAATTAAAAACTTGATTAAAAATAAAGATTCAAAAACACAAATTAAAAGCTTACTTGGAAATAACTTGAAATTAAAGACAATAAAGTAAATTGACAATATGAAAGTGCATGAAATAAATTGGAGAGCTAAGTTGTCAATTTAGCTAACACCTCCTAATAACACATTAGGATGGTATTTATAGGGGGATTAACATGTGTTGATGCTTTCCTTTTCTTCTCGTCTTTTCGTCTTTTAAATTCTTCGACTTTATCGACGTTGTCTTGGGATTTGTCGATAAATAAAATGAACTCGTCTTCTAATTTCCTCATTAATTAGACTTGGTTCTTCGAATTCGTTAAACTTCCGTCTTTAGAATTTTTCTTCGATAAATCTTCAGAATAGGCCTTGGACTACCGTTCCTTTTGCACTCTTGATCTTTCGACTTCGTCTTTTGTCTTTTTCTTCGATAAAAGCCCGTGAAAGCCCGTGTTTTCTTCCCTTTTCACATTTTGGTCCTAAATCACAACAAAAACACAAACCACGCATAATCTCGACATTTACGACATTAAATACACGTTTTGGCTTGGTTATTGTTATAATTAAGTGGTAAAAGGATAAGTGTTTTCACACTTATTAAATCCCCTACACTTGACCATTGTAATGCCCTCATGCAGTGCATTAGTTACAAAGCAAGATTTACATTTTCCATCATAATTAACCCACCTTAGCCTTTATTAAACATAAGACAATCAGGAAACTTAAAGAGATAGAAAATTACAAAATATTTGAAGGAAGAAAACAAGTAAAAAGATCAAAGACTTACATTAGGGCTTTGGTTGTCATGAATGTTCATCACCCTCAAGTTTCACGTTCCCCATACCAAGCTTAAAAATGAGATCATTCTTAATATAAGTTAACAAACTGACACAAACTCATGTGGCCCAATTATTCACTTAGACTCCCTTATTCCTAGGTGTATCTCTTATATTTTATTGTTGTCTTGAATGATCATGAGGATGCATTGTTTGACTTATTTCGATAATTCATTAGGTCGAAAATAAAGTAGGACGATTTAATCAATAGTTAGCTAAAAGACAAAATCTTTTAAAACTGCTTCTCGGGACCTCATAAAGTTCATATCTTGGCATAACTCGCTTCTCGATTTGAGACCTTTCTCAGACCGATATTTGGCATTGACTTCATACTTGGAATCTTTAAGAGACGTTAATGAAATAATGTGATGGGTCAAAAAGTTGATGTGGCAGAAACTCAAAAACAAAGAAAACATGAAGGCATTTGTCTAAGCGTTGACAAGTGTATTTCAGGCGTTGTCAAGAACAAATCAAGCGTTGACAGAAGCAAGCATTGTCAAGTGCAATTCAAGCATTGTCACATGCAATCCAAGCATTGACAGAAACATTGACAAGAAGCCTTTGGAAGCTTCTATTTAGATAAGTATGCAGAATATATTCTGTATAAGTTTATTTGAATAGAAGATTTACATGTTTATTTGATATTATCTCTTGTAAACCCTATTCCTTACACTATAAAAGGAACCAAGGGTATTAGGTTTATTAATAAGTTCATTCACATTCCGCTTTGATTATCTAATCATATGAACATGATGCATTTCCCGAATGTGGATGAGGACAGTATGAAACCTTTGACATTAATGGAATTGACGAAAATCTGTATTAGCTTGTAAAAGCATAATATAGAAATGGTACAAATTGTCAAGGATCACTGTTTTGAACTAATAGACTTGTTGTTTTGGAAGCTGATGCAAGCAGAACGTTCTTGGTTCCGTCCTTGTATATTGATCTTGGAGAGGAGTCTTAAAAAGGGGAGGAGCAATCGAATTTGAGTGACAAAAGTAATAAAGAAAGCTCCAAAGACTCTACAGGTGCTGAAGATGATTAAGACTAAGTGAAGGCTGACTATACAAGTGATTTGAGTGATTGACTTTTCGAGATTTATTATTACTCAAATTCAGGGATAAGTATATTTGTAAGACTCCTCTCTGTATGTTCTATTTTATTCAAAAACTTGATTACTAGAGTAGATATCAAGTTTAGGGGAGGATTGTTGGGAATAAGATTAGCTAAGTCTCTCAGACGCTGACAAAGGAAATATTAGGAAGACAAGGACTAAATCTGCCAATGATGAATTATTCAAGCTGGTGGACAAAATATGAAGATAGGAATTCAGAATATATTCTTAAATGTTTAAAAGATTTAGTCAATAAGTTATTTGAGTATCTTTATCTTATGTCTCTTCCTAAAATAGTTGATCTTAGCTTTTTGTACAAGGCTCCTTAAACCTATAAAAGGAGGCCTTAGGGTTAGACATAAGACACATCTCACATACACCTCTTCCACATATCTCATAACAGTTTCATTGTAATCTTTCATTGTTATTATTAATCAAAGTGAAAGTTTGGTATTCATATACTCTGTTTGTTCTTCGTTCTGAGTATTAGTTTTCGCATAATACTTAGATTGTTGAATACACAAAGTTTCTCTACGTGTTATACTTGATTTAATCTCGATAACACAAAGCTAAATCGATCTAAGTTTGGGATCAACAAGCGGTATCAGAGCTTGTTGAGAAACTTTGATTTGAAGAACGAGATCCAATATCATGAGGTGAACCAGGCTAAGGAAGAAGGTGAAGAGGAATCTAATGATGTTTTCAGTTAAGGCCACGCCTACTTTAAGTTCCACAAGTTCCAATTCTTCTTCATGTTCTGATAATGAGGTATGTCATGACTCTTCTTGTAGTATAAATACTGAAAAACTTAACAAAGAAATTTTAAAGTGAAAATCTGATGTTTCTAATGAAAGATGCAAGTTATCTAACTATCAAATTGCTCTTACTCAAACTGAAAAGACTGTAGCTGAGTATAAGAAAATGCAGTTTGACCTAAAAGATCAAATCAATATCTTAAAACATGATTTAAATGCTAGTACTGATATTAGAAACATCATGGAGAGGGTCAATGCTGAATTACAGGCTAAGTTAGATGAGGCTATCAAAAATAAGGATAATGTAAGTCTTAAAATCCAGAGATTTGATAAAGCCTCACAAACCCTAGAAAAATGTGTTAATGAACAAAGGGATTTTGGACGTTGACAAGAAGCCTTTGGAAGCTTCTATTTAGATAAGTATGCAGAATATATTCTGTATAAGTTTATTTGAATAGAAGATTTACATGTTTATTGATATTATCTCTTGTAAACCCTATTCCTTACACTATAAAAGGAACCAAGGGTATTAGGTTTATTAGTAACTTTCATATACAATGTAAACCTAAAGCGTGTGTCGACTAGGTGTGGGATTCAATGTACACACACCTAGTGATTGTTTGTTATTAATATAATGAGCAATCCATTTGTTTTAAATCATGTGTCTTGTGCCTAAACACCTTGTTAATGTGTTGTGTTCTAATTCCGCTTTGATTATCTAATCATATGAACATGATGCATTCCTAGTAGCTAAAAGATCGAGGAAACCAAGGTTCAACAGTTGGTATCAGAGCCTCGTGGCTCGTGATGCTAGGACCAACAAGGTGTTCATGTTTCGAGAAGAAAAGAAAATCCGTCTAGGGTTTTTCTGGACGTTTTTGTGTGCGCAGCAGTATTCAGAAGGCCATAACTTTTTATTGAACCGTTGGGTCGCCACGAAATTTTTAGTGTGTGTTCTACACACATATATCTAGATATCCACCGGAGGGATTGTCGAGATCTATCCCCAAGAAAAAGTTATTAAGCGTCAAAGTCAGCAGGGGTCATATGCTGTTTTCTGTGAACAGTAATAGTAAAAACGCGATTTCTCCTTCGTTAACCGTTGGATCGTCGTTAAATTCGCGCTGTAGGTTCTTGAAACTTGTGTCTAGGATCTCACCGAAGGTATCTTCGATCTGAGCTCTCATGAAGAAGTTATTCGATGTCGAAGTTCACTGCAGTTTATGGTTTTTCACATAAAATCATGATTTAGGGTTTATAAAACCCTAGATCAATTAGCCGCTGATGTATGTTATTTAGACGCTGATAGATGTTGGTGTGACGCTGAAAGATGTTGGTGTGACGCTGACAAGGCATGGATGAGGGATGATGGTCAGGCGCTGACAGGTACAATATTGGCGCTGACAAGAATAAAGTTGACGCTGACATGAGGCGTTGACACTTGTTGTCCGATATATATATTTTCAAACGCTGACAAGTGTTGTCCGATATTGGACAACACACAGTGTTGATATCTTGGAAAAAGGAAGATATTGGACAACAAAAGGAATAGTTGCTGTTTGGAAAATTGATACGATTTTGACACACAAAAAGGAGATATTTACACGCAAAGGTACATGGAATCTCCGTTTTTATTCAGAATATCAAGTTGATATTTATGGCTCGGATATTTTTAAAGGGATTAATGATTTTAATACGAGTTAGCAACAATTTGTGAAGAACTTTATTGGATTTGATTATGTAATCGAGGTAGCCTTGCAAAAGAGTTATCCTTCTTTTACTTTTACATATGATATGAAGATTGAGAGTCGTCATGAAGAGGTGTTGGCTTAAGGGGAAGAATTCTTATGGTAAGTTTGATGTTTGAAGAAGATTTTCGCGAGTTTGTGTTCTATCATATCTTAAAGTCGTGCACTTCCAGTCATGGACTTTTAAGGTAACTTGTTTGTGCTTTGAATGGTTGGTGACGAAGACTTGTCATAACACTTGAAGGAGTTACATTATCGTGCTCAGTGTCTCACAAAGGATGAGAATATTGACAAGGGATCGAGGTCTACTTATAATTTGCAATGGGTATAAGTTCTTCATCACATGGATAGTACAAGACATGGAACATAGGTTTGGGTTACTCTACTTCTACATCAAGAATATTATATTTGTTTTTCTTCAAAATCGTTACATAGAGCCTACATTTGGAGAATCTTCAAGATTGCATACATTGTTTACTTTCCTGTTGATGTGACAAAAAGGGGAAGACATACATGCTACACTTTAGGGGAAGCAATTTGAAGATCATGTACAACTTACAAGAGATACACAAAGAGTTTTGCCGACATCAACTAGGGGAAGATTGTTGGGTCAAAAAGTTGATGTGGCAGAAACTCAAAAACGAAGAAAACATGAAGGCATTTGTCTAAGCGTTGACAAGTGTATTTCAGGCGTTGTCAAGAACAAATCAGGCGTTTACAGAAGCAAGCATTGTCAAGTGCAATTCAAGCATTGTCACATGCAATCCAAGCATTGACAGAAACATTGACAAGAAGCCTTTGGGATGCAGAATATATTCTGTATAAGTTTATTTGAATAGAAGATTTACATGTTTATTTGATATTTATCTCTTGTAAACCCTACTCCTTGCACTATAAAAGGAACCAAGGGTATTAGGTTTATTAATAACTTTCATATACAATGTAAACCTAAAGCGTGTGTCGACTAGGTGTAGGATTCAATGTACACACACCTAGTGATTGTTTGTTATTAATATAATGAGCAATCTATTTGTTTTAAATCATGTGTCTTGTGCCTAAATACCTTGTTAATGTGTTGTGTTCTAATTCCGCTTTGATTATCTAATCATATGAACATGATGCATTCCTAGTAGCTAAAAGATCGAGGAAACCAAGGTTTCCACATAATGGTCTTTTCTTCATAATAGGAATCTTCACTTGAAGTTTTGAGAGATTCTTCATACTTGGACCACGACTTCTTCATTTTTCTCCAATCTTTATTTGGGACTTTGATATACAACGATCCGCCTCTTTTTAGGACTTGGATCTATTTATCCTCATACCTTGTTAGGGCCTTTTTGGATAGACTTCTCCATGATCTTTACGGGAGTATTTTCTTTTCGTCGTGTGTCTCGATCCTTCATATTGATTTTTGATAAATGATTCTTCACATCACTTTGGATCTTTAGCAACAAAATGTAGCCCTCATGCCTTGTTAGGGCCTTTTCGGACTCGCCAATCTTTTCATCCCGCTTCAATAAGTTATGCCTTGGCTATGAACTCTAATTAATACCGAGCAACTTTTAAACGATCTTGTGCTAGAAGCTAAGTAACTTTTCCAATCGTATGACCTTATTTATTGCAATTAAATTGATTAACAAGCGATGGGAGAAAAATCTCATAATTAACTCACATAAATTCATGAAAGAATACCAAACTTATAATTGACTCTATCATTTCTCGTTCTCCATAATTTAAAATCTCTAAGAATGAGACTCGTGGATGCTTAGCCTATTAAATCAAAGTTTTGGGTTTTCAAGTCATCTATGGGATCTTGCAACTTCTTATACTTTTTCAAGTTTTAGAATTCGGATTTTAAAGTTCCCTTGATAAACGCCTTTCTAGGATCAATTACAGGAACTTGCGAAAAGTTATTGTTCTTAACCCGTAAGAGTTAAGACTTTCGTGTTTTAAAGTTACCTATATAAAAGCCTAGCAAAACTTGACTTAAACACGTTAAGGATACTGGCTAGAGTAAACTTGGCTAAGTAAACTCGGGTTGAGTCAAAAGATTCATAACGGGCCTAATATATCAAAGACGTCTAAACTTATTAAAACCATTTTATTGAAATTTATTCTAATGAAAGAAAATAACGATAACAAAGGAAAATACTAATAGGCCAAAATAGATCAAAATTTTTGAAAAATGTCGAAAAATCAATTTTCCGGTTAAAATGAGGACAAATTCATGAAAAAGCCCACTTAACTTCGATAGAAGTACCCCTACACTTGATATAAACATTGTCCTTAATGTTTAAGCATGTGGGAGTAAACTCCCCTACACTTAGGACATTGTCCACTTTGTTTAAATCTTGATAAGGAAGAGACAACTAAAGTGATTCCTATTTTAATATTGAAGAATATAAAATAGTGAATCAAAAGAGTTTAGGATGGAACCGGGAAGACGGATACACGAAATCACGGGTTGTCAAAAGTCATCAAGAATGGATCTTTGATAGCTCGAATCCCTGCACATGATAAGAAAGAAAACAACAAACACATACTAGGGTCTCGCCCTACACTTACTATAAAAAACGGATAAAAAGGATAGATAATCGGGTTGCCTCCCGAGAAGCGCTTGTTTTTGTTCACCGATTCGTGAGCCGGACTCGACCTTGATTAGAATGGTAAGAACCTTGAAGAGCATCCACCGGGATTAAATACAAGGTTTTCATCCATCAAATAACACAAGCTTAAGGTGGATAAGACAAGCCAAAGAAGAGTAGGCAGGGTTCCCTTAAACATTTGTTGAGCATGGTGGTAGAAAATGTGATGAAGTGCAAGAATCACTCCATAGATTCCAAAAGTCTTTCCTTTTATTGCATCAGATGGATACTAAGATGGCTTAAAAATCGTGATGCCCGGATCGAACACCTTTTCCTTTAGGGGAAAATAAGACTTAGACTCAGTAGACCTTGAAGAAGATCCGCTCATAACTCGCACAATCTCATCCTCAGAAGGTGGATAGAGAGGTGTCAAAACATAAGTACTGTGGATGGTGGTGTTTTCCGGTTTCTTCTCCTTTGAAATGGGTTTCTTAATATCCGAAGGAGGATAAAGACCAAAATCAAAGTCCAAAGGAGGAGAATCATTCTCATTGGGGAAGTATGTATTGAGAAAAGTAGCAAAATCTTCCTCAAATGAGTAATCATCCAAAGTAGGGTCAAGCATTGTTGGCAGAGGATCTTCATCAAAAGTAGGAGCAAGGTCATCATTTGAAGAATCACTCGAAAGAGTATCAACATCATCAAAATCATCATATGTTGGCATGTCTTTATACTTGGAAGAAAAATCATCATAATCATCCACATCGGAACTAGAATCATCATCAAAGATTGGTGGAGAATCATATATTGGTGGGGCATCCAAATTGGAGAGAGGATCTTCAGAATCTTCCACATTCTCTTGAAAAAGTGGATTATCATGTATAGGCTCGAAAAGAGGGTTGTTGTAGACGACAAAATCATCAAGCTTTGTACTTTCCAAAGGATTTGTATCAAGCTCGTCTTGAAGCACATCAATCATATTCGCCGATTCTCTTCCATTAGATTTGTTTGTGATCTTCCCCATTTTAAACACTTGTGCATCATTCCCGGCCCTTAAGATTAGTTCACCTTCAGCAACATCAACTAAAGCTTTTCTGGTTCTTAAGAATGGCCGACCAAGTATTAACGGAATACGAGGGTCCATTTCATAATCAACAACAACAAAACCGACCGGAAAAGTGAAGGTACCAACTTTAACAAACACGTCTTCGGCAATACCAACGGGGTAAGCGAGAGTTCGATTTGCTAGCTCAAGAGTCATCTTTGTTGGTGTAAGATCGGGTAATGATAACTTTTTCCAAACACTTAATGACATCAAATTAATACATTCCCCGAGATCGGCTAAGGCAGTAAATTCTTCGGTTTGGTTAAAAGTACATGGTAGCACAAAACGACCGGGATCTCCAAGTTTTTCCAGAAGTTCATTAAGGACTGCAGAACAGTTTTCATTTAAGCGTGTGTTAACAAACTCGACCATCTTCTCCTTCTTACTAAGCAATTCCTTGAATGCTTTCACAAATTTTGGCATTTGGACAAGTGCTTCAACAAGGCTAATGTTGAAATTCAGTTGGGAGATCGTCTTAAAAAATAAGTAACTTGAGCATCCTCTTTAGTGAGCAATTTGCACTTGTCTAGTCGAGAAGGATAAGGGATATTGGATTTAGGTGGTGTAGGTGTAGAAGGTGAAGGTTGAGATGCTGAAGGTTTAGAGGTGGAAGGTGGGGTTGGTGAAAGGTTTTTCTTTGGTACTTCTTCATTAAGAGGTAGAGAGTAATGGAGAACTAGTACTAGGCATGGAAGTAGGCGGGATAAATGGGGGTGGAGGAGGTGTAGATGGAGTAACTAGGGGAGGGGTAGATGGTCCTGCAAGTGTTGCTCCACTGCGTGTAGTAATAGCACTCACATTCGCTCTTGGGTTGGTGACAGTATTCGAAGGGAGAGAGCCCGAAGTAGAGGGTTGAGTGGTTTGGAAGAAACTAGCCATCATATTCTACAAATCATTCGTTTGATTTCTTAAAGAAGTTTGCATATCATTTCTAAGCTCGGCTCGAATATCATTCCCTTGTTTAGTGATATCACCTTTCAAGTTAATGATTTAGCTTTGAAGGTTTTTCACCACCTCTATTTGGGTCCCCATGAAAGTTTTAACATCATGGTTATATGTTGTGGGTTGAGTGATGGGTGGAGCTTGGGGAGAGGGTGGGTGATATGGATTAGAAGCTCGAAGTGAGTTAGGATTGCTTCTATTGAAGTTGTTTGGGTTGTGGTTTTGAGGAGAAAAATCGGGTGAAAGAAAGTTGTTTGATGAAGTAGAAGAAACATTGACTCTCGGGTTATTCCTTGAAGATGCGGATGAATCCCAAATTTTGTGATGAGTAGTCATGTTCTATATAAGCTCTCTACACTCCTCGGGTCTTCTTTTCATAAATGTGCCACCAGCGGCTAAATTAATCGTATCACGATCACGAAAAGTTAAACCGTTGTAGAAAGTATCAATCAAAGTGATGGGGAGCATATTATGATTAGAACATCGATCTATCAAAACATTATAACGTTCCCAAGCATCGAAAAGTGATTCATCAGGTTCTTGTGTGAAACCACTGATTTGATTCCGAAGGCTCGTGACCATGGATAGTGGAAAGTAGCGCGACAAAAATCGTTGAGTCATTTCGTCCTATGTATGAATTGAATTCTTCGAGAGACGATCAAACCATTTTTCGGCATGGTAGGATAAAGTGTGTGGAAATAGATGAAGGCGAAGAAAATCCATGGTAACTCCGGGCAATTTCATGCTTTGAGTGACGGTAATGAATTTGTCGAGATGTTTGTTGGCATCATCATCCGGTAATCCGTGAAATGGATAAGTATTTTGAACTTGTTGGATCATGTGATGCTTTAACGAAAACTCTGGAGCCGTGATTTACATCGGTGCAATCGGTCCTCCACGTCCATTCATAGTTGGTTGACAAAGCTTCTCCATCGTTCGAAGGTCTGGTTGAGGGCCATGGTTGTTATTATTCATGTTGGGGTGAGGTGGATTATTATTTTTGTGTACACCGGCCATGTCTAAGTCTTCAAGAGTCTCGGGCTCAGAATAAGACGATCAGCGAGTACGCATACACCTGCAAAAGAAAAAGATAGCAAAGAAACAGAAAAATAATGGTTAACGTAAAAATAAAATCTTTTTTGTGCAAAACTTTTTGAAAAAGAAATGCTTTTTATGAGTTTTTTAAATGTTTTTGGATTTTTTGAAATTTTTTATTTTTAGGATTTTTGAAAAATTTTTACACGAAAAATAACGTTCACGAGTGAACGGATCCCAAAATCCAACGCGTCTCTCACAATAAACCGTTAATCTTCACGAAAAGAGCCGGCAGCGGCGCCATTTTAATACAAGGATTTTTTGCCAAGTATGAAAAGTTATCGTCTCGTCTCGATTCGAATTGATTATTGGTTTAACGTGCGACTCAGTTGTTCATGGTGAAAAAGAAATAATATGTCGTTGTTGAGTAAAGTGGAAATGCAAACTTTAAAGTAAAAGGAAAAGTAAATAAAGCTAAAAATGATTAAAAAGTAAATGATGAAAAATTAAGACTTTAAAAGTTAATTAATTAAATGACGAGAAATTAAAGCTTAAAAAGTAAATTTGAAAACTTAATAAAAGTGCAAACTTGAAATTTAAAATAAAGTAAAACAATTAAAATAACACTTAATAAAATTGGCGGGAAAAATAAGGATTTAAAAATAATACTGAAAACAAAAACCAAACCTAAGTCGGAAAACCAGAAACTGGACCTAATTCGGAATGCATGATTCAAACTCTAAGTCGGAATAGTGAATTCCTAAACTAATCCGGAGTCCGTGTGATTACAACCTAGTTCGGAATAGATAATCCTACACCTAATTCGGAATAGATACTTTGTATGTAATTCGGGATATGAGATTCTACAAGCAATCCGGAATCCACATCAAGCACCTAATTCGGAATAAATGAGCAACCTAATCCGGAATAGATATCATGTATATAGCTCGGAATATGTGGTTCTGAACTTAATTCGGAATGCCAGAATTCCACTCCTTATTCCGAATAAGATCCCAAATGTAGTTCGAAATATGTTGTTGTATATGTAGTTCGGAATCCACTAGTTTGCATATAATCCAGAATTCACCATGGTACTACACACAATTCGGGAAAAGGAGTTCAATACGTAATTCGGGAAAAGTAAGATGCATATAAGTTGGGAAAAATAAAACTGAACCTAAGTCGGGTGACTAGGGTTTTGGGAGAATCCGGATTAGAAACAGTAATAAGCAAAACTAGAAAACAAGCTAAAACCAAATAAGAACTTACCTAAAACTTGACCAAATCAACTTTAAGAAAAAGCTAATGAACCTAAATTTAAAAACTTTTAAAAACACTTAATAATATAAATATTTAAAATCAACTTTTTATAAAATAACTTTTAAAAACACTTAATTAAAATCAAATCAAGCACACAATAAGCTATAAAATCAATAAGCTAACACAATCAAAATCATAAAAAACATAACAAACAATCAAATAAGCATGACAATAAGCAAATAAGCATAAAGATTAAGTCAACAAGAAAGGTAGAATGAGAGATTAATTAAAAACTTGATTAAAAATAAAGATTCAACAACACAAATTAAAAACTTACTTGGAAATAACTTGAAATTAAAGACAATAAAGTAAATTGACAATATGAAAGTGCATGAAATAAATTGGAGAGCTAAGTTTTCAATTTAGCTAACACCTCCTAATGACACATTAGGAGGGTATTTATAAGGGGATTAACATGTGTTGATGCTTTCCTTTTCTTCTCGTCTTTTCGTCTTTTAAATTCTTCGACTTTCTCGACGTTGTCTTGGGATTTGTCGATAGATAAAATGAACTCGTCTTCTAATTTCTTCATTAATTAGACTTGGTTCTTCGACTTCGTTAAACTTCCGTCTTTAGACTTTTTCTTCGATAAATCTTCAGAATAGGCCTTGGACTTCCGCTCTTTTTGCACTCTTGATCTTTCGATTTCGTCTTTTGTCTTTTTCTTCGATAAAAGCCCGTGAAAGCCCGTATTTTTTTCCCTTTTCACATGTTGGTCCTAAATCACAACAAAAACACAAACCACGCATAATTCCGACATTTACAACATTAAAAACACATTTTGTCTTGGTTATTGTTATAATTAAGTAGTAAAAGGATAAGTGTTTTCACACTTATTAGTCCCTATTCTTATGTAGTATTATTCGTCAAGACGGAGTAGGTTCTTCATCGTTTTTCGTTAGCTTTTACTGGACACAAGGTACGGATTTCCCGTCCTTCAGTAAGGATAACCTCTTCCTTTATTATGATTTCCCGTATGCAGCCAACAGTTTCCCCAGTAGTTACAGATTTAAATGCTTATGTTTATTAGTTACCTTAGCCATATACATGCATGCAGTTTCACCTAGTTATGGAGGTACCATAACCATAACACTATAGGCACTAGTGTTATGACTTCACCACGGCGGAGTGATAGCTCGTGGCGTCCCTTTCAGTTATTTGGTCATTATTATTATTAGTATTATTATCATGTGGGGCGTATGGGTGCATCCTAGTCACAGTGTCAGTCAGGATTTCATGGTGAATGTGGTGTGTGCCTTGCATCCTTCACAAGGAGCTGATCCCTCCTACCCATTACCATTTAATTAGAGGCGTCCCCTCTAATTGCATGACGAGGTCACCCCTCCAAGTATTCATGCACGTTGTTGACCTCATGACCTATATTGGCTTTTGGTATATTAAACTAATACAGATTTTCATAGGCAACATAAGCTATGTTTTCAGAACTAAAACCAGTAAACATGACATACATCTAGGTCTCCAGTACTTATTCATTTCCATTGCTTTTCATGCTTTACATTTTCTTTCCTATATTATGTCATTCATGCTATGTCATATATCCGTTCACTGAGCGTATTGCTCGGTCGTTACTTTCTTTCCATGTCCCAAAATGGCAGGTACCCAAGGTTAGACTAGAGTATTTGGAGGACATGCATAGGATGGGAGCTACCTTAGACTTCTTCTCCTCTTTCCTTCATATATTTATGCTTGTTTAGTCTTCCTTTAGTCTTTTATTTTTTTTATGTTTTGGGCTTATGTTTGGGAACCGATGTTTGATTCCGGTTATCCCTTTGGTCATGTATGTTTATGACATATTTCCTTGCATACTTTGATGACACGCCATAATTTACTGTACCAATCCATCTTAACAAATAGGGTGTTACAATGAATGCATGAATATGATTATTTGTTGAGATGTAAATTATAGTACTATATGTATCAGTTGAGACTGCTTTTTTGTTATAAGGACTGCTGCCGGTACAAACTGGTATATAACCAAAATATGTATTCTATTCATACCTTAAGCCCAACTTATAATTATTGGCCCATTAAAAGAAAAAAATGAAATGCATCTGAATTTTATTTTTAACGCAATATAAAACAACTTAAACATTTAACAAATGAAGTATCAATACGTGTATACTTCGTACTTTTTTAAAAAACAATGCGAGGAAAGTGGTTTTGGATACCCTGTATCTTTTACAAAGGGACTGATTCTGTTCGTTCATCTTCTTTCATCCAACGAAAATATATAAAACAAAAAAAACGGAGGATTATACTACCCCGCCCAAAACCCTACATCACATATACCATCTCTCTCAACTGTCATTCTCATTTCATCGCAAAATAAACATACACTAAAAAACACACACACATATTTCATCGCAAATAACCGTTAATATCATCTAATATCATAGATCCAGATCAAAAATCAAGATCAAACATGAAATCGAAGGGTAAAAGCGATCCATCTTCCAAAAATACAATGGTGATAAAACAAGGCAAAAAGGTATAAAATACAGATTCGTTGATTTTTTGATGCTTTTTCGATGCTTTTTTATGATATTCTATGCTTTTATATGCTTATGATGAATAGAATAGTTTTTATGATGAATAGAGTAAATCTAAGATAAGAAAATAAAGTTTTCTTGTTTTAATATTGCTTTCAGGCGAGTATAAACATCTCGTACCTGAACAGAATAGATTTTAAAAGCTTTAGCAAAAATGATAATATTATATATGATAAGAAAGCTTATCATACTTGATAAAATTTTTGACTTATAAGATCTTAAAAAAACAAAGGTTTTTTAGATTTATACATCATATATGATAAAAAGTATATCATATATGATAAAACCTGTTTCATATGAAACAGAAAATATGAATTCAAAAAATTGTTAAACATCATATGTTTTTGAAAAACGATAAATGACACATCATATATGATAAAATCACATCATATATGATATATCATATATGATAGGTAATATATCATGTATGCTGAGTGACATGCATTAGAAAACGGTCTATTTTCAATTGCATGTCACTCATCATACATGATTATTACCTATCATATATGACACATCATATATGATAAAATCTTATCATATATAATAGGTAATATATCATGTATGATTGGTGATATATGATAAAACCTTATCATATATAATTTACCATTAACACGTGTAAATTTCCCTAACTTTACGCTTTTTTGCAGATAAACAAACTGGAACAATACAAGAGAAAGAAGAACCTCGTAAAGGAAACTCAGGTAAATTATTGGTACAAACAAAGAAATAACAAATAAAATAAGTATCATATTTGATAAGTTTTTTCATTTGCAGTTGCAAGAAAATTAATGAAAGAAAAATCTCCTGTTATGGAAAAACAAAAACAAGCCGCTAAAGGGAAAAAACAAGACATTGCAGCAAAGGTTAAACCAAAAAATATTGAAAAGCCAAAGAAACAAGTGGAAAACCCAATCGCGAGTCCTAAAGGTAAAAATACAATATATATATCGTATATGATAAAAAAGATTACGTTATTGATTATGAATAACATGCATTCCTAACAACTTGTGCTCTGTAAAAATGCAGAAAACAGCGAATCAGAGTATGAAGGAAGAATTGAGGAGGAAAATCAAAGAAGCGGGAAAGAGTATCAAAACAATGAATCTGAAAGTGATAAAGAGCAACCCGAGGCTGAAAATGATGGCTCAAAAGGAAGCGATGACGAAGAAGAGCCAGAGGATATTGACCACAAACCATGAAAACAAGGATGGAGACGAAGACAATGATGAGATTGAAGAGGAAGAGGATGATGAAGTCATAGGGACTGAAAATGAGAAGCGGAATTTAGACGAAGAAAATAAAGACACAAAATCATAGAAAGAGGTGGACGTGCAAAAGGTATTGAAGAAAGTAACTAATATAAAGTTGGTAAATGAATAATCTTTTTATCATATATGATATTGCATACAATCTATAAAAAAAGAAAAAAAAACATACAACAAATATATATTTCCTAACAAAATTTAATTTTTTGCCACACAACACGCTTTTCTGATGTGAAAAATAAGAAGCAACCACAAAAAGAAGCAGAAGAGACAAAAAAGAATGATAAAAAAATAGCAAAAAGGAAAGTAGCGAAAAATAGGAAGAAGAGCGTCCAATAAAAGGGACAAAAAGACAAAACCAAACGTTTAGCAGAGCAAAAAAGACAACCGGAAAACAAGCAACAACTCCAATGGAAGAATCAAGTGAAGAAGATGAAGATCATATCATGCATGAGGGGAGAAAAAGTGAGGACGAAGAAGACCAGATGCCTGTACATGGAGGTGGCAACTCACAGCTGGTACTTGTCAAACCTTCGACACCAAAAGGTAAAAAGTAAAAAAAGATTGCATCTAAAGGAGATGACGAGGACTACAAGCTAGCTGTGGTAAAGGAAAAGAAAGGCAAAGGGCCAAGTAAAAATAAACAGGAAAAGGTATACCCAACTGTACTCACTAGATGCTCGCCCAAATTCTTGTTTGAAGCAACAATGGGATTTTCAGATGAAAGGAAAAAAGTTCTAAAAGGAATTGGTTTTGAGAGGTATATCGAGTTTCCTATAGACGAGCTACCTTCACATCTGTTGTACCATGTCATCGAGAAGTTCCTTCCACATAGCATGGAGTTGAGACTTGCAAAAGGATCAATTAAAATAACAAGAGAGAAGGTAAAAGACACACTTGGAATTCCGATGAGGACAATATCTCTTGATGAAATGGAAGAAACGGAACAAGATGACCCTTTCATCAAAGAATGGCTGAGTCAATACACAAGAAGACCAAGTGCGCCAGCAATTGCAAAGAAGATTCAGTCAACTAATGAAGCAGACTTCATGTTTATCATGAAATTTCTTATGCTCTTTAAATGCACGATGGGCACATCAGACAATGGCGGAAAGGTATTCCCGAAGATTTTGAAAAGGATCAAACAGGAGGACAACATAAATGAGATAGACTGGTCCTCTTACATCTTTGATTGCCTAAGGAAAAGCAAGAACAAATGGAATAAAGTGAAGGAAGGTGGAAAAAACTTCTACTATGGCCCAGCTACCTTCTTATGTGTAAGTAAAAATATTTTTTTAATTTAAAAATTACACTACTACAAAATGAAGTTAAGGCAACACCAATAAAGTGTTGTTTTATGTCTTTAAAATGTTGCGTTATGCCTAATGTGACACTTTTGCAAGTGCTATTTTATGCAATGTCGCCTTAGATATAAGCAACACTTTTTACTAGAATAAGCAACCCTTGTTGAAAGTGTTGCTTATGTTTGGCAAGTGCAATACTTTGCAATGCAACACTTTTGAAACAAAAATGTAACACTTATTCCTCTCAAACAAAACACTTTTTAAACAAATACATCCTCTCAAACAAAACACTTTTTAAACAAATACATCACTTTTTAGAATCAAATGCAACATTGCTACACGTAATCGCAACACTCTTTGCACTAAAGTGCAACACTTTTTTATTGAGTATCGCTAAATGAGAAACACTTAAATAATCTTGTGCAACAGTTTATGTTGTATCTAGTGTACATTTTTTCAATAAATTGTAACATATTTTATGCGATATAACAAAAAAGTTCCATTCCATTCAATAATAAAATTCCAATTGTACATTGTAGATGGACATGTAAAAGAGCTTTACATAAATTTATAGTACTCTAGTTTACCATAAAATGGTAGTATCAAATAAAAACCCTATATATGTCTTGACATCTTCATAAATCTTCACTGTAGCTTGATGTAGGCCAAAACATGCGCCGTCTAGCCTGATACATATGAAAATGATAAATAACACGAATATAGAATTTGAGTATCTTCAACAATTGTTGCAATTAGTCTGTGAGTACAGCTTCTAGTTCGAGGCAAGTGCTTTTTGAAGTCATCTTCTGCGAAATAGGCCTTATACAATCAGTTTCAGGTGTGTTACATCATAGCATGAGTATCTATAGCGGCTGCTGCCTTTATTTCTATGATATCAACTTCTAGGTCAATTTATATGTGACATCAAGCGTATTTAGTAGTACAAGTATTTTGGCATATATTGGTTTGGAAAGTGGTTCTTAACTGGTCCTATAGTGTTTTCTAAGAGATCATTTGGTTAACAAATTTATAGTGGGACACAGATCAATGAATGCGATTTCTATTTGGTGAAACAAAAACTACCAATGAAAGTAACTTACATTATTGAAATATGTAGTATTATCATGAGTGAAGAATCCTTACCTTGAGATTTACCGGGGCATCCACTTTACCCAAAAACAAAGAATCTCTACCTTGTATACTAAACATCAGTATAAACTCATTTGAAAACCTGCTGTTGAAAACCCAACAGATGGTACTCTTTTTATGATTGACGACTTGTATCATCACTATTATGTTATTCATCAAACCATCATATTTCATTGTGGAGCATCACTGTTACAGAAAACAAAACTAACACAATGATTAGTATCATTATGCATGAGGTAGTAAAAGTAAAACACAATAATAGGAGAGTGGGTGTAAGAGGTTGGAAAAAGGAAACCATTTTTTTGCGTTGACCCAGAAAAAACTTTTTATCGAAATCTGTTTTTATGAATTACTAGTAAGAGGGTGTTTGGGACACTTATGCACTAGGGTACATTTATAGACTTTTGAACTTATTTTTTCTAAGTTAATATAATTGGTTTTCCTTTTTGACGCGTTAGAAATATAACACAACCTAAATTGACTCAGCTTGTCCACAAATAAATGGGTCAAACTGGTCACTTCTAATCTACATTAACTGATAAGAACAAAGAACAAGAATTTTCTAAAAAAGGAAGTACTAACCAGAAAACATCATTCTCCTAACTCGCTCACTTATTTTCTCCCCATAATACAATGTAGAAGTTCTGCAAAAAAATTCAATTGTCGTAACACCCATGCAGGCAATGGTCAAGCACAATTTATCCAGTAGGTCGTAAGAAAACTAAGAAATGTAATTACAGTACAACCCAATGAATGAATAACACAACCCCGATTTCAGATAAATATAGCCTCTTAAAAACGTTTAAATCGAAATCAATTATATGATATTAACCAGTGGTGGACGCAGGATCTTGACTGTGGGGGGCAAAAAATAAATGACAATAGCAACGCAAAAAATATAAAACCCCAATAAAAAGTCAAGTATGTTAACTTAAAAATGGAAGATTTTTATGTTTTAAGAGTGTTAAATGTTTGACTTCGATGTGTCAGTGGGGGGGGGCAATTTGAGTTTCGAGTGGGTGGCATTTTAAAAAAACTTTCAAAATCTAATAAAAAAATACATTGTAATCTCGTCGTTTTGGTCTAGCCACGGGGGACGCCGCCCCACCGAACCATACATATAGGTCTGCCCCTAACATTAACTGCATTAGAAATAAATATTATATAAGCAAGTATTCACATAACCCAGTTTCAAAACCATATGCAAACTAGATATTAAGAATTCGACCTAGGTATCTACTACTTTTAAATTAAAGTAAAAATCAACATATATGTAGACATTTCATAATACAAATATCGATTGAGACATGATGCATCACCAAGTTCAAGGAAACTAATCCATGAAATTCAAATATGCAAAGTTTCTATTTCTTTTTTATAGTGTTTTAATGCCAAAATATATATTTTTTTGTTGTTAATCACTACTACTAAGTTAAACTAATACTTTTATGCTTCCAAGCTGTTTACGATATATGAATAATCATTTCAATATACTAAATTTCATCCATAAGATATATCTAAAATATGTACCTAGTGATGGTCATTTTATAGAGACAATTGCATGAAAATATCATTGGAATAAGATGCACTTGTTCTGGGGTTGGACACATACTAGGGTGCCCATTTCGTGTCCAATATCTTCCCTTTTCTAAAAACCCTTTAACTAAATTTCAACTTATGATCATCTCCTATATACCAATTTGTCTATAGATTAGCCAGTAGCTTTAACTCTAATGCATTAATCTATCTATAACCTATTTTCAGCCCTTTTTTACCTCCCCATTGGGAATGCTCTTACTCTTAGAGTTGATAAACTAACTCTACAAGTTACGTTTATGCCATTACGCCAATAATAATAGCAACTACTATATTAACTATTACGATGACAAGAGAACATAATTGCTTGCAAATTAGACCTAACATGAAATAGATGGCCATTTCAGCACATGAAGCAACCTTTCATAGCAACTTTAACTACATGGTTTGTAGCAGCAGTTACATCAACAACTTCCATAAAAAATTGAATAGGACTCATTAAAGCGTTATATATGCTTGAAATTCTTTTATGGTTAAACAATGTTAGCTAATATAGTTGAATAGTTCATAGCATAAGCATTAAGCAAACAAAAACAGAATTTTCTAAGCGAACAATACACCGTACTGTGATATGGCTTTCATTCGAGTTGCACGAATAATTATATCTAAACTAAGCGCCTGCTCTTTACCACATAGATATCATTTGTCGATTGGAAGATTATCCAACTACAATACAGTCGGTACATAGATTATAAGAGTTATCAACTTTGAAGCCCAATTTGAAAGTATTCATTAGTGTACTTATTTGATCTAGAAAGTGAGTCCCACAAAAAAAGAAAATAGGTATCAGCCTTGCCATCCTCACACATACTGTGTTTGCCAATACCCACATATAACCCGCAACACTAACAGTTGATCTTATAATAATTTACATGTGTGCCATTGACATATACATGTATTCAAATTAAAATGAAACTCAAAATTTAAGATTAGTTCAAAACCAACAAGGTTTAAAATACAAAAATATATTGAGCTCACTATAAGACTCATGCTAATTGTGATTGACTGATTTCAGTTTAAAGTTGCAAATTTTGTTCAAACCAACTTGACTAAGAGTGAAAAAACAAACTAAAAGTAAGATAATCACATCATATATGTTCGAATAGTCTTATATATCCCCAATTAGTAAATCAAGATGAATAGCGATCACAATTCGATCAAGTAACATAATTTATGAGCCAAGACAATAAACCTCATAAATGCAGCTGCAAGATCTTACAAAAGCAGTTCCTATTAGCATCTTTCTAACTCATCATATCCCAAAATTAACAATTCTTCATATTAGAATAATGGAAAGAGATACCTCGAGAATCGTAATGTTAGTAGACTATAACCAAAAACCCGCAACTATAGAGGAGAACTCCATTCTTTACCATTTTCTTTAAGTTATAAAAAAATAAGAAAAAAATCAAGAGTAATAAGTGATCAAAAATAAATGTACAAACACAAATTAGAAACTTTGTTACAGTATGGCTAAAAAAATCCAATCTCAATTACTAACAATATACTCACTAATCTACCCAGAATCTTAAATTTGAAGATGAAATATATGAATAAAGCATAAATAAACAATAAACGGATATAACATGCAAGATGACGCAATTCGAACTAGATCCCTAATTTTTGAATACTAGTTTCAGATTTCATAAATTGCAAATGGGTAAGATAACCAATTAGACACAAGAAGATAATAATATAATTAATATAAGATTATTTCCACATACCTTATCACTGATTAATTACAATATAAACTCAAAAAAGAAGGCTAAATGAAAAACCAAAAGGTTTGGTACCCTTTTATGTGAATCTGCAAAGGAAAAAAAGAACGGAGGTATAGATGGATGTGGAAGTGGGTTAAAAAAAAAAGAAATGCTACAACCACACTATTTGTACATAAAAACTTTCACATAATAAGGTGTACCAAACTACTTGGTTATAAAATAAAGTGTTAGTGGAGAAAGAAAGCATTCATTAGTCCATGTCACATGCCACATCATTATATGGAAAATTTTATGTAAAAATTATGTGGTTGTAGCAATTCTCTTAAAAAAAAGAATAGATTTTGAATTTGGGTTAAAATTTAATTTAAGGTTTTAAATTTGGGTAGAAAAAGGGACGGGACAGAAAGGAAAAATGTAAGTGGGAAATTAGATTTTCATTAGTTTACATTGATAAGTGTTGTCTTTATGTATTAGTAATGCAGTACTTTTTAATATGTTGCGTTATGTCGTTGAACTTGCAACACTTTTATAAAAGTGTTATCTTTTAAATGAATGTGTAACACTTATTTTGAAAATGTTGATACACTTGGAATTCCGATGAGGACAGTATCTCGTGATGAAATGGACGAAACGGAACAAGATGACCCTTTCATCAAAGAATGACTGAGTCAATACACAAGAAGACCAAGTGCGCCAGCAATTGCAAAGAAGATTCAGTCAACTAATGAAGCAGACTTCATGTTTATCATGAAATTTCTTATGCTCTTTAAATTCACGATGGGCACATCAGACAATGGCGGAAAGGTATTCCCGAAGATTTTGAAAAGGATCAAACAGGAGGACAACATAAATGAGATAGACTGGTCCTCTTACATCTTTGATTGCCTAAGGAAAAGCAAGAACAAATGGAATAAAGTGAAGGAGGTGGAAAAAAACTTCTATTATGGCCCAGCTACCTTCTTATGTGTAAGTAAAAATATTTTTTTTATTTAAAAATTACTTTGTATGGTTTCATTGTCTTGGTTTGAAAATTTTATTTCATTTTCACGTACAATACACATGTTCTGCCCGTGCCTCAATAAATAGCGCGGTGGTATTGTGCGGTTCATTATCAATAATGAGCCACAACCCACTAAGCTTAAAATAATATTGGTTTTATTATTTTACACTATTTCAAACACTTCTTATTCCTCTTTTCTGCTGGTGTGACGAGGAGAAAAACAAAACTTCCATTAACAACTTTCACAACCTTCCAAATCACTCAGATTAATTGATTTTAGGACAAGGGTTTCATCCATCCTTCATCTTACATCGATTAATTGTAAGTATCTTTATTCAATTTCAACTAATTTGTTCCAGGGTTCTTAATTTTATAATTGAGAATTTTTGAAAATAAATTGAATTAGAACCAAATTAGGAATGTGGGCATCCATAGTTTTAGTGTTATGATTCCTTTAGGTTCATATTCTTTGTGATTTCACCAGACCCACTTATAGAACAAATCCGAATTTTAATCAAAGCAATTTGGTTTAATGATGGAATTGATATGAACCCTTGAACACATTGGTAATGGCATTGTTACTGATTACCTAAAAACAAATTTTAAAAACCAATGTTCAAATTCATGGTTGATTCGCATAAGTCATATGCATTTGTCAAAATTGAATTTGTTACATTGTGATCATAAGAATGATAAGGAATCAACCTTTGGTTAGTCAAGAAATTGATTAAAAACATTCTTGTAATTTTGATTTTTATTAATCTGTATGTAACAAAGAGTGCTTGTGGAACTATTTTCTTTGTTTAATATAGGTACTAAACAGTGCCTTTGGATTATCAAAATGACCGCCAAAAGACCTAACGTTATATGCCTAACCTTGCCGAGTCTTGTGAATCCAAACACCTCTCAAAAACCCTTTGTTTACTTCAATCACGTTACTTTCATGAGCTTCGGGTTGTCTTTGAGTACATTGAAGGGTTTAACTACACTCAATTGATGTTTAAGAATAATGGTTTTGATTGCTTCCTAAACATCAATGAGGTAATATATCCTCAATTTCTCTTGGAGTTCTTTAGCACATATTTCATTCATTCAAATGATTATGGAATGTTCGTTAATTTTGACACTTGTGGTCAACCCATTAGCTACTCTCTCTAGGAGTTTGGTAAGGCACTTCGAGTTCCATATGAAGGTCAATGTCGATTCACGGATGCATGGAAGATTGACTCTTTACAAACGTGTGTTGATGATCCTCCACATAATACTCCTATGGTCGAACTAGACTTCATCTTTGACACTATCACTTAACCCCATAATAGACCCGTTTTACCTAGTATCCATTCTAAGAGACGTGTGTTGTCTTGTTTTGAGATACTCGTAAGCGACCTTAATCCATGTATAGTCTCTTGGGATGACATAATTATGGAGAACACGTTTTGTCATGGTGGAAACCAGGATCATGTTCCTGCATGTATGGCACATATGATGTTTTATATATGTCATTCCATCAAGCACAATCACGTACTTTATCGCTCGAGAATCCATTATGTCCTCACCAAGCCAAAAACAAACATTCCTCATGTCATGATCCTCACTCGCCTTTTAAAAAGGGTTGATCGTGATTATCCCCAACTTCGTCTCTCTGAATATTTGCACGTCAATCGTGTAAGGTATCCTATTCAAAGGGATCGTCCACGAAAGGTTAGGAGTGACCAAGGTAGGCGTAAAAGTGATCAACGGGAGACCATCCGACGATGAGAAAAATTTCTCTTCAGCAAGTGATGGTTATGATGTTGGAACTAGTGCGAACGTTGGTTCCCCGAGTAGCTCCTCCCCATCCTTGAAAACTTTCATGGGTAGGTTAGACCAAATTAATCGTCCTCCTTCTCCCACATCTAGTGAGCTTCCTTATTCATATTTACATTCATGCATTGTATTTACATAATCACTAGATATAACAAATGGTTTGAAAATTGACTTAACAACTATGAAACTAGTTTTCAAGTAAAAGGAAATATTGGGACCAACATAATTTTTATTAGGACCTTAATCATAGAAACTATTCAACCCCCTCCCCCCTTTCTAGTTTCTACAGAAAGTATTTTTAATAAGTCAGTTGTGTTTTTGCTTATTAATAGCGAATCAAAAGATCATAATTATGCACCTTTATTTTTTTTTTCATATTACTGAAAAAATCCATAAAACTTTGTCTATTCTTATTTTTCTCTTGTTTTTCATCTTTGATCATCTTTGTTATTCCAACAGATTATTTATAGTGGTTAAAATTCAAAACAAATTGTTGTTAAAGCTTACTAACAATTGTTATTAGGGTTTTATTGGTTTAAAATTGCAAATTAGTGGTTAGATTTCCGTTTTTAGTGATTTTAGTTCAAACTTTGCATGTTATGTTCGATCTCGGTACAATATATTTGAACATCCTGTTTTATTTTGTTGAAGATCTCGTTACTTTATATTAGGGTTTCACCTACATGATTACTCCTGAGTTAGGGTTTGTTCCACATGATTGGATTCTCACGGGATCAGATATATGCTATGTAATTACGCGATCACTTAGTAACATGATTACTTTCTTCACTTGCCTTGTTACGGGATTTGTACTATTTTTATCATAGCGAGATCGGGATATTTAATGAAAGCATGGAACCATTGTAAAATAACGGGGTAATGTAACGAGATTTGGTCACATAATCTATTTAAGTTACATATTCGTTGTTATTCTTAGATTATGGGATAGAGTCCGGTTATTAAAGAACCTTGTATTTTGGTGGAATCCAAGGGACAGATCTGGACCATCCATTGATAAGGACCAGATCAAATGATAAAAAATACGGAAGGACTATTTGTGTCAATATACTAAAGATAATGAAAGGACTAAAACTGAAAATAAGTATCTATCCCAACTACCCCAAATTTCCCAGACACCAAAACACACACATTGCATACTATCTCTCTCTCTACCAAATCTTAAACACTAAAAAAATCAAACATCTGTACAAATCAACCGTTCGAATCAAGAAATAAACAAAAAAATGGAACCAGAAACTAGTAAATCAATAGGAATTCGAAAAACTGGTTCAAAACGAATCGATCCATACCGACGATGATGGTACGGTTATACAAATCCATTAGCTTGTTGTTATTTTAGTTTTTTGGGGATACCGAATCTGTTGATGTTGTTGTTGTTAGAAGAGTTGAAGATTGAAGGGAGAATTGTTGTAGATAGAGATGGGTTGTTGTGGGGAAAATGAAAGAGTACTGATGGGGTGGTGGTAGATCTGTTGAAAAGGACTATCAGAGCATCGAGCATGAGTCTTCTTGGGTCTAGAACTGCCCCTTGCGACTCTTGTGGTCTGTATGTCATGTTGACAGAAATGAACATTCATGTTCATTAAAAGATTTAATTTTGTTGTGCCTATATTTATCTTTTCCAATTGTATGATGGGTTGTCAGATGTGTAAATCCATGTTACTGTTTGTGATATGTTTTTGTTTCTATTATTTATTATTCATACCATTACTTGTATTTAGATGGCAGCAAGAGTCTTAAAATATTAGTAGAAAAAATGAGTTTTCATTAAGTTTGGACATAGATAACAATTATCACCGGTGATAAATGTAACGCTTATCACCGGTGATAAATGTAACGCTTATCACCGGTGATAAATGTAACGCTTATCACCGGTGATAAATCTAACGTTTATCACCGGTGATAAATCTAACGCTTATCACCAATGATAAATGTAACGCTTATCACCGGTGATAAAGGCAACGTTTATCACCGATAATAGATGTAACACCAGCGATAAATGTAACGTTTATCATCGGGGATAACTGTAACCTTTATCACTAGTGATAAATGTACCTTTATCACCAGTGATAAATGTACCTTTATCACCGGTGATAAATGTTAACGTTTATCACGAGTGATAAGTATGAACTTAATCAACTCATACTCACTTTTGGTTTAACACCGATCACATTTGAGATGGTAATATTACAAGTGATAAGTGTAACCTTTATCACAAGTGATAAAGATACCTGTTATCACAAGTGATAAATGTTAAGTCATTGTCGAATCTTATTAATATCACAAGTGATAATTTATAAATTTTATGTTTAAAATAGTAAAGAAATGAATATTTTTTATTTACTTTTAGCTGCAAAGATTCACTGATGCAAATAAAAGTAGGAGATATATCATAGTAATAATGTTGCATGATGCATTTTTTTAAAAGTTGCATTAGCAAATTGTCATACAGTACAAACGATGGTACTAAAGTTGTCATGGTCTAGAACCATATGTGAAGCTCTTTGGCAATCTTTGTTCTAGTAATTCCCATAGCAATTCCTATTCCAGTATGTTTCAAAGCACGAGCATCATTAACACCAACATCATTAATACCACCTCTTGTCATTGCTACGACTTCACCCATCTCCTTAAGCATCTTCACTATCTCTTGTGTGTGCTTCGGTTCAACACGGGATAAGACTTTTTCCCGCACCAATGCTGAAAATATAGAAACAATCAGGTTTTTTCAGATAATTTATTTTATTATAGAAGATTTTACACATGCTGATTTATTTTGTTTATGTGCAAAATTCGAATTAAAATGTCTTAGATATGATTCAGGAATTTTATCGAACACTTTGTAGGCATTATTGTACTCCCTTTTTTCACCCACATTTTTAATCGATTATCAAATAACAAGTTTAGTTTCTAAATAATCTGCTCACCTCAAAGTCCTCTCAGTTACCTCCTCATTCCGCTACCAAACATCCCCACCATCCAGTTGATCATCAACATCTTCATAATCCATCTGATGACGTGGCAGAGGCGTTTGCTAGATAATGATAGCTGAGATTGATTGTGGTGGTAATACGATGAAGAAGATGATATGTGAGATTGATTGATTGTGGTGGTAACACAATGGCGGTAGGTAGGTAACGGTAGTTAGTGGTGGGTTTAAGGACGATGTAGAGAGAGAAAGAGCATGAAGATGAGAATAAAAAGGTAGCTTAATTATTTACAGACAAAAAAATAGATTAGTTATTTAAATCTTAGATTAATTTGGATCACTGGATAGAAGGTGAATAAAGGGTGGAGATTTGTCCCTCAGTTTCCAAGAAAAAACATGGATGTAAAATAACTTTTCTCTTATGGGATAACTTGTTCTTATTTGTTACGAGATTGCCAACACGGTTTGTTCTTACAAGTTGGTTTAGTTGCTTTTGTTGTGTTACATGGTTACTAATTTTCTTTTTGAGTTACGAGATTGGTTACCGAATGACATTCAGAAACAAACATCACGGGATTGGTATTTTAATGCATCAATATTTGATATGAGATTCAATATTCATTTATGTTATGAGATCGGTATACGAGATTGAATTTCAAGGGTTTAAGATTCCAAACTTGATTTTATGATTCTATGATTTTGGGATATCATAAACTTAAGATCTTAGGATCACGGTCTTAACTGTAGGATCTTGAGATCTAATCCGATCTGATCATAACTAGAAACAATAAAATTATAAATTTATGGATCGTGTTTTGTACAATTTTAAAAATATCATCTTAATCTTTTTAAACATTTCATAATAGGCAAAGATGTTACTAAAGTGTGCTAGAATGTTCGATTACGTTAATAAAGTCTAAAACGTTACTGATAAGTTACTAGAGTATACGAGTTTATTTTAAGGGTTGCAGCACGTTTAAATAGTTATCCTCAGGTTACTTCTAAGGTGAGGAACCGGATGATTTACCGGTTCCCTTGTCCATGTCGACACTAAAGTTTAAAATATTATATGCAAGCTACTATAGTTTACGGGTTTATTAAATGGGTTAATGAAACCTTAGAAAGAGTTACACTCAATAAGTATTTACGCATATATATTTATTCTATCAACTTTCGTACGTTTTCGTCTATTCTAGTACGTTTTCGCCCGCTTATACGTTTGTGTATGTTTTTATTTGTTTTGTATTTATATATCTTTTTCATTTACATATTTTGTAATAATCAGTATATAATTACACAATTTACACAGTTTTCTTCATTTTTGTACTTTTTTTACAGTGTATTGTATTGTGTTAACCAAATTTTGTGAACCTAGTCACTTGTTTTCCAAGACGATGATTGTTTTCATTCTCACAGTTTGTTGATATACATATACCTCTTTTCTATCCACCCGAGAAGGTTCTTCTTTTTTGTTGGAACTTACTATATTGTTAAACACTTTTAATTTTAAAAAAACCAAAACATTAATAGTTTCTACCTGTTTTTTTACCTTTTTATACTAGTTTCACATGCTCCTACATTTTTATACATGTGTATATATTTTTATACGATCTTATACGTTTTTATACGTTTATATCCATTTTTTTTTATGTTTTATGTTTTATCTTTTATACATGTGTGTGTACATTTAAGCTTTGAGAACGTATGATATAAGGTTTAATAAAAATTGTCTTTCTAAAAAATCTTGTAGTAAAAAGTTAAATTTCGACTATAACTTACATAACTTGTAACCAAAACTTAGGTAACATGTCTAATGTGTTAAACTTTAGTAATGTAATCAGACATTTTAACAAACTTTAGTAATGTAATCGGACATTTTAACAAACTTTAGTAACATCTTTATTTATTAACCCATAATTTATGACAATATATTAAAAATCGTAGATTCACTAAAAATGGCATTTTTCCACACTTGTTTTTACACACTTTAAATAAGTGAGTATAATATATTGAGTTTATTAACGTTTATAATTGTATAAAATTTTGATTACATAAACTAGTTTGAACAAATTTTAAAAAACTATATTTATATATATTAAAAATAAATGTTTGCACTTTTAATATAGAAAAATCAATACAATTATTCAAATTTTTAAGTGGGGACGTATTTAAAACCCCCAATATCCAAACACTCCTCATTTCTGGGGATAGTAGATGTTAAAAAGGAGATCCACACTTTCAAGTGTAAACAAGTTATACTTATTTTTATATAAAAAATAAACTTTTATTTGTAACATATATAAAATACGAGTAAAGTTATTTTGGATATTATATTAATCTTAGATATCAAGGAGTCATTCTTATCATCCATCTCAATCTTATCTAATGGATAAGATTAAAAGTATTTTATTATTTCACTCATTTTTATAAATTAAATATCTCTTAAATCGTTAAACGTTAAACGAAAAAATACATATAATCGCGACGAGTATTTAATAAGCTTTCTACAGATATGCATTATGACATGCTTTGAGGAAAAAAAAATCGTTTTTTATTTTTATTTTTAAAATTTGCGTAAAATATCGTATATAATAATAGTATTTTATTATATATGATAATAGTGTTTTATCATATATGATATTAGTCTTAGGTTACAAATTATTATTAAATCATATACGATTGGTTTATATCATATATGATAAGTTATATAATATATGATACTAGTGATACTATCATATATGATATCTAGTGTCATATATGATAATTTTCGACAATGAAAAAAAAGTGGAAAAAACGTGAGAAAAACGAAATTTTTTTTGTCGAAAGTATATATCATATAGCATATCTGTAAAAAGATAATTAAATGCTCATCGTAACAGTATATTTTTTTTCGCATAACGATTTACGGTTTAAGAGATATTAATGTTTGAAAAAAAAAGGAAAAAAAATGTTTTTGTTTAATCTTATCCATTAGATTAGGATGAAGATAGATGGTGGAGATTAATCTTTGTATCTAAATAAATTTTTGGTATACAAATGAACTTAAATCATAAAATATATATTGATTTTTTAAAATTTATTCATTATTCATATAACTATTCTTTTGTACATTTATTTAATAAACTCAATATATTTTCTCTACGATGTAAAAGTGTGTAAAATTGTGAGAAATATGATTTTCTTTTTTTTAGTGTTTGTATAATAACAAAAAGCCAAATTACAATTTGTACCAAGATCATCAATAACGAGATTCTTACACACTCCAGTTTTGCATGAATTAGATATCATTATAGCTACCGTCGTAACCAAACGAGTTATTTTCCATAGATTCCTCAAAATGGTACATAGCCAGTGAGACATGATGGTTTATAGAGTTCATAACAATTATTTAAAACCTTAATATGGATCAAAGAGCGCATAGTGGAAGCGATTAATAAGATCATCAATTTAACACAATTATATTAATCAAGATTAGGGTTACATACCTTTATCCTAGATAGATCCACAAGACGACAGAACGAACGGCAACTAGCGTTTACCACGAACACCACCAAGAATATAATCTAAAGGAAGATTATATCACGCTCTTGTACACACGTAATACGGCGAGTTAACCGTGAGTCTAGCACGAACAAACCGAGCTTCAACGCTTATGGATTATCTACCCAATAACCCTAGAGAGGGATTAGGACTAGACAAAATAGAAGAACGAAAGTCAACGAATAACCCTTGTGGGTTATGTGTTGCGATCGCAGGAAGAGAGCAAGAAGGGAGAGACCAAAATTATGAAGGCCTTGGGGTTTTTTATATAGGCTTGGCAATCCTTGGGCTCCAAGTAATTAAACAAGAATTAGGAAACAAAAGTTTCCCTTTCCCCCCTCCTTGTTTGGCCGACAGTTACACCACCCCCAAGGGGTGTTTGTGTAATTTTTCCTTCTTCTTCTTTTAGCTTCTATTTAGTTTCCATAACGGTCGTTATAACTTAACTCTTATTTACCAACGATCGTTAGTTAAGCTTTGGTTTGATTTAATAAATATATATAAAATATATTTAATAAATAAATCAACTCTTTACGTTATGTGTGCAATCCCGTGATCCCGAGTTCGATCCTATCTCACGACTATTAATTTTAAGTCCATAAACTTTCAGCTCCCACTTGGACAAAATTCTAATATCGTGATCACATTGACTAGCGTCTAGTTACACTAGCAGTGTCACTAGTACAAACCGGGTAAGGTCTCTTGGACAAGAACCTTTTAATGATTACATCATTATTATTATCCTTTCATTTCAAATACGCTTGTTAATAAGGATATGGATCTTAGTCATTCCTTCATTAACTATTCTGTTTCTCGTTTACGGATATAACAAGATTACCAAAACAAATTTGGGTGTGGCCACACAAACATCTTACTACTCCCCCGAGGGGCCCAGTTGTATTTATACTTCAAATATAATTTGAAGGAAACGAATCCCATTTTGACTACAAGCAAAACACATGAATTTCGCAACACTTCTGAAAATAACCCTTATGACTACCAGTTACGTTTAGCGTTATGTTATCTCACAGAAATGCACTACATTCAATGCAGTTTTCTGGTATCTCAGGTCTAAGGATAACTATTTATGATTTACTTAATGACAAAGATCCATAAAGTAAAATCACATAGTTGGGATAAGTCTAATATTTGATCCATCAAATATCATCCAAAATTGACCAATATACTTCCAAGTATACTCTGTCACCATTTTGAATTGTCTTAGTTTAATAATATTCCCATATTATTAATCGACAACGGACATTTAGAAACATCTATTGTCCCTAGTATGTGATGATTCTATATAATTAATGAAGAAAGAAAGGTAGAAATAAGATGAATTTAGAGAGAGAAACTAGAGAGAGAAAAGTGTGTGAATTTGTGAACTATTAGATTAAGAGAAAAATGAATCACCAACCCTCCTAACATGCTAGGAGGGTAGTATTTATAGTCCACCCACATGCGGGCTTCTTTATGGACTATATGGTTTGGGTCGGGCTTTCCTTTTGGGCTTTAGTTACTTATTAATGAACTTTAGCCTAAAGTTAAGCCCGTATAACACGACTAATATACTACCTATTACAACGTTCTAAAAATACGATACATAATAAACATATGACCGAGCATTCTTGTTTGGCTCAATATTTTGAGGCTAACAATCTCCCCCAATGAGAGGTCATAAACCTTGGTCATTCAGGAAATTTGTAGAGATTACTAATCTCGCCATAAATGAGTCTTGAACGTGTAATCGTAGCCTTGTTCCTTCATGCTGTGATCTTTGAGCCTTTGTCGTTGTCTTTCGACTTTGTCTTTAAGCTTGAGATCTTCAAATCATCCTTGACTTGTCTTTGCCATCTTGCGATCTTGTGTCTTCATCCACATGCTCACACTATTAATTGTTGAATATGTCTTTAGGCATGAGTATGTGGTTTCTGAATCATTGACTTTGCTGTGTACACCGTGACGCCACCTTCTCGAGACAAAACATAGACACGGACTGAATGGCTTTGACATTCATCCTAAATCGGTAGCGTTTTACCTCCGGTCGGTGAAGACCGTTATACGATATTAAATATCGTACCTGTGATCAGGTAGATTCAATTAAGAATATCCTTGACAGGGTTTCGCGGCTGTACTAGCCGTTCTCTTTACTCGACCGTCTCAAAGCAAGACTGCGAACATAAAGAGTGAATCAATTGGATAGATATCCGCTTGATTAAAGTCGTCAATTCAAATTCCTGGAACAAGTGTGATTCGTAGAGAATCTTACCATTGTTGCTTTCCAGTTGACACAAGTTTGATTCATAAGAATCTCACAAGTCACCTACCGTAGCGCTGTTTGATGTTGACGCTAGAAGGATTTCCATTCGTCATTGTGGATATTAATGAATATCACTCTGAATGTTCTGGCAAGACCATAAAGATATTGCGTAGAAACCTGAAACGAGTTTGAATCAATTCAGAATCAAACCACTGTTGCTTTTCAGTTTTGCACATGTTCAATTCATAAAGAATCTTGCATATGACCTACCGCAGTGCTGTTTGATGTTAACACTGGAAGGATTTCCACTCATCATTGTGAATACTAAGTAGTATCACTCTGAGTGTTCTAGCAATATCGCAAGGATATAGCGTAGGACTCTCTTGATCTTCATCCGTGTGTCCTAACGAGATTTGATTGATCTCTTGGCTCTAGACTCGATTTGTGCACTTTTAGTGGTCGGAGGCTGGAGCAGATGCCACCTATTCAATATCAACTATCTCGGAGTGAGAAAGTCAATAGAAGTCATGTTGTTCTCCGTGACAATAAAACAAACTTCTTTTGAGAGAAGCCTGAGTAGCTAGGAAAGGGTTGTGCATACATCACTGGGTCCATGATGAGTTTGTCTTCATGATGAGTTGACCCGGTTTCTGCCTAAGTTGTATGGAGGGCTTCTTTCTTTAGACCCTTTATCCTTACATTTCTTTTTCATTCTTCAACCCCTTCAATGCTTACCAAGACATCATTACTAGCACCTTGTTGTGATAGTTCCAGTGCTAGCATCAGTACTTAGTCGGCATTCTGCTACGTTCACATTCTACTCCATCTTTCCTAAGGACTTCTAATAATCTATTGGATTGTACCTGGGAAGATCCCTCCGGTTCTGGTTGGATCATAGGACTTAAACCTAACCACCCTTTTGACACCAATAACGTCGTGAATTAGAGATGTTGTGGGTATTTGATCATAACCATGAAAACCACTTTAAATTCTAACAAAGTGTTTGAAAAACATTTAACACCTTGCTAGTTTTGTCGTTTTAGAAATGCTCCCCCTTCACATGTGCATCGATAATCGAAAGTGTTTCGCACATGTAGGTATGAGTTAAAGTGCTTGAGTCTTATATCAGATCACATTTTAATCACTTTTTCTCCCCCTATCTCTAAAATATAAAATCTTTTGATATTAGAGATACCAAATTTGATTAAAATATATTTTGAAAAAAATAGTCTTGAAATCTCTGGGAGAAAGATGTGTTAAACTTTTGCATGAAGTTAAAATGCTCCCCCTCAAAAATTGATCCAATTGAATTGTCATTGTGAGGATATTATCCATATTTCGCTTTTTGAGGATGGGAGTTGTTGAACACACAATTTTTGAAAGATTTTGAATATCATTGAAAAATTCTTGAAAAAATTGTGTTCAACGCTTTTTGAAAAATCAATTCTTTTTGTCGAAAGGTTTTTCTAAAGCATAAACATGAGTTCATAGACTTTGAATGTCTTGACGAATCCACTCAAGTGTAAGAAGATTTCTCTTCTTTTGCTGAGGGTAAGGGTACTAAATCGTACACTCCCCCGTGAATATCGATCCGGGTTGCAATCTGAAAGTGATTACAAGCCATTGTGTTGAGCTCAAAACGTTGAATGTTTTGTGACAAGCTCAACCCGTGATAGATTGCTCTACCCGCTGTTTGGAAATATTTGTCCAAAATAGACAATTTCCTTTATTAAAAGAAGAAATGACATGTTTTGAAAAATATTTACAACGTTCATTCGAGCTTTATGTACACACCCGTGTCGTTATTGAGCGACATTTCTAGGCACGTCCATATTATCGATACTGAAAGACATGTCGAGAAGAATATTTTTGGATTTTGAAAGATTTTTAATTTTGTGTTTTACTTTTATGTGTTTTATATTTTTGTATTTTTCTTTTTCAAAGATATTTACAAGTTGATGTTTGATAGATAAATCAAGCAGGCACCTTTGCCAGAATCTCCAGGTCTGCTGGAGTCAAACATCTCATACCAATTTGCCTAACGAGGTACTCAAACCTATCTTTCGACAGAGCTTTCGTAAACAAGTCGGCTAATTGGTAATCCGTTCCAACAAAGTATAATTCAACGATACCTCTTTCAACTTGTTCCTTTATGAAGTGGTATTTGACATCGATGTGTTTCGTGCGAGAATGCTGTACCGGATTGCAGGAGATGGCTATGGCCGACTTTGAGTCACAGTACATAGGTACTTTATCAAAGTGGAAGCCATAATCCGTGAGTTGTGTTCTCATCCAAAGAACTTGAGCACAACACGCAGATAGAGACACATACTCTGCTTCGGTTGATGAAAGTGACGTGCAATCCTGCTTCTTGGAAGACCATCCCACAAGCTTATCTTGACCTAGAAATTGTGCACCACCAGAAGTACTTTTTCTTGTATCAAGACACCCTGCATGATCAGAATCTGAATAGGCCGTTAGAAAGAAACCGGTTTCCCTCGGATACCAGAGTACCAAGTGAATGGTATTCTTGAGGTACCGAAAGATCCGTTTAACCTCCTTGAGGTGCTTTTCAGTGGGTCGTGCTTGATAACGTGCACAATAACACGTAGCATGTGAAATATCAGGTCTGCTTGCTGTCAAGTACATGAGGGACCCGATCATGGAACGATATCTCGTTTGATCTATGGGTAATCCCTCCAAGTCAGCATCTAGCGATGTGGTTGATAATGGTGTCCCAACGGGGTCACAGGAAGTCATACCATGCTTTTTTATTATCTCTTGACAATACTTAGCTTGGTTTATAAAGATACCACTTGGGGATTGGTGAACTTGAATTCCTAGAAAGAATTTTAGTTCGCCCATCATTGACATTTGAAATTTGCTGTGCATTACTTTTTCAAACCATTTTGAAAGTTTTGGGTTTGTAGACCCGAAAATAATGTCATCAACATAAATTTGCACAAGCAAAATGTCATCCCCATATTTATAAGTGAACAAAGTTAGATCAATGGAACCTTTTGAGAAACCTTTGGATACCAGAAATTTCGAGAGCTCGTCGTACCACGCCCTTGGAGCTTGCTTGAGTCCATATAGTGCCTTGTGGAGACGATACACCTTGTCAGGATAATGAGGATTGACAAATCCTTCCGGCTGCGTGACATAGACTTCTTCCTTCAAAGGACCGTTAAGAAACGCCGTCTTTACGTCCATTTGATAGACAATGAATCCCTTACGTGCAGCATAAGCAAGGAAAATCCTGACCGCTTCCATGCGAGCAACTGATGCAAATGATTCATCAAAATCAATTCCCTCTTTCTGGCCATACCCCTTAGCCACTAGCCTAGCTTTGTTCTTGATGATCGTATTCTCTTCATCCATCTTGTTTTTCCAGATCCAACGAAGATTTAATGGAGTCACATCGTATGGTCTGTCAACAAGTTCCCAGACTTTAAGTCTTTCAAATTGTTGAAGTTCATCCGTCATCGATTCAATCCCAGCATGATCAGCCATGGCTTCTTTGATGTTTTTCGGTTCAGCCGTACTCACGGCGAGTGCGAACATACAAACATCGCCATCGGTTGCTAGTTGTCGTCTTGTACGAACAGGCTGTGAAGGGTTTCCAATTACGTGAACCAAAGGATGATCTCGGGTCCAATGATGTGTTGAAGGATGTCGTTGATAGAACATATGCATATTTGACGGATCAACATGGCGAGTAGAAGACTCTCCAGTTTCGTGTACCGTTGTACCGAATGGGTTGTGAAAATCGTCATCATCAGATAATGCACCGTCTGCTTGATTTGTGTTCTCTGGAGCAATGACAGCAGTTGTGGATGTTGTAGGATCGATTGTTGAAGTGATATTCTGAGGAGGTAAATCTGCAACAACCCGTGTTGAAGTAGATGAAGTTGTATCCTTTTGTTGACGATGAACGGTATCATCATTCGTATCATGAGTGACAGCGGAAGACTTCGATGCAACTTGTTTCTCCCCCGTGAAATATTCATCATACATTGGTCCATATAACATTTCCAACTCTTCAAGTGTCGTGTCTACTGTCATATCTGCTCTAGGAACATGTTCAGGAACCAGCTTTGAACTTGACGGTTCATTGCTGTGGTCTTGAGTTCCGAGTTCCGTGCGGTTGTGAACGGAAGTCGTTTGTCGTTGTGGATCGGGACTTAAACTGTTTTGTTCAAGTGCCATTTCTTGCAATTCATCAAATCTGATATGAATAGTCTCGACTATCAGTTTTGTTCTCTTGTTGTATACTTTGTATCCCTTAGACTGAGTTGCATATCCCACTAAAATGCATGCATCACCTTTCTCTTTCATCTTGTCCAGATTTTCACCATCTCGAATAATGTAACACGTACATCCAAAAACGTGAAGGTGTTTGAGTGAAGGTTTGCGATCATTAATTATGTGATATGGTGTCTTTTCGTGTCTTGGGATAACTAAGGAGCGGTTTTGTGTGTAGCATGCGGTTGACACGGCTTCGGCCCAAAAGTATAGTGGAAGTTTTGAAGCGGATAATAATGTTCGAGCAGCCTCAACTAAAGTGCGGTTTCGTCTTTCAACAACGCCGTTTTGTTCGGGTGTTCGAGCAATAGATGTTTCATGTTCAATTCCCTCGGCTTCAAAATAGTTTCTCAGTTGTGAATTCAAAAATTCTGTACCTCTGTCAGTACGAACCACTTTAACTTGAGCTTGAAGACCACGTTGTATCACTTTAAGGAAGTTGATGAGAACATCGGGTGTTTCATCCTTGGACCTCAAGAAGTGAGTCCAGGTGTACCTTGAGTAGTCATCGACAATTACCATAACGTATTTCTTCCCATTGATACTTTGAACACGCATGGGACCACACAAATCTATATGAAGAAGATCTAACCGTCCTTTAGAGCTCGGTGTAGTCTTTGTCTTGAAACTACTCCGTTTAGCTTTACAAAGCTCACAAGAAGAACAAAGATGATCTTTGATGAATTTCAAGTTAGGAAGGCCTCGCACAATATCTTTCTTGGAAAGCAAGTTGATGGTGTCAAAGTTAAGATGAGATAAACGTTGATGCCATAACCAAGCTTGAGTCGTTGAAGCTTTAGCCATGAAACATATTGGAGTTGAAGATGTGGAGTCTTGTAGTGAAATAGTGTAGAGATCAGTACCCCGTGTTCCGGTAAGTAAGTCATTCCCATCATAATCACGAACAAAACATGTCTTCTTTCTAAAAGCAACCTCCAAATCCGCATCACAGAATTGACCAACCGAGAAAAGATTGTGATTGAGCCCTTCGACGTAGTAAACCCTTTTGATAGTGATATTCCCCTGAACCAAGTCTCCATATTCTAGGATCGGTGCAAATTGATCATTTCTGAATCAGACCGTACCCAGGAACTTCTCCACGAAGTTAATTAGAAGCTTGAGATTCCCAGTCATGTGCTTCGTGCATCCGGAGTCCATTATGAAGAGAATTATTTCGATCACCTGCAGAAGAATTAGAACACGATGGAGCATTTGCTAAATTGGATTCCATGTTAGTTGTGATTTCCGATTCATTAGTTTCCCTAGTTTCATCACTTAGAGGCACACTAACGCTCGTAGTCACATTCTCTGGCCTAACCTTAGGCATCCATTTATATCCTGGAGGACATTGATTAGCAAACCACCATTTCCAAGGCTTGCTAGCAGACTCATATAATTCCCTAATTATGCTTATAGGGTTCTTAGTGGTGGAGTCTGATGCAATACTTTTCTTAGGGGGGTTGCACCAGAATGGTTCACTTTGCGTTTGGGTTTTCTAGCACTAATAGGCATCACAGTTTGCTTCTTAGTTCTAGTTTCTACGCCTTTGACATTATTCGAAACACACATAGCATGATTAGCATTAGCACACTTTCCACATTTCACACAAACAAACTTAACTTTCATAGCATTCAAAGTCGAATCATTCAAATCGTCATTACACGCGATTACAGACGTTTTATTCTTAGAAACATTGAAAATCCTAGGGTGGTCTTCTACTTCCTTCATCTTCCCTTGACTTTTGTTTTGCCAGACCTTTTCATTCATGCGAGTGCTCTTAAGCTGGGGCCGGCTAACACTAGCAGTGGGGACTACTCCTGTAGTAAAAGACACACGTCTATTAGTGTTTCTAGAAGTCTGAGGTGATTGACTTTCTTTGTTTTGTGTGGGTTTAGTGGCTAATCTATACATCCCTGGTTTAACCACATTTGTGTTCTTAATGCTTTGTGATCGAATATGTGTTTTGAGAGTGTTTTGTGGTAACCTATCCTTTCCATCCGTCTTGGGGGCAAACGTATGTTTTGCAAATGCAGAATTAGAGAAAACAGATGGTTTTCCCAAGACAGAGGGTCTAGTCACTTTTTGAGCATTTGGTTGTCTTACAACAGGTTTCTTAACACTAGGTTCCACAATCTTCCCACCCATCTTAGCAACGAGTTTCTGCAACTCTGCTATCGCTCTGTCCCTGTCTTGTACCTGAGCTTTCAACCCTTTAATTTCCAAATTCTGTTCGTTCATTTCTCGAAACGTTTGGGAAAGTTTTTCTTGCAATTTATTATCATGTGGAAAACTACCAACGTCTTTTTGCAAAGCAAGTTCAAGAGAATGACAATGTTTTTGAAGGAAATCATTTTTGTGTTGAAGTAACTCAAAAGCCTTTTTATCAACATTTTCGTTATGTTTCGAAAGCTCAAGTTCAAGAAGCTCACACTCTTTGATTTTATCAAGATATTTGCATGCAACATCAGAATATTCATCGATATCAGCACAAGATTGAAGAGTAACACACAAAATATCTTTGGAGAGACATTCTTCTAAGAGTAGATCATATTCGTTTGAAAATTCTAATTTGTCATTTTGAAGGTCCTCAATTTCTTTTTCAAGAGACTCAACATATTTCAAATCATCAAACATTTCAGACTGAATTAAATTTTCAAACTCAAGAACATGTTCTTTTATTATCTTCGTATTTGGTATTAAAAGTTCTTTCACAAGCACAATTATGTCGTGAGGAATCTCGGTTTTCCACTTATCCTTTTGACGTTTCTCCCAATCGCTTGCAACAATTGATTGAACATTATTAACGTGGTGTTTAAGAAAACCAAGTATTTTTCTACTTTTGCTTTTAGAAGCATCTAGAGGCAAATAGTTAATATATTTAAAAACATTAGTTTTCCTCTTAGTGGCAAAAGCTTTTTTCCATTGAATTCTTTTTTGTTTGCATTCTAAAAATAATTCCTCACGAGACTTCTGTTTTTGTGGAGTGAAAAGACCATAAAGACTGTTTTCATAAGCATAGTTATATGGTTTCACAAAATCTTTATTGACCTGTGATCTACTCTCCTCATCCCAAAGGGACGTCTCTTCCCTATCGATGTTAGCTACTGGGCAGTCATTATCAGTCCATTCGGACTCATCAAGATATAAGTGAGGGTTCGCAGCTTGAGCTTGTTCGAGGTACTTGGGTGTGGCAAAGCTAGGTTGACCCTTGAAAAACGACCGAGGTGCTATCATTCTTACGGTTTGAATAGAGTCATGTGTATTATAAACAACTTTTTTCAAAAATTCGACTTGTTCTTCGAGATCCTTTACTTTTTCAGTATCTTTGCTTTGTCTATTTTTGAAATCTTGTTTTAATGTTTCAACCTCTTGTTTCTTCTCGTCAAGAATTTTAGCAGAATCGGTGGTGTTCATAGAAAGCCTCTGTTCAAGTTCATTAACTTTTGTTGTGGCAAGGTACGTTTTTTGACGTTCATCACTTAATAAAACATTAAATTGACGTTTTTCTTTAGTTAACAAAGCAAGAGCTTCATTGTATTTATTTTCAAAATAGTCCTTTTTAACGTTGATGACACGACTTTTGTACCCCTCAAGCTCGTTGGTCTTTTGAAGAAGCTCAGCCCTATAACTATCAATAGTCTCACTAGATTTTATAAGAGCGACTTTGCATTCTTCAAAGTTTTGAGTGAGCGCTGCGTTTGCCTTCTTTAATTGCTTTTGATTCTTTCTATTTTCATTGACATCTTTTTGTAAACTAGCAATTAAATTAGCAAGCGCGACACGCTCCTCGTCATCATACTCATTTGCATGTTGATCATCCTCAGACTCATTATTGCACATGTTTGATGAATCGGGTGTGGTATTGCTATCAACCGTTTCCATCATACACGTGTCAGTAATTGTTGTTGGTAGATCACTATGCTCATGTGTATCACCAAACACATTATATTCAGCATTATCTTGTACCTTATCAATTGGCTCGGTATCAAAGATAGGACCATTGTCATCTTCAGTGATGTTAAGGACCTCATGAATCTTTGCCATGTATGAATAATGTGCTTCGAGTTCTTGGTCGGAGACTTCATCATCTGTGTCGTCAAGCATTTCTCCTTCCTCAGCTGATAACTTGATTCCAGCTTCCATTTTCTTGCACAACAGCATCTTTTCCTTATGATAACCATAATCTTTAACCCTCTTTGGCTGCCTGCATTCCCTAGCCAAATGCCCAAAACCTCTGCAGTTATAACACTGAATCCCACTTTGTTGCACAACTTGAATACCAACAGTTTCCCTATTTCCAACAATAGTAGCCACCCTCTGATTATCATACTTAGGTTGTCGATCATACTTTGAAGGACTCTCAACACGTCTTCGTGTGTCATACCTTAGAGGACTCTGTGCATGGGTGTTCCTCGAGTTTGAAGATGTTAGAAGGTTGTTGTTAGTGGGTTTGTAGATTTTCTTATATTGCTTCATAACGAAAGCCATTTGTTGCTTGAATTCCCTATCCCTTTGAGCTACTTCTTCATCACTGTCTTCTTTGGATGATTGCTCAGGTATGGGTGATGGTGCTCTTGCAACTTCTTTGCCACGGGATCGTGTTGGAGCATGTGACTTAGAGACAGTGGATGATCGTCGTGATGATGATTGAGTAGAGTAGGTCTTTGAAGTATGAGAGTGATAATCTGGGTAATGTTGAGTGGTAGTCACCAAAGCAAGTGGATTGGAAATCTTTGCAACTCGTTCAGCTCGAAGTTCATTTGCCTCATTTTGAAATTGTTTCAAGATGTCAAAGAGCTTGTGATATGAAACTTCGTCTAACTTTTGTTGTTGTTTCACCAAGGTGACAAACCGTGTCCACTATGGTTGAAGTTGCTGTAGAAATTGGACATTGACTTGCATGGTGGAAACTTGCAAGTTGTTTCGGGTCATATCATTCATCATCTTGTAGAATCGTGAGTAATAAGAATCAATTGATTCCCCATCCTTTGATGTAAACTTGCCAAAGTTCCAAAACATCTTAGTTTTCACATCTTGTTTGTTAAGTGATTCACCTTGTTGCAATCTTTCAATGGCCGTCCACATTTCTTTTGCAGTAGGACATGCGTCAACCGTAGAGTAAATTTCATCTCCAATGCCACTGAGAATTAAGTAGATTGATTCCTTCTCTACATCAAACCACGCACGGTTCTCTGGGGTGAGGTCGGTCCTCTTTTCATCACGTTCATATGCGGGTTGTGCGTCACTTGTGTCTGTGGCTGGTACTACAGGAACTTGAATCCTTGAGAGTTTATAGGGTCCTTCCAAGATACATTGCCTTAAAGCATCACCGTTAGGTTTTGTGTCAAGGTAACGTATAAAACGGGATTGCCATTGATCATATCGACCCGACACAAGCATTGTTGGTCTTTCTTTGTTACCTGCCACCATTATGTTGTTGTTCGTCACACGATATTCAGCGGTAGAATCCATCTCAATAATCTCAATATTCTCTGAATGATGAATCGAATGTAGATCTTAAGTAGTTGTGTTGTGATTGATTGGTTGTTGAAATTCCGAAAATTGCGATTTTTTTTTGATCTTCGTGTAACCTACGTTCCGAGACTAGTCTAGATAGTGGCTAAATCTAAAAAATACTCGAACAAATTTTAGATGTCCATCGCAACGAGACCCATCGCACTCTGATCGCACTATGATCGTACTCCTTGATCGCAGTTGGATCGTACTCTGATCGTGGTTTGATCGTACTCCTCGATCGCAGTTGGATCGTACTCTGATCGTAGTTTGATCGTACTTACCTATCGTACTCCAGATCGCACTCTGATCGCAGTCTTGGATCGTACTCAAGTGATCGTACTCTTGGATCGTACTCACTTGATCGTACTCTTCGATCGTACTCACAGATCGTGGTGAGTGATCGTACTCACAGATCGTACTTAGTGATCGCAGTAAGATTGTAGAATTAGATCGTGACTATGGATCGTAAGTAGAAACCCCCAGGGTTTATGCAATCACAAAATCAGATCGTACTCCTAAAATTAAGCCGAGACTTAGAACAACAAGAAAGTATGGATTTTTACCTTGGATTTCGTGTTTCAATCCAAACCAAAGTAACCAAAATCTTACCACACGTATGAAAGATGTAGAGATTAAAGGAGGAAGATTTAGAGTACGAAAAACATAAGAAAACACTTGAATCCGAGTAGATTTTATGGTAAAATCACACGAATTAAGTAGTAAATCAACAACGAATCACAAAAACTACCCCATGGCGATTGATACCAATTATTGTCCCTAGTATGTGATGATTCTATATAATTAATGAAGAAAGAAAGGTAGAAATGAGATGAATTTAGAGAGAGAAACTAGAGAGAGAAAAGAGAGAAAAGTGTGTGAATTTGTGAACTATTAGATTAAGAGAAAAATGAATCACCAACCCTCCTAACATGCTAGGAGGGTAGTATTTATAGTCCACCCACATGCGGGCTTCTTTATGGACTATATGGTTTGGGTCGGGCTTTCCTTTTGGGCTTTAGTTACTTATTAATGAACTTTAGCCTAAAGTTAAGCCCGTATAACACGACTAATATACTACCTATTACAACGTTCTAAAAATACGATACATAATAAACATATGACCGAGCATTCTTGTTTGGCTCAATATTTTGAGGCTAACAACATCAAAATGCTCATGGATTAAAACATGTAAAATAGGATACAAAATCAAATAACAGAAATATAAACGAAACCCAATCTTTATTTCATCAATTCAATAATGTCTTACATCCTTTATCCAAATACTAATCAACAAATTTATTGCATGAATTCGCTAGCTAGTTGCAGCCCAATTGCCTTGGCATGCTTAACTACCTTTGGCCTAGATAAAGCCTTAGTAAAAGGATCAGCTACGTTATCATCTGTGTGAACTTTTATCAATTTTATTTCTCGAGCTTCCACTTGTTCTCGAACGTAGTGATATCTACGTTTAAAGTGTCTGGCGCCCTTCATGACTCCAGGGTCATTGGCGAATATTATTGCCGCAGAATTGTCGCAATATATATCAATAGGTTCTTTAATTGAAGGCATCACTCCAAGATCTCCAATAAACTTCCTAATCCAAACAGCTTCCATTGCGGCTTCTGAAGCGGCCATGTACTCAGATTGAGTCGCATGCATAGCAATGGTTTTCTGCTTACTGCTCTTCCAGTCTACTACTCCTCCATTGATATAAACACGTAACCCGTCTGAGACTTCGTATCGTCTTTATCACATTGCCAGGACGCATCACAGAATCTTGTTACATTCAGTTCTGTGTCTGGTTTACCCCCGAATACCAAAAACATATCTTTCGTACTCCTCAAATACTTTAGAATATGCTTAACAGCAGTCCAGTGGAACTTTCCTGGATTCTGTTGGTATCTACTGACCAAGTTCTGAGCAAACGCCACATCAGGCCTTGTGCATCTTACAACATACATAATAGATCCTACTGCCGAAGCATAAGGCACCTTCTTCATGTAAGCCACCTCTTCAGGTGATGATGCATCTTTCTCATGACTTAACTCATGCTTAACCTCCATCGGTAAGAAACCTTTCTTAGAGTTATGCATGTTGTATTTCTTCAATATATTATCAATATAAGCATCTTGACTAAGACCAATTAACCGTCTACTCCTATCTCGATAGATTTTAATTCCCAGAATATATGCAGCATCTCCCAAATCTTCCATAGAAAAACATTTACCAAGATAATCCTTAACTTCCTTAAGTCTTGGAATGTTACTTCCCATGATCAATATGTCATCGACATATAGAATTAGGAACACTACATTACTCCCACTAGCTTTGCGGTATACACATGGCTCATCACGATTTTGAATAAATCCGAACTTTTTGATTTCTTCATCAAATCGCTTATTCCATTGACGTGATGCTTGCTTCAAACCATAAATAGATCTTTGAAGTTTGCACACGCGCTTTGGATATTTAGGATCAACATACCCTTCCGGTTGTTGCATATAGATATCTTCATCTAAGCGACGGTTCAAGAAGGCAGTTTTAACATCCATTTGCCATATCTCATAGTCATAGTATGCTGCTATAGCTATGAGAATCCTAATAGCTCGCAAGTCTGCTACAGGAGAAAAGGTCTCCTCGTAGTCTACGCCAAAAGTTTGAGTAAAACCTTTAGCCACTAAACGTGCTTTATAGGATTGTACATCACCATCCATGTCAGTTTTCTTCTTATAGATCCACCTATTTTTCACTACTTCAGCATTTTTTAGGTGCGTCTACAAGAATCCAAACATCATTGATTTTCATGGATTTCATTTCCTCATTCATCGCAACTATCCATTTTGACTTTTCTGGATCAGACATTGCGGATCGATAGTTAGCAGGTTCACCAAGATCCCCTACTTCCTCCTCATCATCCTCTATGTAAAGACATAGTTTGTCCGGCGCACGTATAGTCCTTTGAGACCTACGTGGAGGAATTAATTCCGGCGAAACACTCAGACTTTCTGGTTCTACAGGAATTTCATCGCTAGTATTTTCAGAAGGCAATGTATCTTCTTGAATTTCTTCAAGATCATAATTTCTCCCACTGAATTCTTGATTTACAAGATCATTTTCAAGGAAGTCTCCATACCGAGCCACAACTATTTTGTTCTCAGCCGGATAATAAAAGTAGTAACCCATAGTTTCCTTAGGGTAACCTACAAAGATACATTTTACTGAGCGTTGTTGGAGTTTATCTCCAGAGTCACGTTTTACATACGCCTCACAACCCCAGACTTTTAAATAAGACAAATATGGCTTCTTGCCATGCCATAGTTCATATGGTGTCTTATCTACCTTCTTAGTGGGAACCATATTTAGAATACGAACAGCAGATTCAAGAGCATAATCCCAAAACGATAATGGTAAAGTTGTAAGATTAAACATAGATCGTACCATATCCAATAACGTACGATTTCTCCTTTCAGATACACCATTTTGTTGTGGAGTATACGGAGAAGTAAGTTTCTGAACAATTCCATTCTTACTTAAATAATCTTTAAACTCTTGACTTAAATATTCACCACCACGGTCAGAACGGAGAGCTTTAATCTTCTTTCCCAGTTGTAACTCTACTTCTGCTTTAAACGTTTTGAATGTTTCAAATACCTCATGTTTATGCTTAAGTAAATAAACATAACCATAACGGCTATAATCATCCGTAAACGTCAAGAAGTAGCTAGCACCTTTCTTTGACACATGTCTAAGTGGTCCACACACATCAATATGTATCAAACCAAGTAGTTCAGTAGCCCTTTCAGTATTGCTATTAAAAGGTTTCTTGGTCATCTTTCCAGAGATACAAGATTCACATTTATCAAATGATTCATCATTGATACTTTCCAAAAGCCCATCACGTTGTAGCTTTTGTATGCGAGTCTTCCCAATATGAGCAAGCCTACAATGCCAAAGATAAGAAGAGTTCTTGTCTAACTTACTCTTCTTATTCATGCTAAAAACAGAATTATTTTTCCTCTTGGAACTTTTATCATGCATGTTTATTTCAAAAACACCATTCACAGAAATTGCATCAAAATAGAATAAACCATCTTTGAAAACAGAAATTCTATTATTATCAATCGTGTGAATAAATCCAAGATCCAACATACAAGAAAAGGAAATGACACCCCTAACAATTGTAGGTGCATAGTGACAATTATATAAAAACAGTACTAAACCCGAAGGTAAAACTAATTTAAATATTCCTATAGCTTCAACCGCTGCTTGTGCGTCATTGCCCACTTGCAGAAATTGTTCCCCATAGGTAAGCCTCCTTTTCAACTCAAATCCCTGCAGGATATTACAAATGTTAATACCACATCCCGTATCATATACCCAGGAGTTTAATTTGTATGAAAGATTAAATAACTCTATCATAAATAAGTTACCAGAAGATGGTGCTGCAGCAGCTTGCTCAGCCTTCTTCTTATGTTCTGCCATTTCATGGAGATAGAGAGAGCAATTCCTCTTCCAGTGTCCAGTCATCTTGCAGTGGTGACAAGTCTCATCTTTCAGAGATTTCTTAGCAAAGTTATGCTTCGGTTTTGATGTAGTCGCAACTTGCTTGCTCTTATCAACCTTGCCTTTGCCTTTATACTTCTTATTCCCTTGCGGTTTTGGTTTTGACACTCTACCCTTTTGTACAAGAAGTACTTGAGGTGTAGCAGTGGATGCCTTATCTTTCAAACCCTTTTCAAAGTCAATGAGCATTGCATGCAAATCATTAACTGTCTTCCACGTGCAATGCATATTATAGTTACGAACGAAATCATTGAAGTCCTTATTAAGGGACCTATTGATCAAGTTAATAGCCATATTATGATCAAAGGGTTGTCCTAGTGCGATGAGTTGTTCCATATAACCCCTCATCTCCATATAATGAGCACTTACGGAATTTCCAGGAGCTTGCTTGCAACTATGTAGAGCATCAACTAGATCATAGATCTCTACAGCTTGCGGCGTTTCATACACAGCCTTGAGTTCATCAAGCATTTGCTGAGGTGAAGCTAGCTCATACTTCCTTTGAAGTGATGGAGCCATTCTTCCTAACATTACAACAGCCACCTCATGGTGCTTCTTAACGTTAGCAGCGTGTTAAAGCCTTTCCGCATCAGTTGCTCCTTCAGCAAGATCCTCCGGAAAAGGAGTTTCCAAGATATTGATAGTACCCGCTGCTCTCAGAACAATTCTTAGTGAGCGGTACCAATCATTGAAATTAGGGCCAGTAAGTTCAGGCCGTTCAAAGAAAGCTTTGAACGCCGAGCTTATTGTCAGATTGTTTTCGGGTTGAGCCATTTCTACAGAAATAAGTTCAAACATTAGTATTTTCGATAATACAATTCAAGAAAATAAAATTACCCCGGTAATAAAACCATAGTATTTTCCTTGAAAAACTAGAATCTATATTGACATAGATTTATCACATCAGTTGATCTGCTAGTGACAAATGTATTCAACACAGTAACTTGTCGAACAATAATTGCCAAATCAAATTGCAATTTCTAGATATGTCAGGGATTTACATTGCCAAAAACATTTGCATTGTAAACATGTTTTATCCCTTCTTCATGCCTTAAGTTTCCAGTTCTCACTGAGTAACTCAATTAAGTCAACTAATCTAAAGAACGTAAAACCTTCATGTGCAATCTTATTCAGTCATGAAGTTTTCTCTCCATTACAACATCGTCCGATATCTTATATGACGACAATTGTAACTTCAAGTGTTCGTCAATTAGAGGGCATATGACTTAAATTTTAGGGTATAGATTTTGGTGTCAAAATCATGCATGGAGAAGCATGGATTCATCTCCATAACATAAGTTTAATAAAATATTTAGTAAACTTTTCGGTGAGACTAAAAGTTCATCATATACTTGCAAGTTGAGGTATTGGTTAAACCAATTGAAGATTTTACACACAACTAAATTCACACCGTACTTTTTCTAGAACGTTAGTTATAGCACAAAGCAATAACCTTATTCATTGTGTTTCAGATGTGAATTAATGTAGTTAAATCAACCTTAAAGAATTGTACCAATAACAACCGTAGGCAATACCAATTTGACGCACAGGCGAGCCGGGAATTTGGTCAGCGCTGAAGCATAACACCTCATTCCTTAACCGGGTACATGACCAGCGGTGCGTTATACCCACTTTATAGTTTGCCAAAATTGAGTAGCCGTTAAGTTGCAATTGCAATTCTAATCAACGCAAATCATATGTATTTTACATCTCAAAACAATTCATTAATTTTGATAAGATTTAGTCCATATTATTTTCTTGGAAAAAAAATACCCTTGTTTATAACATACAATATAAAAAACGTATGAAAACAAGTAGTACAAAAAAATAGCCACATGCATAACAATTTATTCAAAGAACATCAAATCTAGGGTTTTTATAAACATAAAAAGTCTTCCCTAATTTTAAAACTTTGAATCAAATAAAGCAAATAGCAATCAAAATTATATGATCCGTAAGAAACATGCATGTTTATTACGGATCTCCCACATTCTCTTAACAATTAAAAACTACGGATCGTAACCACGCATGGCATAACAATTAATTCATGCAAAAACATCTAAAGTTAATTACCATGCAATTTTAGGGTTTACAAAAAAATTTTTTTATAAAAAATTCGACTATAGTCGATTTTAATAACAATAAAAAACAAAACCCTAATTTTTTATAAAACCTAAAAAACAACATGTAATTTTTAACACAAATCAATATTAGTTAAAAAAAACTTTAGATCTTGATAATTATAATCATGTTAAAACGGCTCTCGATGCCACTGATGGTTTATAGAGTTCATAACAATTATTTAAAACCCTAATATGGATCAAAGAGCGCATAGCGGAAGCGATTAACAAGATCATCAATTTAACACAATTATATTAATCAAGATTAGGGTTACATACCTTTATCCTAGATAGATCCACAAGACGACGGAACGAACGGCAACTAGGGTTTACCACGAACACCACCAAGAATATAATCTAAAGGAAGATTATATCACGCTCTTGTACACACGTAATACGACGAGTTAACCGTGAGTCTAGCACGAACAAACCGAGCTTCAACGCTTATGGATTATCTACCCAATAACCCTAGAGAGGGATTAGGACTAGACAAAATAGAAGAACGAAAGTCAACGAATAACCCTTGTGGGTTATGTGTTGCGATCGCAGGAAGAGAGCAAGAAGGGAGAGACCAAAATTATGAAGGCCTTGGGGTTGTTTATATAGGCTTGGCAATCCTTGGGCTCCAAGTAATTAAACAAGAATTAGGAAACAAAAGTTTCCCTTTCCCCCCTCCTTGTTTGGACGACGGTTACACCACCCCCAAGGGGTGTTTGTGTAATTTTTCCTTCTTCTTCTTTTAGCTTCTATTTAGTTTCCATAACGGTCGTTATAACTTAACTCTTATTTACCAACGATCGTTAGTTAAGCTTTGGTTTGATTTAATAAATATATATAAAATATATTTAATAAATAAATCAACTCTTTACGTTATGTGTGCAATCCCGTGATCCCGAGTTCGATCCTATCTCACGACTATTAATTTTAAGTCCATAAACTTTCACGACATGTTGCTTGTCACATGCAAATATAGTAAATTGACTATATTTTCACCATATCTGCAAGTATGGGAATATGTATATGACTATATGAGTAGAGTAACTTCTATGTAAAGTGGAGAAAATATTGTTATATCCATCTCCAATTCTTATATCTAATAGGCTTGATCTTGTGGAACTCGGCTAAAGGCGACAGCAGCTTTTGATCCTGATGGACGCCCTAAATGCTTACAAATGAACTCACCTGCTTCTATGAGCTTTTCAAGATGGACATTGGTTTTGATACCAAGTCCTTTTAGCATGTAAACTGTAAGAGTGGAAAGTGTCTGTCTCATTCCTCAAAGATACAGTACAATATATCAGTACATAAAGAGTGTTATAGAATCGGGCTTGAGCCCAAATACAAATGCATACTAATAATACGGGCTAACAGATATATCTATCCATATTGAAATGAATGATTGAAATTGCATCACATTTTATTTTCAGAAACATTCCAAATGGGCCGATTAGTGCCAGCAGAAAACTAGGTGATGATCAGTGTTTAGTCTTCTTTATATTACCATGTGGTGATTAACTTAGTGTGAAAATTATATGGAGAAAGTTGTTTACTTGGAGGGAGACTAAGATGTTAGAAAGAGATTGCCCATATGTGTCATGAAAGTGAACTGCAAGCTTTTTGACAGGAACAGATGACATGACAGCAACAAGCATTGGAATAACAGTGCCTACACAAAAAAAATTACACGAGTTAAAACCAACAATAATAATGACACAATTTTTCTGATCAAAGAACCTACATACAGGTGCTAATTAGGGTGATTGGGTAACAGGTCAAAACGGGTATTTTTAGTCACATTGGAGTGACTTATTACATATATCCAAATAAGTTTAAAAATATTCAATATTCCAATGTTAAATGTGAGCACAAAGTTCTTTTCCAGTAAGAATCTGATTACTTGACTATAACGACCTAGGTGGTTCTATACATCAAGATTACAGTTCATTTTTTTCAACTTTTTGGGCAAATTCTTTATTTAATGTACCTATCTGTCCCTTAATAAAATATAACCTGAATTGACCCATTTATAAATAAGGTGTTCAAATTGACACCACTATCAGAATTTTATAAATACCTGGTGTGCCAATCCATATAGTATCACCGAGTGATATTTCACAGCAACCCATATCATGAAGTTCTTTTGCAACATTTGCAACTTTGGATTGAGGAATTATTCCTTCAACTGGGCATCCAATCACACATGATACGTACCTATATTACATCAAGTGATGTTAAATAGTGAGCTGGATGGTTTAAGAATACGAAAGAAACTTTGGTTCAATTCGAAAATGTAGAAGCAGGTGCATAACTATTAGTGGTTTATCTAAGAAACCGAGCATACCCACGAATAGGAATGTCGAGCTTTGCAGCTGCATGCGTAACATCACGATAACGAGCCAGGCTTTCTTTAATAGTACAATTGATGTTTGACTTTGAGAAAGCTTCGGATGCTGATGCAAAAATAGCTATTTCCTTTGTTCCAGCTGCAACAGCAGCTGCAAAACCCTGAGTTGAAACAAAAGCGAAAATTATTTTCTTCATATATGTTTAAATAATTAACTATGTTCTTATTTTTTTTAAGTAAGATGACACACCTTCAAATTAGGTACCAACACAGGCAATCTTGCAGTATCCAAGTTTTTAACTGATCCTATAACATCTCTTGCATCTGCCAGCTTTATCAAAAATACTAATCAGAAATACACGGAAACAAAACGTAAGAATATATACGTTCATAAATTTTACTCCAGATACCTGAGGTACCCATTTCGGTGAAACAAAACTTGTGGCTTCAACAACCGACAAACCAGCTGAAACAAGCCTATGAATTAGTTCTATCTTCACAGATGTCGGTACCATATTCTTTTCATTCTGTAACTTGCACCAACTTCTACCATTTTCACATACTTTGGTATGCCTTTGAATATCTGAAGTAGTGTATCATAAGGCAAAAAGAAAATCATCAATATTACATAAGTTATTACTTTTTATTGAATAAATTTCAAATTATTTTCTTCTTTTTGGCTTGAAGTACTCTAACAAATTTCATTTAGCCACAGAGAATAATTTAGCTATCCAACTTTCTTGGAGTTCCGAGATGATTAACCACCTCTGACATTAAAAGTTTAAGATGTTACTTGTTTTTGTTTGTACTAAAATCTTGAAGACTAGGAAACTGTTTTTAACATTAAGAGGTAGCTTGTTACGTTTGGATGCAAAAACTGATTAAAAAGCAAACTAAATCTATTTTAGTTGTCCAATTTATCCATCAATGGTGGCCATTTGCCACAATAATTGATGTATTAAAGTAAATTATTCGACCCTAATTCCTGGGTATCACGAATACCTACTTGGGATAAAACCAAATATAGTTAGTGATTTAGGCACAAATCTCTAACCCTTTTGTTGCTATGTGTTTCTTGTTTTCTATCATCTCATGCAACTATGATCCCCTTTATATAGGTATAGTACTCAAACCCTAGTCAATGGTATTAAGAGAAATTAACGGCCTATTAACTCCTCTTAATATGCTCCATAATACCAGGACATAGTGGTTACAAGACCAATTAAACGTGGTCTTTATAACACTTGAATTGGTCAAAGACCGTTATAAGTATTCATGTTCAGCTCCAGCATCAGTCTATCCTTCAGTCTCACTGAAGCATCAACGACCCCTGAAGGGCGTTTCCGCTGAAGTCTTCAGTACTGAAGAAGACATGCTGATGAGTAAACACTGAAGACAATTCTTCAGTGGAGTTACTCCCTGATGAATACCTTCAGTCCAGAGTTCAACTCACTGAAGAGTTAACTCACTGAAGATGATCAGAAATGCTGAACAACATGTTACCCACTATAAGAGTCTGGGTGTTCAGGGACTTATGGGTGTACACTCTGTACCTCCTTACCCATTAACCAGTATGAACTGAACCCACAATGAACTATATTTCTAACAGTCCTCCCCTATATAGTACAATTCTTTATGCATGAAAATTAACATTAACAAACCAGTGCATAAATGAAAATATCCTAAGGATTGAATTTCCATCTTAGTACAATACTTCAAACATTCGAGAATCAGGGTGTTCTAAGAATTGAACCCTTCAACTACTTTGAATACCTGAAGATAGAATACACACAAGTTTTCAAATACATAACAACTCCTGACACTACTAGCCATGTGTCCATATCCAAATTCATAAATGGTGTAAGAGCCAGGTCCATGCTCCCTAAGGCGGCGAAACCTCAACATTTACATAGGTGGTTCATCTTTAGTTCATGCTCCTGCTGCAGCACTTTTTCAAAGACTTTAACCATTGAGAAGTTTATAACTTCATCCTCCTTCAGCAGGTACAAGCACATCCTTGGGATGATATACATGTGCTTCAGTCCCCTGAATGTTCAGCTTTCCACATTGAACTCAGCTCCCAAGTTTCCTCAGGAGGGAGTTAGGTGTCCTAGCATTCAGTAACTAGAGTGGACTTTTAAACCCATCCCTTCAGCAGACTTTATAACCAAGTCTCTAGCCAATCCCTTTGTCAAGTGATCAGCTAAATTTTGTTGAGACCTCAAAAACTCTATTGAAATCACCCCATTCGTGATCAACTCACGAATCATGCTATGTCTAACACCTAAGTGTCTAGACTTACCATTGTACATCTGACTATATGCCTTAGCCAATGTAATTGCACTATCACAATGGGTAGAAATGGGTGCCATAGATTTGACCCACAATGGAATCTCAAGAAGCAAGTTTCTCAACCATTCAGCTTCTTTGCCAGCAGCTGCTAGAGCCACAAATTCAGATTCCATGGTAGAACTAGTAATGCAAGTTTGTTTCTTGGATGCCCAAGAAATTGCACCACCACCAAGTAGGAATACCCAGCCACTGGTGGATGAATTATCCTCAGTATTGCTGATCCAACTTGCATCAGTGTAACCTTCCAACACTGATGGATATCTAGTATATGACAAACAATAATCCATTGTTCCTTTCAAATACTTCAGTACCCTCTGAATTGCTTGCCAATGCTGAGTACTAGGATTACTAGTGTACCTACTCAGTTTACCCATAGCAAATGCAATGTCAGGCCTGGTACTAGTCATGGCATACATCAAGCAACCAATCACCCTAGAATACTCAAGCTGGGAGACAGCCTGACCATTGTTAGGCATCAGTTTCTCACTTGTATCCATTGGTGTACTCACTAGAGTACAATCAAAGTGATTGAATTTCTTCAGTACCTTCTCAATATAATGAGACTGAGAAATTAATACCATCACTTTCATGTTTAATCCTTATGCCAAGGATAACATCAGCCTCCCCCATGTCTTTCAATGAGAACTTTGATGACAAAAATTCCTTTGTCTGATCAACCTTAGCTTGGTCAGTACCAAATATTAACATGTCATCAACATATAGGCAAATGATTACTCCTTTACCAGATTCATCAAATTTGCTATAAACACATTTGTCAGCTTGGTTAAGTGAATAACCATTAGACAAAACTACTTCATCAAATTTCTGGTGCCAGTGCTTAGGTGCCTTCATGACCAGGCATGATGAAACCAAGAGGTTGGTTTATATAAACCTCCTCATCCAAATCACCATTCAAGAATGCTGTCTTCACATCCATCTGATGAATAATCAGATTGTGAATACTAGCTAAAGCAATTTGCATTCTTATGATACTGATACGTGCTACTAGAGCATAAGTATCAAAATAGTCTATCCCTGAATTTTGTTTAAAGCTCTGAATGACTAACCTTGCCTTGAACTTTTCATCAGTTCCATCTACCTTCATTTTACTTTTGAAAATCCATTTGTTACCAAGTGGATTGCAACCTGGAGGTAGATCAACCAACACCCAAGTGTTGTTGCCCGTGATGGAATCCATCTCATCATTTATTGCTTCTTTCTAGAATGCAACATCTTGAGACTTCATTGCTCCATCAAATGTTTTGGGATCATCCTCAACATTAAAGCAATAGGAGTATTGATCAGAGACCTCATCCCTCGTTCCTTCAACCAAGTATAGTTGAAACTCAGGCCTAAAATTCCTTGGAGTCCTATGCCTTGTGCTTCTTACGAACCTCATCAGTGACCCTTTCAGGTTCCACTGAAGCACCAATGTCCTCAGCTCCAGCAGGAGTCCTGAGGCTTGGTCTAGGGACTGAAGAGAACCTAGTCTCATCAAAGTTAGCATCCCTTGATTCAATGATGGAGTTTATAGAAACTAAATCATTAGGTTCAATAACATAGAACCTATAAGCCTTGGAATGCTCAGCATATCCAACAAAGATGCATGCAATGCCTCTTTCACCCAAGGTTTTCACCTTTGGATCAGGGAGTCTTACAACAGTCCTACAACCCCAAACCTTGAGGTAGTTCAAGTTTGGTTTCCTTTTAGTCCAGAGTTCATAAGCGGTAATATTGTTCCTTTTGTTGGGAACCCTATTTAATAAATAGCAAGTTGTTAACATAGCTTCACCCCAAAACCCTTGACTCAGTCCAGAGTAGGACAACATGGAATTAACCATTTCCTTTAGTATTCTATTTTTCCTTTCAGATATACCATTTTGCTGAGGGGTATAAGGAGCAGTCGTTTCATGGATAATACCAACATACTGAAAATACTAAGCATCCATGTACTCACCTCCCCCATCAGTCCTAAACCTTTTGATTTAGACTCCTTGTTGTAATTCAACTTCAGTTTTAAATACTTTAAACTTATCTAATGCTTCATCCTTAGTATGTAGCAATTAAACATAACAAAACCTAGAAGCATCATCAATAAATGTTACCAAGTATTTCTTATTCCCTAATGAGGGAGTAGCATGCAAATCACAAGATCACTATATATTAGCTCCAAAACTGTAGTTACACGTTTTACATCTTGAAATGGTTTCTTAGTTATTTTGTTCAGCATGCAAGTCTGACACTTTTCAGTGTCCATGTCAAATATTGGGATTAACCCATCCTTAGACATATTTTGCATCCTCTTAAAGTGGACATGGCCCAGTCTAGCATGCCATAGTGAAGAATCCTTCAGTTTACTGGTGGACACTGAGGCTGAACAAGTATTTGCACAACAAGCACTAACTGAATTAATACTGGTGGTTGTTTCAATATTAAGCCTGAACATTTGATTACTCAAATAACCAAAACCAATAAACACACCATGTTTAGATAAAACAAATTTATTAGATTCAGTCACTTGTTTATAACCATAGTTATTCAAAACACTACTAGAAACCAAATTCTTCCTAATATTAGGAACATGCAAAACATTAAACAAGCTAACAATCTTTCTAGAACTAAACTTAAGATCTACACAACCACGTCCATGCACTAGGGCTGTTGACTCATTTCCCATGTGAAGAATAGATCCATCATTCAGTGACTCATAAGTCTTGAACCAGCATCTATCTTTACACACATGAACAGTTGCTCCAGAATCAATCCACCACGCAACATCATCATCCTGCACAAAATAAGCTTCAGATACATATGTAACATAATAAATCTGGAGAGATTCATTAAACATATTATGACCTTTCAGTGTTGTGTTGTTAGACCCAATCACTGAACCATTTGTGCCTAATCCACTAGATTTGTTGCCAGTACCAACACCTTTACAATCCATTTTGAAGTGTCCAGGTTTCCCACACTTCCAACAAGCCACTGATGACTTCTTGTTAGGATTCGTTTTGGTGTTATCCTGATGCTTACATTTGCCCTTGTTGTCATTGTACCCGATGGAGTTGTTATGCTCCATCATATTGACAACTGATGAACCAACAACATTGTTGCTTTTTGGCTTGTCACTTTCATGCACCTTGAGGGATTCCTAAATGCGTAAATGACTGCCCAACTCAACTAGAGTTAGCTCCTCCTTCTTCTGTTTCAAGGTGTGCTTGAAATCTTTCCAAGAAGGAGGCAGTTTATCAATGACACACGAGACCTGAATAGTCTCATCCATGTTCATTTTGTGTTGTGTAAATCTACCAAGCATTCCAAGAAGTTCATTGTATTGTTCCATAACTGGTCTTGAATCAGTCATTTTGTAATTTGTGAAATCACTCACAAGGAACTTCTTACTTGATGCATCCTCAACCATATATTTGGCTTCCAAGGAATCCCATAGTTCTTTACCAGATTCAGAATTTTGGTAAATATCAAATAAGGAATCAGACATACTATTGAGAATAATACCACGACACACATAGTCGTCATTCTCCCATTTGCTCCTTTTCCTCGGTTCCTCCAAAGTAACATCATCACCACCATCAGGAATGGGAGTAGTCAACACATACACCACGCTCATGGTAGAAAGAATAAAGTGCATCTTCTTTTGCCATCTTCTGAAATCCACCCCTTCAAACTTATCCAGTTTGGAGAAATTAGCCACCATATGCTTCATAGCAGCCGCCATTGATTATCACAAAATAATTTATTTTGATTGTTGGTGTTTACTTCGTCCCAACCAGGGTATAGATAATCAAAACCTAGCTACGTACCAAAACAATGGTTACCGGATATCACTTGGAATCGTGTAATCACTTTCCAAAGTAAATTATTCGACCCTAATGCCTGGGTATCACGAATACCTACTTGGGATAAGACCAAATGTAGTTAGTGATTTAGGCACAAATCTCTAACCCTTTTGTTGCTATGTGTTTCTTGTTTTCTGTATCATCTCATGCAACTATGATCCCCTTTATATAGTTATAGTACTCAAACCCTAATCAATGGTATTAAGAGAAATTAACGGCCCATTAACTCCTCTTAATATGCTCCATAATAGCAGAACATAGTGGTTACAAGACCAATTAAACGTGGTCTTTAAAACACTTGAATTGGTCAAAGACCGTTACAAGTATTCATGCTCAGCTCCAACATCAGTCTATCCTTCAGTCTCACTGAAGCATCAACGACCCCTGAAGGGTGTTTCCGCTGAAGTCTTCAGTACTGAAGAAGACATGCTGATGTGTAAACACTGAAGACAATTTTTCAGTGGAGTTACTCCCTGATGAATACCTTTAGTTCAGAGTTCAACTCACTGAAGCTAGAGTTAACTCGCTGAAGATCATCAGAAATGCTGAACAACATGTTACCCACTATAAGAGTCTGGGTGATCAGGGACTTATGAGTATACACTCCGTACCCCCTTACCCATTTACCAGTATAAACTGAACACACAATTGAACTATATTTCCAACATAGATCATAAGTGATAAACCAAGTGTATTTTCATACGTGCAAAATACGAGAATTACCTCTGAAAACAAAAACCAAGAGGTAATTATTATTTATCTAAATGAATAATAATTAAGACCAAATTAACAAAAACAGAGAATGAACAACTCACTATATTTGTTATGTCATGCAGACCTCCTCCATTACTACGGTATGACTTATACCGAAACTTTGCTAAATGGCGTGAATCACACTGATTTCCATAAGCTGCAAGGTTTCCGTTTTGAGGCATATGACGTGAATGGTGTCTCCATGTGAACGCTTCTTGCTCGTACTCCAATTCTTCCCTGAACATATGCAGGTTGCCAAGTATTTACTATAAACCAATGCTTTTTGTAATCAGAAATGATCCGACACCAAAATCCCCATGCTTACTTTATACAAACTAACTAAAATGCAATGGTTAAGACACATACTCATCGTTGTTCGACAAGGTAGAAGTACATCCCTCAATCCAGCGATGTCCCATCCCAGAGCCGTCTCCACTTGTACTGCATCCATCTGACGACAATCGATGGGAAAGATCAATGTTACTAAGGCTCGGCAACTTGTCCATTCTGAGAGGCTCTTCCAAACTTGAAATTGCAGAAGATACAACACTTCACTATCTAGTACAAGCATGATAAAATAAGCACTTTGAGTGAGCCTCCTAGAGTATATACATATTAAAGTAAATCTAAACGTGAAACCAAATTAACATGTAATTGATGAGTCACGCTATCCATAAACCTTTAGAAAAGTTTATTAATTTAGTATGATACTTCGACTTAAGCCTTTAAAGGTTCATCACCGAAGATGCTGCTCATAGATAGCTTTTTCATTTTCATCTTTTTTTAATGGCAATTTCAACTCTCTCACGATATTAATGTTGGAAAATGTTTTGCAAAATATGGTTTTTGCAATACTTTAGACATAATTTTATATATGTATATGTTATATATATTTGTAGTACTTAGTAGCTTTGCGTTCTCCTCAAAAAGAGCTTCACAACGAGCTAAAGTATGTCCAGTATGGAGTTAATATGAATGAAAGTGTACACCGTTTCCTACAATTAATACCACAAATTATCCCACCTGTTCTAAAGCTGGACTAGAACCCACAATCATTTGACAACATGTCACTACAAAACTCCAGTCCTTCCCTGGCAAAATTTCGAGAGTTTCCCTGGCGACATGTCGCCAGGGAAAAATTGCCAAAGAAAGCTGGTGCGGGAAATTATCCCTGGCGACATTTTTGGATTTCCCTGGCGACTAAGTGGGCCCCGCAGCTCTTGGGTTCAAAAATTAGTGCCACGCTGGATTTGGTGCGGGAAAGTTTCCCTGGTGACATATGTCGCCAGGGAAACTTTGGGTGATTAACAAACTTAAGTAAACATGCTACATAATCCTCACTTTTCCCTGGCGACATGTCGCCAGGGAAACTATTCGTTACGTTGACAAGTCAACGTTGTGCCAGAGTTTCCCTGGCGACATGTCGCCAGGGAAACTATTCGTTACGTTGACAAGTCAATGCCTATCGTTGACAAGTCAACGTTGTGCCAGAGTTTCCCTGGCGACATGTCGCCAGGGAAACTTTGCTGACTTTTCAGAAAGTCAAGCGAGCCCCAGGTTTCCCTGGCGACATGTCGCCGGGGAAACTTTGACATTTTTTTTTAGCCTGCACAGCAGGCTATTTCCAGATTTTTTCCGAATTTTTCCGGAAAAAATCTACCAAAACCTGGGAATACAAATACAAAACCTGGGGATACAAATACTAAAAATCTACCACGAATCTAGTACCAAAACACAATAACATGTAACCTCTCGATCGATTAACTCGATCAATACAAATACATATATGTCACAACTTGAGTACAAAGTTCCTAGTTACACTTATTAAACTTTCAATTCGGGGTTTACAATTATTAAACTTGCATGCTAAGGTAGGAAAAACAAGACATACTAACCATTATTGCCACTACCGCCACTCCCACCGGCGCCACTACCGCTGCCTTCCATGCCACTCCCACTGGCGCCACTACCGCTGCCTCCCGTGCCACTCCCGCTAGCACCACCCGATAGGAATGCTGAGAACGCATCGGCAAACCTAAAGTCACTTCTTAGAAAGTCAAACACTTGAGACGCTTGTTCCAATCGTGGGTCGACGACAGGGGGAGGAATATATCGAGCAGTCCTTCTCGGCACTATCTGACCGACACCGGGCATGTGGCCTCGCTGCTTTCCGCCTCGGACGATACGGTTGATCTCGTCGTCCGTATGTTTGCCTTCATCCTTCATCTCAAGCATCTCTTTCTAATGAAGTAACAAAAACAAACGACAGTTAGTATATTATTTATTAGTCGGGTTGGTACATTATTTATCGGCAGGGAATAGTAAAAAACCAAGGTATATAAAAAAATAATAATTAATTTATTACTTTAAAAAATAAAAAAATACTTACATACATAACGCGGTCCGCATCGCAAGGAAAATTCTCATGCTCGTCGGTGTGCGTAATGAAGAATTGGTCAATGACAGTCGGGGGTGGCACATCAGCTTGAATTGCAGCTTGGGTCTGTACATACATAGACACACATATATAGAATGAAGCAAATTCAAAACAAAAAATCACAACACCAAAACATATAATCAAAGACATATATGTATGTAAATTAATTATAGAATTTTTCACCACTTTGTCTCTAAGGAGTGCTAACGATCGAGATCCCTGCCGACTCGGTGTCTTTTGCTTAGACCGATTTTAGGAGTTCGTCAGGCATCTTTTCTCGTAATCCGGATTACTCCAAAGTGCGATATGTTTTTCCCAGTCCTCGGAAGTAATTTTCTGAGGACGCTCGCTGCAGACTCTGCCGATGTCTACCGTGCCGGTATCGATGTCTCTGCGCCAATGCTTCGTCTTCAACGTATTTTTTCGAGAATTGTAACTCTTTTGAAGCATGTGATTGATGCCCTCACGTATACCCCTCCATTTCTCAGGATCACTCTTGTGTGGCGTCAAATTAAACTTAGACTGCATTCATATACAACAAATAAAACAAACACAGAGTTAGAGTTAGAGATATAATTTATACATTATTTTGTTTATTTATTTAATGGCTTATATATTTATTAAATTTTTATAATAAAAACAACTTATCCTGATAAGCATAAGCTTTTTGAAAACAGCTTGTTCTGATAAGCTTATCAGGACAAGCTGTTTGAAAACAGCTTATCCTGATAAGCTTATCAGAACAAGCTGTTTGAAAACATCTTATCCTGATAAGCATATCAGAACAAGTTGTTTTTACACAGCTTGTTTTGATAAGCTTATCAGGATAAGCTGTTTTCAAACAGCTTGTTCTGATAAGCTTATCAGAACAAGCTGTTAGAAAACAGCTTATCCGAAAAAGCTTATTACCTTATTCTCATCAAATATATATTTATTTAAAAAAAATATTTATTTAATTTTTTTATATATATTTAAATTTTTTTATATTTATTTAAAAAAATTTATATGATATAAATAAATAAGATACAATTCTTATATTTATTTAAATTCGTTATTTATTTATATGATATAAATAAATAAACAAATTTATTTAAATATATACACCATTAAATAAATAAACACAATAATGTTATGAACATAAAAATGATAACTGACCTCTAGGTTCGCCCAAACCATCGCCGTGATCTCATCAGGGATATCATTCCAACTTGGGTAGTAAAGTGGCATGAGCCTCCTGATACAATCCCCGACGTAATTAGCTAAATGCTGAGCATGCGTGCCGCGAGGCCGGGAATAGACTTCTTCAAAATCTATCGGGACAGCGCCATGCGCTTCAACTTCGTCCAACAAATTGAGACATCGGGTAGTGCCCCGAGTCTTTCTACCGGCCTCTCTGCCGCCCAAATTTTCTTTTCTTTTGCCTTTGCCTGCAAAAATCAAGTGAGTGACAAAGTAATAAAATATACACATTTAAACATATATATGCACCAAATTTATGATTGTGTTACAATAATCCAAATATTCTTACCTTTATTTCTAAATACGGCGAAACAACCGTTGCGGATGTTTGGCGTAGGAGGTTCATCCTCACCACCACCGTCACCACCGTGTGACCGTGCAACATCTACTGACATCTGTACAAGTACAATTAGCATAACATAGACAAATTCATGAACAAAATAATATAAGCATGCACAAATCCAAATACAACACATCCAAATAAATATACACATTTAAACAATCCACAACAATTAGATTCATTCATTCAAACAAATAAGTGTCTTTTGCAAGTTACAACTAAAAGTCAATCTTCTTCTTCACTTGAATAAACTCTGTCTTCACCATCATCATCATTCACACGTTCTTCGTCACTTAAATCACGAGGGGCGTCTTCATCATCAGTAATACCATCGTCTTCGTAATCAACATCAATGATATTTGGCGGTGCATCAACCTCCGTTTCTTGGCCATCTATATGCAAGGTCACATCACCCAAGTCATTCAAATCAGTGGAAAGTGGTAGATCAGATGAGTTGTCGAAATGTATAATATCAGGAACGGCATCTGACACTATGACACCCCCGTTGGAAAACTTTTTATGATTAACATGTTCAACGACCTTCCAGTTGGGTTTGTTCTTATCTTCAATGTAGAAGACTTGTTTGACTTGTGTTGCGAGAATGTATTGATCATCTTTCCACCACTCAGCTCTTGTGTCGGTGAGTTGAGTCATGTTGTTTCTATAGATAAGACGTTGTTTACGTAATGTGGGGCGAGTGTCGAACCACTTAACTTTAAACAACACAACACTGAACGACAAATAATGAAACACGAGGATCTGTTGAAGCTGACCATAAGCCATTGTGTTCTCAGGGCCAGGCGCACAAATGCCGCTGTTTTGAGTTGTACGACGTTCATCGCGACTGTGCACGACATACCTCACACCGTCGACTATGCAAGAGTTTAGTGAGATTGGATGCGGTGATGGTCCACAAGCCAAAGCGAATAACTCGCTGGTTTGGATAACCTCTGGGTCTTTGTCATTGTCTACGTGAAGTTGACGGATCTATGAGGAATAAAGGATTAGGTACAAAAAACTATTTATAATAATATTATTTTTTTACAGGTAAGTACACCAGATAAGTCTAAGTTTACCATTTTCCCAAACCACGCGGGGAATTCTTTTTTGTGTCTTTGTCAGGATATAATCTGAAAAACGTTCATGGTATTAGAATAAGTCGTTATTGTTAAGAAAAAGAAGTTTCAAAATAAAATAAAAACGCGTACCTCTTGAACTTGGAAATATACTTGTCGATTTCAGGACTGTTGTTTAGTACATACCATTCCACTTTCTTGAACTCTTGATAAGGGAACAGAATAAACGACTTTTTCCCAAGCGGGTTACATACCGATCGGAACACCTCAAACTGAATCGTTGGGGGAGGGGGGGGGGGGTCCACATTACGGTCGAGACGATTAAATTTAGTGGTAACATCATCCCGAAAATACTTAGAAGAGAAAATCAATGCTTCTTGTGCAACATAACCCTCTGCAATCGAACCTTCTGGCTTAGCTTTATTTCGTACGTAACCTTTTAGCTATTTCATGTATCTTTCAAATGGATACATCCACCGGGGGCGGATAGGCCCGCCTTCAATGGCCTCATCAGGTAAATGGATAACCAAGTGAACCATAATGTCAAAGAAACCAGGAGGATATATGAGCTCAAGATCGCACAAAATGTCAACCACCTTTTTTACAGCAGTCAACATGTCATCCACCATTAAAGTTGCAGAGCAGAGTTGCTTAAACAAATTACATAGTTCGATCAGTGGTCTTGCAATCACATCAGGCAAGTATTCTTGAAGTGCGAAAGGAAGTAAATGTTGCATCATTATATGACAGTCATGAGACTTCATGCCCGTTATATTGGTATCGTTATCGGTCACTTTGTGCTTGAAGTTGGATCCGAACCCATCTGGTAGTTTAACACTTTTGATGTACTGACAAAACTTTTTCCTGTTCTCTGGTGTGAAGGAATACGAAGCCTGAGGCTTCTTTTACTTCCCGTTTTTATTTTGGGTGAGCCACAAGCTTTTTCGAATGCCCAACTTTTCCAAGTATTGTCTTGCCTTAACAGTGTCTTTAGATTTGTCATTCATCAACAAATTGTTCAGGATGGCCTCCAACACATTTTTTTGGATATGCATGATGTCTAAATTGTGTCTTAGTGAAAGAAAAGGCCAATACTCAAGCTCGTAAAAAATAGACCGTTTAGACCAGTTAGGCTAAAGACGAAAATTGCGTTTTATCTTCACACCCACATAATCCTTATGTTTACCTGGTAGTCGATTTGGCAGTGAATCATGTTGATCGTTAATCTGGTCCATGGTAAATGTTCTAGGACGGGGCTGGTGTTCGGGTTTACCATTGAATAAACGTGAAGACCTGGATTTATGGCGGGGCGGTAAGAATCTTCTGTGGCCAACATAAGCTATTTTTCTTGCCACATGAAGAGATGGAGTGTCGTCATTACATGTAGGGCAAGCCTTGTAACCTTTCCCACTATACCCTGACAAACTACTTCGAGCCGGAAAATCATTGATGGTCCATAAAAGCATCGCTCTCATGGTGAATGCCTCGCCTTTAGCTTGGTCTATAGTACTGATACCATCCCATAAAATTTTTAGATCATCAATTAAAGGTCTCAAGTAAACATCAATGTCCTTGCCCGGGGATTTAGGGCCAGGAATTAACAGCATCAGCATTAAAGAACTCTCTTTCATACACAAACACGGAGGCAGGTTGTATGTTGTCAATATCACCGGCCACATGCTGTAAGTCTGACTAAGGTTGCCGAATGGATTGAAACCATCAGCAGCCAACCCTAATCGAACATTTCTTGGTTCTGCTGCAAAATCAGCATACTTGGCGTCAAATTTCTTCCAAGCCGCACCGTCACACGAGTGTTGCATCTTACCGGGCTCCGTACACTTTCCAGTTGCATGCCAAATCATATCCTTTGCACTTTTACTAGACTTGTACAAACGTTTTAGTCTAGGAATGATCAGAAAGTAACGCAGCACCTTTTTAGGAACTTTCTTCCCCGGCGTGTTAGTGTCTTTCCATCTACTTGTATTACACACCGGACAGAAATCCAAATCGGCGTATCCTTCCCGAAATAAGCAACAATCGTGTTCACAAGCATGAATCGAATCGTACCCTTACCCGATCATTTTAAATGTCTTCTTTATTGCATAGTATGACGGTGGGAGCTTGAATCCTCTGCTTGGGGGAAAGATAGTTTGCATCTACTCTAGAATATCATTGAATATGGTATCGGTGATTTTACCTTTGGCCTTATAATGTGTAAACTTTGCCATAAAGTCTAATCGAGTCGCTTCTACACAACCAGGGTACAGCGGCTCATTGGCACTGCAATATAACTCTTCAAACTCGTTAGCTTGAGTCGGCCTGTTACTTGAGTTGGGAGGAGGTGGAGGAGGAATATAGTCCGGAGGAATATAGGTAAGATCATCAAGTAACGATGTCATGTCACTAATAAAAGGTTGTCTTGTGTTATCTATTATTGGCAGTGGTGGCGGTGGCGGTGGAGGAGGTGTAGGTGTAGGAGGAGCCGGTTCACCATGGTGTACCCATGTTGTATAACTGTTGTCAAACCCGGATTTCATAACGTGGTTCGAAAGAAGGTCGATATGTACCGGGAGTCTTGTTCGACAACGCTTGCATGGACATGTTATCTGATTCAAACTATTCACAAACTTCCTGGAATGCTTGACAAAATTGGTAAGACCCAATATAATTTCTGGCTCATGACGCTCTAACCGTGTCCAACTCTTATCAATGAGTACCATAACTGTGTTTTAACGATACATTTAGTTATTATATGCAACTTAATTAAAATAAGGAATTTAAAAAAAAATAATTATAAAATATATAATTATTATTTATAAAGTATATAACTATCTAATAATATTTATAAAAGATATAATTATCAAGTATAGAAAATAGTATGTTCACCTAGTGCAACTATGGAAGGCAATCCTAACCCACCCTTTGAATGTTTCGTCTCATATATGAATGCGTATAACCGATTTACTATTTGAGAAAATTTCGGCAGCATTTCCCCTCAACTCCCCAAATATGTGTTTAAAGACATATTCGTAGGAGTAAAGGAGAAACACTGTCGAAATCATCTCAAATAGTAAATCGGTTATACGCATTCATATCCTAAATGAGACAAAACATTCAAAAAGCAGTCCCAAACAGGGGACTTTCCGAAGTTAATTCCTAATAAATTAACTTCGGACGAGTTTTATATAGGTTAATCAATTTCAGACGGGAATTTTCCGAAATTAATCGCTAAAATCCTAAAACATTCCTAAGGTTTAGTCCAATAAAACATTTATATCATATAATAAAAACAGCTTATCCTGATAAGCTTATCAGAATAAACTGTTTGAAAACAGCTTATCCTGATAAGCTTATCAGAATAAGCTATTTTCAAACAGCTTATCCTGATAAGCTTATCAGAATAAGCTGTTTAAAAACAGCTTATCCCGATAATCTTATCAGAATAAACTGTTTACAGCTTATCCTGATAAGCTTATCAGAATAAGCTGTTTTCAAACAGCTTATCCCGATAATCTTATCAGAATAAGCTGTTTGATAACAGCTTGTCCCGATAAGCTTATCAGGATAAGCTATTTAAAAACAGTTTATTCTGATTATCAGGATAAGCTGTTTTCAAACAGCTTGTCCTGATTAACTTATTAGGATAAGTTGTTTTCAAATAGCTTGTCCCGATAAGATTATCAGGATAAGCTGTTTTCAAACAGTTTATCCTGATAAGCTTATCAGGATAAGCTGTTTGAAAACAGATTATTCGGATAAGCTTATCAGTTTATTCTCATAAAAAAGGTAGCATAAGGAGTGTTTGGTTGTGCGTTTAAAAATGTTAATGAGTGTTTGAATTTCGTTTAACCAAATTTAACTTGTTTATAAACCCCGACGACATGTCGCCGGGGAAACCTAAATGAACAAATAAATAAATAATTATATGTATTATGAATAAGAATTTAAAAAACATACTTCTTAGCCGGGTTTGGTCGGGGTTGTTGGCGTCGGGCTGTGGTGGTTGTCGGCTGTGGTCGGGGTTGCGTCTCCGGCCGCGGTCGGGGCTACAATAACATAAAACAAACCCATTTTAATTATTAATCTTAATCAGATAAACAATTTTTTTATTATAAAATCAAAATCAAAAATTAAAATTACAACCTTTTAAAATCTGGAAAGATTGGATGTTAGAAAAAGAAGAAAAGTGGGAAAGATTGGACTCGTCAGAGTGGTGGCAGTCATCGGAGTGGTGGCAGTCAGCGGAGTGGTGGCGAAGTGGTGCACGTGTGCAAGTGTGGTGGTGAGGTGGTGAGGTGGTGTGACTAGTGGTGGTGGTGATGATAATGATGGTGGTGATGGTGGTGTGGAGGTGATGGTGGTAATGGTGGTGCGGAGCAGCAACGAACGAAGAAGAGAAGAAGTGGGTTTTTTTGGATAAGAGTTATGAGAAACGTGAAGCAGATCTGGTCAATAAAGGTCCATCGTTTCCCCGGCGACAATCCCTGGCGACATGTCGCCAGGGATACTATCTACTTTTGTCGTTTAGCCAAAAACGGGCGTGATTGAAACTTTGTGGAGGGTTGTGACCAAGTTTCCCTGGCGACATGTCGCCAGGGATACATTTGACTTTTCAACGCATATATACGTACCTAATTTCTTTTGTCGTTTCTCCCAAACCTTCCCTGGCGACATGTCGCCAAGGAAACTATCCCTGGCGACACGTCGCCAGGGAAAGTCCAAGTTGTCGCAGAGGATAATATTTGTCAAAATAAAATTTATTATTACTTATATATTATTATAATTAGTAATAAAATAATAATAATTATTATTATTATTTATAAAATAATAATAATAATTATTATTATTTATAAAATAATTATTATTATTTATAAAATAATAATATCATCCCGGTCAGTTTAATTTCTAAATTCATTCCGATTTAGTCCGTTTAGTTTCTCGATTTATTCTAATTCGGTAACCATTTAACATCTAACGTTTAAAAAATGCATACTGACTCATCCATTGAACATCTAACATGTAACCAAGACATGTCGAGTCATCCATTGAACATCTAACGTGTAACCAAGACATGCAGACTCATGCTTTGAACATCTAACGTGTAACCAAGACATGTCTACTCGTCCATTGAACATCTAACATGTAACCAACACATACCGACTCATCCATTGAACATATAACGTTTAACAAATGCATACCGACTCATCCATTGAACATCTAACGTGTAACCAAGACATGTCGACTCATCCATTGAACATCTAACGTGTAACCAATACATACCGACTCATCCATTGAACATCTAACGTTTAACAAATGCATACCGACTCATCCCTTGAATATCTAACGTGTAACCAAGACATGCCTACTCATCCATTGAACATCTAACGTGTAACCAAGACATGTCTACTCATCCATTGAACATTTAACGTGTAACCAACACATACCGACTCATCCATTTAACATCTAACGTTTAACAAATGCATACCGACTCATCCATTGAACATCTAACGTGTAACCAAGACATGTCGACTCATCCATTGAACATCTAACATGTAACCAAGACATGCTGACTCATTCATTGAACATCTAACGTGCAACCAAGACATGTCTACTCATCCATTGAACATCTAACGTGTAACCAAGACATACCGACTCATCCATTGAACATCTAACATGTAACCAAGACATGTCGAGTCATCCATTGAACATCTAACGTGTAACCAAGACATACCGACTCATCCATTTAACATCTAACGTTTAATAAATGCATACCGACTCATCCATTGAACATCTAACGTTTAACCAAGACATGTCTACTCATCCATTGAACATCTAACGTGTAACCAACACATACCGACTCATCCATTGAACATCTAACGTTTAACAAATGCATACTGACTCATCCATTGAACATCTAACGTGTAACCAAGACATGTCGACTCATCCATTGAACATATAACGTGTAACCAAGACATGCCGACTCATCCATTGAACATCTAACGTGTAACCAAGACATGTCGAGTCATCCATTGAACATATAACGTGTAACCAAAACATTGGCGGGAAAATATTGGAGGGAAAACATTGGAGGGAAAATGTTAACAATTTCCCTCACTTTTTTAGCATAAAAGGAGAACCACACACACTCCTTATCATCACAACCACCAGGAGATCACACACACTTATCATCATAAACACATTGTTATTATGAAGATGTTGAATCATGAAGCCTTTCCGTGTACGTGTGGACGTGGAGATGTAGTTCTTTGACAATCGTGGCAAGATGATACCTTTGGTAGACAGTACTATGCTTGTCCACGTTCAAAGGTGAAACCTTCAGTTTCATATGGATGCGGATTTTTTTATGGAAAGACGAACGAGTCAGACTACTTGTCAATTCTCTTGGAGGTTCAATGAGCTTTTCTCCTCCAAGCTCTTCTTCAAGACCTTCAACGAGCTTTTCTCCTCCAAGCTCTTCTTCGAGACCTTCAAGGACTCCAATTTCTTCTCCAAGCTCTTCAACGTGTGCAAATTGTGTGCGCTTGAATGGAATGATAAAGGTACTTGAGAGTACAGTAGAGTTGTACAAATATTGCGATAGGCGCACAATGGATTCAGCTGCACTACTTCACGACCTTTACGATGACATGGGGAACCTTAGTTTGAACTAGTTTGTGATGTGTTTTTTTCCGTGTTTACGAGTCTAATATCGTTGTAATATCCATGTTTAATTAAGCGCGTGTTTAAGTGTCCGTGACGAATAAAATTATGTTTAGGATTGTTTGTCTGTAAGTCTCCCATGTGATATTACAAAAGGTTTTATGTAATATTTGGAAAAAATAAATATTTGTTTTATAAATGTCTCATTTTTATTATATAAACGTCGCAAAAATAAAATAACATCGAATCGATAGTTAAAATAATAATTATTTGGAATAAATAAATATTTGTTTTATAAATGTCTCATTTTTATTATATAAACGTCGCAAAAATAAAATAACATCGGATCGATAGTTAAAATAATAATTATTTGGAATAAATAAATATTTGTTTTATAAATGTCTCATTTTTATTATATAAACGTCGCAAAAATAAAATAACATCGGATCGATAGTTAAAATAATAATTATTTGAAATAAATAAATATTTGTTTTATAAATGTCACATTTTTATTATATAAACGTCGCAAAAATAAAATAACATCGGATCGATAGTTAAAATAATAATTATTTGGAATAAATAAATATTTGTTTTATAAATGTCTCATTTTTATTATATAAACGTCGCAATAATAAAATAACATCGGATCGATAGTTAAAATAATAAAAACTAATTATATATATTGCAGGGAGTTTCCATGGCGACATGTCGCCAGGGAAACTTTTGATATTTGGCGGGTAAAAGCCCGCCACACATTTTCTGCTTAACTTTGAAGCTAATTACGTTTGACAAAGTTTCCCTGGCGACATGTCGCCAGGGATAAATTTGGCAGGTTATTATCAAAAAATAATTATTGTTAATTACGATGGGCTAAGTTTCCCGACATGTCGCCAGGGATAATTTTGGACAAAGTTTCCCTGGCGACATGTCGCCAGGGATAATTTGGACGAAAAATTTCGCGCTCTTTCATTTGGCATCTGATTTTGGATGGATTATCCCTGGCGACATGTCGCCAGGGATACCCTAGTCAAACTTTGACCAAAAAGTAAATCTGCTTTATTGCCACATCAACGTTATCGCCAGGGAAAAAGGATTATTTCTGACGATATTTTGTCGCCAGGGAAACTCTGGTCACCTGTTTCAGTTTTCTTGTAGTGTGTGGTACCATTGGGACATAAGCCTGTTGGTCTTCATAGATAGCTTATTTCACTCGCAACTAGTTATATATTTTATTTCTGAAATGGCCGAAACTAATTTAATGTAGGTTATACCAAGCACACTTACAATGTTACTGTATTACCTTAAGGTTTGACGACTCTAACCATTCAAGAGTAGTTTAGTGGCAAAAGAATTTATGGCTCTAAAATGTGAGACTCAAGTTTAATTCCTAGTAGGTGTAAACAACCTTGAAGTGGCCACGTCACGCTCCTAAAAAAGGAATGCTTTACGTGATTTGAGTTTGTGTGCAGGGCGACCTAGGAGGTATCTTAGGGGTTCAAGGGAATCCAATGGATGTTTGTCTCATAATATAAGTTTTTATAAAAATTTAAGAATTTTTCCAAATGAACCCAGGCTCAAAATTTTGTGTTACGTAAATATTGTTTAATCCGAAATTTTGGATACTCGTACATACAAAAGTTTTATTCGAAATTTCATATCTGAAATGTAAAAACTTAACTAAAATAATGGATATAAAATAAAAGCATAATCGTAAATTTTGAATTTCCAAATTCATGATATATCTTGTTATTGACAATTCCCTTAAATGATTTAAATTAACAAAAAAAATTATCTTAAAATAAATTTAGTTGTTTTGGTGTTCATCGAATAAGATAAAACTATTATTTTAAAATAAAGAATTATGCTATATACTTATGTCGTAATACACAAAAAAATTGTCATCAGTAACAAGTATATGAAAAAAACTAAATAAGTGTTTGGTTGGCCTTTTTTTAAACATAAAGTAATTCCACATTTAGAAATCTATAAACAACAAAGTTTAAAAACATGTAGATAAACATTTTCTAGTTCGTTAATTGTGAAGGAAATGTTAAAAGTTAAGTGAAACGCATTGAAAACATTTCCTAGTTCTTTAATCTAGTATTTGTTTTTTGGGTTAATTCCATATATACCCAATGCAAACATCTAAATGACATATATAACCGAGTAAACATGATAATGCCAAATATACCCAATACAAACACTATAATGTCATATATATACCCAGTTTATTAATTTATTCATTAAAAATAAAATTTAAACATATGATAACTACCAAATGCAAAATTATTGACTATCATACCCTTATGATTAAGGGATAAAATTCAACTATCGTCAATAAAACTAGGTTAACAGCCACGTACACTATTGCATAGCCAACGTTTTATCCAGAAGTCAATCCTTTTACTACTGCGCATTCGATTTTTATCCAAGGTAGTTTATCAAAATTTTAAAAATTCTTTGGTTTTCATCCGGTAGTCAATCCTTTTACACTGCATCTCTGAGAAAGAGAATTTATCCTATTATACCATGGGCATATTAGGAATTGAATAATGTAAAGATACTTTTAACTGGATATATGATCAAATGGGTAAATATGACAATAATTAAGTTTATACCGGATATATATGATATTAATAGTTTTAGTTGGGTAAATGTGTCAATTATAGGTTTAAATTGGATAAATATGGAATTAACTCTTGTTTTTTCTACTGCGTAGTATATGCATAAGTTGAGTGGGTTGTACTTTCAAAAGAGAAATTAGTTCACATATCAAATGGGCTAGAAAAATTGGGCCATGAATAAAGGTATAATAATAATAATACTTTGTACCTCATTACTTTCACTGTTTAATATTCTTTCTTCATACATCACCGACAACCTGCTTAAGGTTACCAGTTTTTTTATTCGTCTTCTTTTTCATATTTTTTACTTTGTGGGTATGCACTGAAATTTTTTAAGTATATTACAGGGTATGTACTCATCAATTTGCAGTGTTATTTGTACTAACTTTCAAGAAATTCAATTTTTTTTGAACTACTAGGAATTTAGACAGTGTATGCATGTACATACCCTGTCATCAAGGTAGATCTGCCCATGCAGTTGATGACTTAGCATCTCTGTTCGCCCATGTATGTGTGGCGATGATTTCAAACCTCATGAATTAGTAAAGAAACCTCTCTAATAATAAGGCAATAAGTAATGCTATGCTATTAAATTAATGGAGAAAACTATAATCCAAACTATATAAATATGATCCTTAAAATATTGTATTCTCAACAACTTATTAATTTCAATTACCAGAACTTAACAAGTATCCTAAAATAGCAATTTTATTTGAATTTCCAATAGGAACCAAACATATAACCAAAAGTCAATTCAGATTAAAAATGGAAAATAAAAAGTCACCTGAAATGAGAGAAAGAAAAACACAAATCCCTTTGAAGAAAAACAGAATAGAGCAAGCACAGATGAAGATGAAAAGCTTATATAAAAGAAACAAATAATGTTTAAATATGATCGGTCAGACACAATAAAAAAACATACCAAACCCAACTATATATTAAATGATACATTAAATAAAGGAAAGGAAGGTGGGAAAAGAAGAAAACGTATGTAGATCCCAAGCCATGCCCGATTCTTGAATTTCGTCTCAGGTTCTTCGAAATTGTAGTTGTAGCCCCGAACTTTTTGATTTTCTTTTGCTGTGGGTTCAATTTTCTAAGGCAAGGCACATCGGTGGCTCAGTCTCACATGACACGTCAGTTTTCTCTTTTTGAAAAACGATTTGTTTTCACATTAAACTGATCAAGTTCAATTTTTTTAACTAAAATAAAAAAAATTACATAAATAATTAAAAAAACATTACATAATTATTCAAATAAAATAAAAACATTACAATAATAATTTAAAACTTATACTACGTAGTAATAATTTAAATTATGAGTCGCCTTTATGTCGTTCTTCATTTCCTGAAGCGCCTGTTGTTATGTCGGGAGTTGTTTATAAAAAAAAATTAACGCTACTTATGGTTGGAGGAAGGAATGCGATCTCTTCTTCTTGAGAAATTTTTTGATTAACCTATTCTTTGGTTCGGCGTTGCCACGATTACACCATGTAGATGGTCACCGGTTTATCCTTGGGTTGGTCTTTTTTGTTCTCGTTTTTCTTGTTATCCTTCACGTCCTTTAACTCCTTGATGAGATGTTTTAGCTTGCCCACTTTCACCATCTCTTTGATCTGCTTCTTGAGTTGCACGCATTCGTCTGTCGCGTGCCTTTTTTCACTGTGGTATTCATAGTACTTGTTTCCAAAACGCCTTTCTACCGGGGTAGTCATGGGCGGTGGTTTTAGGAAGTTTGCCCCTTCGGTTGCCAATGTTTCCTTTGGATTTATTTTTAAAGGGTTGTATTTGTTGGATCCACGCCATCCTCTTTGCCGGTCGTGATATTTGTTGTTTCGGTCGTTATTATGGCCATGAGACTACCCCTTGGGCTGGTCTTGAGAGTTGTAGTTCACATAACCCTTTCTACTGTCTATGGCCGGAACTTCTCCTTGGATGAAGGATCTAACCCGTTGCACTAGTTCATCAAAGGTTTGGGGAACCCTATCATTCAGACGCTTGATTAGCTCCTGATTGGTTATCCTGTTCATGTAATAGGAGATTTTTAAGATCCCTGGGCATGCCTTGACGTGAATGCACTTTTCCTTGAAGCGTTCTATTAAGTCCTCCAAAGACTTTCCATGTCGTTGTTTCACTTTTCCAAGAGAGACCGGGTTCTTGGCGCACTTCTTTCGCTGCGTAAAGTTTCTTCTGAAAGCTTTGCGCAGTTCTTCGAAACCGTCAATGCTTCGGCGAGGAAGCTTGTCGAACCAAGTCCGTGTGTTGCCAATTAATGTGGAATTGAACATGTGGCACCACATGGGCACCGGCCAATGCTCAATGTCAGCCGCTGATTTGAAGACCTTCTGATGGTCATCTGGGTCGCCCGATCTGTCATAAGTTTTGACGTTGGTTGGCATTCGCCGTTTTTTGTCTTCCTAGTAATTTCGAATGCGGCTTGTGAATGCATCGATCTTTTCACGATGCCATGGGAGAGATAGGTCCTCATCGTTGCGCCTGCGATGTCGACGACTGGACTTCCAGTATCTCGTGTCGCTAGCAGATGTATCTTGTGAGGACGTGTTGTCCCTCATGCGATTTTTACTTTGGTGTAAGTCCGACGTACTTTCTGTACTGACAGAAAAATTTGTGTTTGTTTTCAAGGTAAAATGGCTCAATCTTTGAGAACTATGAAAAATTTGGTTATAAAATAGGATGATAAGTCCCGACAACGGCGCCAAAAACTTGTTGCGTGTTCCACAAGTATTAAATTTATATAACAAGGATTAACCAAGCGAGGGACTAGAACACAAGCACAGGCAAGTATACCCGTTCGTGTATAGTATAGTTTGTAGTGGTAAGCCAAGATCGTTCGCAAGGACTTAGTTTCATTTTAACAACCAAAGTAGTAATCAAAGATAAAACGTTTTAAAATGAAGTAATATGATAACAAGTATGCCTACTAATGGGATATCTCATATAACTTCGTAATGATGATAATAATGGTCGAGATATGATAAGGCAGGTAAATAGTAATAAATCGTTTTCGTCAAAATGACGTTTCACAATTTACTTAGATTGATTCAAGACTTATGTCTTATAAGCAAATGATCTCTCCTAAGTTTAAACAAGTTGCTATAAGTTCAATGTTTTATCAAATTATCTAAGCGGGTCTCTCCAACCAAAGATTCAAAACTATAGACTAGTTCTTTAAAAACTTGTTATAACAACTTGACCCTTTCGGACCCCAAGTTATCATAACGAATCTAGTTTGATAAAACAAGGCGATAAAACTTAGATAGTAACATGGGTCTTTAGCAATAGCTTGAAATCATTTAATAAAAGATCATTTCATAGCATCATCACTAGTCATATTTACATACCTATGTAGTCACAAATAACTTAGCCTAGCATAGCAAGCAAGTATATAATATCAAATGGAAAAGAGTAAATAGAAATCATACTTCGATCAAGTTGGAACGAGGATTACACAAGTGTCACGTAGCAATGACTTTCCTATAACTAAAGAGTATAATGCTCTTGTTACAAATATTTCCAAAAGTGGAAAATATACTCAAAAAGCTACTAAAGACTAGAGAGAATCGGATATAGATAAGTAGAGAGGTGTGTGAAAAGTGAGAGGTGATGGTCTCTATTTACAGTGTTGGCTGGGGGGTCAAAGTGCGCCGCACCACCTCAAATGTGCGCCGCACATTTGGGTAGGCATTTATGCGCCGCACAACTGAGACAGTGCGCCACACATTTGTGCGTCCAGAATCTTCTATTATTCTTATTTTCACTTTATTTCTTTGAAGTAATATAACTTTAAACTTCTTCACGTTTGGCCCTTCAATGTTTTAACCTGCATATAAAACACATAGTTAAGTATCAAAAGTCCTTATTTTCACATAGATAATGGATAGATAATGATAGGTTGAATATGTATAATTTGGATGTTATCGGGAATCATTTAATGCAGTCTCATCATACTAAGGTACAAGGAAATTCCCAAACATCGAATGATTATAAAATATAGTAAATTCTAGATAGGTAAACATTTTGAGTGTAGTAACTTTATTGATATCGTAAATTTAGTTATTCTACCAGAAATTTCCAAAACGATCATATGCATCAAGATGATACAAAGTGTCCTAGACACCTCGGAAAAAAGCGTACTTTCATATAGACACAAGAGGCATTAGATTTCCAACTTCAAGGAGGTTCATGTGTTTATATATATCAGGCATTCCATCACACAACCATGAACCATTTGTTTATCAATCATACTTACTAGTTTACTGTCTTTCAGAACATTAGTGGCAATGTGTTCAAATCCAAATTAGTTTAGATCCCCTTTGTAAGCGGAAAGGTTTAGATACATAATACATACTATTGATAAACAAATCATTTTGTAATAAATTTGTAATGAAATGAAAACTTTTCAGACCACGTATTGTTATATTTTGTTGATTTTATAAATTTCAATCAACTTTAGCGAGGTGTGGGCAAATCGACTATGGCTATAAATCTGGAATACACTTCGGTTGGAACGGGTGCTAGAGTTGTTATCTTTAATGCTGATGTTTCTGGTCCTAGTTTGCCAGCTATGCTCTCCCCTGAAAATCGGTTGCTTGAAATGTAAACAGTTTTGTTGTTTAAAACTATCCACACACACACACACAAACACACACACACACCAATAATTACATTTAAGGTTTGAATTGTTTGCACACTTTATACTACAAATACCTTATTCATTTCTCTTGCATTTCCTAACTTAGGATCACTTGTAAAGCTTGTACATTCTTGAAAACACCTGTTCTTGCAGCCAGAATTAATCTTCAAAGGCTTATAACTCGTACACGGGTCTTGAACTTAGACTTGCAAACACATTTTGTCACAAATATGCACAAAAGTATGGAAATATAACCAAAATACATGTAAAAAATCACGGATAACGCTCCCAAAAACATGTTGAATTTGGGCGTTATAAAAAATCTAAAGATGTCTCAAACTTGTCACTGGACGAGCTCATCAAGAATCTTAAGCTATATGAAATGGTGATGGAAAAGGACTCTAAGATCATCAAAGGAAATCAAGAAAAACAAAGATCAATGGTCGTTGAAAGCTAGAGTTGAATCTAGGGATGATGAAGAGTCCAATAGCGATGACGAAAAGTGTGCCATGGCCGTTCATGACTTTAAGAAATTATTCAGGCGAGAAAGATTTGTGAAGCAACCATTTGACAACAAAAAGACACCTTGAAAGCCCTTTGACATCAAGAAAACCAGGAAAAAAATGCTTCCAATGTGGTGATCCAAATCACTTCAAAGGTAATTGTCCAAAGTCCAAGATAAAGACACAAAGGGATTTCATGAGTGCAGCTTGGAGTGCAAGTTATGACGAAGGAGATGAATCCAAAAAGGAAGATCTAGCTCTCATGGCACATGAAACCAACGAGGTACATTTTGGTTCATCTTAACTCCCCCTCATTAGATGATGACACCTTGCAAACTGAATATAACAAACTTTGTGAATTAAGTCTTAAAATCATAAACAAGAACAAACTTTTTAAAACTAAAAACTAAAGTTTAGAAAACGAAATTTATGAACTAAAAGCAAAGTTACAAAGACTAGAACGAGGTAAATTATCTAAAAATAAATGTCAAACATGTCAAGAGCTCACTCTTGAAGTTGAAAAACTTAAACAATCAAGAGGCGTTAATCAAACAAAACTCAAACTTTGTAAGTTTTAATAAAAACGCATGTTTCATCGATGAGATGTTAAGTTTTCAAAGAGATAGCAAAGACAAAACAAGGCTGGGGTTTGGGAAACAAGACATACCTTCTAGCTCGTAAATACCACCATAAAACGAGACGATAAACATTTCGGCCAAAACTGTCACAGACAGTGCTGGACCCCGTCGGACCCCTTTGCACAAGGGTCCGACACCCTTCAAAGGGTCTGTGGGTCTGATAGAGGAGCAAAAACGAAATCGTTCCGAATTTGTGGTTGTGTCTCATAAACCAAAACAATTTAATCCAGAAAGATATAATACAAACGTTAGAGATAGAAATGTACAAACTCGACCAAGACCATCATCTTATCCCAAACGCACCTTTTCCGAAAAGTAACCAAGGAATACTAGGAAGATGTAGTCAAGTTCCATTCAATTATGACTATCATAACCAATTCTCAGTGAGAAATTTGGTGCCATGGGATGTATTTGGTAATACTCTAATTGGAATTGCAATGAGAAGTATGTTTAACCCAAACGAACCCATGAGAAGAAGAGGACCAAACGCTTGAGTTCTATAATTTGTAGTATGCATGAAATCCGAAATTAAACCGGATCAATGGATCAAGGAAAATGGTTATTAAAGACATATGACGGGTAATAGGAACCTATTCAATACATACAAACCTACGGATGGAGGTAATGTTATTTTCGGTGGAAACGTCAAAAGCAAAATTATTGGCAAAGGTATGATCTCTAATGACCACATCACCGTAGATAATATTGCTCATGTCGAAAACTAATGATTTAATCTACTTAGCATAAGTCAACTTTGTAGTAACAAGTGCAAAGTTATCTTCGAAGAAAACAGAAGTAAAATACTAAAAGATAGCATAACCATAGAAAAAGGAATTAGAAAAAATAACATATACGTGATGAAGTTTGGCTCATCAAAGGACGCCATTTGCTTGACCATTATAGATCACACCTCCACCCTTTGGCATAGGCGTCTTGGTCATATCAACATGGATCTTTTACAGTCGTTGGCTAGCAAGGATCATGTTAGAAATCTACCAAAAGTAAAATATGAACAACACTTTGTGATGCGTGTAAAATGGGAAAATAAAGACACTCAAGTCATAAGGCTAAAAATGTTGTGTCTACAACTATGTTTCTAGCACTTTTACATATGGACTTATTTGGTCCATCCGCGGTGCAAAGTTATGGAGGTAATCTTTACACTTTGGTCATCGTGGATGACTACTCAAGATATACATGGACAAAATTTTTGAACACCAAAAATGAGGCTTTTGACCATTTTGAGATTTTAATCAAGAAAATTGAAAACCACTATATTTTCATATTGTGTTAATTCGTACGGATCATGGTTGGGAGTTTGACAATGAGACGTAATTTGGAGCATTTTTTTACACCAAGGGTATCACACATAATTTCTCGGCTCCTAGAATGCCTCAATCAAACGGGGTAGCAGAACAAAAAAATCAAACACTTCAAGAAATGAGTAGAACAATGCTAAATGAGTCGGCTATGCCAGATAAGTTTTGGTGTCATGCGGTAGATACCTCAACATATATTCTTAATTGTGTTACCACTTCTTGGTAAAACACCTTATGAAATATTAAAAAGAGGAAAACCGACTATTGGATATTTTAGAGTGTTTGGAAGAAAATGTTTCATTCTTAACATCAAGGATTATCTTACTAAGTTCTACCCAAAGTCGTACGAAGGACTTTTTCTTAGATATTCTAAAAATAGTAAATCCTACATAGTTTTAAACAAGCAAACCATGCGTGTCGAGGAATCGTTGAACATAACCTTCGACGAGAGTCCACCTCCCTCTAGAACATCACCTTTGGTAGATGATGATCTAGATGAAAGTTAAGCTAATAATCAACAAGTTAATATTGAAAATGATAAGGGAAATGAACAATTAAAACTTGAACTTTTAAACATCAACGAAACAAAAGGTCATCTCTAAATAACGTTAAGGTCACAAGCTCAAAATTAAAGTAACAACTTTTGCTTTGTATCTCAAATTCAACCTAAAGATATTAATGAGGCCATCATAGATGAAAGTTGGGTACTAGCTATACAAGAAGAGTTAAATCGGTTTGTGATTTATGATGTTTAATACTTGGTACCGAGACCTAAAAATCAAACGCTAATTAGAAAAAAATGGGTCTTTCGAAATAAACTAGATGAAAATTATATTGTGTAGAGAAACAGAGCTAGGCTTGTTCATCAAGGGTATAATCAACAAGAAGGTATAGATTATAATGAAACCTATGCCCCGGTTGCTCGGCTTGAGTCCGTAAGAAATTTACTTGCTTATGATCATAATTTCAAACTCTATCAAATGGACGTCAAAAGTTCTTTCCTAAATGGTTTTATAAATGAGGAAGTGTATGTTTCACAACCTCCCAGTGTTGAAGACTTTGAAAAACCTAATCAAGTTTACAAACTCAAAAAGGCACTCTATGGTATCAAGCAAGCACCCAAGGCATGGTATAACCGACTTAAGTCTTTTCTAATTGAGCATAAATATTCAATGGGTTAAGTAGACAACACATTGATCACTAAGAAAAAGAGTCACATATTATAATTGTCCAAATTTATGTCGATGATATTATTTTTAGGTCTACATATCAAGAAGTTTGTAATGATTTCTCTAAAATTATCATGATGGATTTGAAATAAGCATGATGGGTGAACTTAACTTTTTCTTGGGCTTACAGACTAATCAAATGGAAGACGGTATTTTCTTTAATCAATCTAAATACATAAAAGAAATTCTCAAGAAATTTGGACTAGAGGAGTCTAAAGAAATAAACACACCAATGTCAAAGGAAACTAAACTAACCAAAGATGGAACTAACGATTATGTTGATAGTAGCAAATGTGGAATCCTAAGATGTCGTGATCTTTAGGCTGCTAGGAACATGTAACATTCACCTGATTGAATCAAGGCGGAATAGAACGTAACATGTTTAAACAGGATGTTTAGAAACAAAGCTTTGATCTTTTATTGAACATAAAAAGTAAACACAGAACCTAGGCGCCTTTACAAGGACCAGACGCCTAAAATGTACACACTGACGCTTTAGGTTTACATGATGTAAGAATGAATGAATAAACCTAAGGCCCTGGGTTCCTTTTAAAGTATAAGGTGCAGGGTTTTAAACAAGAGATAACTTCAAATAAAACAATAAAATCTTCTAATTATATAAACCATATTCTGAATTTTTATCAAGTAAGAATTCATATGTGGCGAAATAAGTCCTCCTATTGTTTCTTCTTTGAGTTCTTGCCACATCAACTTTTAGACCCAACAATTTTCCCCTAGTTGATATCGGCAAAAATCTTTATGTATCTCTTGTGTATTGTACATGATCTTCAAATTGCTTCCCCTCAAGTTAAGCCTATATCTTCCCCTTTTTGTCACATCAAATAGGGAAGTAAACAATGTGCGTGTAGCACCCCTAAACTCACAAGGCAGCGGAAGATCAACATTGGGTGTTACTTCATAGCACATCGCACAAGTCATAGAAAACGACCTTAAAAGAGACGTTTTATAAAATAAACCATTCAAAATTTTTATTAAATCGGAGTTTCAATAGAAATAGGTCCCAACAATTTATACAAACCTTAAGAAAAGAAAAATATTTGTCAAATGTATCGAATGGAAATTATTTATTTTGCCTTTACTTTATCCTGCGCGACTCCATGCTACAGATGCTCTTAACCTACACACCTGAGAATACATGCTAAAATGTCAACACAACACTTGAGTGAATTTATAGGTTTTTAAATAAAAAAATAATGGGGCTTTAAATAAACCATAGAGCTTTTGAACAAAAAAATCTCATCCATTGGCGATATTGTAACACATACAATATCAATATTCCACACTATTATGCTAAGCTCATGACACCGATGTCTTAATCAATAAATTTGCCCTAGTCAGGTATCTTGCCAAATACCTCATACATCACATACAAGACACCTGATTGAGCCTCCAACTCACAGGTGTGACCTGCCCGGGTGGGGCTCATCATTCCTAATGGATCCATTCGTCTGTACGAGAGCCTACCCATCACAAGTAGTTAACGGTTCATGATTTATAGGGACTTTTCACTCGCAATAAGCAACTTAGCCTTAGTAATAGTGGCTCTTACCTATACAATCAACGCTTGTGTTCATTTTCAAAAGCATTCAATCAAACGTCTTTACGTTTATTTACAACAACTTGTATTCGTTCTAAGCATATATAACAACGAATGTTTATTCACAATCATGTATCCTTTCAAAAGGATATATATATATATATATATATATATATATATATATATATATATATATATATATATATATATATATACTAGCGTCGTAACCCGCCCAACGGGCGGGGTCGTTTTGTTAAATGTTTTAATACAATGTTTGTACTCGAACCTTATTATATATGTTTTATATATCATAGTAATGAACTTCTTTTCTGCTTGTTTTTTTATTTCGATCCATCTATTTCTTGTGGCCAAGTTACAATTAAAACACATAACCTAAAAAAGGACATAGTGTTTGGACAAGAGAAACATGAGTGTTTCGATAGGAGAAACATGAGTGATTGGTTAGGTTTATAAGATGTTCGATTTTTGCACAAATAGCTCAACACGACAAGTCAATAATTTGAATTGCCGATCATTGAACTGGTAACTTGGTGAAAGCATGCTATAATAAAATAATAGAATATGAATATCAAGACATGATATACAGCTATGATATGAACATAAAGTGATTAAATAAGTAAGAAAACATATAATATCTTGATTTCATAGATTGTAACATCTATATAAAAGTTTGACATTCTTATAAATTTAGAAATGCAATTTATAAGAATTTTCAAGAGACATTCTTAAATGTACGTCTTCGTAATCCAAAGCCTAAAAATCCTCCATGTCACTGTAATATAAAGCAATGAATCATATTACAATAATTAAGGTGTGTCATGGAAGCAAGTTGCTTCTTGTAATTTTTAGCAACTTCAATATTTTAGTCTTTTGCTTTCCATTTGGGTCTTATAGAAGATACATTATTCTACTTAGCAGAAAAAATGTTCTTTTAATGTTTCAATAATCTAATCTTGATGCCTCCAATGCTTTGACCATCTACATAAAAAATGTTCTGATACTATTCCCATGTTGTAGACTCCAAAACCAAAACCTAAAATAAATAAGAGAAAATCTAAATTAATCCAAAAAATATGGTTACAAAAACATTAGCACTGTAACAATGATGTGGTTTGTATATATAAGTGGAAACATGACAGAAAGTAGTGATTCAGTGTAAATCTTGAATTGTAAACTATATATTAATTCTTAAAGCCATGCTAACTAAAGGGGTGTTTGATAGCTACTTAGTGGTTCAATTAACAGGACAACTCCTAGTCGGTCAGCATGTATGGTGTTTGGTAAAAACAAATGAAAGCTCTGAGCGATTCTTTTTGCCTCTAGATCATTTTAAGTGACATACACCCTCAGTCATTTAGCATTACATGCTTTCCTTTGTTACCCTCTTTTATTACTTTGACATTTTTTTAAATTTAGAATTGTCCCTAACTTAACAATTTGATTTTCTGTTACAATATGCATATCAGAAACGCGTCCATTTGCAAAAAAGGTAGATGGGTGGGGGACAATACCAACTTAACACTTAACAAAACCAATTTACACAAAAAAATCAATGTTTTAAAAACCGGTTTGACCTGGTCGGTTCAACCGGTTGAACCGGGAACCGGTTAAAAGGCCGGTCCGGATATGAACGGTTTTTTGATAGTTTATGAACCGGATTAAACCGATGAGTTTTTTATGACCCGGGTTGACCCGGTTGTAGAAACCCGGTTGGCTCAAAGGCTTACCTCTCATTTGATTTTATAATACTCCCTCCGTCCCAAAATTATTGTCCCCCGACAAAAAAACACACAGTTTAAGAAAAGTACAACTTTTTCAGTTTTCTCTCTCTTACTTTTTACATAAAAACATATTTATCCTTAACCAATTAATTTAAAACCTTTTTAAAGTTTGCAATTATGATTTCAATTAAGAGTAATCTATTAATCTCGATCTAAAATCCTACCTATTTTTAGAAGTTTTATAAGTGGACAATTAATTTAGGAAAACCCGAAAAAAAATGTGGACTATAATTTTAAGACGGAGGGAGTAATTAATATTCCTTTCATTTGATCATTTCCCAATATAATGATGATATTAACGTCATAAACAGGTGATTTCCCAACCCCATCACACCTTTTCATTTCCCAAATAATTAATCATTTCCTTATTTAATTTCCATAAATTTTGTTTCATTAACTGGCTGCATTAAATTGTTTTCATTGATTGTTGTATTAAAATGTTCGACTTAATATTTTTTGTAAAATCATACTCCCTCCGTCCCATTTTATTAGTCCCCCAACAAATTTTTTAGGTATTATTATAGATTTAATGAATGTAAACATTTTATAATTATAAAGACAAACTTACCCTTTGAATACATTAATAGTTTCTTTTTAAGAAATTAATAATATGGGTAAAACTGGAAAATTTAGTAATTAATGCTTCTTATTTTAGAAACTGGACAATATTTTGGGACAGATGAAAATAGTAATGAGGACAATAAAAGTGGGACGGAGGGAGTAATTTCAACTTTCAAATTTATTTGCAATAATATTGGAGTAATCATATAGCTTATGTTGGTTTTATTAGTACAGTAAGTGGGTATGATGTGTGGAGTTATTTTGAATGATTTAATTGTTATTATGTTGAATTTGGAGGTGTTAAAATGTTATTTGGTCTCATTCTAAATATTTCAAAGATGTTTTTGCATAAGATATATATGTATTCTCTTGCCGTTCATAGAACCGGGTTGACCCGGCGGTTGAACCGGTGATCCGGCGAACCGGTAGCTTGACCGGGTCGATTAAAAAACCGGGTTTTAAAACATTGCCAAAAATATCTTAAACTATCTGTTCAATCCAAATCCGCCAAAAAAAGTTTATTTATTGGATGTAGAAAAAAATTCGGTTTCAATCGGGTAAAACTCGAAATACCAGAACCGAACCGAACCTGAGAACCGTATAGAACCGAAACACGTATTTCGGTTCGGTTCTCGGTTCTTAAATTATGAATTTTTCGATTCTCAGTTACTTTTTTTTCGGTTCCGGTTCGGTTCTTTTCGGTTCTAGAACCATGCTCGCTCAAACAGAATTTAACGTTATTTATTCAAGAAAACTTGTAAAGTTCATAATGCAAATTTTCCATTGGGTTAGGTGTTTGATCACCGCGTTAACCCTGTCGAGTCACGAGTTCGACCATCAACTCAACCGGGTCGAGTCATTGGGTCACGAGTTCGACCACCGAGATCAATCCGGTCAAGTCATCGGCTCACATGTTCGACCCCGGGTCGACCCTCTTGAGTCACAGAGTCTAGTATTACCTTCCCAAATCTAATCACCTCTGGATCATCGAGGAGTCTAAGTGGAGGTATCGTAGGAGAATTTACCTGAAAACATTTTATAATCATTCGTGGTTTACTTTTGTAAGGATATAGGCATCTTATACTATGTGAGTAATTGTTGATCATCAATAGCAAAAATTAGGCTACATGTAGGATCCTAATGGTTTTGATGATGTTGGTTTACGGTTTCATTATCACTGATAAAAAAACGTCATAATAAGTATATGTGTGATGCACCTTAGAAGCTTAGATTTATCACATACAATGACCTTCCTAGTAAAGTGGTGACATACTGACATATATGTCTTGAGTTCACGTTTCACACAACTATTAATTGGAATAATAAAAAGTAATAAACCCTTTTGACTCTGTTGCTTTTCTGTCTACTGATCTTCAACAATCATGACAACTTTTCCATGAGACTGATCAAGACTTTGTGACTTTGAGACAGCTGTTGGAGAGATACTAAAATGTAGCAGAAGTTTTGCAACAAATTTATGATTCCTGGCAAGGTATGTTAAAGTTTTAAGAACACGACGTGACACCAATGGTGGTACACCTATGATAAACGCGAGAAATATTTGCTCGCAATAAGGAAGTACAAATCATACACAGTTGCGAAATGATGAACACAAACATCACACCAAGCATATACAAAGCTTGATACCGTCACCATCTGCACTAAGAATGTTTAACACATTCATTATAGATTTCTATGGCAGAAAATTTCAACACGAATTATCAATCAACTTGCTTAAATATAAACATGTCCCCAAGATTAAGCTCTATGACGAAATGACTTTTAAAATATTTTCAAACAATTACCCTGATATTGGGTGACACCGGTAAAATTGTACGTCTTACCACTGTTTGTCTGCCCATATGCGAATATACTTGCTGAAGAGATGGTTTAGTTCACAACTCTATTGATAATAGGTTTTAATATCAGTTTAGAAATGCTACTAATGGTACTGTTGACATTACAACATTGCTGGAGTTCACTAAATAAAGCGACTTATTAGATGAAATATCCATCTCGTGTCACTGAAAGCCATAATAAGCAAATTAACCAAAGGAATGTTTGTCTTCTTTGATGAAAATCTTCTCAGCTCAAAAGCGTAATATTTTGAGCTTATGAGTTTTTAAAAAGTTCAATAAGATAAAAAGTCAGCCAAATAAGATTACACAAACACCCTTTAACTATCAGCCTTCCAGGCTCCAACGTCAATCCAGCATTTCAACAGGAGGAATACGAATCTACACCATTTTTACCACCACCAAGTGCATATATTTTATCTTTCAAGGGGAGCCTAACAGAATTATTGAATTAGAATTTAAATCCACAACATACCTTTGTTAAGGGTACCTTTAATGCTCCTGTAGCAGTTCTTTTTTGGTAAAAAGCATACTGAGTATTATCCCGGAACCCAATATTTGGAGCTATCGGAGGCTCTTAAGCCCCTCGACAAAACTTTCCCAAACACCCTTGATGGTTGATTTTGTGGTGTTCCCATCTGCATCTAAAACAGAAAGCCAAAATTACATATATGCTGCACAAAGTAAGCCGTTGATGCTGGTCGGTTGACTGCAATATCAAACAAATAAAGGTTCTGATAACAATTTCCTCTATTACACAAAAAAGTATAGCATTCGAAAGTTTTACTAACTACTTCAATGTTGAGATGGGTTAAAATATCATATACCGGCATATCCTTTGACGGTGTAATATAAACAGTGAGGAGAAATTACATTATGTGGATAAATTGCATAGGAAAATGAGAGTATCTGTAGCCAAATAACAACTTGTCATAGAACCAACAATAGCCTATTGCTGCCATTATCCTCTCTTTGATCAGTGGCATTATCCGTCACCTACATTCACTTTCTGCGCATATCGTACAAACATGTCTATCTTTATGGGGCTTCTTCCATATCTGGGATTTTATGCATCTCTTTTCAACAACGCGAATAGCCATCATAAATAGATTGACAGATTGTTTCAATTTTTCTTTTTGTTCTATGTCTAGGTCTTTTGTATCTCCTCCCCGATTACGTGTTAGGCCCAATAGTCATGCTGATTCAAAAAGTAAAGTTTGGTTCTCACCGCATGCCGATCTTGATAAACCTGAAGCATTTGCTCCTAATCCAAATGATATACCTGTTCATAAACGGAGTAATCACCTTTTCCAGCAACAAATGATCCAGGGTTGCGGGGAAACACCAGCATTTTAAATGGTGACATGTGACGATCAGACCTTTCATGCCCATATTCTGTGTGTCTGTTATAATTATAATTTGTTCCCTCTCTCTTCCTGAACCCTATCCCTGGCACGGCTTCTCCTTCCGCCTTGACGTCTATTTTGCTGCTTTCTCTTTCCTCCCTTTCCCTTCCTCTGTCTCTACTTCTTTCTCTTCTAGTTATATCACTAATTCCTGCAGAAACAGATTACAAAAATATTTATTTTTATGTATCGTTAACTAATTGAAACATAACAGAAATTAAGAAAGTAAAGAGTGTTTTCAGAGACCAAATTCGTACTTAGTATCAACTAATGAACATTTAAATTTTTAACTTTTTTGGCAAACCTAAAATAAACAAAACCCACAAAATTTTGGTGACTACGCCAAGCAGCCTGGTGGTTTTACGTGCTAGTTATCGTAATACTGATGGTCAGCCTCACACTCACTATATTCTTGAATGATCAAATACAAATGCAATTTTAGGTACTAATATTTGCAGCGGTTCTTACTTTCTGTTTCACCCTTCCGATCAGTATCAAACCACAGCTCATACATGTAATTCCAAATAGATACAAATATCATAGGCATGGCTAAGACCCCGCATCTATAATGAACTTTCATATCCACTTGATTGGCCTTGACAGATAATTTTGTGTGATGGCAACTAAGGGTGTCTAGACTTGCAGTTTGCAATTGATTTTCTATTCAATGTAAAGCAATCAGTTTATTAATATTTGAATAAATAGATTCGCTTTATGATCACATTTTAATGAGTAAACTTATCAGTCTTGAATATTTCACACCAGTTGCGACAAAGATCGATTATCTAAGGTGAATAAAATTACCACTAAACGTATTATATATCTTATCTTTTCTGAGGTTACATAACATCAAAATAATCAAATAATAACATCAAAATAACCAAATAGTGTGGTCCGATGCTTTTTGTGTATTTAGTTTACATTGGGCTTATGTGTTAATCATATAATGTGTTCTCGTGCCATGACTCCACGTAATAGCAAACTGCCAAACCATAAGCTGAAGCTTGAAATAGTTACTTTTAAGAGGCCATTAGAAGTCAGTGGCACACTTTTAAGCAAATCCAAAGACCCTTAAAATGACCCATTTTGTCCTTTAAAATCGTTGTTTGGTATCAACCCAAACACCCTATAAAAAATCTTAGATTTTTCATCACCCCACAAACTGAGGTTAAGTAGGAAATACCTTTAAAGGAGCCAACATTGAATGATTTAGCAAACCCAGAAGTCCCCGACGTCATCTGAGATTCTTATTTTTATCCATGTTTAGTCTCTATTTAAATTGACAACCGCAATTCAGGACTCTGTGGATTCCTTTTCCTAGCTACTGTAAGCAGGACACAAAGCATCAGGAACTTGTTAATCTTCTCCTGCACCAAAAGATAAAATACATTACACGGTAAATTTCCTTTTTTGGAAAGAAGTATAACCACCAAATCCAAACACCCCCTTATTGAGACCGATGACACGCATACCTTATAGTCCCTTCTAAATGACGTCTCTATTTTCACCTTGCGTTGTGATTGTGTTCCGACTTCAGAAATGTAACCACTCTGCTAAATCCATATTTGCTGGTAGGTATGAGAGTATCATGGTCAATAATCAAACTTTTTAACTAACGACAGTGAAAATAAAAGGTCAATAATCAAAATGCACTTTTTAATTAAAGACAGAGAACAAAAAAAACAGACCCACACAACTTGTCAGATGGCAGAACAACTTATTTGGTTTGTTCCACACAACTGTGACCTTCAAATGATCGCACTCTCCCAAAGATGCATTTTCGGCTTCTCCCAAAGATGCATTTTTTTGGCTTGTCCACAGCAGCTACCTCTAATAGATTAAAGGTAAGCACTATTAACCTAAGATAACTCAAACATTGCATAAAGTGTGAATGTGAAAAAAAGGTAAAGGTAAAAGATTTAGTCTAATTAAAAATACTTGTTGTAACACCCCCAAATTTATACAACTCAATACAGCGGAAGACTAGTTGGTGTTACGGGATAGCACATTACTCACATCATAGACAACGCATAAAAATCGCGTCGTTTATTAATAAAGCATTTCCATTCATAAATATCAAAGTTACATAGGTCCCAAGTCATATTATTCATACAAAGTTTTACAAAGTGTCTGAATGGAAATTATAATTTAAGTGCGGGCCATGAATTCTTGTTGTCTTCCCGAGAATTACCTTCAAGTACCTGAGATAAAAAATGTTAAAAGAAAAGGTCAGCGATAACGCCGAGTGAATTCATAGAGTTTAATAAAATCCATCAATATAATATCAGTATAAAATTATTACTGAAAATCATTTTGTACAAATCTTTGTAATAGGCCATAAAATAGCCAAAGTCATTTTATACAAATCTTCATTAAAATCATAATATAGGCGTTTGCCTTAAAAATCATTATACGAGCAAATGTCGTAAAAACATCATACAGTACGTCTTATGACGTTGTATGAAAATAAAAACCAACCGTTATATGAATATGGTTATGAAAACCAAAACACGAACATAATATCAATAGTATGACCCTGTATTGCTAGTCAGGCAATACATCGTAATTCGGAGCATATAGTAGTATTTCGTTAACTGGATTATTATAAGCCGCATGACATTGTTACCTTACTAAACCAAACAACGGGTAGCTAACCCGATACTCAATTTACCCATCTAAATTAGCGTGTCGTCACAAAGGTCACGCTATGGAAATCTTCTCATACATAAATTCGCTTACCAATCAATGTGGCACGACGGGGATCAACCGTCAAGGCGCGAACTGGGGTGATCGTCCCCAAATAGTACTATTATATGCATAAGCGTCTACCAAATCCCGGTAGTTCACAATTCATGCTAATGGGACTTTTAGTGACATAACCTAACTTTAATAATCCATTTAATTTCATCTATCGGGTCATACAATCGGGTCATTCAATCATTCGGGTCCAAATCAATAAACAAACAATCGGGACAAATGGTGTCCTATTTTATAAAACCAACATGTCATCTCCCTCGCGGGTTTATAAAACATTTCATAAAAACATTTAAAAGAGTGCGAGGCTATGAACTCACGTTGATGTGGGAAGGCGGGTTATCGGCAATTCGGACGTACGGTACGTGCTTCAATCACGAAAACCTAGACAAATAATACTCGTCTTAGACTCATGTCCAATGACTTTATAAAAATATCAATTATGTATACATATGATGATTTTATATATATGATGATCAAGTGGGTTTACATATTCTCATTTACTCGTTTTAGTGTTATGTGTCGATAACTTTTATACTAGTTTACTAGTTTTACCTATTTACGTGTTTTAGGTCCAATAAACTTATTATAAGTTCTTTAACTTGTTTTAATCCATTTTATACTTATATTATCAGTATCTATACTTCCCATGTTGGGCCCAAATGGGTTAAGCCCAATAAGTTCTTTTTATAAGTGTTTAACTTATTTAGTCCAATTATTAGTCCAATATGTTACTTAGCTCGTTAATGTCCGTATGTCCTATAGTTCGGGTTTTATCGGTTTTTACTTGTATTAGGTACTTATATATCAGTATATGACTTTTAAAAACTTTACATTAGATGGGTTTGATCGTCTAAGTTTTAATTGGCGAAAAACGTTAATTTTACGGTAATAGCCGAAAAAGTCGTAAAATCAAGTTTATAGTTTTTATATCTTATAAATATTATTCCACTACCATTTTTATAATTTATCCATTTATTTAACCTTTAACATATTTATATAAATAAAATTCATGAGTTAGTGGGTTTTAATTTTACATTTTATACAATATAATTTTGAGTGCTTATATAATAGTAATAAACATTAATTCTCAAAATCTGATTTTTATTTTCATCTTCACCATTTTTATCATATCTAGAGTTCTACAATGAATTAGAAGCTCATTTTTGGATGGCATGATCTTAATATTATGTGCTACATTTAACTTAGTTATAGCTACTGCTCATTTTAAGTTTATCTATGCTTAACAGTCCCTACAAAACAGCTTATTCAGATTAGCACACCCATCTTGTTTTGATCATATCTCATTCATCATAATGATTCCATTGCATGGACAACTCTCACATGTGTATAACATCTTGTACTTACTGTAAATGGATTCTACTTCATCATTTTATCAGTCTAACATGTGGTTAGTTAATGTTTTTATACAGCCTACCATTTAAACAAGATTTAACCATTTTTACATGTTGTTTTTCCATTTTTTTACCCATGTTTATAAAATCTATCAACACCAAATCCCCACATAATATTTTTAATCATCATTCATCATCATATACATATACATAAATAAAGAAAATACAATATTACATAATCAAAATAACAAGTGGATAGGAAGAACAATCTCTATACCACCATTAGTGATGAAAAGATGAGGTTTTTGATGAACAAGACTTGGTTTTGGGTAACCAATCTTATGAGATATCAACACCACTTCTAGGGTCACCAAGTATTTATAGATTCTTCCAAAAATCAGCCCTTGTTCTTCATGAAAAATCCTTGAGAAATCAGCCCCAAAGTCCCTTGAAAACTCCTTTTTACATGTTAAGATCACCTCCAATCTTCAAGGCTTCTACGGAGCATCATCATGTGTATGAATAACACATGATTTTATGGCTAAAATAGATCAAATAAGGGTTGTTGTTGGTGATTTTGGGACGACTTTGAGAGAGAGAGGAGAGTAGTTTGCATGAAAAATGGAGTGAATGGTAAAGGGTTAGTGGTTTTACTTGTTTTGGTGGGTGAAGTAGCTTAAGTGTGAAGCTATGCTTACAAGTGTAAGCTTATTAAGTGTAAAGATGCCACATCTTTGATGTGGTGTCTTCCTTGGCTGCCCCTTAAGTTAGTGGGGTGGGATAAACTTGTTTTGTCCTATCCCGCTAATTTACGGGTATTCCTCGATTCTAGTTTCCTCGATTTGCGTGCCCTCGGGTCGTTTTACGAAAAACGTTTTTATAAATTATGAATCAACGGAACAAAACGAATCTAATAAAAATTGTCTCATCAAAATCGGAGTTCGAAAACGTAAATACGTAATCCTAAGGTTTCCGGTTTAATTGTAAAGGACGTTAAATTAAAATCGTAAGTCCTAATCTCTTCTCGTAAATTTGTGAGTTTATGAACCAACACAAATTTAAATCTCAAAATAATATTCACGGATAAATTTATTTTTCTGAAATGTCGGACTGTCACCAAAACGGTGTATGCAAATGTAAGCACGTAACGTAGAATCCTCCGGTTTAGACGTAGTCGATGCTACTTCAAGACGTAAATCCAATTTACTTCCCAAAAATAAGTGAGTTCATAATGTAACATTAAAATAATATTTTCAAATAAATATTGAGAATAAAATATCAACCATAAATTGACGGATTGTCACACTTGTTTTATATGAATAGTGCACTGTAACTTCTGTAATTAGCTCATTCGCTCAATTGTTTTGTCAAGTATGATCTCCCTTATTCTCTCAACTTTTTGACAAGACCGGCTTAGTGGATGTGATAGGAAAGACGATTTACTCTCTTAACCAGCCAAACGTCCTTATTGAATAACCATAACATTAATTTAAAACCTCTTTCATTGACCTCCTATATCATGTACTGTTACTTATTAGTGTAAAATTCATTTTAAACATTTCGAATTAAATGTATCAAAATATAAAAAACCCGAGTAAAAAGCGATACACTTGGAACTTCTTTCTTCTGGCTAATATTGTTTTAATTCATTCAAACATTTAGAACTCAGTATCGTGACCAAAAGATATCCAAAAGGTATTTGACCATTTAAAACTCATTGTGACCCTTAAGTTACAAGGAAGAAAAACAAAGTCAGTTCCATTACTTCAATAAACACGCCCCTGGTATCCATTGATTACAATTCTAGACTTCAAGGACTACTTACAGGATATTACGCCAAGTGCCTTGGTCCGAACAATAACATCATCATCAGAAGTGAAATTGGTAAGCAAAGGTTCCATGCCATTTGCGTCTATAACCAATTGCTGACTCTTCAGGTTGTCTTAAACAATAGTACTTACAATCTCAGCAACCTTGGCTCGTATGTGAAAACATTGACATTACAAATATTTGATAAATGGAGAAAAAGGTGATCACAGATTAACCAATATTGAACCCATCTTAACCCATATTGAAAACACTCACTTGAATGGAAAGCAATCGTTATTGTAGAGCCTTGAATACAGAGACTTTAACAAGTTCTTTTAGAGTAATATACTGTTTTCTGTAGTTGCTGCAGGTTCTCTAAAACATAAATTAATGCACTCTTTGAGAAAATCACTTTAGCTAAATAGAAAACGATACAATATAGCATATTAGCAACATACATTCATACTATAAATAATATAAATCCAGCCAGACTATAAATTACCAATCGAAAATAAAAAAACTTACAGTGGGAGGATAAGTAAATATATATATATATATATATATATATATATATATATATATATATATATATATATATATATATATATATATATATATATATATATATTGATAGTAGTGATTTAAGAAGGAAATTGTGCATACATATTGAAGCGTTCTTTGAGCTTAAAGGTATCTGTATAGCAAGGAAACACCATCGTAATGCTTTCAAGGTAAATTTGACACTTCCTGAATCAAAATCCGAATTAATTATCTTGAGTTGATTATAATTTATTTTTTGTGGGTAATAAAAACGGGACAAAGGGAGCAATAAATAACATTTTTTTTTTGAGAAAATAACATTTCCAAGAATCCAAATAATTACTGTAATAGATAAGAAACCATATTGCCAGATACATTCATGATGGGGAATTGTTGAAACTTTTGGAAGAGAACACATCGTCATATCACCATAGGTGGAGGACTGATCTGTCAAGTGTTTTCCTTGAGAAGGGAACATCATAGGTTTCTTAGAACTGTTGTTGTTTGGCTGTTTAGGATGGTCAATAGTAGTACTTTGCGAGAACTATCTGTTCAAGTTATTTGACACCTGAGAAGTCAAATTTGCAACATATCTTTAGTGTCGTATGACTCCATACCTTCAAAAGTAGCACGGGATCAACGGGTCAGTTATTTATCCGAAGTCAAAAACCAAATAGCTCAGATCAGGTCATTGAAATATTTAGGGCATGTCACCACTGTACTTACCTCATCAATTTCTTAGCGTTCTTCCCAACCGCCACTAGCTTTCTTTTTGGCAACTGTCACCAGATTTAGGTAGGCAGCGTAACCATTTGGCGTTGACCACCAAAATCACCTGATAAAACAGATTAAAAAACACACTTGATCTCGCCTCTTGCTCTTTCAAGTCATCACTTGTTGCCTACAAATATTCCAAGAACGAAATTCAAATCATAAAAAGGTAATAAATTTACTGAAGTGGTAAATGTCAACATGAATATAGATTATCGGATATAAAAATTCACACCTTATGACCAAATAAGTGTCCACCTGGATCATATTTGAAGAGCTTAAGCCCATTCTTGATCAACACCCAAAACCATAGCTACCGCAGTAAAATATATGAAAAGTATTGTATTTTGTTCCTATAAAGCTACGATTTCCTGCATGAGAAATTCAATTCGTTGCTGTAACAGGCGGAAAATCACCCTCCTCATTCACACCAATCACACTCACATCCAAAAAAAAGCTGATTGATGTTGTCTACATTAAATCCAGAAGAAGTAGGTTTTGGCGTCAAATGGTTCAGAAAAATGAATGAATGCACCTGACCTGTTTTTCGTAGACCAAATATGCTTGTCGCCACTCATGATGTGCTTTAGTATATAGGTTCATTGGTTCTGAAAGGTTTAAAGTCTATTTGGCTAAAACATGAACAAGTAAACAGATGAAGTCATATAAAGTGATCTGCAATACAGTTCTAAAAGCTGCAACCTTATTTGGTTCTTTACTCGTAGTGTTATGAACTCTCTATCCTGGGTGAAAGTGAGAACACTTTGTTTCTTTTTGGGTGTTGTAAGGAAAGACGAGATATCCATACCAAAATGATATCAACAACCACACAGGTTGTGCCAAATTTTAGTGAGCCTCCTGAAATCAGGTTTTTTATATCAATTGACTAATAATGAAAAAAAAAGAATAATCTATCATGTAGGGAAGCCTATAACAAATAATACCTCGCTAAAATCAAAGTTAACCTTGTTCAATCGACGTTTTGTATTAGAAATAACACACCGTATAACAAATGAATAACACCTCGCTAAAATCAAAGTAAATCTTGTTCAGCCCGATGTTAATCAACCTGACAGCCACTTTACGTGTGTCCTTCTAAACTATACATAGCAAAGTATTTCTCAATGGCATATATATGTTTCGGTATCATAGTGGTCGAATGTAATGGGACGTTTATAAGTATTTTCGTGATCTTGTTGATGAGGCTGCTACTGTAAATGTCGCGGCTGCTGCATCACATTTGATGGCCTCTGTTGAGGCATGCTCGGCTGATACCCGTGATTTATCGGTTGATGTGGATACTGGTAGCCTTGTCACTGGTCCATATAGTTCGGGTAAGATTGGATCAGTTGGGGACATAACGAACCCCAAGACCATCAGCACTTCAACATCCAATTTTCGCGGCGGAATGGAAACAAACAACAGTTGGGCGCTCAGACTGGGCAAGATCTTGAGCAGTTTTTGGAAATTCAGTTGCAACAGAAACGACAGACGCATGTCAAATTGAGCCGCTAAGCTGTTAGTCAGTGGTTAGGAAAATGATTCTAAATATCAGTTTTATAAGGAGAGACAGTTCGTTTCGGATAATAACATAAGGAATACTTGAAAAAATCGCCTTCTGGGTGACTGAGTATATGATAAATTAGGGTTTAAGATTAGGATTCGAAAAAAAGAGGTACCTTTTTTTACATGTTTCATTAACCTACAAAAATAAAAAGAAAAAAAGACAGGGTTTGAGATTAGGGTTCAAAAAAAGGAGGTACCTTTTTTTTAATGTGGTTCAATAACCTGCAAATAAAAAAAACATAGTTTCATTAGGGTTTATGGTTTTCAAAAACAACCCGTGGAGAAAATATAAATGATTTTAAGGTTTTGATAATTTAGGACTTCTAAAAATAATAAGTCGTATGTTATTAGAGATTAAATTTGTGAAAGCTATATTAAAGGTAAGATATGCATAATATGTTTTATAATCATTATCCTAAATCTTTTTTAAAACATTGTGTCTTTAACAGAAGTTATTAATAAGATTTGTGATAACGAAACACAAACAATTCGTTAGCCTAGTTGGTAATGCTGTTTGTACCTTAATCAAAGGTCACAAGTTCAAATCTTACCATGACAAGGTTTTTTAAACAAAGTCCATAAGTTGGTAAAGCTAGTTGGCTCGGCCCAGAACTGAACCGAACCGGTCCAAACCTTGAAAACGGCCCAGAACTGAACCGAACCGGTCCAAACCTTGAAAACGCGATTTTCAAAACACAGTTTTCAGAACTGCGTTTTCAAAACGTGATTTTCGAAAAACTACGATTTTAAATCAGAATTTCTCTTGAATTTAGAGATTTTATAGGAAATTCTGAAATACTATTGGCTAAAAGATGTGACTGGGATATGACTGGATTAAAACGTGTGGTTTCAAATCATAATTATACCTATATATATATATATATATATATATATATATATATATATATATATATATATAAACACATATGCTTATTTTCCAAGAGCATGTATTCCCCCTCGCGGGTTTATAAACACATATAAAACAGTAAAAACGAGGCTATGAACTCACCTGATATAGCTATTACACGTAGATCAAGGAACAAATGTCTAATAGTCAATCCACGACTTCACCAGATATCAGTCGCTCATTAATCGAGAACGAGATTCCTAACGGTCGACATATGACCGAACGAGACCTATAATGACGAAACGCGCCTTAGGTTCGAGACTATACATAAGTCATACATATATGTAAATAGTTCACTTTAGTAGGTTTGGACATAGCATAAGTTTTGTAAAACTTTTCATAATACTTTTGGTGACAATCTACCGTATATTATCTCATTATGATCTTTAAGCCCATAAAAGCCCATTAGTGGCCCATTACATGATCACGTGACATAAGCCCATTCCAAAGTCAGTAGTAAACTCCAAACTTATTATTAATATCAGTCCCAATAATGGCCCAATAGCCATTACAAGTGTATGTTGGGCTTTTGTGGCCCAAATCCACTTTATATGCATTCCGGGTTCTAAAACGCCCCAAAATGATGTCGACTTAATATTTCACGATGATCGGACATCGGGTATTCTATTTATCAATATATAAATAGGTCTAAGATTCCCGACAAGTAGGTATTACCACTTCGATTTTTATAAATCATCACATTTTACGATACATAAGTATAGCCAATTCTTACAATTTTCTCGACATGCCTTGTTAACTAGATCATACCTCTTAAATCGTAAATGATCTAAATGTGTTATTTTTACCAAATTCATTGTAAACTTATATCCTTTACTGATTATAGGTCCAAATACCCCAAGTGTACACTTATCATAACTCATTTGCCCATTTCTCACTTAGAAGGATTGGTTGTTTTTAGCTGCTAATCTCGTTTTCACCATTTTGGTCGCCAATTCCAAACCGTTAATCCACAGGAAACCGTCCGATTGATTCTACTCCTAAATGATTATATCTACAACCCATAGTTTTACATTTTTACTTGGGTCGCGATTGTTATATGAGCTTTTAGTCAGTTTATAAAGCATGTTCAGATTTGACACTTTTTATCGTTTCGACTATATCTAATTCATCGGGTATCGTTACGAGACGAGTCACCCGGTCAATTCATCACAAAAACTATATCTATCTATGTGTAAAATAACTAACCCTCAAAAGCTATTAATTCTATTCGTTTATACAGTTCTTGTTGTTGTCCTATAAATCAAAATTATAAACAATAACAAGGGTTTATTTAAGATAGTTTTCTGTGATTCAAAGTATATACACTGTCCAATCCCTTAATTCAGATATTACATCATATAATCAATATCAAATGTTTGTAGAAACTATAAAAGAAAGAACATAATCCTTACTAAAGAAAGATGTTGATGTTTGATGAAATAATTTCTTCAAATTATTGCTAGTTCAACAAGTCCTATTTCTTTACCAAGATAGCATGATGACTTAGTTCTTCTTCCTTTTTTTTACATTATGGCAGCAGGAGAGGAGCACTAAATTGAGTAGTGTTATTATATTTGAAATGATGGATGTAAAATATGATAAGAGGAAACTTAGGACGTGATTATGCAACATAACGTGTCCACTAACTAGCATGAGTTACGAACACCTCACTCATATGAGTGTGTCGTGGCTTATCAAAGGGAAAAGGTTAATATTATTTAGTTTGTTCCTCAATTTACAAAGCGGGTATTATCGAAATCTAAAATTTTAAAGTTTACGCGATTTAAAAGATATGCGTTGGATACGAAAAATAAACTATCAATACAAAATAAAAACTTGGACATTCGCAGAACGTTGATATTTTTATAAATAAACGAGGGCTTATAATTCAATAAGCGTTAACATGTCCCATATACGAATGACGCTTAAAGGCTTAACGTAAATTACGAAGAATGCTCGTAAAATGAGAAATTAAAAGGACGACAATAGAAAATATTTATATGTCATAACGAGGATATTTACGGTGGATGACGGACATAGACTTTGTCGATTAATAATAAATGACACGTATTCGATACGTTAAAGCCATAACTTTCCCGGTTAGTCAAGAATTCCATATTATTCATAGAACGGACATGAAAATAAAAGTCGAGTAATAAATTGATCCAAATACTAGAAATAGTATTAGAACTCGGTCTAAATGTTGAAATAAAATTTCGAGTTACTACAGTACGCAATCGAAGATTCTCCAAATGTAGGCTTGTGTAATGACCTTAAATAAAAACGAATACAATAATCTTGATGTAGAAGTAGAATAATCCAAACCTATGTTCCATTTCTTGTACTATCCACGTGACGTTGAACTTATATTAATGGTGTAAGTAGACCTCGATCTCTTTGTCAAAATCCTCATCTTCTTATGAGACACTAAGCACAAATAACGTAACTCCTTCAAGTGATAGCAAGTTTGACAATTCCTAGATTTGACAAGTTTTTGTCACCAACCATTTAAGCACGAAAAAGTTACCTTTAAAATCAGTCTGACTGGAAAGAGCATGACTTTAAGATACGATAGAATACAAACTTATGAAAAACTACTTCAAACATCAATCGTATCATAAGCATTCTTCCCCTTAATCAGATAGCTCTTGTAAGAAAAATATCCGAGCCATTAATATCTTGATGATATCCTGTATAAAATCAGAGATCCTATGTACCTGTGTGTGTAAATACCTCGTTTTGTGTGCTAAAACCTAATCAAAATTCCAAACAGCAACAAACTTTTCATCACCCGAGATCCTTCACTGTTCGATAACCATATAGCATGTGTTGTCCAATATCGGACAACACTTGTCAGCGGATTGAATACGTATATCAAACGACACAGCTTCTGTCAGTGGCTAGTAACTGGTTGTCAACGGCTAAAAGTATCCGCTCACACCATCTGTGGCTATAAACAAAATGACAGTGGCTACCATTACCATAAACTTTTGCCTTCTTGAATCCCACGTAGATTACATGATATATGTAGCAAATAATATGAGAGAACAATATTCCACAAAATTAGGAAGACCACAGAATGTGATCCCAATATTTTAGCAGAGATATTCTCCTTCCCTTTTTGCCCACGTGAAGAACAATCAACAAAGCAAACAACTTTTGTCGTTACAAGCCTATAGTTTCCATAATTTTAATACCCCCAAAATACATTGCGCAGCGGAAATACACATTTGGGTGCTAAACTCAAACATCATTACACAAAACACTTTGAACGATTTCAAAATGATACATTTGAAATATAAAGGGAAATAATTTAACCATTCTCTAAAACCGTCGATCCCAGTAAAATCAAAAGTTTAACAACCAGAGTAGCGTTTCAGTCCCCCAAGGATCTCAACCAATCTACAAACATTTTTACCACAATACATGACCATTCATAATTAGTTTTATGACAAAATGGAAAGAAATCAGTTTTAGACTCAACTACCACAAAAGCAACCAACAATCCTTCTCCAGCAAGCTCCGCCATCAATCAACTTCAATCACCTAAATTACATGCTTAAAATCACCAACACAATAGTTGAGCAAGTCTATAGGTTTACCAAATCATCATTTGAACACAATAGAAAAATCAATCATAATCATTTAATAGAATTGCTACGTATACAATCTATTATTCAGGTATTTCATCTTATTGCAAAAGCTATACAACTGTGTTTAAGCTCATGACACCGACCTGTTATAACCAATCATCCGCCAAAAGGCCGGCATGATAAAAGTGAAAACAATGCCCCTCTTAAGGTAATCGTTGTAAATTTTACCTTGTCTCTTATTCAAGTTTTCCGTCCGAGCAGAGCACTCAGCGTACTAACTCTTGTCTCGGATAGGGATGTCAACCCCGATAGTACTATCAATTTTTTAAGAGGCTATTTCCAACCCACACAAGGGCAAGATATTAGTTAAAAGTTCATGAATTTAGGGCCTTCTACAACTAGGTACTCAACATAATTCAGACAACATTCGGGTCCAAAGGCAATATACGGATCCAAACAATTATTCATGACTTGTGTTACATTTATTCTCAAATAGCATGTATCCCCCTCGCGGGTTTTAAAATCATTCAAAACAAGTTCAAAGCAAGGCTATAGACTCACCTTGAGTAATAGAAGTAGCAATACGATCTTCGACGATAGATGATGCCAGTTAAACACGAAAACCGCAACCTATCAAATAAGGCGCGTTCATTAATAATAGTCTCGGGTATAAACCATACATAATAACTTCAAACTCAAAATCATAAAATCAAGACAAACCCAAAAGAAAACAATACAAGTGATACTATTATATTCTTCTACCTGTTTACTTTATTAATCTATACTCTCGATAAAAATATGTCGGCACATACCAAATGTACTAGCTCATTTACCCCACTTAGACACATCAAAATTTTATGGAACGACTCAAGGAACTTACTTACTATCTATAGAAAGTCCTCCTAAAAGTTTTTCAAAATATTTTCCTTCTAAGACTCCCTGCCCGACACATCTTTGAATTACAAAAATCGGACAGTTTTACGTCATCGACTCATAAAACCATTTTGACTTCTCTAATAAACTTTATTTACAAAACCGACAGTTACGTTTGAAAATAGACTCACCACCTAGGGTTTACATCTTTAAACAGCCCTTGACCCATTTTAAAACTCATTCTATAGTCCCTGAGATTTGATCCAAATATCGATAACAACTTCAAATTGTGCCGATACTCGTCTCCCGGTACAAGAATAATCAAACTAGCATAACTTCTTCCTCGTTTTGAGTTAGAAAGCTCTAATTTACGCCAAAACGAAGATAATCAAAATCTCTATAACTCCATCTTATTAGTTTAACCATTTTCAAAACATAAGACCTCCAAAAACAGCCTTGAACCCACTGCCCTAATTTACCTTCTAAAATCTCACATAAAATCATACTTTTGATCAATTCTAACCACTTTTTTAATCATCCTAATCCCCTAGCATCAACATATATCAATTCTAACACTTGTATAAATCATAAAAATAAAAACTCAAAAATCAAAATCAAGTTTCTTCACAAAAACAACATGATCTACATATGATTATCACTAGATAAACACATGCATAATCATCTAACCATCACACCAACCCCTAGTTCATAACCAAAATAAAAAACTTGCTGCATGTTGGAAGTTTTAGTACCAATAGAATCCCTTTTTGATTTTGGAGATGGGTCTTGTGTTAGTTTTGGATTGATCAAGCTAAAAATCAAGAAAAATTAGGGTTTATATGGTTTGGGGCTCACAGTTGGAATAAAAAAAAAGAGAGATAGAGAGAGAGAGAGAGAGAGAGAGAGAGAGAGAGAGATGTTTTGATTTTTTTAGCATGTTACTATGTGTTTAGGTTAGGTAGAAAAGGATTATATATGGTAGGTGGAGGGCTACTTTTGCCAATCATTCATAGTTTTGTACAAAAATGCAATTTAATAGTTTAAAGGGTAGAAAATGTATATTAGTTAATTTTAAAAAATATTTACGGGATTCTGGTTTCGTAAAAAAAAATTTCAAAAGTTAAAACGCACTCAAATATGATATTAATATAGTCCCAACACGACTTAATACGCAATTAAAATTAAAAACGTCAAAAATATAAACATCGAAACAACAAATAATAAAACGTAAAATTTCGGGCATCCGTCGATATCGTGATCACTAATAATCCTCGTAATTAGTAAAAAGGTATAAATAAGGCCTCCAATATCGGTTTTAAATTAAAACACCAATCGTCATAGCATTTAAGCTCATCAAAAATTTCAATAATATTCGTAAAACAAAATTAAATTATGACCTCGGATTGGGGTTATCACATCCTACCCTCCTAAAAGAGAGCGAGGACCACTCCTAGAATTCTTAAATCATCACAATATAAATCTTACTATGCTTCAACCTCTTAAGAACTCTTCACATTTCTCTTTATGAAATGCAACTTATCTTCAAGTTGAATTCTTTCCTTGTTGTTCCCAAAACAAATTTCACCCTTCATAACGACACCTTAAGCATAACCACGTTTCCCAATTTCAAACCCCATTGATTTCCTTTGATTACCAACATAACTCTTCTGATGACTCCTTATAGCTATCAGACGATCCTTAATCTTCACAATATTACCAGTACTCACCAATATCATTTCTAGTTCATTCATTTATTTATCCCTATATTACTTCAATACACAGAAAACCTAACTTACATCCATAAGTCTCGATCTTTAATCTTCACAATTTGAAGTTCTTTATGGACCTTCAAACAGCACAGCCTCATTACTAGCATGATAACCATTTTCGTATAAGAAATCCAACAATTCCTAAGTCAATCACACGCGCACAAGTATATCGTCTAATGTTCAAATCATCCTTTCACTCTGTCCATCAGTCTGTGTATAACAGTATTACTCAACTCAACTTTTACCTTTACACAAACCAGAATGTATCAGATACTTGACTTGTGAGATTCCTTCATCACTAAATCTTGCACTCTTAACATACCTTTCTCAGATGGACATAACGGCAATCAAATCCGATTTTTCAAAATACTTCATCTCAATCGATCTTACTACAAAATCCTTTCCATAAGCTTGACAAAATGTTGAAACCACTTACCTTGACATCCTTTTCTAATCAGACCATTAGCTTAAAATTTTAATATCGTTTCTATCAAGTCCACACTTCTTTTCATTACCAAAACTCAAACCCTTAGAGGATTTTTCCTTTTCCTTTCTGATAAGTGCATCAACTACCACATTCGCTTTTCCCGGATGGTAGCGAATCTTATAGTCATAATCACTCACAGTCATAATCACCAACATACTCAAGTACTTGAAATTTATAACTGGTGATCCTCTACTCATCTCCTTTGCCTTCCCAAGAAATTGAATATGAGACAACTCTTATGATCCTTGATTACTATACACTTGATTCCATACAAGTAATATTTCCACAATCTCAAAGCAAATACCACAACTCCATAACCCTTATGAAACACATCACAATAACTATAAATTCTTCAGATCCTTCCAACAATGACAACATCGGTGTAAAACACATCCTATTCTTCAGTGTTCAAAATATAGCTTCATCATCTGATAAGGATCAGATCTCGAATCTTACAATTTAGATGCATAAATGGGACTCACACATCCAATTCTTCTTAGTCAGCTTAATCAATGGTTTAACAATCAGTGAAAACCTTTCGATAAACCTCCAATGATTCTCAGCTTAGACCAAGGAATTAACAGATTTCCGTTGGCGTCGTTGGTACCGACCAATCCTTAATCGTTTCAATCTTGGAAAGATTTTCACGAATACCTTTGTTGTCAATCACATACCCCAGAAAACACACTGATTTCAACCAACACTCACACTTAAATTTTTTTGCATACAACTTCTCTTTCTCCAACCATTCCAAAATTATTCTCAAATGCTTCTTATGCTCCTCCTTTCCTCTTAGAATAAAATAGAATAGCGTCAATAGATACAATGACTAACTCATCCAAATACGAATCACACACACGATTCACCAAGTCCGTGAGTACGGTAGACGCATTCGTCAATTCCAAAAAGACATAACTTAAAACTTAAAGTACCCACATCAAGTACGAAAAACAGTTATAGGAATATCTTCTTCCCTAACTCTCAGTTGATGATAACCAGACCTCAAAGCGATCTTCGAGTATGTATTGGATCCTTAGAATTGGTCAAATAATGTCAATCCTCGACAGTGGATACCGATTCTTGGCAGTTAATTTGCTAAGCTCACGACAGTCGATACATATCTGAAACGATCCATCCTTCTTGACGAACAACACATGCGATCACCATGACGACAAAACTTAGTCTAATACATCCCTTATCCATCAATTCTCGTAATTGATCGGATAACTCCTTCTACTTTAATGGTGCCAAATGATAAGGCGTACGAGTACTACTCAGTGAAACGTAGGAGCACTGCACCTATTGCTTCCAACACTCAATAGATACGAAACTCCACTTCACGAGACGACAATAACTCGGCAAAACTTCAGGAAAAACCACAGAATACTCTCGAATCATTGACACATTTTCCAACTTCTTCTTAACTACACTATCACAAGTTACCTGAGTTAGAAATACATCACATCCCTCTTTCACATACTTCCTCATCTTCAAACAAGACACACTTCTCAAACAGAAAGTTCACTCATCACCTCTTACAGTCAACACTTAGCTTCTCAGCATAATCTAAACCAATATTATCAATTAGTGAGGATTGGTTCAATCTCAAATATCAGCACCACATACAGCAAACCAATTTATGCCAATAACCTACATCTAAGAATCCCAACTTTATGAGCATCAAGTCGATACTAAACACCTACTTCCCTAAATTCAAGGAACACTTTATTAGTATAGAACTAATACTAACAACCTTTCCATCGGTTACTCCACATCATAGTTAGTTGCTAATCTTAGTAATTCTCTATTGATAAAGCGACTTAATCTTTACATTTCTAAAGCTTCTATCTAATCTAAAATCAAACAACACACTAACATGAATAACGTCAAGTAAGAACGTACCATTTACAACCTTCTGACCTTAAGGTTTGTCAGCATCACCCAAAACGTAGGGTGGAGCGGCAACATTCCCATCTTGTCGATTTCCTTTCTTTGGACAATTTCCTTGCTTGTGTCCTTTCTCACTACAGCTAAAACATATCACAACTCCAAGGGTACTAATTCTAGTAACTAATCCTCTTGTCCTACACTTAGAAGAGTTATGACCAGGTTGTCCACACTTACGGCAAGCAGGAGGACAATTACCTACATGGTATAAGGTACAACAAACACACTTGGGATTTATCTTGTTATCTCCAAACACAGTGGCAGCACGAATCCCATCATTCCTTTCATAGTTTAAATACTGGTTTTGATTCTGTCTTTGGTTATTGTTATTACGATAGCCCCTACGATTCTGACCTTGATTCTGGTTGGATTGAACAGATTCCCACTTTCTCTTATTATTTTCAACAATGCTATCTTTCTTATCTTGCACTTTCACGTCCATTAAAGCATGCACCATCTAAACAGCTTCATCGAAAGATTTAGGTCTTGAAGAAATAGTCTCACCCTTGATGTTACTAGACAACCCTTTAATGTACTGCCTCATTTTCTTGCGGTCATTCGAGAAAGCAACAGGACATAACAAACACAACTCAGAAAACCTCCTCGTATAGGCAGCAATATTATCGTTTCTTAACACTAAGTGCCTCAATTCGTCTTCCAACTGTCCTAGTTCCTCCTTGGGATAAAACTTAGCAGTAAATAATTCTTTAGTCACGGTCCATGTCCTACTATTAGCCATAACCAATCCTACAGTAGCCACTTGGCTATTCCACCAATTTAGTGCATCATCTTGAAATGTAGCAGCATCAAATTTCACCTTATTAGCTTCAGAACACCCACTAATCTCAAATATACTCTCTATCTTCCCAATCCATCTACGCAATTCAAAAGCACCACCAGTACCACAAAACTGAGTAGGACTACACTTTATAAAACTAGCATACGTACATTCTTTTTGGAACCTGCGGAACAGCAGCAACACACCCAACTGGACCAACATCATCATCATTATTCCCAGCACCAATAACTTCAACACCAATAACTTCATCACCATTAACTCCAGCACTTTGATTCCTTGCATCACGATCAGCTTCAAGTGCTCTAGCAATAGCTCGGTCGATCATAGTGTTCACAGTAGTAGTTGTTAGCTTTGGCGGCATGTTGTCCCATATTTTGTGATGATTAAACAAGAAATAAAGAAGAAAGATAGATGAATTCTAGAGAGAGAAAGTAGAGAGAGAAAAGAGAGAGAATGGTTGGAAACTTGGTGAATATTAGATTAGAGAGAGATAATACAAATGAGCCAACCACCTCCTAACATGCTAGGAGGTGTGTATATATAGTCCACCCACATGCGGATGGGCTATATATTAATGGGTCGGGCTTTCCTTTTAGGCTTTAGTTACTTATGTATGACCTTTAGCTTAAAGTTAAGCCCGTAAAACACGACTAACCTACTACCTATTACAACATTCTAAAATACGATACATAATAAATATATGACCGAACATTCTTGTTTAACTTAATATTTTGAGGCTAACAATCTCCCCCAATGAGAGGTCATCACCCTTTGTCATTTGGAGATTTGTAGAGATTACTAATCTCGCCATAAATGAGTCTTGAACATGTAATAGTAGTCTTGTTCCTTCATGTTGTGATCTTTGAGCCTTTGTCATTGTCTTTCGACTTTGTCTTTAATCTTGAGATCTTCAAATCATCCTTGACTTGTCTTTGCCATCTTGCGATCTTGTGTCTTCATCCAGATGCTCACACTATTAACTGTTGAATATGTCTTTTGGCATGAGTATGTGGTTTTGAATCTTTGACTTTGCTGAGTACACCGTAACGCCACCTTCCTGAGACAAAACATAGACACGGACTGAATGGCTTTGACATTCGTCCAAAATCGATAGCGTTTTACCTCCGGTCGGTGAAGACCATTATACGATATTAAATATCGTACCGGTGATAAGGTCGATTCAATTAAGAATCTCCTTGACAGGGTTTCGCGTCTGTACTAGCAGTTCTCTTTACTCGACCGTCTCAAAGCAAGACTGCGAACATAAAGAGTGAATCAGTTGGATAAATATCTGCTTGATTAAAGTTGTCATATTAAATTCCTGGAACAAGTTTGATTCTTGAAGAGTCTTACCATTGTTGCTTTCCAGTTGACACAAGCTTGATTCATAAGAATCTCGTAAGTCACCTACCATAGCGCTGTTTGAGGTTGACGCTAGAAGGATTTCCATTCGTCACTGTGAATATTAATGAATCTCACTCTGAAAGTTCTGGCAAGATCATAAAGATATTGCGTAGAAACCTGAAACGAGTTTAAATCAATTCAGAATAAAACCACTGTTGCTTTTCAGTTTTACATATGTTTCATTCATAAAGAATATTACATATGACCTACCGCAGTGCTGTTTGATGTTAACACTGGAAGGATTTCCACTCATCATTGTGAATACTAAGTAGTATCACTCTAAGTGTTCTAGCAATATCTCAAGGATATTGCGTATGACTCTCTTCTTCTTCATTCGTGTGTCCTAACGAGATTTGATTGATCTCTAGGCTCTAGACTCGATTTGTGCACTTTTAGTGGTCAGAGGCTGGAGCAGATGCCACCTATTCAATATCAACTATCTCGGAGTGAGAAAGCTAATAGAAGTCATGTTGTTCTTCGTGACAATAAAACAAAGTTCTTTTGAGAGAAGCCTGAGTAGCTAGGTAAGGGTTGTGCATTACATCACTGGGTCCATGATGAGTTGTCTTCATGATGTGTTGACCCGGTTTCTGCCTAAGTTGTATGGAGGGCTAATTTCTTTTCACCCTTTTATCCTTACATTTCATTTTCATTATTCAACCCCTTCAATGCTTACTAACACATCATTACTAGCACCTTGTTGTGATTGTTCCAGTGCTAGCTTCAGTACTTAGTCTGTATTCAGCTACGTTCACATTCTACTCCATCTTTCCTAAGGATTTCTAATAATCTATTGGATTGTCCCTAGGAAGATCCCTCCGGTTCTGGTTGGATCATAGGACTTAAACCTAACCACCCTTTTGACACCAATAACCTCGTGGATTAAAGATGTTGTGGTATTTTATCGTAACCATAAACCACTTTAAATTTAAATTCTAACAAAGTGTTTGAAAAACATTCAACACCTTGCTAGTTTTGTCGTTTCAGAAATGCTCCCCTCATGTGCATCAATTATCGAAAGTGTTTCACACATGTGGGAAAGTGTTAAAATGCATGAGTCTTTAGATCACATTTTAATCACATTTTCTCCCCGATCTCTAATATATAAATCTTTTGATATTAGTCTAACACCCCCAATTTACATTGCGCAGCGGAAATACACAATTGGGTGCTAGTGATGAGATGGCATTTATACATGATCTCATCGTTCTTTTCAGGCTTTAAATGCACTAAAATGTCATAAAATACCATATATATGCTTGTGTTTTTTTACTTGTGTATTTTAGGTATGGATATCGTGAAAAAGACAAAAGATCACAAGAAACAAGGAAAAACGGACACGAGAAACGAAGCCGTACAAAGAACCGGGCCCTAGTTCATGAATTATCCAAGATTAACCCTTGAAGACTTGAAGACATACAAGATTGATCCTCAAACAATGAAGAAATGACACTTAAAACCCTTGTGAATTCATAATTACAAGTTTGGTCCCTTAAGTTTGTCAAAATTACAAAATGGTCCTTTAACTTTGAAGAAATGGCACGATTAGTCCCTCATCAATTCTAATTTGTCATTAATGGTCCCTCATGAAGTCAAAGATACATTGAAGACCTTTTAAGATCAATAAAGTCCAAAATCAGTCCCTCAATTATGGAAAAATGTCAAAAACAACCCTTGAAACACTTTTGCCAAAGTTTTGGGGCAAAAGTGTGAAATCCATAACATCAACAACAAAGGGACACGATTATTTTGGCTGAAAGACTTGTTATACAATTTTTCCCAAAAACAAAGGACCAAAATTGCCAAGCTGAAAGGTCAAACTCCTAAAAACGCGGGCAATACTTACTGTAGCGATTTTACCATGAAGAACACCCCTTTTTACCCAGGATTAATAAGAAGAAAACAAAGGGGAAAGTAAAATTGATTGTTCCCACGTGTAATTCACATCATGTCAATCACATCCCACACCAAAAACCTCAATCCCCACTACCAGAAAGATACCCCCACTCCCACTCTCATGACGACACCTGGCATAAGATGATGACATGGCAAAATCAACGAACCAAAGCTTTTCCTTACTCACCAAGTACTAAATAAACGTCCCCGATTCACCCAAGCAAGCTGGTAACAAGCCTAGAAGATTCTCAAGGATAATTTAGGAATTTTAGTTCTATGGTTTATGAATAGTGTTTCGTATGCATTTGCCTATAAAAGGAGACCTCAACCTGTGAGACTCTCTTTGTTCCAGATATTGGCTATCAATCTTTGTAATCCCTTTTTAGTTAAATAAAATTTGATTTTCTGAAAATTGTGAAATCTCTTTTGTGTTTATTAAAAGTTGGTGTTGGAATAGCTAAAATCTGAGTTCCATTTGATCTCTAAGACCTTCCTTAATCTTGTGGTTAAGGCACGTCTTTGTTTGAAGGTTTTCAAAGGTTCAAAAAAACCTTAAAATCCTTGGTTCTGTTTTGGTTATTATTGTGTACTAACCCTTAGCCAAAGGCCTTAAGCTCCTTCAAGCTTGTTGACACCAAGCCTGAGAAGAGTTTTGAGCTCTTGGTTGAGTTGTTTGCTCATTTGTATTGAAGATATATCATAATCAAAACCTGTTCTACTTTGAACATCAAAAGGTTTTGATCTTCCTTTTTGAAGAACCCTGGTCTTGTTCCAGTTGTTGAACAAGGTCCAAGGAGCATAGCTGGTCCTCCTAGGATGTTGTGGAGGACAAGTATAATCCCTTGTTTAAGTTTCCCCGAAATATTTCATGTTACTGCCTGTTTTGGATTTTGAGCTTTGATTTTGTGTTCTTGTGTTTGAGGTGGTGATTTTAGTGTTTGATTCTGTTAGTTGTTACCTAGGAAGTGTTTTTGATTCATAAAATCAGTAGCTTATTAGTGATAATCACAAGTTGCTTTGAAAAATGGTAGATTAAGGGTTGTTTGGGATAACTGCTTGATTTGGATTTGTGGTATTTTGAGTTGATACTTTGTGTTGCTTTGTGTTGGAACTTGTTTCATAAGTGCTAAGTATCATTTATCTGCAAGCTTTAAGCATATAAACACCTAGATCTTAAAATAGGCTCTAAAATCAGATTTACTTGTTGAATTTGGCTGTGGTTTAAGGGACACCTAGATCTAATCATAGACTAGGGCTAACAAGTGATTAAACCTAGTTAATAACACCAGGGAAGTAGGATTTGAGTGTTGACATTGGATCTTTGGTCAATTATATCAGCAAAGTGTGCATGTGTTCTTGAAGTTCATAACAACAACTATAATCTGCTTTGATCTTGTTCCATACTTTGATTTAGTGACTGATTTAAGTTTGTTTATGCTTAATCATAGTTTATATAGCTTGTGTATGCATTTTGTTGAATTTGGAGTGCTTATTCTAGCTTATAACTGCTTAAGTGTTCATAACTGCTTATATTCCATGTCTGTGCTAGATCTGAGCATTGTTTGATTTTTCTGTGCTTATTGAGTGAATCAAAGTGTGTTTTTGTGCTTGATTGTGACTCCTTGTGATTAACTGATCACTTGGGTGCCCTTGTCTTCCAATAAAACATAGATAATCTCTCTAAAAAGCTTGGTCAAATAGTCAAAGCAGTGGGAATTCCTTTCCCCTGCTGCTAGCCACTGCTAGTGTATTTTTTTGTTCAGCTTATCAATAAGCTATTCTAGCTTATTTTAACCAGCAACAAATTGGATTTTGTAATAGGTGCTCATTATTTGACCCATTTGTTCAAACTGGAGCAATTGGTGGGTTGACTTTAGGGTTGGACTAGAAAACCAACTTAATTGACTTTTTCATAAGTGCTTATTGGCTTATTCCAGCTTATTGGTTTTGCGTATTGAATTTTGGTTGATTGTTTTGGCTTATTGAAGTCATTTGTGACATTTTGCAAGTTGAATCAAGTCCTGAGGTGCCCTAAATCTCAAACCCGACTATTTTGTCTTTTAGTGGATTTGTACTTTGCTTATTTCTGGCTTATTGAGTGTGCTTTTTCAAAATTTCTTTTTATAGATCTCTATAGTATCCCAAAAGAAGGTTGTGTGTCAAATTAGAGCTTATGGCATTAGCTTATTGCTTAATGGGCTTAATGGCCCAATAAGGATAAGCTATTTGATCATTAAGCTGTGATAAGCTCACTTTCAGCTTTTGGGCCTTCAGAGTTTTGTGTTTAGAATTAAATTTTGAGTCAGATCGTGCTTTTCCAAGTCTTTTGGGCTTATTTTGACTTTTTGGGCTAAAAAGCCCAATAAGCTTGACTGTTTTGGGTTGTGGCCCATTTGGGGGCCCAATAGGGGTATTCTGGTCATTTCACTTTCATTTTCTTTTTAAATAGGACAAATAAACTAGTTTGCAAGTTTTTAGAATTTTTTAGAATTTTTGGATTTTTAATATTTTTTTAATATTATTTTATTATTATTTTTCAAATTTCACATTTTTGCATTTTTATATTTTTCTTAGCTTAAATACATTAAAATAGGATTTTTTCAACTCTTAGTTTAATTTTATCATCTTTAAATTAATTTTTATAATTATTTTAAGTTTTAATAGTTTTTAAATCATTTTAAATAGTTTTTATTAGTTTAAAAATTTCTAAAAATAGTTTTTAATCTTTTTAGGTCATTTTAGAGGTTTACCAATTGAAAATTTTTTATTTGGGCTTTTTGATAATTAATTTGATTTTTAGGGCTTTAATTAGCATTTAAAAATTAAATATTTAATTAATTAAAAGGTTTGAAAAAGTTTTGATCATTGGTAAACTCTTAGTTTATTTATTTTGATTTTGGTGAATTTTTCGTAATTTTTAGAATTAATTTTTATTTTAGCTTATTTTACGGTTTCACGTTAAGTCGTAGTAGTAATTAATTTCACGTCTTCGTCATCCTCTTTTCTCATCCCCTTCTAACCAATATTAATCTCAAACCAATTACGAATTATTCACACACATATACCTCCTTGGGAAACGAACTTTCACATCATAAGGGTCATTAGTGTTGATTTTCCTAAATCATCACTTAATACTTTTCCCTATTTACGCTCTTTTCCTAAAGAGTAGTAAAACACTACAATCATTTTGGCGCCGCTGCCGGGGAGGTGTGTCGTGATTAATTTGTCTTGTTGTTTTTAATATTAACCATAAATAGTATTTGTATTAGTAGAAATCTACTAATACGTATTATCGGTTTTTTGGTTTTTCTTGTGAAATTATTATTACTATATTGTATTAAGTATCACAATCAATACAAAATATCTCCAAAAGTGTTAAAACACAACCTTAATTGGGATTTGATCTCCTAATTATTGTATTCGAATCTCAAACAAAAGAAAAAGGCAAAAATAGATAAATACTTTCGTGAAGCTCGATTTTGAAAAATACAAACTATAAGGTGGGTATAAGGCGGGTATTATAAAATATACCCTAAGGAAAAGGCTCTTAAGTGCTTCGCGCCGCCTCGTTTCCCCGCTTTCTTGTGAGTATTTTGAGATTGAAGGCTAATCGAGGGTTTTGCCACCCAAAGTATTATTACGTATAATATATTTGCTTGTTTTCTTTGATTAAACCCTCTTGAAAATTTTGGTTTTCACCAAAGTTCTAAAGTCATTCGAAGGCGTTCACTCCACGTGATCGTTTTCATTCTTTTGAGGCTTCTTTAATCAAGAGTTTGATTCGAGGAGAGATTTGGTAGATTGTTGTCTACGAAGATACACCAAAATCCAAAAAAATTAAAAACAATCAAAAACACAAAAAAATTGAAAATTCACAAAACACCCAAAAAGAATCTTCTTTGCTCACCTTCCATTCTTCGTGAAGTTTATGATCACTCGTAATCAAGCAAAACGAGCTCGTAAACGTCTTCAAAAGCAAGCCAATCAAGAGACGTTGATTGAAGAACAAACTCCAATTGTTGAACCTATTGTAGAACAAGAAGTCGTCATGGCTAATCGTACTATGATGGAGTTGCTACAAGCACCCACCGAGGGTTTTGGAGAGGCCATTGTGATTCCCGCTATCCTTGCGGAGAATTTCAAAATTAAGACGGGTTTAATGTCGATGTTGCAAGCTAATAAGTTTAGAGGTCATGAGAAAGACAACCCGCATTACCACATAAGGAATTTTAATCGTCTCACCGCAACTAGCAAGTTTAAGGATGTTCTACATGACGCCATTAAGATGATGTTGTTTCCATACTCGTTAGATGGACCCGCTAAAATTTGGCTTGAAAAAGAACCGCCAAATTCGATTTTGACATGGGGTGATCTCGTTTCTAAGTTTGTGAACAAATTTTTTCCACCATCTAAAACAACACATTTGAAAAATGAGATTTCAAGATTTGTTCAAAGAAATAATGAAAGTTTTTCAATGGCATGGGAACGCTTTAAAGAAATGTTACATGAATGTCCACACCATGATTTTTCGGAATTGCATCAAATTGATACTTTTTATAATGGGCTTAATGATCATGAACGAGATTACTTGAATGCCGCCGCGGGTGGTAATTTTTTGTGCAAAACGACCGATGAAGCTTTAAAGATTATCGAGAATAGATCTAAGGTTTATAGCCCTCGTAACACACCGAGTGTTGCCAATTTGGGTTCGTCATCTTCGTCATCGTCTCGTAGCATTAATGCCTTACATGATGAAGCTAATGAGGAAAATCGGTTTTTCGATAGATTTGCTAATCTTATGACTCATTGGAAAGCTCAAGAGGCTTTGAATTCCGCTTCGGTTAAAGCGGTTGAAAAGAGTTGTTTGTCTTGTGGTGGAGCTCATGATCTTTCCGAGTGCATTACTGCCGGTGGTAACACTTCGAGTGCTTACGTAGCAATGGGAAATTACAACCAAAACGGCCAAGGTTCCCGCCCAAATCAAGCTCCACCAAATCAAAATGCTAATAACTATCGAAACAACAACCAAGGTGGTAATTATCAAGGCAATTCACGTAACTACAACAAAGGGAATTATCAAAGTGGGAATGGACAAGTCACTAATCAAAACCAAAACCGTGATTTTCAAAATACTATACAAGGTTTTCAAAATGCTCACACTAAAAATGTTCAAGGAGAATTTTTGGATTATGCTAAAGTAAATGATGCTAAGTTTGATAACATGTAACGTGAGATGATTAGCTTAAGATCCGAGTTGAAAAATGAGATTAAAAACGAACTTGCTAATGAACTTAAAACTCATGCAAATAAAATGGAAGGAAATGTCCAACGTCTTCAACAAAACCAACAAAAGATGAAACAAGGACAACCTGAGATTAAGCAAGAATTGTTAAAAGCGGACGCTAGGCAATCAAAATTTGAGGACCGAATGACAAAATTTTTTGAAGCAATCATGTGTAAACCCTCTTCCTCGGGTGGTCTTCCTAGTGATACCATTGCAAACCCGAAGGGAGAAATGAAGGTTATTACTACACGAAGTGGTAAAACTTTCAAGGAACCAATCTCTCGTCCAAGTACTTCTACGGAGAAGGAAATCGAGAAAGAGCCCGAGGTGATGGTCGAAAAGGAGCACATTACAATCCCACGAAATACCGCTCATACCACACATACGGTTGAACCAATACCAATTGTGGAACCCGAGTTTTCAAGGTCGTTGCCTAATGTCCAACCCACACCACCCTTACCTTACCCTTCGAGACAAAACAAAGAGAAATTGCAAGAACGTAACAAACAACAAATCGAGATTTTTATAAAAATGTTTCAACAAGTGCATTTTTATGTGAGTTTAGCCGATGCGTTGTTGTATACGCCTCGTTTCGCTTCCAATTTTAAAAGTATGATGAGCGATAAGGAAAAGCTTTCAAAGCTTGCTAATTGTTCTTCGGTTTATCTTAACCGCATACCGGAAAAAGTTGGTGACCCCGGAAAGTTTCTCATTCCTTGTGACTTACAAGATATGAAAGAATGCCTCGCCTTGGCCGATCTTGGTACGAGCATTAATTTAATGCCATTTTCCATTTGGAAATCGCTTTCGCTTCCGGCTCTTACTCCTTCGAACATGTCTATCGAGATGGCCGATCATTCTACGATTTTAGCATGTGGAGTAGCCGAAGATGTTTTCGTGAAAGTGGGGAAGTTCTACTATCCCGTTGATTTTATAGTAGTTGACATCCCCGCGGATCCTCAAGTTCCTCTAATTTTAGGTCGTTCATTTTTAGACACCTCGAGATCGCTTATCGACGTTCATGCAAGAAATATCACTTTGAGATTCAACAAAGAGGAACTTGTTATAAACGCTACTCAAAACTCAAAACCTTCTCATGTTTATGCAATCGCTACCATCAATCACATTGACTTAGTCGATGTGGTTTGCGATGAGTTTTCACAAGAAGTGTTAGGTTTTTCCGATAGCTCGTCAAGTGGCAATCCCACTATTTTGGATCCGATTCTTGCTAATTCTACACCGAATCTCACTCCATTCCAAGGAGGCGATTTTACTTCAAATGAAATCGACAATGAAGATGAGGTGTTGATTAGTGATGATACTTCTATTCCACCATTTCTTCCGCCAATGGAAGTTATGAGTGTTGAACCAAAATCTTCAATCGAGGAACCACCTATCCTTGAATTGAAAGATCTTCCTTCTCACCTTGAATACGCATTCTTAGAAGGTGATGACAAGTTGTCGGTTATTATTGCAAGAGGTCTTGCTAATGATGAAAAAACCGAGCTCTTGAAAGTTCTTAAAGCTCATAAAGGGGCAATTGCGTGGAAAATTTCCGACATTAAGGGTATTGACCCAAAATTTTGTACTCACAAGATTTTATTGGAGGAGGACTACAAACCCGCAATTCAAAGTCAAAGAAGGGTGAATCCCAAAATTCACGATGTCATAAAAAAGGAAGTTCTTAAACTCCTTGACGCGGGAATGATTTATCCTATCTCCGATAGCCCATGGGTGAGCCCAATCCATTATGTCCCTAAAAAGGGAGGAATGACCGTTGTGCCTAATGAAAACAACGAGTTAATTCCCACTCGTGTTGTGACCGGTTGGAGGGTGTGTATTGACTACCGAAAGTTAAATGACGCCACTCATAAAGACCACTTTCCCTTGCCCTTCATGGATCAAATGTTGGAGCGACTAGCGGGAAAGGAATTCTATTGCTTTTTAGATGGTTTTTCCGGTTACTTTCAAATCCCTAACGACCCTCGTGATCAAGAAAAGACTACGTTTACGTGTCCTTATGGAACGTTCGCTTATCGTAGGATGCCTTTCGGACTTTGTAATGCACCGGGTACTTTTCAACGGTGTATGATGGCCATTTTTCACGATATGATCGAGAGGTCGATGGAAGTGTTTATGGATGACTTTTCGGTGTTTGGCAATTCGTTCACGTCGTATTTATCTAATCTCGAGCAAATGTTAAAACGTTGTGAAGAAACCAATCTTGTGCTTAATTGGGAAAAATGTCATTTCATGTGTAAACAAGGAATCGTCTTAGGACATAAGGTCTCGAAAGCGGGGATTGAGGTCGATAAAGCTAAGGTAGACGTCATCGCCAAGTTACCTCATCCCAAAACCTTTAAGGGAGTTAGGAGTTTTCTAGGCCACGCGGGCTTTTATCGTCGTTTCATTAAAGAATTTTCGAAAATCTCTCGACCTATGACACACCTTCTCGAGAAGGATGCTCCTTTTAATTTCAATGAGGATTGTGTTAGAGCTTTCGAAACTCTTAAAAGGAAACTTACCGAACTCCCATTCTTGTTGCTCCTAATTGGGAATTACCCTTTGAAATCATGTGCGATGCAAGTGATTATGCTATAGCGGCCGTCTTAGGGCAACTCTATGAAAAGCATTTCCATCCTATCCGTTATGCTAGTAAGACGATGACCGATGCTCAATTAAAGTACACCATAACGGAAAAGGAATTCCTTGCCGTGGTCTATGCTTTTGAGAAATTCCGACCTTATCTCGTCTTAACTAAAAGCATCGTGTATACCGACCATTCGGCTATCAAGTATCTCTTAGCTAAGCAAGATGCTAAGCCGAGATTGCTTCGTTGGATGCTCCTCCTCCAAGAATTTGATGTCACCGTGCTTGAGAAAAAAGGAGCCGAGAATCTAGCGGCCGATCATCTCTCTCGTCTAGAAGATCCTCACAAAGATGTTTTCGAGAACAAGGAAATCACCGAAACATTTCCTCTCGAGACTCTCGGTGTAGTGAATTCTAAAGACACCACCCCATGGTTTGCCGACATTGCAAATTACCATGCGGGGAATTTCATAATCAAGGGTATGACGACACAACAAAAGCGAAAATTCTTTCGTGACGTCAAGTTCTATTTTTGGGACGACCCTTATCTCTTTCGGGTTTGTGCGGATCAACTCGTTCGACGTTGTGTTTTTGGTGACGAAGCTTCTAATATCCTTAGAGCTTGTCACGAGGGATCCACGGGTGGTCACCACGGTGCTAGTCTCACGGCTAAGAAAGTGTTCAATGCCGGCTTCTTTTGGCCTTCTATTTATCGTGATGCACACGCACTTGTGAAGTCGTGTGATTCGTGCCAACGTCAAAGAAAATCGTCTCAACGTGATGAAATGCCGCAAAACATAATTCAAGTGTGTAAGATTTTCGACATTTGGGGCATAGACTTTATGGGGCTGTTCCAATCGTCTCATGGTAACAAGTATATCCTCGTCGCGATGGACTACCTTTCTAAGTGGGTGGAAGCTAAGGCTTTACCTACTAATGATGCTCGTGTGGTAGTGAAATTTTTGAAGCAACTATTCTCTAGGTTCGGAACCCCTCGTGCTATTATAAGCGATCGTGGAACCCTTTTTTGTAATGACCAATTCGAGAAGGTCTTAAAGAAATATGGAGTTACTCATCGTCTTTCTACGGCTTATCACCCGCAAACGAGTGGGCAAGTCGAGGTTTCGAACCGAGTTTTGAAGAGGATTTTAGAGAGGTCGATTGGAGAAAACCGTGCTTCAATGTCCGACAAACTCGATGACGCTTTATAGGCCTTTAGGACCGCTTACAAGACACCTATCGGTTGTACTCCTTATAAGTTAGTCTATGGGAAGAATTGTCATTTGCCCATTGAATTCGAGCACAAGGCATATTGGGCCCTTAAGCATGCAAACTTTAACTTAAAGACCGCGGGAGATCACCGGAAAATACAATTAAATGAATTGGATGAATTAAATGCTTATGAAAATTCATTGATTTTCAAAGAAAAGACTAAAAAGTTTCATGATGCAAAGATTAAAAACCGGGTTTTTAACGTTGGTGATCAAGTGTTACTTTTTAACTCTCGACGTAAGATATTTTCCGGGAAATTGAAATCTCGTTGGTCGGGTCCTTTCACCGTTACACAAGTGTTTCCTTATGGGACCATCGAGCTAGCTCAAGATGATGGTCCTAATTTCAAGGTGAATGGACATAGGCTTAAGCACTACTTTGGTGGGGAAATTCCTTCAATGGTTGACCTCGACCAAGTCACCTTCCCCAATGATAATTAGCATTGAGGGGATCGAGTCGAGCTCATGACTCGGTAATAAAAAACGAGGTGCCTCGTGGGGGAGATCCCATGCTTATCCTTTATGCTTACTAATAACTAATGAGGGGATTTGTACCCTTCCAACTCGTTGTCTAGTGGTTGCTTGTGATTGTGTTATCTAGATCATCATCTACGATTGAAGACTCTCGTGTTCGTTTACGTAAGCCTCCATCGTTTGCTTGAAGAAGTTTTTTCACGAATCCATGACATATCCTTTATTGTTCTAACAATTATCTTTTAGCATACTTAATAAACGGCTTTAGATATATTGTTGATCACCCTTTCCATGCTAGATCCTAAGCATTCGATTATTCGTCTCTAGTATGGGGTTGCTCCACCTTTAGACTCGAAACATTGAGGACAATGTTTACTTTTAGTATGGTGGTGGGGGGGGGGGGGGGGTGAATAGATACTTTCTTTGCTACGCCCTCACGCTTTCCAACTTTTAATGTTTTGTTTTGTTGCTAATAAGGCTAAAAATGGCCAAATTTCAATTTTTTTCTTAGTTTTCATAAGTGTTTTTAAGACACGAATGTATATTTTCCGATGGGTAGAATAAGAGCTAATTTTTGACTTGATGGGCATTTGGAGCCATTTACATTCCTTAACCCGCTCAATTCAAGTTTTGCTAGACTTTTATATAGGGAACTTTAAAGTGCGAAAGTCTTAGCTCATTCGGGTTAAGAACAAGAACTTTTCGCAAGTTCCTATAATTGATCCTAGAAAGTCACTTATCAAGGGAACTATAAAATGCATTCTCTAAACTTGAAAAATTCCAAGAAAGTGCAAGATCCTATAGGTGGCTTTAAAACCCAAAACTTTGATTTGATATAGTCTTAATGAAAGCTAATCCAAATTTGGCTTAATTTTGACTTGCATGGCTAAGTATTCACGAGTCTCTTTAATTAGAGGTCTTTATATAGTGAAGAACGAGAAGTGATAGAGTTAGACAAGTGACCATGCTAAACGTAGAACATGAAAATGTTCTTTCAAAAACTCATATGTTTTTAATTGTGGCTTTTTCTTCCCATAAGATCAATGCATTAGGAATAAACATAATTGCAATAAGTAAGGTCGTACGATTTGAAAGGTTACTTAGCCTCTAGCGCAAGATCGTTTAAAAGTTGCTCGGGGTTTAAAAGAGTTCATAGCCAAGGCATAACTTACTGAAGCAGGACACGAAGATTGGTGAAGATCCAAAAAGGCCCTAACAAGGCATGAGGAGCTCTATTTTGTTGCTAAAGATCCAAGATGATGTGAAGTATCATTAATCCTAAATCAATATGAAGGATCGAGACACACGACGAAAAGCAATTACTCCCCTAAAGATCATGGAGAAAGTCTATCCAAAAAGACCCCTACAAGGTATGAGGATAAATATATCCAAGTCCAAAAAGGAGGCGGATCGTTGTATATCAAAGTCCAAAATAAAGATTGAAGAAAAATGATGAAGTTGTGGTCCAAATATGAAGAATCTCTCAAAAACGTCAAGTGAAGAAATTCCAAATATATGAAGAGAAGACCATAATTTCAAGAACGTCTTCCAAAGATTTGAAGTATGAAGTACATGCCAAATATCGGTCCGAGAAAGGTCTCAAATCGTGAAACGAGTTATGCCAAGATATGAACATAAGGAGATACACGAGAAGCCGTTTTAAAAGATTTTGTCCTTCGGCTAACTATCGATTAAATCGTGCTACTTTACTTTCGGACTAATAACTACTCAAATAAGTCAATATGAATAACTTGCGATCCATGACAAATAGTTAAAAAATGCTATTAACCCATTTCCTTTTATTATAACTAGGATTGCGGGGAGAAAAAGTATTACACAATTTGGACGTATGAGTAGTGTTAGCATTGTGACTTGTACCAACAATGATCTCGTTTTTGCACTTAGCATGGAATGTATGACAATCAAGGATGACGAAATTTACTCTAAGGGACATTTACTTGTTTCTATTCTTTGACCCTAAAATTCACATACGTGATGAAAATCATACATTATGTCTTTACACATTCTCGTAGTATTGTTGCAAGTCTTTTACTTTTCAATAAAGGTTAATAAAATTGAATTTTGGTGATGCTTATATACTTTATTCTAGCATTGCGTGAGGGCACGGCAATGGCTTAGTATGGGGGAGTGATGAGATGGCATTTATACATGATCTCATCGTTCTTTTTGGGCTTTAAATGCACTAAAATGTCATAAAATACCATATATATGCTTGTGTTTGTTTACTTGTGTATTTTAGGTATGGATATCGTGAAAAAGACAAAAGATCACAAGAAACAAGGAAATACGGACACGAGAAACGAAGCCGTACAAAGAACCGGGCCCTAGTTCATGAATTATCCAAGATTAACCCTTGAAGACTTGAAGACATACAAGATTGATCCTCAAAGAATGAAGAAATTACATTTAAAACCCTTGTGAATTCATAATTACAAGTTTGGTCCCTTAAGTTTGTCAAAATTACAAAATGGCCTTCAACTTTGAAGAAATGGCAAGATTAGTCCCTCATTAATTCTAATTTGTCATTAATGGTCCCTCATGAAGTCAAAGATACATTGAAGACCTTTGAAGATCAATAAAGTCCAAAATCAGTCCCTCAATTATGGAAAAATGTCAAAAATAACCCTTGAAACACTTTTGCCAAAGTTTTAGGGCAAAAGTGTGAAATCCATAACTTCTACAACAAAGGGACACGTTTATTTTGGCTGAAAGACTTGATATACAATTTTTCCCAAAAATAAAGGATCAAAATTGCCAAGCTGAAAGTTCAAACTCCTAAAAACGCGGGCAACACTTATTGTAGCGATTTTACCATGATGAACACCCCTTTTTACCCAGGATTAAAAAGAAGAAAACAAAGGGGAAAGTAAAATTGATTGTTCCCACGTGTAATTCACATCATGTCAATCACATCCCACACCAAAAACCTCAATACCCACTACCAGAAAGATACCCCCACTCCCACTCTCATGACGACACCTGGCATAAGATCATGACATGGAAAAATCAACGAACCAAAGCTTTTCCTTACTCACAAATTACTAAATAAACATCCCTGATTCACCCAAGCAAGCTGGCAACAAGCCTAGAAGATTCTCAAGGATAATTTAGGAATTTCAGTTCTAGGGTTTATGAATAGTGTTTCGTATGCATTTGCCTATAAAAGGAGACCTCAACCTGTGAGAGTCCTTTTGTTCCAGATTTTGGCTATCAATCTTTGTAATCCCTTTTTAGTTAAATAAAATTTGTTTTTCTGAAAATTGTGAAATCTCTTTTGTGTTTATTAAAAGTTGGTGTTGGAATAGCTAAAATCTGAGTTCCACTTGATCTCTAAGACCTTCCTTAATCTTGTGGTTAAGGCACGTCTTTGTTTGAAGGTTTTCAAAGGTTCAAAAAAAACCTTGAAATCCTTGGTTCTGTTTTGGTTATTATTGTGTACTAACCCTTAGCCAAAGGCCTTAAGATCCTTCAAGCTTGTTGACACCAAGCCTGAGAAGAGTTTTGAGCTCTTGGTTGAGTTGTTTGCTCATTTGTGTTGAAGATATATCATAATCAAAACCTATTCTACTTTGAACATCAGAAGGTTTTGATCTTCCTTTTTGAAGAACCTTGGTCTTGTTCTAGTTGTTGAACAAGGTCCAAGGAGCATAGCTGGTCCTCCTAGGATGTTGTGGAGGACATGTATAATCCCTTGTTTAAGTTTCCCCTAAATATTTCATGTTACTGCATGTTTTGGATTTTGAGCTTTGATTTTGTGTTCTTGTGTTTGAGGTGGTGATTTTAGTGTTTGATTCTTTTAGTTGTTACCTAGGAAGTGTTTTTGATTCATAAAATCAGTAGGTTATTAGTGATAATCACAAGTTGCTTTGAAAAATGGTAGATTAAGGGTTGTTTGGGATAACTGCTTGATTTGGATTTGTGGTATTTTGAGTTGATACTTTGTGTTGCTTTGTGTTGGAACTTGTTTCATAGGTGCTAAGTATCATTTATCTGCAATCTTTAAGCATATAAACACCTAGATCTTAAAATAGGTTCTAAAATCAGATTTACTTGTTGAATTTGGCTGTGGTTTAAGGGACACCTAGATCTAACCATAGACTAGGGCTAACAAGTGATTAAACCTAGTTAATAACACCAGGGAAGTAGGATTTGAGTGTTGAAATTGGATCTTTGGTCAATTATATCAGCAAAGTGTGCATGTGTTCTTGAAGTTCATAACAGCAACTATAATCTGCTTTGATCTTGTTCCATACTTTGATTTAGTGACTGATTTAAGTTTGTTTATGCTTAATCATAGTTTATGATTTAGTGACTGATTTGAAGTTCATACTTTGATCTTGTGCATGTGTTAAAATTTGGCCATTTTTAGCCTTATTAGCAACAAAACAAAACATTGAAAGTTGGAAAGCGTGAGGGCGTAGCAAAGCAAGTATCTATTCACCCCCCATACTAAAAGTAAACATTGTCCTCAATGTTTCGAGTCTAAAGGTGGAGCACCCCCATACTAGAGACGATAATCGAATGCTTAGGATCTAGCATGGAAAGGGTGATCAACAATATATCTAAAGCCGTTTATTAAGTATGCTAAAAGATAATTGTTAGAACAATAAAGGATATGTCATGGATTCGTGAAAAAACTTCTTCAAGCAAACGATGGAGGCTCATGTAAACGAACACGAGAGTCTTCAATCGTAGATGATGATCTAGATAACACAATCACAAGCAACCACTAGACAACGAGTTGGAAGGGTACAAATCCCCTCATTAGTTATTAGTAAGCATAAAGGATAAGCATGGGATCTCCCCCACGAGGCACCTCGTTTTTTATTACCGAGTCATGAGCTCGACTCGATCCCCTCAATGCTAATTATCATTGGGGAAGGTGACTTGGTCGAGGTCAACCATTGAAGGAATTTCCCCACCAAAGTGGTGCTTAAGCCTATGTCCATTCACCTTGAAATTAGGACCATCATCTTGAGCTAGCTCGATGGTCCCATAAGGAAACACTTGTGTAACGGTGAAAGGACCCGACCAACGAGATTTCAATTTCCCGTAAAATATCTTAAGTCGAGAGTTAAAAAGTAACACTTGATCACCAACGTTAAAAACCCTGTTTTTAATCTTTGCATCATGAAACTTTTTAATCTTTTCTTTGAAAATCAATGGATTTTCATAAGCATTGTCTCTTAATTCATCCAATTCATTTAATTGTATTTTCCGGTGATCTCCCGCGGTGTTTAAGTCAGAGTTTGCATGCTTAAGGGCCCAATATGCCTTGTGCTCCAATTCAATGGGCAAATGACAATTCTTCCCATAGACTAACTTATAAGGAGTACAACCGATAGGTGTCTTATAAGCGGTCCTAAAGGCCCATAAAGCGTCATCGAGTTTGTTTGACATTGAAGCACGGTTTTCTCCAATCGACCTCTCTAAAATCCTTTTCAAAGCTCGGTTCGAAACCTCGAATTGCCCACTCGTTTGCGGGTGACAAGCCGTAGAAAGACGTTGAGTAACTCCATATTTCTTTAAGACCTTCTCGAATTGGTCATTACAAAAATGGGTTCCACGATCGCTTATAATAGCACGAGGGGTTCCGAACCGAGAGAATAGTTGCTTCAAAAACTTCACTACCACACGAGCATCATTAGTAGGTAAAGCCTTAGCTTCCACCCACTTAGAAAGGTAGTCCACCGCGAGGAGGATATACTTGTTACCATGAGACGATAGGAACGACCCCATAAAGTCTATGCCCCAAATGTCGAAAATCTCACACACTTGAATTATGTTTTGCGGCATTTCATCACGTTGAGACGATTTTCCTTGACGTTGGCACGAATCACATGACTTTACAAGTGCGTGTGCATCACGATAAATAGAAGGCCAAAAGAAGCCGACATCGAACACTTTCTTAGCCGTGAGACTAGCACCGTGGTGACCACCCGTGGGTCCCTCGTGACAAGCTCTAAGGATATTAGAAGCTTCGGCACCAAAAACACAACGTCGAACGAGTTGATCCGCACAAACCCGAAAGAGATAAGGGTCGTCCCAAAAATAGAACTTGACGTCACGAAAGAATTTTCGCTTTTGTTTTGTCGTCATACCCTTGATTATGAAATTCCCCGCATGGTAATTTGCAATGTTGGCAAACCATGGGGTGGTGTCTTTAGAATTCACTACATCGAGAGTCTCGAGAGGAAATGTTTCGGTGATTTCCTTGTTCTCGAAAACATCTTTGTGAGGATCTTCTAGACGAGAGAGATGATCGGCCGCTAGATTCTCGGCTCCTTTTTTGTCAAGCACGGTGACATCAAATTCTTGGAGGAGGAGCATCCAACGAAGCAATCTCGGCTTAGCATCTTGCTTAGCTAAGAGATACTTGATAGCCGAATGGTCAGTATACACGATGCTTTTAGTTAAGACGAGATAAGGTCGAAATTTCTCAAAAGCATAGACCACGGTAAGGAATTCCTTTTCCATTGTGGTGTACTTTAATTGAGCCTCGGTCATCGTCTTACTAGCATAATGGATTGGACGGAAACGCTTTTCATAGCGTTGCCCTAAGACTGCCCCTATAGCATAATCACTTGCATCGCATATGATTTCAAAGGGTAATTCCCAATTAGGAGCAACAAGAATGGGAGCTTCGGTAAGTTTCCTTTTAAGAGTTTCGAAAGCTCTAACACAATCCTCATTGAAATTAAAAGGAGCATCCTTCTCGAGAAGGTGTGTCATAGGTCGAGAGATTTTCGAAAAGTCTTTGATGAAACGACGATAAAAGCCCGCGTGGCCTAGGAAACTCCTAACTCCCTTAACGGTTTTGGGATGAGGTAACTTGGCGATGACGTCTACCTTAGCTTTATCGACCTCAATCCCCGCTTTCGAGACCTTATGTCCTAAGACGATTCCTTGTTTACACATGAAATGACATTTTTCCCAATTAAGCACAAGATTGGTTTCTTCACAACGTTTTAACATTTGCTCGAGATTAGATAAACACGACGTAAACGAATTGCCAAACACCGAAAAGTCATCTGTAAACACTTCCATCGACTTCTCGATCATATCGTGAAAAATGGCCATCATACACCGTTGAAAAGTACCCGGTGCATTACAAAGTCCAAAAGGAATCCTACGATAAGCGAACGTTCCATAAGGACACGTAAACATAGTCTTTTGTTGATCACGAGGGTCGATAGGGATTTGAAAGTAACCGGAAAAACCATCTAAAAAGCAATAGAATTCATTTCCCGCTAGTCGCTCCAACATTTGATCCATGAAGGGCAAGGGAAAGTGGTCTTTACGAGTGGCGTCATTTAACTTTCGGTAGTCAATACACACCCTCCAACCGGTCACAACACGAGTGGGAATTAACTCGTTGTTTTCATTAGGCACAACGGTCATTCCTCCCTTTTTAGGGACACAATGGATTGGGCTCACCCATGGGCTACCGGAGATAGGATAAATCATTCCCGCGTCAAGGAGTTTAAGAACTTCCTTTTTTATGACATCGTGAATTTTGGGATTCACCCTTCTTTGACTTTGAATTGCGGGTTTGTAGTCCTCCTCCATTAAAATCTTGTGAGTACAAAATTTTGGGTCAATACCCTTAATGTCGGAAATTTTCCACGCAATTGCCCCTTTATGAGCTTTAAGAACTTTCAAGAGCTCGTTTTTTTCATCATTAGCAAGACCTCTTGCAATAATAACCGGCAACTTGTCATCACCTTCTAAGAATGCGTATTTCAAGGTGAGAAGGAAGATCTTTCAGTTCAAGGATAGGTGGTTCCTCGATTGAAGATTTTGGTTCAACACTCATAACTTCCATCGGCGGAAGAAATGGTGGAATAGAAGTATCATCACTAATCAACACCTCATCTTCATTGTCGATTTCATTTGAAGTAAAATCGCCTCCTTGGAATGGAGTGAGATTCGGTGTAGAATTAGCAAGAATCGGATCCAAAATAGTGGGATTGCCACTTGACGAGCTATCGGAAAAACCTAACACTTCTTGTGACAACTCATCGCAAACCACATCAACTAAGTCAATGTGATTGATGGTAGCGATTGCATAAACATGAGAAGGTTTTGAGTTTTGAGTAACGTTTATAACAAGTTCCTCTTCGTTGAATCTCAAAGTGATAGTTCTTGCATGAACGTCGATAAGCGATCTCGAGGTGTCTAAAATGAACGACCTAAAATTAGAGGAACTTGAGGATCCGCGGGGATGTCAACTACTATAAAATCAACGGGATAGTAGAACTTCCCCACTTTCACGAAAACATCTTCGGCTACTCCACATGCTAAAATCGTAGAATGATAGGCCATCTCGATAGACATGTTCGAAGGAGTAAGAGCCGGAAGCGAAAGCGATTTCCAAATGGAAAATGGCATTAAATTAATGCTCGCACCAAGATCGGCCAAGGCGAGGCATTCTTTCATATCTTGTATGTCACAAGGAATGAGAAACTTTCCGGGGTCACCAACTTTTTCTAGTATGCGGTTAAGATAAACCGAAGAACAATTAGCAAGCTTTGAAAGCTTTTCCTTATCGCTCATCATACTTTTAAAAGTTAAAGCGAAACGAGGCATATACAACAACGCGTCAACTAAACTCACATCAAAATGCACTTGTTGAAACATTTTTATAAAAAGCTCGATTTGTTGTTTGTTACGTTCTTGCAATTTCTCTTTGTTTTGTCTCGAAGGGTAAGGTAAGGGTGGTGTGGGTTGGACATTAGGAAACGGCCTTGGAAACTTGGGTTCCACAATTGGTATTGGTTCAACCGTAGGTGTGGTATGAGCGGTACTTCGTGGGATTGTAATGTGCTCCTTTTCGACCATCACCTCGGGCTCTTTCTCGATTTCCTTCTCCGTAGAAGTACTTGGACGAGAGATTGGTTCCTTGAAAGTTTTACCACTTCGTGTAGTAATAACCTTCATTTCTCCCTTCGGGTTTGCAATGGTATCACTAGGAAGACCAACCGAGGAAGAGGGTTTACACATGATTGCTTCAAACATTTTTGCCATTCGGTCCTCAAATTTTGATTGCCTAGCATCCGCTTTTAACAATTCTTGCTTAATCTCATGTTGTCCTTGTTCCATCTTTTGTTGGTTTTGTTGAAGACGTTGGACATTTCCTTCCATTTTATTTGCATGAGTTTTAAGTTCATTAGCAAGTTCGTTTTTAAGCTCATTTTTCAACTCAGATCTTAGGCTAATCATCTCACGTTGCATGTTATCAAACTTAGCATCATTTGCTTTAGCATAATCCAAAAATTCTCCTTGAAGATTTTTAGTGTGAGCATTTTGAAAACCTTGTGTAGTGTTTTGAAAATCACGGTTTTGGTTTTTATTAGTGACTTGTCCATTCCTACTTTGATAATTCCCTTTGTTGTAGTTACGTGCATTGCACTTTTGAAGTCTGACTTATTTCGCGGGACAATTGCCTTGATAATTATCACATTGGTTGTTTTTTCGATAGTTATTAGCATTTTGATTTGGTGGAGCTTGATTTGGGCGGGAACCTTGGCCGTTTTGGTTGTAAGTTCCCGTTGCTACGTAAGCACTCGAAGTGTTACCACCGGCGGTAATGCACTCGGAAAGATCATGAGCTCCACCACAAGACAAACAACTCTTTTCAACCGCTTTAACCGAAGCGGAATTCAAAGCCTCTTGAGCTTTCCAATGATTCATAAGATTAGCAAATCTATCGAAAAACCGATTTTCCTCATTAGCTTCCTCATGTAAGGCATTAATGCTACGAGACGATGACGAACCCAAATTGGCAACACTCGGTGTGTTACGAGGGCTATAAACCTTAGATCTATTCTCGATAATCTTTAAAGCTTCATCGGTCGTTTTGCACAAAAAATTACCACCCGCGGCGGCATTCAAGTAATCTCGTTCATGACCATTAAGCCCATTATAAAAAGTATCAATTTGATGCAATTCCGAAAAATCATGGTGTGGACATTCATGTAACATTTCTTTAAAGCGTTCCCATGCCATTGAAAAACTTTCATTATTTCTTTGAACAAATCTTGAAATCTCATTTTTCAAATGTGTTGTTTTAGATGGTGGAAAAAATTTGTTCACAAACTTAGAAACGAGATCACCCCATGTCAAAATCGAATTTGGCGGTTCTTTCTCAAGCCAAATTTTAGCGGGTCCATCTAACGAGTATGGAAACAACATCATCTGAATGGCCTCTCCAAAACCCTCGGTGGGTGCTTGTAGCAACTCCATCATAGTACGATTAGCCATGACGACTTCTTGTTATACAATAGGTTCAACAATTGGAGTTTGTTCTTCAATCAACGTCTCTTGATTGGCTTGCTTTTGAAGACGTTTACGAGCTCGTTTTGCTTGATTACGAGTGATCATAAACTTCACGAAGAATGGGAGGTGAGCAAAGAAGATTCTTTTCGGGTGTTTTGTGAATTTTCAATTTTTTTGTGTTTTTGATTGTTTTTAATTTTTTTAGATTTTGGTGTATCTTCGTAGACAACTATCTACCAAATCTCTCCTCGAATCAAACTCTTGATTAAAGAAGCCTCAAGAGAATGAAAACGATCACGTGGAGTGAACGCCTTCGAATGACTTTAGAACTTTGGTAAAAACCAAATTGTTCAAGAGGGTTTAATCACAAAGAAAACAAGCAAATATATTATACATAATAATACTTTGGGCGGCAAAACCCTCGATTAGCCTTCAATCTTAAAATACTCACAAGCAAGCGGGGAAGCGAGGCGGCGCGAAGTACTTAAGAGCCTTTTTCCTTAGGGTATATTTTATAATACCCGCCTTATACCCACCTTATAGTTTGTATTTTTCAAAATCGAGCTTCACGAAAGTATTTATCTATTTTTGCCTTTTTATTTTGTTTGAGATTCGAATACAATAATTAGGAGATCAAATCCAAATTAAGGTTGTGTTTTCACACTTTTGGAGATATTTTGTATTGATTGTGATACTTAATACAATATAGTAATAATAATTTCACAAGAAAAACCAAAAAACGGATAATACGTATTAGTAGATTTCTACTAATACAAATACTATTTATGGTTAATATTAAAAACAACAAGACAAATTAATCACGACACACCACCCCGGCAGCGGCGCCAAAATGATTGTAGTGTTTTACTACTCTTTAGGAAAAGAGCGTAAATAGGGAAAAGTATTAAGTGATGATTTAGGAAAATTAACACTAATGACCCTTATGATGTGAAAGTTCGTTTCCCAAGGAGGTATATGTGTGTGAATAAGTCGTAATTGGTTTGAGATTAATATTGGTTAGTAGGGGATGAGAAAAGAGGATGACGAAGACGTAAATTAATTACTACTACGACTTAATGTGAAACCGTAAAATAAGCTAAAATAAAAATTAATTATAAAAATTACCAAAAATTCACCAAAAATCAAAATAACTAAACTAAGAGTTTACCAATGATCAAAACTTTTCAAACCTTTTAATTAATTAAATACTTAATTTTTAAATGCTAATTAAAGCCCTAAAAATCAAATTAATTATCAAAAATCCCAAATAAAGATTTTTCAATTAGTAAACCTCTAAAATGACCTAAAAAGATTAAAAACTATTTTTAGAAATTTTTAAACTAATAAAAACAATTTAAATGATTTAAAAACTATTAAAACTTAAAATAATTATATAAATTAATTTAAAGATGATAAAATTAATATAAGAGTTGCAAAAATCCGATTTTAATGTATTTAAGCTAAAAAAAATATAAAAAGTGCAAACATGTGAAAGTTGAAAAATAATAATAAAATAATATTAAAAATCCAAAAATTATAAGAAATTCTAAAAACTTGCAAACTAGTTTATTTTGACCTAATTAAACAGAAAATGAAAGTGAAATGACCAGAATACCCCTATTGGGCCCCCAAATAGGCCAAAACCCAAAACAGTCAAGCTTATTGGGCTTTTTAGCCCAAAAAGTCAAAATAAGCCCAAAAGACTTGGAAAAGCACTATCTGACTCAAAATTTAATTCTAAACACAAAACTCTGAAGGCCCAAAAGCTGAAGGTGAGCTTATCACAGCTTAATGATCAAACAACTTATCCTTATTGGGCCATTAAGCCCATTAAGCAATAAGCTAATGCCATAAGCTCTAATTTGACACACAACCTTATTTTGGGATACTAAAGAGATCTGTAAAAAGAAATTTTGGAAAAGCACACTCAATAAGCCAGAAATAAGCAAAGTACAAATCCACTAAAAGACAAAATAGTCGGGTTTGAGATTTAGGGCACCCCAGGACTTGATTCAACTTGCAAAATGTCACAAATGACTTCAATAAGCGAAAACAATCAACCAAAATTCAATAAGCAAAACGAATAAGCTGGAATAAGCCAATAAGCACTTATGAAAAAGTCAATTAAGTTGGTTTTCTAGTCAAACCCTAAAGTCAACACACCAATTGCTCCAGTTTGAACAAATGGGTCAAATAATGAGCACCTATTACAAAATCCAAGTTGTTGCTGGTTAAAATAAGCTAGGATAGCTTATTGATAAGCTGAACACAAAAATACACTAGCAGTGGCTAGCAGCAGGGGAAAGGAGTTCCCACTGCTTTGACTATTTGACCAAGCTTTTTAGAGAGATTCTGTATGTTTTATTGGAAGACAAGGGCACCCAAGTGATCGGGTAATCATAAGGAGTCACAATCAAGCACAAAAACACACTTTGGTTCACTCAATAAGCACAGAAAAATCAAACAATGCTCAGATCTAGCACAGACATGGAATATAAGCAGTTATGAACACTTAAGTAGTTATAAGCTAGAATAAGCACTCCAAATTCAACAAAATGCATACACAAGCTATATAAACTATGATTAAGCATAAACAAACTTAAATCAGTCAACTAGACACAAGCATCATCACACAAGGTATATTGAACGACTCAAAATAGAGACGTTTACATAAAATATAAACATGATTATTATAAATGGTCTAAAACATAGATTTCAACCCAAATTGTACTGACACGATACTAGAGTAAAGCGTTTAGTCCCCATGGTTCTCGACCAACAACCAACAAGTTTAGTACAGTACATCAACATAAAGTAAAATGTTCAACATTAAAAGGTAGAAACAGTTTAGACCAACATTCTTCCAAAAGCCAAGCCATAACCTCCACAGCAAAGCTCCATGCTCCATCACTTCCTATTACCTGAAATACATGCATAAAACGAGTCAACAATAATGTTGAGTGAGACTATAGGTTTATCAAATCACATTTGAACACAAGAAGAAAATCAATCATAATCATTTATAGAATTATCATACACACAATATATATTCAAGGCAGTAATAATAATGATATTATTAAACAAACATTGTATTTAAGCTCATTACACCGACCCCTTAACCAAATAGTCACCCACGCCAAATGCCGGCATTACTAGAATAAAACCATTGCCCATCTAGGGTATCAGTTGCTAGAATATCACAATCTTATTCACGTAAAATTATCCTTCCCAGCGGGTTACTCAACGTAATGCCCTGGTCTCAGATAGGGTGGTCAACCCAATAGTACAATCATTAGAATAAGCGGCTATTCCCGACTCACAACATCAAGTCAGAAGATAGTTAACTGCTCATGAATTTAGGGTCTTTAGCAACAAGTTACTCAATACAATGAAATCAACTTTAGGCAACATTCGGGTCTAACAATTACTCATGACTTGTGTTCATTTATTTTCAAATAGCATGTATCCCCCTCGCGGGTATTAAAATCATTAAAACGAGTATAAAGCGAGGCTATAGACTCACCTTAGTATAAGAGATCTAGCGAGATGATCTTCGATGATAACAGATGCCTTTCAAACACGAGAACCGCTACCTATCAAATAAGGCGCGTTCATTAATAATGACTCGAGAAATAAATCATACATAACAACATCAAACTCAAACTCATAAAGTCACGATAAACTCGAGAGAAAACAATATAAATAACTTCATTATACTTTACTACACATTTACTTAACCATTTTATACTTTTTACAAAGTCCGCCGGTACATACTACATGTACTAGCTTATTTACCCCTTTTAAACTCGTCAACCGTTTATGAAACGACTCGATAAACTAACTTACTATATATAGAAAGTCCTCTTACAAGTTTATCAAATGAAATTACTTTTAAAGTACTTTACCCAACTCATTTTCAAACTATAAAATCCGGACAGATTTACGTTAATTTTTCATACAACCGTTTTAACTTATTTAAACGACTCCGTTTACAAAACCGACACTCGGGTTTTAAAGTAAACTCAACCTATAAGGTAAACATCTCATTATCAGTAGGTTACACTTTTCAAAACATCCATTTAGAGTCCCCGAGATTCGATCCAAATATCGACAACAACTATTTGTAGTGCCGATACTCGTCTCCCGGTACACGATCATTCAAAACATCATAACTCCGCGCTCGTTTTGAGCTAGAAGCTCTACCTTATATCAAATCGAAGCTAAGAAAATTATCTACAACCCTAGGCTATAAGTTAAGCCATTTTCAAAACATAAAAATTCGGATTTTACACTTTACTTACTGTTATAAAATGACTATAAAAATCTTGTACAAAATCAACTTTTTGATAAAAACCAACCATGAAAATGATCATTACTATACCCTAATATCATCATACATCAACCATAACATCAAAATCATAATCAATATAAAAATCATAAGATCAAAATGAAGTTTCTAACAAGATTTTTAGCATAAACCACCATGGATCATCATGATAATGCCATGCATGATCATAGCTCCTACCTACCAACATCAAGAAAAAAAAAGTTGCTTGCATGTAAGAAATTCTTACACCAGTGTGATCCTTGATCAGAAATAAGGTTGGGTCTTGTGTTAGTTTAGCTCAAAACATCATAATTCTTGAGTTAAAATTGATCAAAGGGTGGTTTTGGGTGGTGGTGTAGGTCACGGCAAACACAAGAGAGAGAGAGAGAGAGTGGAAGTGAAAAATTTTGTGAGTGGATTTGTGTGTGTTAAAAAAAATAAATCTTTTATATAATGGTGTAGGGACCTAGTTGCAATTTGGTGAAAGTTGTGGCTAGAAATGTAAATAGTTAGCTAAAAAGCGGGAAATAACTATTAGTAAATTTTCATAATATTTACTGGGCTCGGGTTTCATAAAGATACTTTTAAAAATATAAAACGTACCTCAAAAATAATAATATCGACTCTCGACTCGGCTTAACACGTCATTAAAATAAAACCTCAAAAATGACAAAAATCGAACAACCGACAATAAAACGTAAAATATTTGGCATCCATCGACATCACGCTTGCTAATACTCCTTATACTTAATAAATATTAAATATAAACCTTCCAACATCGATTTAAACTTAAACCTCCAAAAATAAATATCGTTCAAACTCATCCAAAAATTTCAAAAATAATCATAAAATAAGATTAAGCAATGACCTCGATTTTGGGTTGTCACATCCCCCCCTTATTAAAAGAAGCGACGTCCGCGGCGCTTAATCATTCCTAAACAAATGAGGATACTTGTCCTTAAAGAAATCCTCACGTTCCCACGTAAACTCTGGTCCACGTCTAGAGTTCCATCTCACATTCACAATCGAAATTCTACTATGCTTCAACTTCTTAACTTCCCTATCTATTATCTCTACGGGTTCCTCTATAAAATGCAACTTATCATCAAGTTGAATCTCCTCCAATGGAATCACCACATCCCTTTCAGCTAAACACTTCTTCAAATTAGACACATGAAAAGTATTATGAATAGCCTTAAGCTCAACAGGCAATTCTAACTTATAAGCCACCAATCCAATCCTTTGGATAATCTTAAATGGTCCAATACATCTCGGGCTCAACTTTCCTCTCTTTCCAAAATGAATTACTCCTTTCCATGGAGATACTTTCAACATAACCATGTCTCCTACTTAAAATTCCAACGGTTTCCTTCTGTTATCAGCATAACTCTTTTGTCTACTTCTGGCAGATAACAAACGCTTCTTGATTTGCACAATCTTTTCAGTCGTCTCAAATATCATTTCATGCCCAGTCAATTGACTTTCTCCTACCTCACTCCAACACACTGGAGATCTACACTTATGTCCATACAAAGCTTCAAATGAAGCGGCTTTAATACTAGAATGATAACTATTATTGTACAAAAATTCAACCAATGGAAAATGCTTATCCCAACCATTTCCAAAATCAATCACACATGCACGAAGCATATCCTCTAACGTTTGAATCGTTCTCTCACTTTGTCCATCAGTTTCCGGATGATATGCTGTACTTAAACATAACTCCGTTCCCATCGCTTTCTGCAAAGACTTCCAAAATTCTGAAGTAAACCTACTATCACGATCAGAAATTATCGACAAAGGCACACCATGTCGACAAACAATCTCCTTCACATACAATGTTGTTAACCTCTCCATACTATCTGTCTTCTTCATGGCAAAAAGTGAGCAGACTTAGTCAATCTATATACTATCACCCATATCATATCGCTACCATTTGCAGTCCTTGGCAAACCTGTCACAAAATCCATCGTAATCTTCTCCCATTTCCACTCAGGAATATCAGGTTGCACTAAATATCCAGACGGTTTCTTATGTTCAGCCTTCACCTTCGCACAAGTTAAACACTTATTAACATACTGTGATATTTCTGCCTTCATATTCGGCCACCAATAAACTTTCTTAAGATCTTGATACATCTTGTCCGATCCAGGATGTATTGAATACTTCGGCTTATGAGATTCATTCATCACCAATCTCGCACCCCTAACGAATATTTCTCAGACGGACACAACGGTAACCAAATCCTATTCTTAAAATACCTCAATCCATTCGACCTTACTTCAAACAATAGCTTCAACATTCTACCCTAATTTCCTGCCTCAACGTTCTCTTCCTTCAATCCATTAGTTTGGGCTTTCAATATCGCTTCTGTCAAATCAACACTTTCCAACATCGTTAAAGCTCTAACTCTTATAGACTTATCTCTTTCCTTCCTACTAAGTGCATCAGCTACCACATTCGCTTTACCAGGATGGTAACGAATCTCGCAGTCATAATCACTCAGCAACTCAACCCATCTCCTTTGCCTTATATTCAATTCCTTTTGATCCAAAATATACTGCAAACTCTTATGATCAGTGAAAACCACACACTGGTTCCATACAAGTAGTGTCTCCACAGCTTCAAAGCAAAAATCACAGCCCTAAGTTCTAAATCATGCGTAGTGTAATTCTCTTCATGCTTCCTTAATTGTCTCGACGCATACGCTATTACTTTCTCCCTTTGCATCAATACAGCTCCAAATCCTTTATGAGACGCGTCACAGTACACTACAAAATCCTCAGATCCTTCTGGAAAAGACAATATCGGCGCAGAACACAACTTATCCTTCAACATACTAAATGCAGATTCCTCTTCCAATCCCCATTCAAACACTCGATTCTTTTCCGTAAGCTTAGTCAACGACTTAGCAATTAGCGAAAACTTCTCAATAAACCTTCTATAATACCCAGCCAAACCAAGAAATTGGCGAACTTTAGTCGGCGTCTTCGGCACTGACCAATCCTTAATTACTTCAATCTTAGCAGGATCCACACGAACACCTTCACTATCAATAACGTGCCCTAAAAATTGCACTGATTTCAACCAAAATTCACACTTAGGGAATTTCGCATACAGCTTCTCCTTCTTCAACAATTCCAAAATTGTTCTCAAATGCTTCTCATGTTCCTCTTCACTCTTGGAATAAACGAGAATATCATCAATGAATACGATAACAAACTCATCCAAATACGGCTTACATACACGATTCATCAAATCCATAAATACAGCAAGCGCATTTGTTAATCCAAAAGGCATCACTTGAAATTCGAAATGTCCATATCGAGTATGGAAGGCTGTTATAGGAATATCTTCTTCCCTAACTCTCAGTTGATGATACCTAGATCTCAAATCGATCTTCGAGTATACTCTAGATCCTTGCAACTGATCGAACAAATCATCAATCCTCGGCAGTGGATACCGATTCTTGACAGTCAATTTGTTAAGCTCTCTATAATCAATACACATTCTAAAAGAACCATCTTTCTTCCGAACAAACAAAACAGGCACACCCCACGGCGACAAACTTGGTCTAATAAATCCCTTATCCATCAATTCCTTCAATTGCTCGGATAATTCTTTCATCTCAGATGGAGCCAAACGATACGGTGCACGAGCAACTGGAGCAGCACCCGACACTAAATCAATACGAAACTCCACTTCACGATGCGGCGGTAATCCTGGCAATTCCTCAGGGAAAACCTCATGATACTCTCTAATCACAGGCACATCCTCCAATTTCCTTTCATTCACACCATCATTACTTATCTGTGCAAGAAACACATCACAACCTGCTTCTATATACCTCATCATCTTTAAACAAGAAACAACTCTTAAAAGAGACGTACATTCATCACCTTTCACAGTCAGTACCCTATTCCTTAGCGGTATCTAAACTAATCTTTCTCCACAAACAATTACTGCACCATTACCAACTAACCAATCCATACCAACAATCACGTCAAAAGATCCTAATCTATGGGCATCAAATCAATACTAAACACATAATTACCTAACTTCAAGGAACAACCTTTCAGTATAGAACTAGTGCTTACAACCTTACCATCAGCTAACTCCACATTATAACTAGTTGTCAATCTCACTGGTTCTCTATCCAATAGCTGACTGAATCTAACATCTACGAAACTTCTATCGGATCCAGAATCAAATAACACACTAGCATAACAAGCATCAAGTAAGAACGTACCAGTCACCACGTTCGGCCCTTGAGGGTTGTCAGCATCTCCCACGACATAGGCTGGAGCAGCAATCCCAGCAGCAACAACAGCAACATTGCCTCCCTGTTGTATGCCAACCCTCGGACAGTTCCCTTGCTTATGTCCACGGCCTCCACATCTAGAACAGTAAACTACCTTGACAGCATTAGCCCCAGTGGCTACACCCTTGTTTCTACAATCTGCCATCTTATGTCCGGCCTTCCCACACTTGTTGCAAGCAGGTGGACAATTTCCAACATGATACAGATTACACCGACCACACTTTGGATTCACCTTGTTACCTTGATTTCCTGTAGCAGCACGAATACCATCATTCCTTCTCAAATTATATTGCTGATTCCTATTTGGTCCTTGGTTATTGTTATTACGATAACCACCTCGATTCTGCCCTTGGCTTGAGTGTGCATCTTCCCACTTTCTCTTATTTCCTTCAGCAATACTATCCTTTTGATCCTGCAGCTTTACATCCATTAAAGCATGAGCCATTTGAACAGCTTCATCAAATGACTTGGGTTTCGACGAAGTAGTTTCTCCCTTGATGTTACTAGATAAACCCCTAATATACTACTTCATCTTCTTACGGTCATCATCAAACACATCAGGACACACAAACATAAATCAGAAAATCTCCTTGTATAAGCTACAATATCCTTATTCCTTAGCACCAAATGCCTCAATTCATCTTCTAACTGACCTAATTCTTCCTTAGGACAAAACTTAGCAGTCAACAGTCCCTTGGTCACAGTTCATGTTCTAGCATTAGCTTCAACCAATCCTACAGTAGCTACTTGACTATTCCACCAACTCAACGCATCATCCTGGAAAGTAGCTACAGCAAATTTCACCTTACTAGCTTCTGAACATCCACTGATTTCAAAAGTACTTTCAATCTTCTCAATCCACCTCCTTAATTCCAATGCACCACCAGTACCACGAAATTGGGTAGGTCCACATTTCATGAAACTAGCATAAGAACATTCCTTTTAAACCTGCTGAACAGCAGCATTACCTCCAACTTGTCCTGCAACATTTCCTTCTGCTTGTTCATCATCATTTCCTCCAGCCAGATTTCCAACATTCCCTCTAACCTGACCAACAGCATTCCTATTCTCAGCCTCTTGGTTCCTCGCAGCACGTTCAGCTTCCAAAGCTCTAGCGATAGCTTACTCAATCATGGTATTAACAGTAGCAGTCGTCAATTTAGGCGGCATGTTTACAGGAAAAATAACCAAACAATAATTTAGTAAAGTCAGAAAAATGCCTCCCAACTCCTTCCTGTCACCATAACAGAAAAAGAACAAGTAAGTATTCATATCATGATAAGAAGAAGGATTTCTCTATCAAGATGTAACATGGATACTACATGCACCAACAACACAATTCACAATGAATCATTAACCAATCACACAAAAGAACTAATAAGACAAATCATAAGTCATGAAGGTAATTTTGGATTGCTTTGGAAAATCTTCACAAAATTGTGACAAGTAATGTCACTACAATCCTTCATCACAACAACTTAAAGGTCATTAAGTTTCATCACAAACTAGAGTACGAGTCTACATAAGTTCTATTACAACAAAGCCAAATAAAAACAACAGAAAAGAACTAAACATCACATCCCCGTAGCTTCTTGTGCGTCGGCTCGTCGTCACTGTTGCTATCATCATCTTCAGATTCTTCCTCCACTTTTTCCTTCCCCTTACGACTACCTCCTTCACTCGGCTTCACTGACACTTGAGCTTCAACCTGATTCGGCACATCACGAATCACAACACCTCGACTAGGAAAAGATCTCACCGGCAAACCCCACGCACTCAACCTAGCATTCCTTTCTTGCTCCCTACGCAACCTTTCAACATGCCCACTCAAATTCAACACCATAGATCTTAATCTAACAACTTCATCCATTTCCCTCGCCATAACAAACTCTGACCTCCTCACACTACCAACAAACCTGTCAAACTTTTTCTCATTCATCTCAAACCTCCTAATCACACGAGTCTCAACCAAATACCTCTCAAACAAAGACCTATCAAACTTCTTAAGAAACCAGAAAATATCATCATCAGACCTAGGACCTAGACAATAAACCTTAGGAATACCATCATGAATAGATCGAGCACTAGCAGCCCTACTCGACTCAACACGAACATCACCCCTAGCAAATGCAATCCCAGGCAAACTACTAATATAAGCATCCCAAGTAGGAGTCAAAGAACGAACAACCGGTAGCTGACAATCTGGAACAGTCTGTGGCACAACATTGACCCTTGGAACATAACTACCTTGTATCAACTCAGGCTCTGTCTGACTAACTGTAGTAAGTGGAATCCCATCATATAAAAATTCAAAAGGCTCCTCATCGTCACTAGCACCAAAGTTATCCACTTCCTCACCATCCACTACATTAGTCATATCAATCCATCCATCCTCACGAGGTAAACCAGCCATTTTCTATAATTATAAGGTTAAGGATACTTAAGGTCATCGTTAATAAAATAATAATTAGTATGTAATGCTCATGCAAATGTCATACATTATCCATGCTATGCAACACAATGCAAATGATGTTTATGCAATGCTCGAAAAAAAATATGATACTGACAAACACTCAACGTACTTTCAATAATTCCAATACAATATCGTAGTATTTACTTAATAAATACTCGGGAAATCATTTCAGTTATGAGGGATACATCTACAATGCAAAACAAAACTAAAAGTGATCTTACCGGAGCGTTGCAGAGGAGTTGTGTGCTTTTGAAGAATAAATACTTTCGACACCAAAGTTATAGTTTAGGACAATTTTCAAAATCGACCCAGTTCTCTATAACTTGTAGCTCTGATTACCAATCTCTAACACCCCCAATTTACATTGCGCAGCGGAAATACACAACTGGGTGCTAGACACAAGCATCATCACATAAGGTATATTGAACGACTCAAAATAGAGACGTTTACACAAAATATAAACATGATTATTATAAATGGTCTAAAACATAGATTTCAACCCAAATTGTACTGACACGATACCAGAGTAAAGCGTTTAGTCCCCATGGATCTCGACCAACAACCAACAAGTTTAGTACAGTACATCAACATAAAGTAAATTGTTCAATATTAAAGGGTAGAAACAGTGTAGACCAACATTCTTCCAAAATCCAAGCCACAACCTCCACAGCAAAGCTCCATGCTCCATCACTTCCTATTACCTGAAATACATGCATAAAACGAGTCAACAATAATGTTGAGCAAGACTATAGGTTTATCAAATCACATTTGAACACAAGAAGAAAATCAATCATAATCATTTATAGAATTGTCGTACACACAATCTATATTCGAGGCAGTAATAATAATGATATTATTAAACAAACATTGTATTTAAGCTCATGACACCGACCCCTTAACCAAATAGTCACCTACGCCAAATGCCGGCATGACTAGAATAAAACCATTGCCCCTCTAAGGTATCAGTTGCTAGAATACCACAATCTTATTCACGTAAAATTATCCTTCCCAGCGGGTTACTCAACGTAATGCCCTGGTCTCAGATAGGGTGGTCAACCCAATATTACTATCATTAGAATAAGCAGCTATTCCTGACTCACAACATCAAGTCAGAAGATAGTTAACGGCTCATGAATTTAGGGTCTTTAGCAACAAGTTACTCAATACAATGAAATCATCTTTAGGCAACATTCGGGTCTAACAATTACTCATGACTTGTGTTCATTTATTTTCAAATAGCATGTATCCCCCTCGCGGGTATTAAAATCATTAAAACGAGTAGAAAGCGAGGCTATAGACTCACCTTAGTATAAGAGATCTAGCGAGATGATCGTCGATGATAACGGATGCCTTTCAAACACGAGAACCGCTACCTATCAAATAAGGCGCGTTCATTAATAATGACTCGAGAAATAAATCATACATAACAACATCAAACTCAAACTCATAAAGTCACGATAAACTCGAGAGAAAACAATATAAATAACTTCATTATACTTTACTACACATTTACTTAACCATTTTATACTTTTTACAAAGTCCGCCGGTACATACTACATGTACTAGCTTATTTACCCCTTTTAAACTCGTCAACCGTTTATGAAACGACTCGATAAACTAACTTACTATATATAGAAAGTCCTCTTACAAGTTTATCAAATGAAATTACTTTTAAAGTACTTTACCCAAATCATTTTTAAACTACAAAATCCGGACAGATTTATGTTAATTTTTCATACAACCGTTTTAACTTATTTAAACGACTCCGTTTACAAAACCGACACTCGGGTTTTAAAGTAAACTCAACCTATAAGGTAAACACCTCTTTCAAAACATCCATTTAGAGTCCCCGAGATTCGATCCAAATATCGACAACAACTATTTGTAGTGCCGATACTCGTCTCCCGGTACATGATCATTCAAAACATCATAACTTCGCGCTCGTTTTGAGCTAGAAGCTCTACCTTATATCAAATCGAAGCTAAGAAAGTTATCTACAACCCTAGGCTATAAGTTAAGCCATTTTCAAAACATAAAAATTCGTATTTTACACTTTACTTACTGTTATAAAATGACTATAAAAATCTTGTATAAAATCAACTTTTTGATAAAAACCAACCATGAAAATGATCATTACTATACCTTAATATCATCATACATCAACCATAACATCAAAATCATAATCAAAATAAAAATCATAAGATCAAAATGAAGTTTCTAACAAGATTTTTAGCACAAACCACCATGGATCATCATGATAATGCCATGCATGATCATAGCTCCTACCTACTAACATCAAGAAAAAAAAAGTTGCTTGCATGTAAGAAATTCTTACACCAATATGATCTTTGATCAAAAATAAGGTTGGGTCTTGTGTTAGTTTAGCTCAAAACATCATAATTCTTGAGTTAAAATTGATCAAAGGGTGATTTTGGGTGGTGGTGTAGGTCACGGCAAACACAAGAGAGAGAGAGTAGAAGTGAAAATTTTTGTGAGTGGATTTGTGTGTGTTAAAAAAAAACTTTTATATAGTGGTGTAGGGACCTAGTTGCAATTTGGTGAAAGTTGTGGCTAGAAATGTAAATAGTTAGCTAAAAAACGGGAAATAACTATTAGTAACTTTTCAAAATATTTACGGGGCTCGGGTTTCATAAAGATACTTTTAAAAATATAAAATGTACCTCAAAAAGAATAATATCGACTCTCGACTCGACTTAACACGTCATTTAAAATAAAACCTCGAAAATGACAAAAATCGAACAACCGACAATAAAACGTAAAATATTTGGCATCCATCGACATCACGCTTGCTAATACTCCTTATACTTAATAAATATTAAATATAAACCTTCCAACTTCGGTTTAAACTTAAACCTCCAAAAATAAATATCGTTCAAACTCATTCAAAAATTTCAAAAATAATCATAAAATAAGATTAAGCAATGACCTCGATTTTGGGTTGTCACAATTAGAGATACCAAATTTGATTAAAATATATTGCAAAAAATAGTCTTGAAAATCTTCGGGAGAAAAATATGTCTTACTAGCATGAATTATTTGGAACGCTCCCCCTCAAAAATTGATCCAGTTGAATTGTCATTGTGAGGATGTGATCCACGTTTCGCTTTTTGAGGATGGGAGTTGTTGAACACACAATTTTTGAATGATTTTGAATAATTATTGAAAAACTCTTGAAAAAATTGTGTTCAATGCTTTTTGAAAAACTCTATTTCTTTTTGGCGAAGAGGTTTTTATAAAGCATAAACTTGAGTCCATAGACTTTGAATGTCTTGAGAAATCCACTCAAGTGTAAGAAAATTTCTCTTCTTTTGTTGAGGATAAGCGCACTAAATCGTACACCCCCCCTCCCCGTGAATATCGATCCGGGTTGCAACCGGAAAGTGATTACAAGCCATTGTGTTGAGCTCAAAACGTTGAATGTTTTGTGACAAGCTCAACCCAAGATAGATTGCTCTACCCGTTGTTGGAAAAATTGTCCAAAATAGACATTTTCCTTTATTAGAAATAGAAATGACATGTTTTGAAAAATATTTACAACTTTTATTCGAGATTTATGTACACACCTGTGTCGTTATTGGGCGACATTTCTAGGTACGTCCATATTATCGATACTGAAAGACATGTCGAGAAGAATATTTTAGGATTTTTAAAGATTTTTAATTTTGTGTTTTGTTTTTATATGTTTTATATATATTTTTTATTTTGCTTTTTCGATGATATTTACAAGTAGATGTTTGATAGACGAATCAGGCACCTTTGCCAGAATCTCCAGGTCTACTGGTATGACAACCCAAACCCGTGGTCATTATTTAATTATATTTTTACGTATATTTTTGAAATTTTTGACGAGATTGAATGTCATGACGATTGTTGATTTGAATTGAACGAATGTTGAAAGTTATATTTTTACGTTTTGACGAGTTACGAGGATTATTAGTAATCACGATATCAACGGATGCCCAAAATTTTACGTTTTATTTTAGACATATCGATGTTTAATATTTTGACGTTTTTATTTTTAGTTTCGTATTCAGTCGTGCCGGGACTATATAATATCATATTTTGTGTGCGTTTTAAGTTTTGAGAAGTATTTTTTTGAAACCCGAGACCCGTAAATATTTTCAAAATTGACTAATAGTCATTTCCCGCTTTTTAAACAAGTATTTGCATTTTGGTCCATAAGAATCACAATTGGCAAAAACTACCCTAAACTTCCCACCTATAAAAAGAAAATTAAACAAATAAACACACATAACACTCCACTAACTAGAAAATTTTCTCTTCCCTCTCCCTTGTTCTTTGTTTCCGTCACCCTCACCCACACAAACACCCCTTGATTTTGAAAATCAAGCTTGAATCTATCAAAAGCAATCAAAGAGCTATCTTAATCTCATCTTTCTCATCATTATGGTATAAAATTTACCCACATGCATGAACATTTTGTAAAAACTCATTTTTGATGAAAACTATGTGTGTTTGATTTTGATTATGTATTGTAAGTAGGTGTTTATGGTGATATGTATTATTTTTTATTGTTGCATGTTGAAATTTTTAAGTTGGGTTTTAATGATTTGATTATTTAGGATGATATATTATGTTAGGATTAGAAGTGGTAGTATTAGGATGATTATAGTTGTAAAAATGATGTTAAAATAGGTGAAAATATAATTTTGAGTGGTTTTTATGAAGCTATTTTTGACCAGCAGCTAAAAGCTAATTTTTGGAAAATATAAGTTTGAGTATGATATGAATTGATTAGATATTGTTGTAGAGAATTTCATAAGCTTCTATTTGGTATAAAGTAGAGCTTCTAGCTCCAAACGAGCGAAAAGTTATGATAGTTTGATTATTCGTGTACCGGGAGACGAGTATTGGCACAATATATAGTTGTTGTCGATATTTGGATCGAATCTCGGGGACTATAAAAAGGATTTTAAAATGGGTCAAGGACTGATGTAAAATGGTAAACATTATGATGTTGAGTCTATTTTCAAACATGAGTGTCGGTTTTGTAAATTGAGTCATTTATATAGGTCAAAAAGACTATATGAGTTGTTGACGTAAAACTGTCCGGTTTTTGTAGTTCGAAGATGTGTCGGGCAGGGAACTTTATAAGTAAAATCTTTTAACCGAATTTTGGGAGGTCTTTCTATATATAGTATGTGAAGTCTCTAAGTATTATCGTAAGCTATTAACGTGTTTAAGTAAGGAAAACAGTTTGAGCAATTAATATATATATATATATATATATATATATATATATATATATATATATATATATATATATATATATATATATATATATATATATATATATATATATATATATATATATATATATATATATATATATATATATATATATATATATATATATATATATATATATATATATATATATATATATATATATATATATATATATATCGACAGTTTTTAAAAGAATAAAAGTGTAAAAAGTGTACGTAAAAGGATTTATTAAATTGAGAATGGTGTGAGTTTAGTTTTGACCTTGAGCTATTTTCATTTTATTAAGTATGAAGTATTACTTGGATGTATTATTAAAGGCACGTGTTTTATTTTGATAGATTGTGAATTTCGTGTTCGCCGGGCATCATCGATCGTTGAAAGTCGTCTTACTATTGTTATTACTCTAGGTGAGTCTATTGCCTCGCTTATTACTTGTTTTAATGATTTTAAAACCCGCGAGGGGGATACATGTTATTTGAAGTAAAATGAACACATGTCATGAGTAATTGTTGTACCTGAATGTTTCCTTTGTTGCCTTGAATTGTATAAGTACCTATGTTGCAAAAGTCCCTAAATTCATGAGCCGTTAACTATCTTCTGACTTGATGTTGTGAGTTGGGAATAGCCGCTTATTCTAATAATAGTACTATCGGGCTGACGACCCTATCTAAGACTAGGGCTTTACGTTGAGTAACCTCTAGGAAGGATAATTTTACGAGAATGAGAATGTGGTATATTTGCAATGATACCCTAGTAGGGGAACTGGATTCATATAGTCATGCTGGCATCTGGCGTGGGTGACTAAGTTAAGGGGTCGGTGTCATGAGCTTGATATAATTCATTAGCTATTGCTATAAGATGAAATACCTGATTAATAGATTGTATGGTCACAATGCTATAAACAATTGTGATTGATTTTTATGATGTGTTCAAATGTGTTTTGTAAAACCTATAGACTTTCTCAACCGTTGTGTTGATGATTTTAAGCATGTATTTCAGGTAACTGAAGTGGATGAATTGCGGAGCTTGCTGGAGAAGGATTTCGGGATTGCTTTTGTAATAATTTGGTCAAAAACAGATTTCTTTCCTATTTGTCATAAATTTATAATGTATGATCAAGTATTTGTGTAGAAATGTAAATCTTGCTTATGTTTTTAGAGAGAGAAAGAGATAGAGAGATGGTGAGAACACCCACACTTAGAGAGAGAAAGTGAAAGGAAAACACTCTTCTACTATGTGTAAAAATGAGGAACACACACCCTCTCCATCAAAGGAGAGGGTTTATATACCCAAGCCCTTGTCATGGGCTTGGGCTTACATTTAGGCCGGCCTACACATGTTGTAGGCTAGGCTTGATGTTGTTTGTTAAGTAAAGACACATAACTAAACTACGAGCTATTACATCGACTATCGTTGGAGTGACCGATCCTTCTTAATACGTAAAACGTATTTCCAACAATCTCCCCCTAAGGGAGGTCACTCCAAACATGGGCGTTACCCAAGTTACAATAATAAAATAAACCTAGCATACTATGCTTGTCTTGAGCTCGTAGTCTTCGTCTTTCTTTTTATTTTTCTTTTCTGGTGAACATGCTGATATGATCTTTGATATCAATCTTGAGCATTAATCTCTTGCCTTGATCTCGTGCATCCATCACTTGTGATCTTCGCCTCTTCGTGACGCCATGTCCCACATACTTATACCTTCGTAATTCTTGAAAGCTTCAGAGTTCGATACAGCGGAAGACTTAACTATTAGGCTTTCTGGAATTAGATGAGATATTAAGTGCATAAAGTATAAGCATGCGGGGACAACTTCTTCTTGGATCTCGCAACGCCACCGTCTTCAAATGCCGCAACATAAGTAGACACGAAAGAAATGGCTTTGAACATTTTATTCTAAATCGGTAGCATTTTACCTCCGGTCGGTGAAGACCGTTGGACGATATTAGATATCGTAACCGTGACGGATAGTTTCAATTAAGTAACTTCCTGACAGGATTTCGCGGGTAAACCCGTTCTCTTTATTCGACCGTCCAAAGTTGACTGCGAACATAAAGAGTGAATCATTTGGATAATAATATCCGCATGATTTGAAGCCGTCAATTCATGTTCCTGGAACAAGTGAAATTCAATTAAGAACCGCACCATCGTTGCTTTCCAGTTGTCACAAGCTTGATTCGTATAGAATCTTGCAAGTTACCTACCAAGTGCTGTTTGAGGTTAACACTAGAAGGATTTCCACTCGTCACTGTGAACACTAAGGTATCACTCTGAGTGTTCTGGCAAGATCACTAAGATATTGCGTAGAGGCTTGGAACGTGTTTAAATTCAGTTAAGAATTAAACAGCTGTTGCTTTCCAGTTATCACAAGTTTGATTCATAAAGAATCGCACAAGTCACCTACCATGAGCTTTTTGATATTCGCTCAAGAAGGATTTCCATCTTCATTGTAAATACTTTCGTATTACTCGGATGTTCAGGCAAGATCATGAAGATTTTGCGTAGGACTCTTAAAATCTTTCTTACTTTTCATAGTGTATGAAGAAGCAAGGAAATATGAAAGTGTGTCCTAATGAGATATTTGATGATCTCAAATGGCTCTAGACTCGATCGTGCATTTTGTATTTTAGTGATCGGAGGCTGGAGAGGAGTGCCACCTTTTCAATACCAATTTATTCGGAGTGAATAAATCAACAGATAATGCGTTGTCTCCGTGTGATTAAAACAAATACCTTTTGAGAGATATCTGAGTTAGCTGGGATGGGTTGTGCATTGCATCACTGGGTCCATGATGTCTGTCTTCAATATCGAGAATCATTAAAATGATCTCAATAGCATATGTGTTGACCCGGTTTTTGCCTAAAGTTGTTAGGAGGGCTTCTTTCTTTACACCCTTTATCTTTACAATACTTTTTCATTCTTCAACCCCTTCAATGCTTACCGATACGTCATAACTAGCACCTTGTTGTGATTGTTCCAGTGCTAACTTAAGTACTTGGTCGGCATTCAGCTACGTTCACAATCTTTCTCCAACTTTCCTAAGGACTACTATTTCTAGCTATGGAATGTCCTTGGGAAAATTCCTCCGGTTCTGAAAGAATCATAGGACTTAACCTATCCTACCATCCTCATGTCACCACAATCTTCATCGTCGTGAAATAAATGGGTTTCGGGTAAGTATATGTCACCATGAAAATCCATTTTGATATGCAAATCCGTTTTGCTCCCCCTTAACATATGCCACGATATTCGAAAACATTTCGCACATGTCGGGATAAGCCAGCACATTAAGTCAAACCATTTGTGATAATATCCCATATTAAATCACATTTTCTCCCCCATATTAAAAATATTAACCCAATCGATGTTTTTAATATCAATTGATTTAATGAAGTTTTAACAAAGTTTTTGGGAAGAAAAATGCAAGTCCATTTTATCCTCATGATATCAAACGTTTGAGATATGATACCGATTTGTAACATGATCACATATTCACCATATTAGAAAAGAATTGACAAGATTGGACCTGATAGATGAGAACATCATATGATAAGATCAAATGGTTTTTGTCAGCATATGTTGGTCGCCTCGTCACGTCTGAAGTCATCTCTTGACACCACGTGTACGATTGGTATTGTTGTCTTGACACCAGTTAGTGAGCTTGGCACGTTCGGCATCGAAGATTCTGAATGCTTGACAATTGCTCCCCCTCAATTGTTGACCCGTGTTCTATTGAAAGAGTTGTAGTCGTCGGTTGAGTAGTCGCATCGTCGTGTAAGTAGATACCAATTGTAGATTGCTATGGTTGTAGAGATGATAACTTCATAAAATCAAGACTTCTCTTGTTTTAACAAATAAATGCACTGAAACGTACATTGATTTGTGTTAGACCAAGTTATAAAGTAAACCTGATCCCTTACAAGGTTTTAAAGTAAACCTTGCCCGAGAAAATTAATTCCCGTTGAGAGCCAAAGCTTTCATAAGAAATACTTGACTTTAATATGAAAACCGGGTTGCAGTTAGAAATAACTACAAGCCATTTAGGCATGTTTTATGAAATATTTACAACTTTTGTACGAACTCTATTTATGGCGCCGTGTCAATATTAATCGACATTTCTAAGGCCGTAAATATTATCGTACCAAAAGACATGCCTTTGAAAAATAAAGTAAAAATATTTTTGGATTTTTCTGAATTTTTCAATTTTTATGGTTTTTATATGGTTTTATATTTTTGTATTTTGCTTTTATGGATAAAAATATAAGCAATATATACAAATGATCACCAAGGATACGGAGAATAGTTTTACCAAGACTATTCTTTCGCTTCATCTGCCAGTTCCTTTAGAGTCTCAGGCGAGAAGGTTCTCATTCCTAGCTTGTCGGCCAAAAATTCAATTCGAGCGCGATCTAAAGCCTTCGTGAAAATATCCGCCAATTGATACTCAGATCGGACAAAGTAAAGCTCGATTAATCCATTTTCCACTTGCTCCTTGATGAAGTGGTAGCGAATGTCAATATGCTTCGACCGGGAGAATTGAACATTGTTGCAGCATAAGGCAATTGCACTCTTGTTGTCGCAGTACATCGGAATTTTGTTGAAACCTAGACCATAGTCGGTTAATTGCGATCTCATCCAAAGAATTTGAGCACAGCAACCGGACATAGCTATGTATTCTGCTTCCGTACTTGAAATTGCAGCGCTTTTCTGCCTTTTCGATGCCCAACTGATTAGTCGATCTCCTAGTAGTTGCAAAGTTCCACTCGTGCTACGCCTTGTATCTTGACAACCTGCGTGATCCGCATCTGCATATGCCATTAGTGCAATAGAAGAGTCCTTCGAATACCAAAGTCCCCGATTAATGGTTCCTTTAAGATATCGAAATATCCTTTTAACAGTAGCTAAGTGTAACTCAGTATGTCGAGTTTGATACCTGGCACACATACATATAGCAAACTGAAGATCAGGTCGACTAGATGTGATATACAGAAGAGTACCGATCATTCCATGGTAAAGTGTCGGATCAACGGCAACTCCATGTGGATCTGCATCAAGTTTAGTTCGTTCCACCATTGGAGTATCCACGGGGTCGCAAGATTCCATCTTATATTTCTTAAGCGATTCAAGGGCATAGTTGGATTGATTGATAAAGATGCCTCTGGGACTCTGAGATATCTGAAGACCTAAGAAGAATGATACCTTGCCCATCATTGACATCTTAAACTTGGAAGATATGAGTGTCCCAAACTCATCCGATAAGGTTTGGGTCGAGGCTACAAATATAATATCATCAACATATATTTGTACCATAATCATATCTTTACCTCGTTTCTAAATGAACAGCGTGGGATCCACCTTGCCTTTAGCGAAGCCTTGCGTAATGAGGAATTGTGATAAAAGATCATACCATGCGCGAGGAGCTTGCTTCAACCCATAGAGAGCCTTCTTAAGCTTGTACACATGATTAGGATAATTAGGATTCACAAAACCATCCGGTTGTTGAACATAGATCTCTTCCTTGAGTTCACCATTAAGAAATGCCGTCTTTACATCCATCTGATAGACGACCATATTCATATGGGCTGCATAAGCGAGGAATAGTCTAATAGCTTCCAAACGGGCAACAGGTGCAAAGGATTCCATAAAGTCTATGCCCAATAATTGCTTGTATCCACGAGCTACTAGTCGAGCTTTGTTCTTCAATATTCCGCCTAACTCGTCGAGTTTCACCTTGTAAACCCATTTCAAAGTGAGTAACTGCACTTGATCCGGGCATGGGACAAGTTCCCATACTTCAAGACGTATAAATTCATTAAGTTCTTCTTGCATAGCTTCTATCCAACATGATTGAGTAAAAGCTTGTTGCCATGTCTTAGGTTCAACTTCAGTGAGAAAAGCATCAAAGTGACAAAACATTGCACTTTCTTGTAACTGACTTCGTGTGGATACCGGACGATTAGGGTCACCAATAATAGAATCTATAGGATGATCCTTTGTCCACTTGTTGTCATGTTCACGAATCCGTGGATTGGAGTAAACTGTAGAAGGAGCTTCCTCTAAGGTGGACGACCCGGCTTGATTAAGGTCGGGAATAGGTACACCAAAGAATGGAAGTTCACGCATTTGAGCGAATTCCAAATCGTGATCATCATCATCCTCTTCATCATCAATAGGCATGACGTAGGTAGTTGTTACATGTGTTGGTTGAGAATTACTTGTGGATGGTATATCTTGACCAATTGTAGGTGCAGATGTATCTGATTGTGCTTCGGTTGCTGGAGCGACAACTTCGGTTACCGGAGCTATTACCTCAGGTTCTGGAGCAACAATAGTTGGAGGAGTAAAGAATTCATCAAAGAACGGTTGAAACAACGTATCCCATTCAGTCCTAGTAAGTGGTATAAATGATGAAGTAGGGTTGTTTGGGACAAGACCAGAACTAATATTACTGGGTCCCATTTTGTGAAGTGCGGGTTCAGAGCTGCTTTGCTCAGAAGCCATTGCTGTCAGCTCATCAAAATCAACATTCATAGTTTCGAGGATCTTGCGAGAGTTACGGTTGTAGATTCGGTATGCCTTCTTTGCGGGGGCGTAACCAATGAAAATACCAATATCAGCCTTTGGTTGAAGTTTTCCCAAATTGTCACCATCATTATTTGGATAGCAAAGAGAACCAAATGCATGAAGATATGATAAATCTGGTACTTTTCCATGGAGAAGCTCATAAGGTGTTTTACCATGACGTTTACGAATTAGTGACCGGTTTTGGGTGTACACTGCTGTAGATACTGCTTCTGCCCATAAAAACAATAGAGCCTTTGCGTAAATTAACATCGTTCGAGCAGCTTCCATAAGTGTGCGATTTCGCCTTTCAACGACACCGTTTTGTTGTGGAGTGCGTGCAACGGATGTTTCATGAGAGATGCCAACTTCTTCATAATAATCACGCAAGATTTGATTCACAAATTCGGTTCCATTATCTGTACGAATGCGTCAGACAGTAGTGTTGAGATGCACTTGAATCATCTTGAGAAATCCGATGATGAATTTAGGTGCCTCATTTTTTGCTTTCAGAAATTTCACCCATGTAAACCGAGAGTAATCATCCACAATAACGAGGATGTACTTTTTGCCACTAAGACTTTCAACACACATTGACCCACAAAGATCCATATGCAACAGATAAAGTTTCTCTTGGTTGGTGTCTTCCGTCTTGGGTTTGTAAGATTTCTTAGTGCTTTTCCCCATTGCACACGCGGAACACAAATGATCCTTGTGAAATGATAGTTTGGGAAGACCACAAACAAGTTCGTTTTTCGCCAAGTGATTAATAGCGTCAAAGTTAAGATGAGATAACCGTCGATGCCATAACCATGACTTAGTCTTCGATGCTTTGGAGAGAAGACATACGGGAGAAGCGGCCATCATGTCTTGTAGAGACAAAGTATACAAATTATTCCCTCGAGTACCTTTCAATAAATCAACCCCTTCCAGATTACGAATGAAGCAGGTATGCTCTCGAAAAGCAACTTCTAGGTTTGCATCACAAAATTGTCCCACAGAAAATAAGTTGTGACCGAGACCTTCCACATAATACACTCTTGAAATGATAACATTCCCAATATGATATTCGCCATAACCCATTATCTTTGTAATATGATCATTTCCAAATCGAACCGTACCAAGAAACTTGCTGACGAAATTTCTGAGCTGAGAGCGATCTCCGGTCATATGCTTGGAGCAACCAGAGTCCAAATACCAGAGAACAAATTGGACCACCTGTTTTCAATAACAATAGTAGACAATGCATTGGAAACTATTGGTTCCGGAGTGTTAGCAGATACAGATATAGAATTATCAGAATTGCTAACATTTTTGAGATCCTTAGATTTCCTGCATTTTCTAATGTGAGTCTTAGCACTAACAGGTTTTTCTGTTCCAACTTTCTTAGGTTTTGGATTATCCGCGAGCACTACAGTGGGAGTAGACCTAGTTAAAGGGCACTTTGTTCCTACAGTAGTGTTGGTGTTCCTAGTTAAAGGACACGCTTGTGTTTTGGTAGCTTTGGTACTCCTAGTTAAAGGGCACGCTTTCTTCGCTGTAGTGGGAGTGATCATAGTCAAAGGGCACATATTTCCTACTATAGTGAAAGTTCTACCAGTGGGGCGCCACATCCAACCAACTTGGGTTAACACTTTCCCAGTCGGTTTCCATTCTAATCCATTTTTCCGAGCATACATCTCATTCACATGGTCAATAAGGCAAGAATCATGACGACTAGAAAACATACATTCATTGCAATTCCAACATTTCAAATTAGAATTCACATTAGGCTTAGAACGCTGCACAACCGTAGAGCCTTTAGGTTTAGCTACATGATTCTTTTTATTCAAAACAGAAATAACATTCCTAGGATGGGCTTCTACTTTCTTCTTCACTTGACTACTAGATGGGGGCAAGATCCTATCATTCTTCTTGTTTCTCTTAAGCTTAGATCTTTGAGCCTTAGTAGTGGTGCTTACTCCTGTAGAAGGCAACACGGGAATATTAGAAGCTGGTTTTGATTCCGCCTTATCTTTAGTGACCAAAGTTTGAGATGGTTTAGTCCTAGGGCCCTTGTTAAGTGGTGTGACGGCTATTAGGTTCCTTTTGAATGCACTAGAGGACGATGCTGAGATAGTGGCTGCATTATCCACAACATTCTTACCTTTTAGAGTATGAAGTGTTTCCTTTAACTCAGCCAAGACCAGATTTTTATCACAAATTTGTTCCCTCAAATCAGATATTTCCACCAACTTTCGATTCAATTGTTCAATCAAGGATTGAATATGTGCAGTGGTATTAGCACATGCGGGCTTTACTGAATCAAAGAGTCGTGTATCTTTCTGTTTTAAGTTATCAACTTTGGACAAAATCTTGGAAACTCGATTATCTAGATCAAGTTTAAAATTCTCAGCGGCCTCAAGTACGTTCACACAGTTAAGCTCCTTAGATTTCTCTATTTCTATCGGCAAAGAGTTAGCAACTTTGTCACTTGGCTGACGCTGTTTTGATTGTAAATTCAATCGAAAATTCTTTTCAAAGTTTGCATCATCTATATTAACACCTTCGAATGACGTTTCAAAGATTTCTTGAATAAAATGTTGCTTGCATTCAAGCGAAATACAATGTGTTTGAATCTCATCAAAACGTTTTGAAAGCGAATAATATGAATCTTGAAGCTTTAAAAATTCAGCGTCAGATTCGTGACAAGTACTATCTACCACATTATCCACAGATTCAACATTATGCACAATAGAATCATTATCAACACTGTTATTCACACAGACGGAAACTAGATCATGAGACATCACTTGCTTCAGAAGCAGATCATTTTGGCGTGAAACCCGTTCTATTTCAAGTAAATTGTTTGCATAAGCATCTTCCATTTCATTGAAAACACGTCTAACTTCTTCTAGTTCCAAAAACAAATCTTGATCAAGATTACTAAGACAAGCTTTAACATTGTCTACAAACGGAACAATTTCATTTCGGAACGCAGCTCTAGTGTGCTCAAAGTTCCATTCACCTTCCGTTATGGCCGAAGCCGTCGTACGTTCCAAAATGACCTTGTCAAAATCGGCTAAGTGTTGGTGAACCGCATTTAAGTTAACAGACACCTTGCTTACCGGTGGAATTAACTTTGTTAAATCCATTTTGACAAGTGTAGGAGACGTACTAGGAAGGTTTTCATTTGACAAACTTTGGGGCACAAGAACTGTCAATTCTGCTAATTCCTTTTGTAAACGAATGCGTGTCTTTTTCGAAAATTGATCTTTGTTATGTTGATCATAATCAGTTGTATGGAATTTTGAAATCATTTTAGAATGAGTTTCATCCGCAAGTGATTGTGTCTCCCCAGTACTACGAACAAAAGGTGCTTCTTTCGATTTACCAATTATGGTCATATCATAAAGACCGGGAATATATTCCTGAGCTTGTTTTGCATAACCTGGATTAGGTGGTAAATCTTGAAGACGCTTAAGTTCGAGTTCTTTAAATGATTTAGTTAAAAGATGAACCTTTTCTGTGGAAGCGTATTGATTTAAAAACTGTTGTTCCTTGAATTTAAGAAGTTTGGTAGCATTAATTTCTGATTCAACCTTTTTAGACTCGAGAGTTTCGAAATCCATTTTAAGTTTCTGAAAATCATTGACAACCGACTCCTTTTCTTTTAATTCATTAGAAAGATTAGCTTTTAATGTTTCTATTACTTTCAAGTGTTCAATCTTTTCAAAACGAAATTGGTCAAATTCAGAACATGTATTTTCTCTTCTTGAGGGACCATTTCAAAAGTTTTGACCTTTTCTTTATGCAACGCAAGCTCAGCAGTTAGGGTGGAATTCGTATCTACGGATTGTCTGAGTGCCGTATGCATTTGATCAATAATATGTTTAGGCACCATGACCAAATCATGTTGAGCATAAGATTCCATACCCGTCGTAGCATTTGGTTGAGGTTCACTCAAATGTGTAGGTTTGGGTACCACATCATTTGAATTACTAGTTCCCGAATGCTGTTCGAGGTTGTCATTTTCATGCCCAACTTGATGTTGGTTATCATCAATATTATTAGATGTGGTTGGTACCTCACTGATGACATCAGAACCGTAGTGAGAGAGATTAGCAACGAGAGCAGCTTGGGCAGAGTGAATGTCATCACAATCTGAATCGTATGCATCAAGATCGTCCGCTTGATAAGATGCATTAGAAGTGGAAACGACTGCAATGCCTTCAGTATCTGCTTCCCCTGGGTCTGCAAGAAATGCTAACTCCTCTGAATCCAAAATCTTCCCCTTAGACTGAGCATCAACCAAATACATCTTCTCACCAAACCATGCATCATCCCTCCTCCTTTTCGGCTGAGTGCATTCCCTAGCCATATGACCTTGTCCTCGGAAATTGTAGCAAGTCACAACCTTCTTAGGACCAATAGGACTCCCATTTCCACTAGATTGAGAATTCACAGCTTGATTGTTCCCAGTCCTTGTAGGAGGTCCATATGAATTTTGCCTTCCCTGAATTGGTTGCACCGTCACTTGACCATCTTGATTAGTGGCTTGTTGTCGAGGATTTGAAGAGGTGCGGAGCTGATTGTTTGTTGGTGGAAATCCTCTAGTTGCAACAAGTTTTGACAAGTAAGCAGTGAGATGGTTTAGAACATCAGCTTGCGTATCATTTGGAGTAAAGACCGGTGCTTGGATTGGTGGAAGTTCATTAGAGTAGAAAGCTTGTGCTGGTTGTGCTTCTATTGGAAAATATCCTTGCTGAGGAGTATAGCCCAATGGAGAAGTGTTGGCTTGTGATGGTGATGTCTGATATTGTGGTTGCTGTGGAAAAGATTGTTGATGAACACTTTGTTGATATTCTTGCTGTGGCATCATTGGTGGTTGATAAGATGGTTGCTGATAGATGTGTGGTGGTGGCTGCTGCAAATATGATGGTTGTTGATAAGTATAAGCCATGTTTTGTTGAGAAGCATACATTGCAAGTGGATCATGAACTTGAGGTGTAGACAACCTAGCCTCGATCACATGGCATTCGTGTTGTTGAAGAAAAGCTTGAAGTTGATCCACATTGGTGTTATGCAAGTCCTTAGCCAATTTAACATCCGTCACGTATTTTTTCCATTCTGAAGGAAGAGTGTTCAAATACTTGGTGTTCAATTGAAAGTTAGGAATTGTCATGCCATAGATATTGAGCTCATTCAACAATAGGGTAAATCTCAGATAGTAATCATTGAGAGTCTCCCCTGGCACATAGGCAAACTTATCAAAAGTATCATAAAGCTTACACTCTCGTTCTTGTTTAGTTAACGAGGTGCCTTGCATTAGAACCCTAATTCTATCCCATAACTCTTTGGCAACTTTATGTTTGCTGACGAGTTTGTAGACATCTGGAGGAAGGGCTTGGAGAATGATGTTTGTAGCATATTTATCACATTTATCTTGAATTTTCATATCTCCAGTCAACTCACCCGTTGTGCGAGGACGAGTAGTCGTACCTTCCGTCACTGTACCATAATTTAATGGTCCATTGAGCACCGATGCCCAAATTAGATGTCCATTCTCCTTGTTCAACATATAAAGTTCCATTCGGGAAGCCCATTCCTCATACATAGTCTTCACCAACATTGGTGGACGATTATCCGTACCCGAGAGGATGGACTTATCTGTAAGAGATGTGTACTCCATTTCAATAAGTTAAGATTTACAAACGTTGATCGATCAATGAAAGAAAGTAAATGTGTTTGTTGTTATGAGTTGAAGTCGAGAAACAATGTTAAAATCCCCTAAAATATGTTCTCAATAAACCAAAAATTCCAAGTCAAATTTTTTTAAGGAATAATTTTGTTATCGGAATGTTGATTGGAATAGTGATCGGAATATCAGTCGGAATAGTGATCGGAATATCAGTCGGAATCTCCCAAATTGGAATACCTTGATCAGAATGTACCTAGTCGGAATACCAAATCTGAATACCAATCGGAATGTACCTAATCGGAATGCCTAATCGGAATACCTAATCGGAATACCTTGATCGAAATATCAAATCTGAATACCAATCAGAATGTACCTAATCGGAATGCCTAATCGGAATACCTAATCGGAATACCTGGTCAGAATGTACCCAAAATCGGAATCCCTAAACCCTATTCCGATTACACTGATCGGAATGTTCTATAAACCCTTTTCCGATGACCTGTTCGGAATAATTCCCACTTTTCTCGGACAAAACTCAACCAATTCGTGATTTTAAGCCAAAAAATGATCAAAACACCCAAAAATTTTGTGTTTTTAGCCAAAGTAACTATACCAAATCCCTACCACAACTATGTAGAAGATTTGTATCAAGAAAAAACCATCAAAAACAGAAAAAAATTTTTGGATGTGTGAAAATGGATAAAAAATGGCGTATGAATCAAGAACACAAACACATGAACAATACAATCATCCCATGGCTCTTGATACCATTTGTAGAAATGTAAATCTTGCTTATGTTTTTAGAGAGAGAAAGAGATAGAGAGATGGTGAGAACACACACACTTAGAGAGAGAAAGTGAAAGGAAAACACTTTTCTACTATGTGTAAAAATGAGGAACACACACCCTCTCCATCAAAGGAGAGGGTTTATATACCCAAGCCCTTGTCATGGGCTTGGGCTTACATTTGGGCCGGCCTACACATGTTGTAGGCTAGGCTTGATGTTGTTTGTTAAGTAAAGACACATAACTAAACTACGAGCTATTACATCGACTATCGTTGGAGTGACCGATCCTTCTTAATACGTAAAACGTATTTCCAACAATTTGGTAAAAGGTTTGTCGATTGGTTAAGATATTTGGGGAACCTAAACGCTACTCTGATATTTTTAAACTGATTTTACTTGGGATTGATGGTTTTAGACATTGATTTATATTATTTCCTTATTATATTCCTAAATGTACTATTTTAAGGTCGTATAAAGAGTATTGTGAAATGAATTTTGAGACTAGCATCCAATTGTGTATTTCCGATGCGAAATGTAATTTGGGGGTGTTAGAGATTGTTAACCAGAGCTTTTTAGTAATTGAGAATTAGGTAAATTTTTGAAAATGTCCTAAACTATAACTTTGGTGTCAAAAGTATTTTATAAAAGCAATGCAACTTCTCTGCAAGGCTCCAGTAAGATTATTTATTGTTGTTATGCTTTGTTATTATAGATGTATCCCTCAAAACTGTTCTGAATCCCTGAGTATTTATTAAGTAAATACTACGATAAGGTATTGGTATTAATGAAAGGACACGGAGTGCTTTCATCATAATTCCATTTTTTTATGAGTATTGCATAATTATCAATTGCATTGCATGGCATACATACATATTGACATACGTAAATCATTTGCATTTGCATGAATATGCATTGCATATATATTTTTGAATAATGATCTTATGTACCTTCGAATTTTCTGTAATTGCAGAAACTGGATGACATATCACCTAATAACAATAGGCAGGGATATGCTGTAGGCAAGTCGGGTGTTTTATTTCCGTGGGGTAAAGGTGGATGGTTGGATAGTGAGGATGATACGGACGATAAGAGAAATTTTTTGGAATCTGAGAGTGATAATTCTAGGACTGAGAGTGAAGTTGGAAGAACTGAGGTTAGAGCTGAGGTAAAAAGTTATGGAACTGATTTTAAGAAATATCAGGAAGAGAGAGATAGGCTTCGCGGGTTAAGTGATTATGTAGCTCATCTTGGGCCATATCTTTGACCGCATTGGAAGTTCCAAGACAGTGAGAAGTATGTTGGTTCTTACTATATGATAGATCCGCCATGCCAAGGTGCGTATTTGAGGTATGGATTTGAGGAGCCGCCGTGCAATGATCCAAATTGGAGGTGCAGCAAGTTGGACCCAGATGAGGAGGAAGCAGGGAAGAGCCAAGTTGGATAAAATGATGTGCCACGTCCTATGGAGTAATGAAGTGATGCATCATTGTTGTATTTCAGTTTATTGTTGTGTTGTATTTGAATTATTTAGATGTTGTGAGGTAGTACTGTGATGGAATATGGTTGTTGTTTAGGTTGATAAGGGTAAGTGACTGTAGTGACAAGATTTTGTTACGATTTTCTCGGATTTATGGATGCAATCTACTATTACCCTTTATTATCTTGATGTGTCTTTATTATCTTCTCTTTTGTGAGATGATTGTTGAATTTAGGTAGTGTTGTGTTGTTGCGCATGTAGTATCCATGATATATCTTGATGAAAAGATCCTTCTTTCTATCTCGATGTGTATACTTATCATGTTTCTTTCATCTGTGATAACAATAGAAAGAGTTGAGTGAGATATGTTTCTGTCATTAGTGGGGATTCCATGTGACTGAGTTTCATGAAATATGTCTCCAGAGTTAACAACCTTTAGGGTGGATTATATGATTGTGGAAATAGTTGTTAGAATGTTCGAAGCTGATCGTGCTGCTAGGAGACGAGGTGCTGAGACTGAAGATGCTGCTTTCCCAGTTGAAGAGGCTACTGATGTTCTACAAGATTTTAAAGGATGTCTGTATGTTAGATTCCTAGTAATGAGAAGAGATGCGGTGAAGAGTGTCGTACGAATACTAATGGTAATTGGAAATGTACAACTATATGGATAAGATCGAGTAACTAATGGATGATTTGAAATATCAATAGTCATTTGGGAATGTTCAACTAGACGAAAAGAAATAGTAATTTAAAGATTGATCCAGATTCGAAATTAAGTGTAGCAGAAAAGATTAAAGGAACGGTATTGTTGCGAATGACAATAAGTAATAGGAAATCTATTTCCTCTAACAGAAGGTAAACTTGGAATTTAACAGTCTAAGATAAGAAACGATGGTATTCATGCGGTTACTATAAATCGGTAAGCAGGAGGAATTATAATGTGTAGACCACATATATTTTATACCACTTAAGTAATTATCTATTTACTTGTCGCAAGTACGGACTAGCTGGAGGTCGGGCTGCTGAAGAAATAAAAAGGAGTGTAGTATAGGAATTAGTATTTCTGTGATAATGAAAAGTTTTCATCTCAGTAAAGGAGTTTGAATAAAGGAATTATTCAGATAATGGAAATCAATATAAAAGGAATGTTGCTACTATCACAGCCTACATTTTTGGAAATGCTGATAAGATTTGAGGTTCAGATGTTGTAAATTTGCATATTCTTATTTGATAATCATTGAGTTAGAATTTCATCGGATATATTGAAATTCTGAAGGTGTTATTGATGGTTTATTGAATTTCTGAAGGTGTCATTGATGGTATATTGAAATTCTGAAGGTGTTATTGAGGATATATTGAATTTGAAGATGTTAGATTTTAGTTGACTTGAGGATGAGAAATCAACAAGAATTAGCGACTGGTGGAAATGAGAAATTAACCGATGGAAGGATTGTTAATAACTATATATATATATTAAGGAAATATTTTCTGAACTTATGGAATTAAGAGATATCATGCAATTAACTGAACTAGAGCTGTGAGAACGTTAACTGGGATAAGGATGAATGTCATAGGATATGATAAGTAAAGGTGGAAAGAATTAAATTGGAATTTTGCGGAGGATTAAGTACTGATTTCAAGAATTAATCAGTGGAGTTTCTATTTAAAGATTTTGTTTGGTCAATGATGAGAAGGTATGTAGGAGGAAACTGTAAAAGGTCAAATTTTCTGTGCGCTTTATTAGTAAGTAGCCGGAAGGGAATGAGAAGACGAGTTAGTATTTAAGAGTATTTTGTGATTGTCCTACGGAAATCATAGAGTTCACTATCGTCTTGGGAAGAAAAGGCTTTGTGTTAGCTTAGTGATGGAAGTTATGTAATCTGATTGTATATTTTGTTATATGGCATTGTCAAGAAATTGAGGATGGTAATATGATCAATTGTAGGGGTTGGCAGATGAGACAACAAGGATAAATCTGCTAAGACTGGAAGGGTAAGTTATCCGAAACGTAATAATGAAAGTAAGGAAAGAAGCTGGTTGTTTTGGGAATAAGATGATTGCTATGAGATTGAACAAATTGAGTACCAGAAATCGGTATCCATTACTGATGATTGATGTTTTGTTTGATCAACATTAAGGAAGGAGAGGAAAGTATTTAATAACAATTGAAAAATTATTAGGGAAAGAGGAACGATGTGTGAAATTCTTTGGATATGAATTTTAGCTGGAGTTTATATAGATGATCTGGAATGTGCGATCAATGGCTGAAGTAATCATGAAAGTCTTGACTAGATTGAAGCGATTGAGGCTTTGTTGATACCGACGAAACCGACTGAAGCTTGTTAATTCCTTTGTTTAAGCTGAGTATTATCGGAGGTTTATCGAAAGGTTTTCACTGATTGTTAAACCATTGATAAAGCTGAAAAAGAAGAACTAAATGTGTGAAATCCATTCATGCATCTAAGTTATAGTTTTGAGATCTGATCTTCGTAGTTAAGGAAGTTGTTTATGAACGCTGAGGATAGATTGAAGTTCTGTGCCTATATAGCTAGTATTGGAGGAATCTGAAGAATTATAGAGCTGCGATGATGATGTTTTGACAATATCCAATGATAGTAGTAGTAATAGTAGTGTGTTGACTGTAATAAAAAGGTATAACGGGATTTATATGATCGTGAGTTTCGACGATGTGGTATTTATTTTGAGATTGCAAAGTATTACTTGTATGGAATCAAGTCTGCAGAAAATAAGGATAATGAAGACTTACTTATAAATACCATTCGGGAATTTCAGAAGAAAGGAGTTAAGGATTACCTAATGATGAGTGGAAAATAGTAATCAGTAAATTATGGATGAGATATGTTACAGTTCTGTATCACGAAGTGTGTTCCAGATTATAAAGGATGAGCCTGGGTACTCTCACTACCAACTTTTGAGTATTTAGTAAGGAGGAGAAGAAAAAGGGCTTATAAATTTCTAAAGTAATTGAGAATTGACTCTTGAGTCTTGAGATTTTTGGAATATTGGTAACAACAAGCAGAATGGATAGAATGGAAAGAAAGTTAGAATTAAAGTGATAAATTAATGGAAAAAGGAATACCAAAGAAGGAAAATCAACAGGTTGTCAGAAATTTTGAAATAGGATGGTAGTAGAGATGAGAGAGACGAAATGTTTTTATGGAACAAAAACAGTTATCGTAATTATCTAACGGAAGGACAATGTGTAAGAATACAAGGACCGGTGGTGAATGAAATTTTCAGATCAAAGAGAATTCAATTATTCTGAGAGTACTGAGAATGTCACATGTAGTATTAAAGGAGTTTCACAAATTGAAGTATTGATACATTCTGGTTGGAATCAGATGTATTACGATATCAGGAAGTGTATTGATGGTCAGATTTGAATATATGAGACTAACGGAGTTGTCTAAACAATATATGATATGAGGAAGATGTAATAATATAGTATGGAAGGTACAGTAGTTCAGTGTAGTGATTGTTAGATTGAATGGAAGTGGAAGATGAGCATAGGAAATTATATAGGTGACTTGTACGGAGTTATCGATAATCTCATCGTGTTTAGTCTGATGTAACCTCGGGACATAGTGTCAGTATTTTTGAATATTTAGAAATTGTTGTAAGAAGAAATTGGCTTTGAATAAAGTTTGAACATAATATATGTAACCCAGAGACTGAGATTAACTTTTAAGTATTAGAGATCTTTATAGAAAGTGAGAAGAATTGAGTCAAGGAAGACCATGTAAAATCTCAACGGACAGAGTGAAAGGATAATTTAAACGATGGAAATTGGGTTTGTGTCGATGTGATTGAAACTTTGAGATGATGATATCTTTAAATATTTTACTATGAGGACTAACGAAATCTATTGATGAAGGAATCTTTATGTGATAATAATCCTCATATCAGTAGTTAAGATATGCAACTTAAGAACTTACATAGTCGTAAGTTAAGTTATCAGAGTATTGAAGTAGGAATGAAACTGAGAAAGTGAAGCAGAATAATTTTGAATAATGAAAGATATACCCAAGAATACTATCATATTAGAAGGTAAAATTTGGAAGTTGAAATATAGTAATATTCGTGGGTATGGTGGTATCATAAGAATTGACTTGAACTGTTGTGAAAGACGTGAGTATCTCTTGAGAATAAAAGATCACGTTGATTCTAGAAGTGAGAAATTGCGAGTGTGAGGCGGGCTGAGCGCCGGGACGTCGCTCTCTTTTAGGAGGGTAGGATGTGACAACCGAAACCCGTGGTCATTATTTAATTATATTTTTACGTATATATTTGAAAATTTTGACGAGATTGAATGTCATGACGATTGGTGATTTGGATAGAACGAATGTTGAAAGTTATATTTTTACGTTTTGACGAGTTACGAGGATTATTAGTAATCACGCTATCAACGGATGACCGAAATTTTACGTTTTATTTTAGACATATCGATGTTTAATCTTTTGACGTTTTTATTTTTAGTTTCGTATTAAGTCGTGACGGGTCTATATAATATCATATTTTGTGTGCGTTTTAAGTTTTGAGAAGTATTTTTGTAAAACCCGAGACCCGTAAATATTTTCAAAATTGACTAATAGTCATTTCCCGCTTTATAAACAAGTATTAGCATTTTGGTCAACAAGAATCACAATTGGCAAAAACTACCCTAAACTTCCCACCTGTAAAAGGAAAATTAAACAAATAAACACACATAACACTCCAATAACTAGAAAATTTTCTCTCCCCTCTCCCTTGTTCTTTGTTTCCGTCACCCTCACCCACACAAACATCCCTTGATTTTGAAAATCAAGCTTGAATCTATCAAAAGCAATCAAAGACCCATCTTAATCTCATCTTTCTCATCATTTTGCTATAAAATTTACCCACATGCATGAACATTTTGTAAAACCCATTTTTGATGAAAACTATGTGTGTTTGATCTTGATTATGTGTTGTAAGTAGGTGTTTATGGTGACATGTATTATTTTTTATTGTTGCATGTTGAAATTTTTGAGTTGGGATTTAATGATTTGATCATCTAGGATGATATAATATGTTAAGATTGGAATTAGTAGTATTAGGATGATTATAGTTGTAAAAATGATGTTAAAATGGGTGAAAAATATAATTTTGAGTAGTTTTTATGATGCTATTTCTGACCAGCAGCTAAAAGCTAATTTTTGGAAAATACAAGTTTGAGTATGATATGAATTGATTAGTTATTATTGTAGATAATTTCATAAGCTTCGATTTGGTATAAAGTAGAGCTTCTAGCTCCAAACGAGCAAAAAGTTATGATAGTTTGATTATTCGTGTACCGGGAGACGAGTATCGGCACAATATATAGTTGTTGTCGATATTTGGATCGAATCTTGGGGATTATAAATAGGATTTTAAAATGGGTCAAGGACTGATGTAAGATGGTAAACATTATGATGTTGAGTCTATTTTCAAAGATGAGTGTCGGTTCTGTAAATGGAGTCATTTATATAGGTAAAAAAGACTATATGAGTTGTTGACGTAAAACTGTCCGGTTTTTGTAGTTCGAAGATGTGTCGGGCAGGGAACTTTAAAAGTAAAATCTTTTAACCAACTTTTGGGAGGTCTTTCTATATATAGTAAGTAAAGTCTCTGAGTAGTATCGTAAGCTATTGACGTGTTTAAGTAAGGAAAACAGTTTGAGCAATTAATATATATATATATCGACTGTTTTTAAAGGAATAAAAGTGTAAAAAGTGTACGTAAGAAGGATTTATTAAATTGAGAATGGTGTGAGTTTAATTTTGACCTTGAGCTATTTATTTCATTTTATTAAGTATGAAGTATTACTTGGATGTATTATTAAAGGCATGTGTTTTATTTTGATAGATTGTGAATTTCGTGTTCGCTGGGCATCATCGATCGTTGAAAGTCGTCTTACTATTGTTATTACTCCAGGTGAGTCTATAGCCTCGCTTATTACTTGTTTTAATGATTTTAAAACCCGCGAGGGGGATACATGCTATTTGAAGTAAAATGAACACATGTCATGAGTAATTGTTGGACCCGAATGTTTCTTTTGTTGCCTTGAATTGTATAAGTAACTATGTTGCAAAAGTCCCTAAACTCATGAGTCGTTAACTATCTTCTGACTTGATGTTGTGAGTTGGGAATAGCCGCTTATTCTAATAATAGTACTATTGGGCTGACGACCCTATCTGATACGAGGGCTTTACGTTGAGTAACCTCTGGGAAGGATAATTTTACGAGAATGAGAATGTGGTATACTTGCAATTGATACCCTAGTAGGGGCACTGGATTCATATAGTCATGCTGGCATTTGGCGTGGGTGACTAAGTTAAGGGGTCGGTTTCATGAGCTTAATACAGTATATTAGCTATTGCTATAAGATGAAATGCCTGATTAATAGATTGTATGGTCACAATGCTATTAAAAAATTGTGATTGATTTTTATGATGTGTTCAAATGTGTTTTGTAAAATCTAGAGACTTGCTCAACTGTTGTGTTGATGATTTTAAGCATGTATTTCATGTAATTGAAGTGGATGAATTGCGGAGCTTGCTGGAGAAGGATTGCGGGATTGCTTTTGTAATAATTTGGTCTAAAACAGATTTCTTTCCCATTTGTCATAAATTTATAATTTATGATCAAGTATTTTGTAAAAGGTTTGTCGATTGGTTAAGATCTTTGTGGAACCTAAACGCTACTATGATATTTTTAAACTGGTTTTACTTGGGATTGTAGGTTTTAGACATTGATTTAAATAATTTCCTTATTATATTCCTAAATGTACTATTTTAAGGTCGTATAAAGAGTATTGTGAAATGAATTTTGAGACTAGCACCCAATTGTGTATTTCCATTGCGCAATGTAATTTGGGGGTATTAGAGCTAGAGTCAAACATCTCATACCAATTTGCCTAACGAGGTACTCAAACCTATCTTTCGATAGAGCTTTCGTAAACAAGTCAGCTAATTGGTAATTCGTTCCAACAAAGTATAACTCAACGATACCTCTTTCAACTTGTTCCTTTATGAAGTGGTATCTGACATCAATGTGCTTCATGCAGGAATGTTGTACTGGATTACAGGAGATGGCTATGGCTGACTTTGAGTCACAGTACATAGGTACTTTATCAAAGTGGAAGCCATAATCCGTGAGTTGTGTTCTCATTCAAAGAACTTGATCACAACACGTAGATAGAGACACATACTCTGCTTCGGCTGATGACAGTGATGTGCAATCCTGCTTCTTGGAAGACCATCCCGCGAGCTTATCTTGACCTAGAAATTGTGCACCACCAGAAGTACTTTTTCGTGTATCAAGACACCCTGCATGATCAGAATCTGAATAGGCCGTTAGAAAGAAACCGGTTTCCCTCGGATACCAGAGTCCCAAATGAAGGGTATTCTTGAGGTACCAAAAGATCCGTTTAACCTCCTTGAGGTGCTTTTTAGTAGGTCGTGCTTGATATCGTGTACAATAACACGTAGCATGTGATATATCTGGTCGGCTTGCTGTTAAGTACACGAGGGAGCCGATCATGGAACGATATCTCGTTTGATCTATGGCAACTCCCTCCAAATCAGCATCTAGGGATGTGGTTGATAATGGTGTTCCAACGGGGTCACATGAAGTCATACCATGCTTTTTGATTATCTCTTGAAAATACTTAGCTTGGTTTATAAAGATACCACTTGGGGATTGGTGAACTTGAATTCCAAGAAAGAGTTTTAGTTCGCCCATCATTGACATTTCAAATTTTTTTGTGCATTAATTTTTCAAACCATTTTGAAAGTTTTGGGTTTATAGACCCGAAAATAATGTCATCAACGTAAATTTGCACAAGCAAAATGTCATCCCCATATTTGTATATGAACAAGTTTAGATCAATTGAACCTTTTGAGAAACCTTTGGATACCAGTATTTTTGAGAGCTCATCATACCACGCCCTTGGAGCTTGCTTTAGTCTATATAGTACCTTCTGGAGACGATACAACTTGTCAGGATAATGCGAATTGACGAATCCTTCCAGTTGCGTGACATAGACTTCTTCTTTCAAAGGACCGTTAAGAAAAGTTGTCTTCACGTCCATTTGATAAACGATGAATTCCTTATGTGCAGCATAAGCAAGGAAAATCCTGACCGCTTCCATACGAGCTACTGGTGCAAATGATTCTTCAAAATCAATACCCTCTTTCTGGCCGTACCCCTTATCCACTAGCCTAGCTTTGTTCTTGATGATTGTGTTTTCTTCATCCATCTTGTTTTTCCAGACCCAACGAAGATTTAATGGAATCACATCATATGGTCTGTCAACAATTTCCCAGAATTTAAGTCATTCAAATTGAAGAAGTTCATCTTGCATCGATTCAATCCAAGCATGATCTGCCATGGCTTCTTTGATGTTTTTTAGTTTAGCTGTACTCACGACGAGTGCGAACATACAAGCATCGCCTTCGGTTTCTAGTTGTCGTCTTGTACGAACAGTATGTGAAGGGTTTCCAATTACTTGAACCAAAGGGTGATCTCGGGTCCAATGATGTGTTGATGGATGTCATTGATAAAACGTATGCATATTTGACGGATCAACATGGCGAGTAGAAGACTCTCCAGTTTCGTGTACCGATGTACCGAATGGGTTGTGAAATTCGTCATCGTCAGATAATGCATCATCTGCTTGATTTGTGCTCTCTAGAGCAATGACAGTAGTTGTGGATGTTGTAGGATCGTTTTATGAAGAGATATTCTGAGGAGGTAAATCCGCAGCAACGTGTGTTGAAGTAGATGAAGTTGTATCCTTTTGTTGACGATGATCGGTATCATCATTCTTATCATGAGTGACAGCGGAAGACTTTGATACAACATTGTTTCGCCCCCGTGAAATATTCATCAAACATTGGTCCATATAACATTTCCAACTCTTCAAGTGTCGTGTCCACTGTCATATCCGCTCTTGGAACATGTTCAGGAACCAGCTTTGAACTTGATTGTTCATTGTTGTGGTCTTGACTTCCGATATCCGTATGGTTGTGCACAGAAGTCTTTTGTCTTTGAGGATCGGGACTTAAACTGCTTTGTTCAAGTGACATCTCTTGAAATTCACTGAATCGGACATGAATAGTCTCGACTATCAATTTTGTTCTCTTGTTGTACACTCTATATCCCTTAGACTAAGTTGCATATCCCACTAGAGTGCATGCATCACCTTTCTCTTTCATCTTGTCCAGATTTTCACCATCGTGAATTATGTAGCACGTACATCCAAAAAACATGAAGGTGTTTGAGTGAAGGTTTGCGATCATGAATTATGTGATATGGTGTCTTTTTGTGTCTTGGGATAATTAAGGAACGATTTTGTGTGTAACATGCGGTTGACACGGCTTCGGCCCAAAAGAATAGTGGTAGTTTTGAAGCGGATAATAATGTCCGAGCAGCCTCAACCAAAGTACGGTTTTGTCTTTCAACAACGCCATTTTGTTCAGGTGTTCTAGCAATAGATGTTTCGTGTTCAATTCCTTCGGCTTCAAAATAATTCTTCGGAGTTGAATTCAAGAATTCTGTGCCTCTGTCAGTACGTACCACTTTTACTTGAGCTTGAAGACCACGTTGTATCAGTTTTAGGAAGTCGATGAGAACTTCGGGTGTTTCATCCTTAGACCTCAAGAAGTGAGTCTACGTGTACCTTGAGTAATCATCGACAATTACCATAACATATTTCTTCCCATTAATGCTTTGAACAAGCATGGGGCCACAAAAATCTATATGAAGAAGATTTAACCATCTTTTAGATCTTGGTGTAGTCTTTGTCTTAAAACTACTCCATTTAGCTTTACAAGGCTCACAAGAAGAAAAAAGATGATCTTTGATGAATTTCAAGTTTGGAAGGCCTCTCACAATATCTTTCTTGGAAAGCAAGTTGATGGTATCAAAGTTGAGATGAGATAATCGTTGATGCCATAACCAAGCTTGAGTCGTTGAAGCTTTAGCCATGAAACATATTTGAGTTGAAGAAGTGGAGTCTTGAAGTGAAATAGTGTAGAGATCAGTACCCCATGATCCGGTAAGTAAGTCATTCCCATCATAATCACGAACAGAATATGTCTTCTTTCTAAAAGAAACCTCCAAATCTGCATCACAGAATTGACCAACCGAGAAAAGATTGTGATTAAGTCCTTGGATGTAGTAAACCCTTTTGATTGTGATATTCCCTTGAACCAAATCTCCATATCCTAGGATCGCTGCAAATTGATCATTTCCTAATCGGACCATACCCATGAACTTCTCCATGAAGTTAATTAGAAGCTTGAGATTCCCCGTCATGTGCTTCGTGCATCCGGAGTCCAGTATGAAGAGAATTATCTCGATCACCTGCAAAAGAATTAGAACACGATGGAGCTTTTTATAAATTGGATTCCATGTTAGTTGTGATTTCCGATTCATTAGTTTCCCTAGTTTCAGCACTTAAAGGCACACTAACGCTCGTTGTCACGTCTTATGTCCTAACCTTAGGCATCCATTTATATTCTGGAGGACATTGATTAGCAAACCACCATTTCCAAGACTTGCTAGCAGACTCATAAAATCCCCTGATTCTACTTCTAGGGTTCTTAGTGGTGGGGTCTGATGCAATACTTTTCTTGGGGGGGGGGGGGGGGGGGGGTTACACCAGAATGGTTCACTTTGCGTGTGGGTTTTCTAGCACTAATAGGCATCATAATTTGCTTCTTAGTTCTAGTATCTACGCCTTTGACATTATTCTAAACACACATAGCATGATTAGCATTGGCACATTTTCCACATTTCACACAAAAAAACTTAACATTCAAAGCATTTAAAGTCGAATCATTCAAATCGTCATTACACGCGATTACAGACGTTTATTCTTAGAAACATTGAAATTCCTAGGGTGGTCTTCTACTTCCTTCATCTTCCCTTGACTTTTGTTTTGCCAAACCTTTTCATTCATTCGAGTGCTCTTAAGCTGAGGCCAGCTAACACTAGCAGTGGGGACTACTCTTGTAGTAAAAGACGCACGTCTATTAGTGTTTCTAGAAGTCTGAGGTGATTGACTTTCTTTTTTGTGTGTGGGTTTAGTGGCCAATCTATACATTCCTGGTTTAATCACATTTATGTTCTGATTGCTTTGTGATCGAATATGTGTTTTGGGAGTAATCTGTGGTAACCTATCCTTCCCAACCGTCTTGGGGGCAAACCCAGGTTTTGCAAATGCAGAATTAGAGAAAACAAATGGTTTTCCCAAGACAGAGGGTTTAGTCACTTTGTGCGCATTGGGTTGTCTTACAACAGGTTTCTTAACTCTAGGTTCCACAAATTTCCCACCCATCTTAGCTACGAGTTTCTTCAACTCTGCTATCGCTATTTCCTTGTCTTGTAACTGAGCGTTCAAGTCTTTAATTTCCAAATTGTTTTCATTCATTTCTCGACACATTTGGGAAAGTTTTTCTTGCAATTTATTATCATGTGGAAAACTTCCGATGTGTTTTTGCAAAGCAAGTTCAAGAGAATGACAATTTTTTTGAAGGAAATCAGTTTTGTGTTGAAGTAACTCAAAAGCCTTTTATCAACATTTTCTTTACGTTTTGAAAGCTCAGTTTCTAGTCGTTCACACTCTCTGATCTTATCAAGATATTTGCATGCAACATCAGAATATTCATCGATATCAGCACATGATTGAAGAGTAACACACAAAATATCTTTGGAGAGACATTCTTCTAAGAGTAGATCATATTCGTTTGAAAACTCTGATTTGTCATTTTGAAGTTCATCATTTCTTTTTCAGGAGACTCAACATATTTCAAATCATCAAACAATTCAGACGGAATTAATTTTTCAAACTCAAGAACATTTTCTTCTATTATCTTTGTATTTGGTATTAAAAGTTCTTTCACAAGCACAGTTATATCGTGAGGAATCTCTTTTTTCCACTTATCATTTTCACGTTTTTGCCAATCTCTTTCAACAATTGATTGAACATTATCAATGTGATGTTTAAGAATACCAAGGTTGCGTTTAGTTGGATGGAAAACACCCTGTTTTCTACAAAATGTTTTCTAGAAAACAAGGAAAACAGAAAACGCGTTCAAATCATCATTTTATAGAAATATTTTCTAGAAAATGCAAAATCTCTATTTTACCCTTTTGCACACAAAACAAAAAAACTCATTTTTTTGTTTTCTAAGTGTTCCTTTATAAATAGAAAATTCATTTCCCCCTTTGTTTCCTTTATAGTTTTAGAGAATGGAAAACACAATTTCTCCAACTAAACGCGTTTTCTAAATTTTTAAGTGTTTTGTGAAAAAAGAAATCCCTTTTCTTTTTCTACAAAATAGAAAATAGAAAATAATAGAAAATGTTTTCCAACTAAACGCACCCCAAGTGTTTTTCTACTTTTGCTTTTAGAAACTGATGTAGTGGTTTTACTACTCTTTAGGAAAAGAGAGCAAAAGTGGCAAGTATTAAGTACGACGATTTAGGAAAACCGTGTACAAATGACCCAAAATGGGGAATCGTTCTCAAGGAGGCTTAGTGTGTGTGTAATGAATTGATTATCTTTGTGATTATATTTGTTAGAAAGAAAAATAGAAATGGGATAAGAAGAGAATGACGGTTACGATGTCGTATTAAACTAAGACGAAAAAGGTGTACACGTAAAACCGTAAAAAGCACTAAAATAAAAATTTTACCCTAAAAATTACCAAAAATCACTAAAAATCCACTAAAATATTCTAAGAGTTTACAAAAAATCCAAACTTGCCAAACCTTTTAATTAATTAAATAATGACTTTTTAATGCTAATTAAAGCCCTAAAAATCAATATTAACTATTATAAAGTCCAAAACAAGATTTTAAAGTTTGTAAACCTAAAAAATACCCTAATTAAGCTAAAAAGTATTTTTCAAAATTTAAAACCACTAAAAACTATTTTTAAACAATTAAAAACTATTAAAATCAATTAAAACTTAAATTAATTCTAGAAACTAATTAAAAAATTCCTAAAAATATTTGGAACGTTGCAAAATTCCTAATTAAGTGTCTACAATCAAGGAAAAATAAAAAAGCTTAGAAAATCAGACTTTTAATTTTTAACAATAAAATAATATTAAAATATTATTAAAAAACCAAAAATCATAAAAAATTCTAAAAAGTTGCAAACTAGATTAATTTAACCTAAATAACTCAGAAATGAAAGTGAAATTACCTAAATACCCTTAATGGGCCTAGAAAATGGGCTAAACCCAAAACAGATCACTTAATGGGCTAAATTTGGCCCAAAATGAAAAAGTGTCCAAAATAAGCCCAAAAAGCACTACTTGACTCAAAATTTGATTTTAAACAACTTTTTCCAAAGGCCCAAAAGCTAAAAGTGTGAAATAAGCTAGCTTATACCAAACAGCTTATTCTTAATGGGCTTTTTGGCCCATTAAGCTATAAGCCAATGCCATAAGCTCAAATTAGACACACAAGCTTCTTTTGTCCTAAATAAGACTTCTGTAAAAAGAAATTTGAAATAAGCCCAAGGAATAAGCCTGAAAATGCAATAAGCAATCTACAGAATACGACAAAATAGTCGTTTTTGAGTTCTAGGCCACCCCAAGAGCTGATTCAAGTTTCTAAAGCTTTCAAATGACTTAATTAAGCAAAATCAACAAAAAGTTTTCAAATAAGCTGACTCAATAAGCTGGAAAAAGCAAATAAGCACTTATGTAAAAGTCAAATAAGTTGGTTTTCTAGCAAAAAGTCAAAGTCCAATAAGCTCCAGTCTAATCAAATGGGTCAAATAATGAAGATCTATCACAAAAATAAGTTAAAAAGCTGATGATAAATTAACACTAACAGGGGCTAGTTTTGGGTGTTGAGTAGTGGAAACTTTTTCCACTGCTTGACTTGTTTGACTTTTTGTCTTTAGTGAACTTTTTTGAGATTCAGATTACACAAAGGCACCCAAATGATCTTTGGATCATAAGGAATCAATAACAATCAATAAATCACAAACACAATCACCCAATTGATACAGTTCAATCAATAAAGCATCAGATCAAGCACAGACATAGCACAATAAGCAGTTGAGCACTTATAAGCAGTTTTAGCAATAATCAGCCAACCAAATTCAACCAAATGCATACACAAGCTATTATAAACTCAAATAAACAAGTCTAAACAGTTTTCATGCAATGGCTTTAAGCCTAAATCAAGATTCAAGCTTATGAATGTTACTGATGAACACTAAACACAAGCAGATTTCACTTTGCTGATGTATTTGACACACAAGCCAGATTCAACACCTCAAATCTCACAAACAAGTTACAATGACTTTGTTTAAACCACTTTTAGCCCTAAGCATGCATACACCCTAAGTTTTCCCAAGATCTTAGGTCAAAACAGGCAATAACAAAGATTTTATAGCAGATTGTTTGATTTCAAGGTTTAAGTCCAACAACTTGCTGCAAAATACTCTCAAACAAGTGTATGACAGATAACAAACCCAAACACAAACTTCTACTAACACAATAACACACAATGATTTCAAACAGGTAATCCCAAACACCCCTTTAACTTTTCAAAACCAAGTTTTTCAAATCAAAAGAGAGATTTAAGACCACCCAAGCCCAAATTAACACATTAACAGCTAAGATAAGCAGATTCAAGCAGTTTTAAGCCACAAACTTCACAAGAACAGTAGTAGAGAACAAATCCACAAAAAAATCCAATTTTTATCAGATTTTCAAGGTTTCAAGACAAACCTCATGGATGTACATCCACACCCACGAATTTATGAGCTTATGTGCTAGCAAGAACAAGCACAAGCTTCCAATAACAACCCTGCTAAGATTCAACAAGGTTAGAAGTAAAAATCAAAAGCAGAAAGGTGACTTTTTGGAAAATAAACTTGATTGATGCAACCTTGTTACCCCAAACTTGATTATCCCTAAGTTATAAGCATCACTACACCTTAATATCACAATTAGGATGCTATGATCAGCCCTATAACCCAAGAATTCCAAGATTTGAACAAGAACTTAGCAAAATATCAAATTTTGATCCAATGTGTAATTTCTTACACAAGGTTTAAAAAACGTTTTTAGGTTCAATTTCAGTTAACATATGACAATAACAAGCTAAGAATAAGATGGCACGTGGTCTTTCTTTAACAAAACTCAACACACTTTCATAAATTGAAAAAAGGATTTACAAGTAGTTGAACAAGGAAAAACCAAAAGCAGCTGAAAATGTAAAGACCTAATGCCTTTATATAGGCTACAATGAGACTAAGGAAGCTAAAAAATAACATAAACCCTAGTTGTGAAGTCTCCAATTTGCCCTTGTAGAATTTGAACTTCTTGGCTTCATGTGACTGATTTTTGTTTGCTTGTTGTAGCTGGCATGTGAAAAACGTATCTAATGGCTTATATCAAGCTTAAAAAGTAAGCTTCAATCCTAAACGTTGGATGTCTGGTGGTTTTTGGCAGTATCCTCTTTGTTTGTAGCAGGGTAATCATGTGTGGGACAAAGGAGTGATGCGGCAAGCATTTTTGAAGTTGGGTTATGATTAAAACATCATTAATCATTAATCTGGAGGTTTTCATGGCTTAATTACAACATGATTAAAAATACCCAATTGTGTTCATCACATGAATAGTTATGTGTTTGATCCTATTTTGGGTTAAAACATGTTTAAAAACATGTTAAGGCGCCAGTTTTAAACTTAATTAAATATGTTTGTTAATCCGGTGTGAGTGGAAGGTGACATGGCAAAATGGTAGAGTGTGATTGGTGGAGAGTGTGAGTGGGACACATGGCAGTTTGTCACTGGTCTAGGTATCTTTCATGTTGGCCAGCTTTAACCCCCCTTCTTTCTATCTTCTTTCACTTTGTAAATAAAAGCTCAAATCCAGATTCCCTTTGTTATCAAACTTTTATTTTTCACACTTTTGCCCCAAATACTTTTCCAAAGTATTTTCAGGGGTATTTCTTGCCATTTTGTGATTCTTGAAGGACTGATTTGGCATATTGTTGATGGATTATGGTCTTTACTTGTATGATTGGCATTTTGGAGGACTGAAATTGCCAAGTCTTCATTTATGAGGGACCATTTTTGCCAAATCTTCAAAGTTAAGGGTCCTTTTTGTAATTTTGGTATTTTCAAAGGACCAAACTTGTAATTTCTTGTACTTTGAAGGACTTCATGATATATTTGACTTTGTGGAGGATAATGGCTGACAATTTAGCTTTGTTGAGGGGCTAAACTTGTCAATTCTTCAAAGTGGAGGGCCCTTTATGTAATTTTGACAAACTTTAGGGACCAAACTTGTAATTATGAAGATACAAGGGTATAAAGTGTCAATTCTTCCATATTGGAGGACCCTTCTTCATAATTATTCAAATCTTCAAGGGTTTTTCTTGGGAAAGTCTTCATTAGGGCTTGGTTCATTGTGCGGCTTCGTTTCCCGTGTTCGTTTTTGCATGATTCTTGTGATCTTTTGTCATTTTCTCAATATCCGTACCTAAAATACACAAGCAACAAACACAAGCATATATATGGATATTTTGATGATATTTAATGCATTTTAAGCCCTTTTTGTACGATGAGACTATGTATAAAAGCAGTCTCATCACTCTCCCATACTAAACCATTGTCGTGCCCTCACGCAATGCTAGAATAAAGTATCGTAGCACCTCCAAAGTTCATTTTTACTGACTTTATTGAACGATAAACTAGCTACACTACTTCTATTGCTACTACTACCTTGCGTTTTAGACATAATGTATGATTTTCATCGCAAAATGGGACGTTTAGGTTCATAGAATAAGAACACGTGAATGCTTCGTTAGAAATAATTTCATCGTCCTCGATTTTCACCCCAATTCCATGCCAAGCGTGCAACGAGATCATTGTCATTATAAGTTAGTAATGCTAACACTACTCATATGCCCTAATCACGTACTTATCCTCCCATTTTCCTAAGTTGTATCTCTTATATTTTATTTTGTCTTGAATGTTTCACGAGGATACATTGTTTGACTTATGCGATAATAGAGATTTAGGTCTAAAAATAGAGTCCTAACGGTGTAACCAAGACCATCAAATCAATAACCCCTCCCAATAGACAACGTTGTCAAAAAATTAAGTCAACAAGAAGGATCGATAAACACGGTTTTATAACAGTTTTGAACATGAGACTTATTACCAAGACTTTTATACACCCCCTAACGGAAAGGCCTTATTATCTTTGGTTTACCTCCATCTTTTATTCAACTTCGCCATGAAGCTTTTATTATGACTTCGGTCTTGCCTTGCCTTTTATTATCCACCTCATCGGTAGTTTTATTAGCCAAAGACGTATATCCTCACGCTAAGGCGAATTTTGGAACTTTAAAGCTTCGAAGATTAAGGCTTGATTCACTTTCAATTTTGCATAGATTTTTCGGCCTTGTGGGGCTTCAAATTGTTTGCTTGATTTAGGTGAGCACTTGAAATCTTATTATTAGGTGAAGCTTTTGATTATTCGGGTGCCAATACTTCAAAACCGTGACGTTGGCGATACCTTAATGTCTTCCCAATTTAATTACACGGAAGCTACTAAAAAAGACTAGAAACCCAAAAATCCCAACTAAACCGCTAAGTCAATATTTATTAAGTAAAACATATTTACATGCGAAGGGAGAATAAGCAAACAACGAGAACACATGAGTTTTTGAAAGAATATGAGTACTCTACGTTTAGCATAGTAACTTATAATTAACCCTATCATATCTCGTTCTCATTTAAGAGACTTAGCCTAATGTGAAGTTAAGGAATCAAAGCTAAGTGCTCAACACGCACGGTCGAGTCAAAAATTACTCTTATTCTCGCCATCGGAAAACCTACATTCGTGTCTTCAAACACTTATAAAACATGAGAAAAATTTTAAAATTTGGCCATTTTTAGCCTTATTTTGCAACAAAACCATAAACAAAAAGATAAACTTTGGAAAGCGTGAAGGTTTAGCAAGGCAAGAATCTATTCACCCCCCCATACTAAAGTTAAACATTGTCCTCAATGTTTCGAGTCTAGGGGTGCAAACACCCCCATACTAGAGACGTAGTCGAATGCCTAATCTAGCATGGAAAGGGTGTAACCGTTAAATTTAAAGCCGTTTATGAAGTGTGCTAAAAACCTAAGGTTAGAACATCAAAAGGATATATCATGGATATTGAGAAAGTCTTCAAAGGAAACGATCGAGTGCTCCCATAAAACGAACACGAGAGGCTCCAATCGTGAAGATAATGATCATCTAAAGTTCACAATTCACAAACAACCACGGAACAAAGGTTGGAAGGGCACAAATCCCCACACGTTACTACATTATAAAGAGATAATATGTACATAGGATAAGCATGGGACTCCCCTACGAAGCACCTCGTTTTTGATTATCGAGTCATGAGCTCGACTCGATCCCCTCAATGCTAATTATCATTGGGGAAGGTGACTTGGTCGAGGTAGTTCAAGGATGGAACTTCCCCGCCAAAGTAGTGCTTCAACCTATGTCCATTCACCTTGAAATTGGGGCCATCATTTTGAGCTAGCTCGATGGTCCCATACGGAAATACTTGAGTCACGGTGAACGGACCGGACCAACGGGATTTCAACTTACCGGAAAAAATTTTCAAGCGAGAAATAAAAAGCAAAACTTGATCCCCTATGTTAAAACCTGGTTTTTAATTTTAGAATCATGCAAATTTTTAGGTTTTTCTTTATAAATCAATGAATTTTCATAAGCAATGTCCCTCAATTCATCCAATTCATTTAATTGCATTTTCTGGTGTTTTCCCGCGGTCTCCATATCATCATTACAATGCTTTAGGGCCCAATAAGCCTTGTGTTCCAATTCGATTGGCAAATGACAATTTTTCCCATACACAAGCTTATAGGGAGTGCACCCAATGGGCGTCTTATGAGCGGTCCTAAAGGCCCATAAAGCATCGTCCAACTTATCCAACCAAGATTGTCGGTTTTCTTCAACGGATCTCTCCAAGATCCTCTTCAACGCTCGGTTTGAAACCTCGACTTGCCCACTCGTTTGTGGGTGATAAGCCGTAGAAAGCCGATGTGTAACCCCATATTTCCTTAGGACCCTTTCGAATTGGTCGTTACAGAAATGGGTTCCACGATCGCTTATGATCGCACGAGGGGTTCCAAACTGAGAAAACAAGCTTTTCAAAAACATGACTACCACACGAGCATCATTGGTGGGCAAAGCCTTAGCTTCCACCCACTTAGATAGGTAGTCAACCGCAACGAGGATATACTTATTACCACGAGATGATGGGAACGGCCCCATAAAGTCTATACCCCAAACGTCAAAGATCTCACACACTTGGATGATATTTTGTGGCATTTCATCTTTTGGTGAGGCTTTTCCTTGTCGTTGGCATGAATCACATGACTTCACAAGATCTTGTGCATCTCGGTAAATAGTAGGCCAAAAGAAGCCGGCAGCAAACACCTTCTTAGCCGTGAGATTAGCACCGTGGTGACCACCCGTGGGTCCCTCATGGCAAGCTCTAAGGATGTTAGAAGCTTCGGTGCCAAATATACAACGTCGGATGATTTGATTCACACAAGTTCGAAACAAGTAAGGGTCGTTCCAAAAGTAGAACTTGATGTCACGAAAGAATTTTCGTTTTTCTTGAGTCGTCATACCCTTGATGATGAAGTTACCCGCATGGTAATTTGCAAAGTCCGCAAACCATGGGGTGGAAGAATCAAGCTTAGAATTCACTACACCAAGTGTCTCGAGCAGAAATGTTTCAGTGATTTCCTTGGGCTCGTAAATACTTTGGTGAGGATCTTCCAAACGAGAAAGATGATCGGACGCTAGATTCTTGGCTCCTTTTTTGTCAATAATTTTATGGTCAAATTCTTGAAGGAGGAGAATCCAACCAAGTAATATCGGCTTTGCATCTTGTTTAGCCATAAGATACTTGATAGCCGAATGATCCGTATACACTATGCATTTCGTCAAGACGAGATAAGGTCGAAATTTCTCAAATGCATACACCACGGCAAGGAACTCCTTCTCCGTTGTAGTGTATTTTAGTTGAGCCTCGGTCATCGTCTTGCTAGCATAGTGAATGGGCAAGAAGTGCTTTTCATGACGTTTCCCCAATACGGCCCCGATAGCGTAATCACTAGCATCACACATGAGCTCAAAGGGGAGGTTCCAATTGGGAGCAACAAGAATGGGAGCTTCGGTAAGTTTCCTCTTAAGGATTTCAAAGGATCGTACACAATCTTCGTCAAAGAAAAAACGTGCCTCTTTTTCAAGAAGATGTGTAATGGGTCGAGAGATCTTCGAAAAATCCTTGATGAATCGACGATAAAAGCCCGCGTGGCCTAGGAAACTCCTAACTCCCTTAACGGTTTTAGATTGAGGTAATTTGGCGATGACGTCTACCTTAGCTTGATCTACCTCAATCCCCGGCTTTCGAGACCTTGTGCCCTAAGACGATTCCACTCTTAACCATAAAATGACACTTTTCCCAATTGAGCACAAGGTTGGTTTCCTCACAACGTTTCAACATTCTCTCGAGATTCGACAAACACGAAGTGAACGAATTACCAAACACGGAAAAGTCATCCATGAAGACTTCCATCGTCTTCTCGATCATGTCATGAAAAATAGCCATCATGCACCTTTGAAAGGTTCCCGATGCATTGCAAAGTCCGAATGGCATTCTACGATAGGCAAACGTTCCATATGGACACGTAAACGTAGTTTTTTATTGATCACGAGGATCGATGGGAATTTGGAAGTAACCGGAAAAACCATCTAAAAAGCAATAGAAATCGTTTCCCGCAAGACGCTCCAACATTTGGTCCATGAAGGGCAAGGGAAAATGGTCTTTTCGAGTGGCTTCATTCAACTTACGATAGTCAATGCACACTCTTCATTCGGTCACGAGTCTAGTGGGAATTAACTCGTTGGCATCATTTGGCACAACGGTCATTCCTCCCTTCTTAGGGACACAATGAATAGGACTCACCCAAGGGCTATCGGAAATAGGGTAAATCATTCCCGCGTCAAGGAGTTTAAGGACTTCCTTTTTGATGACGTCCTGAATTTTGGGGTTCACCCTTCTTTGACATTGGATTGCGGGCTTGTAATCCTCCTCCATTAAAATTTTGTGGGTACAAAACTTAGGATCGATTCCCTTAATGTCGGATAATTTCCACGCAATTGCCCCTTTGTGATCCTTTAGAACATCGACAAGTGCGGTTTTTTCATCATTCGAAAGTTCCTTCGCAATAATAACTGGCAAGTTGTCGCCCTCCTCCAAATAGACATATTCGAGATGAGGAGGTAAATCTTTCAACTCGAGGATAGGTGGTTCCTCAAGTGAAGATTTAGGCTCGATACTCATAACCTCCTCGGGTGGAGGAAATGGGAAATCGTTAAGAAAATCCTTGATAATCGAGAAGTCCTCATCGTTGTCGAGGTCTTCGTTACAAGTACGTGGAACATCGAATTCTTCCAACGTAAAACCACCACCTTCGAATGGAGTGAAGGTTGGTGTCGAATTATCAAGAATTGGATCTAACATAGTGGGATTGCCACTAGTTTCTTCATCACCAAAACCTAGAACTTCTTGTGAAAATTCCTCGCAAACCACGTCGATCATATCAACGAGTTTTATGGTTGCAACAGAATAAACATGAGAAATTTGAGAGTTTTGAGTTGCGTTTATAACAAGTTCCTCGTCGTTGAAACGTAAGGTGATCTTTCTAGCATGAACGTCGATCAAAGCCATAGACGTATCTAAAAACGAACGACCTAAAATGAGAGGAACTTGAGGATCCGTGGGGATATCAACAACGATAAAGTCTACGGGATAGTAGAACTTCCCCACTTTCACAAAAACGTCTTCCGCCAATCCACATGCGGGAATCGTGGAATGGTCGGCCAACTCGATAGACATTAGTGAAGGAGTAAGATTAGGAAAATTGAGCGACTTGAAGATTGCAAGTGGCATCAAGTTAATGCTAGCACCAAGATCGGCCAAGGCAAAGCATTCTTCCGTATCTTGAATCGCACAAGGGATAAAAAATTTACCGGGATCACCGACTTTTTGAGGTATACGATTAAGATAAACCGACAAACAACTAGATAATTGGTGTAATTTATCCTTGTTGTTCAACATACTCTTAAAGTTAGCGGCAAATCGAGGCATCATGACCAAAGCATCGGCGAAACTCACATTAAAGTGAAAATCACAAAACATTTTCATAAAAAGCTCAAATTGGTAATTTTCGCGCTCTTGACGTTTCTCCTTTCTAAGTCTCGATGGATAGGGCAAGGGTGGTGTGGGTTGAGGCATAGTAGGCATAGCCTTTGGAATCTCGGGTTCCAATGTTGGTAATGGGTCAACCGTAGGTGTGGCATGAGCGGTACTTCGTGGGATTGGGACATGCTCCTTTTGGACCACCACCTCGGGTTCTTCCTCAATTGCTTCCTCCGTAGGAGCAATTGGTTGAGGAGTCGGTTCCTTAAGTGTCTTACCGCTACGTGTGGTAATCACTTTCATCTCACCCTTAGGATTTGATACGGTGTTGCTAGGAAGACTACTCGAATACGGTTTACACATAATTGCCTCAAACATAGATGAGATTTTATCTTCAAACTTGGATTGCCTCTTCTCGGCTTTAACCATTTCTTCTTTTATCTCATGTTGCCCTTGTTCCATTTTTTGTTGGTTTTGTTGTAACCTAGTTACGGTTCCTTCCATCTTGTTGGTATGGATCTTAAGTTCATTAGATAACTCATTTTCAACTCTTTCTTCAAGTCGTTCTTAAACTCGGATCTTAGGCTAATGATTTCTCTTTGAATATTGTCAAACTTAGCATCATTTCCATTAGCGTATTCAACAACTTCATTTGGAAGATCTTTCAATGTTTGCAAACCTTTGTAGTTGTTTTGAAAATCATTTTGATTTTTGTTTGAAACTTGATTATTAGCCCCTTGATTACCATAGTTTCCTTTGTTGAAATTGTTTTTGAAACCAACTTGATTGTTGCGATAGTTGTTGTTAGCATTTTGATTTGAACCAAAACCCGGTGGAGTCAATTGATTAGAGCAGGTAACTTGACCGTTTTGGTTGTAAGTTCCTGTGGCCGCGTAGGCACTCAAAGTGTTACCACCGTTGGTAATGCACTCGGAGAAATCATGACCTCTACCACAATACATGCACGAAACCTCAACCGCTTTAGCCGTAGCGGGAGCACTTGGTTCACCAACTTTAAACTCAATCAAAAGTCCTTTAAGTTTATCAAAAATCTTGTTTTCCAAGTTCGCCTCAATTTGGCAAGCATCGATGGTAGTAGACAAAGAAGGTGAAGCCGAAGACGAAGCCTTACGAACACTAGACGTGCTACGAGGACGATACACCTTAGATCTATTCTCAATTATCACCAAAGCTTCCTCAACCGTTTTACACAAAAAATTACCACCCGCGGCGGCATTTAAATAATCCCTTTCATGATCATTAAGTCCATTGTAAAACGTGTCAATTTGATGCAAGTCGGAAAAACCGTGATGAGGACATTCATGTAACATTTCCTTAAACCTATTCCAAGCCGTTGAAAAACTTTCATTAAACTCTTGTGAAAATTTTGAAATCTCGTTTTTCAAGTGCGCAGTCTTACAGGGCGGAAAAAATTGGTTCACAAACTTAGACACGAGATCCTTCCACGTCAATATAGAATTGGGTGGCTCTTTCTCTAACCAAATTTTAGCGGGCCCCGCTAGAGAATACGGAAAAAGCATCATCTTAATCGAGTCATTCGAGACATCCTTAAACTTGCAAGTGGCGGTAAGATGATTGAATTGGCGGATATGGTTGTGTGGATTGTCCTTCTCATCACCACGGAATTTGTTGTTTTGGATCATCGACAACAAACCCGTTTTCACCTCAAAATTCTCCGCAAGGATAGCGGGAATCACAATAGCCTCTCCATAACCCTCGGTGGGTGCTTGAAGTAACTCCATCATAGTTTGATTCGCCATGGTTGGTGCTTCTCTTACAATGGGTTCGTCAATAGGAGACTCCTCACTAGAAAGATTGGGAGTGGGAGTTTTGTTCTTTCGTTTACGTGCACGTCTTGCTTGATTACGAGTTAGCATAAACGTCACGTACAACGAGGGGATAAGCAAAGAAGATTCTTTTTGATGTTTTGTATTTTTCAATTTTTTTTGTGGTTTTTGATTGTATTAACCTTTTTGGATTTTGGTGAATGTATCAAGTAGACAAAAATCTACAAATCTCCTCCTTAATCAAATCTCTTGATTAAAGAAGCCTCAAGAAATGAAAACGATCACGTGAAGTGAACTCCTTCGATGACTTTAGAACGTTGGTGGAACACCAAAACGTTCAAGAGGGTTTAATCAATTGAAACCAAGAAAATATATATATACTTAGTAATACTTTGGGCGGAAAAACCCTCGATTAGCTCTTAAAATCAAATACTCACAAGCAAGCGGGGAAACGAGGCGGCGCGAAGCACTTAAAAGCCTTTTTCCTTAGGATATATTTTATAATATCCGCCTTATACCCACCTTATAGTTTGTATTTTTCAAAATTGAGCCTCACGAAAGTATTTATCTATTTTTGCCTTTTTCTTTGGTTTGAGATTCGAATACAATGATTGGGTAATGACCTCCCAAGTCAAGGTTGTGATTTCTCACGTATTTGGAGTACTTGTGAATTTATTGTTCTACGTATACAATATAGTAATAGTATTCACACAAAAATCGAAAACCGGTAATATGTATTAGTAGAGTGCTACTAATACAAATACTATTTTGGTTAGTATATAAAAACAACAATTCCAAATCAAAACACACACGCCTCCCCGGCAGCGGCGCCAAAATGATGTAGTGGTTTTACTACTCTTTAGGAAAAGAGAGCAAAAGTGGCAAGTATTAAGTACGACGATTTAGGAAAACCGTGTACAAATGACCCAAAATGGGGAATCGTTCTCAAGGAGGCTTAGTGTGTGTGTAATGAATTGATTATCTTTGTGATTATATTTGTTAGAAAGAAAAATAGAAATGGGATAAGAAGAGAATGACGGTTACGATGTCGTATTAAACTAAGACGAAAAAGGTGTACACGTAAAACCGTAAAAAGCACTAAAATAAAATTTTACCCTAAAAATTACCAAAAATCACTAAAAATCCACTAAAATATTCTAAGAGTTTACAAAAAATCTAAACTTGCCAAAACCTTTTAATTAATTAAATAATAACTTTTTAAAGCTAATTAAAGCCCTAAAAATCAATATTAACTATTAAAAAGTCCAAAACACGATTTTAAAGTTTGTAAACCTCGAAAATACCCTAATTAAGCTAAAAATGATTTTTCAAAATTTTAAAACCACTAAAAACTATTCTTAAACAATTAAAAACAATTAAAATCAATTAAAATTTAAATTAATTCTAGAAGATAATTAAAAAATTCCTATAAATATTTGGAAAGTTGAAAAATTCCTAATTAAGTGTCTAAAATCTAGGAAAAATATAAAAACTTTGAAAATCAGACTTTTAATTTTTAACAATAAAATAATATTAAAATATTATTAAAAATCCAAAAATCATAAAAAATTCTAAAAAGTTGCAAACTAGCTTAATTTAACCTAAATAACTCAGAAATGAAAGTGAAATTACCTAAATACCCTTAATGGGCCTAGAAAATGGGCTAAACCCAAAACAAATCACTTAATGGGCTAAATTTGGCCCAAAATGAAAAAGTGTCCAAAATAAGCCCAAAAAGCACTACTTGACTCAAAATTTGATTTTAAACAACTTTTTCCAAAGGCCCAAAAGCTGAAAGTGTGAAATAAGCTAGCTTATACCAAACAGCTTATTCTTAATGGGCTTTTTGGCCCATTAAGCTATAAGCCAATGCCATAAGCTCAAATTAGACACACAAGCTTCTTTTGTCCTAAATAAGACTTCTGTAAAAAGAAATTTGAAATAAGCCCAAGGAATAAGCCTGGAAATGTAATAAGCAATCTACAGAAAACGACAAAATAGTCGTTTTTGAGTTCTAGGCCACCCCAAGAACTGATTCAAGTTTCTAAAGCTTTCAAATGACTTAATTAAGCAAAATCAACAAAAAGTTTTCAAATAAACTGACTTAATAAGCTGGAAAAATCAAATAAGCACTTCTGTAAAGGTCAAATAAGTTAGTTTTCTAGCAAAAAGTCAAAGTCAAAATCCAATAAGCTCCAATCTAATCAAATGGGTCAAATAATGAAGATCTATCACAAAAAATAAGTTGTTGCAGGTCTGGATAAGCTAAAATAGCTTATTGATAAGCTGATGACAAATTAACACTAGCAGGGGCTAGTTTTGGGTGTTGAGCAGTGGAAACTTTTTCCACTGCTTGACTTGTTTGACTTTTTGTCTTTAGTGAACTTTTTTGAGATTCAGATTACACAAAGGCACCCAAATGATCTTTGGATCATAAAGAGTCAATAACAATCAATAAATCACAAACACAATCACCCAATTGATACAGTTTAATCAATAAAGCATCAGATCAAGCACAGACATAGCACAATAAGCAGTTGAGCACTTATAAGCAGTTTTAGCAATAATCAGCCAACCAAATTCAACTAAATACATACACAAGCTATTATAAACTCAAATAAACAAGTCTAAACAGTTTTCATGCAATGGCTTTAAGCCTAAATCAAGATTCAAGCTTATGAATGTTACTGATGAACACTAAACACAAGCAGATTTCACTTTGTTGATGTATTTGACACACAAGCCAGATTCAACACCTCAAATCTCACAAACAGGTTACAATGACTTTGTTTAAACCACTTTTAGCCCTAAGCATGCATGCACCCTAAGTGTTCCTAAAATCCTAGGTCAAAACAGGCAATAACAAAGATTTTATAGCAGATTGTTTGATTTCAAGGTTTAAGTCCAACAACTTGCAGCAAAATACTCTCAAACAAGTGTATGACAGATAACAAACACAAACATAAACTTCTACTAACACAATAACACACAATGATTTCAAATAGGTAATCCCAAACACCCCTTTAACTTTTCAAAACCAAGTTTTTCAAATCAAAAGTGAGATTTAAGACCACCCAAGCCCAAATTAACACAATAACAGCTAAGATAAGCAGATTCAAGCAGTTTTAAGCCACAAAATTCACAAGAACAGCAGTAGAGCACAAATCCACAAAAAATCCAATTTTTATCAGATTTTCAAGGTTTCAAGACAAACCTCATGGATGTACATCCACACCCACGAATTTATGAGCTTATGTGCTAGCAAGAACAAGCACAAGCTTCCAATAACAACCCTGCTAAGATTCAACAAGGTTAGAAGCAAAAATAAAAAACAGAAAGGTGACTTTTTGGAAAATAAACTTAATTGATGCAACCTTGTTACCCCACACTTGATTATCCCCAAGTTATAAGCCTCACCACACCTTAATATCACAATTAGGATCTATGATCAGCCCTATAACCCAAGAATTCCAAGATTTGAACAAGAACTTAGCAAAATATCAAATTTTGATCCAATGTGTAATTTCTTACACAAGGTTTAAAAAACGTTTTTAGGTTCAATTTAAGCTAACATATGACAATAACAATCTAAGAATAAGATGGCACTTGGTCTTTCTTCAACAAAACTCAACACACTTTCATAAATTGAAAAGAGGATTTATAAGTAGTTGAACAAGGAAAAACCAAAAGCAGCTGAAAATGTGAAGACCTAATGCCTTTATATAGGCTACAATGAGACCAAGGAAGCTGAAAAATATCATAAACCCTAGCTGTGAAGTCCCCAATTTGCCCTTGTAGAATTTGAACTTCTTGGCTTCATGTGACTGATTTTTGTTTGCTTATTGTAGCTGGCATGTGAAAAACGTATCCAATGGCTTGTATCAAGCTTAAAAAGTAAGCTTCAATCCTAAACGTTGGATGTCTGGTGGTTTTTGGCAGTATCCTCTTTGTTTGTAGCAGGGGAATCACGTGTGGGAAAAAGGAGTGATGTGGCAAGCATTTTTGAAGTTGGGTTATGATTAAAACATCATTAATCATTAATCTGGAGGTTTTCATGGCTTAATTACAACAGGATTAAAAATACCCAATTGCGTTCATCACATGAATAGTTATGTGTTTGATCCTGTTTTGGGTTAAAACATGTTTAAAAACATGTTAAGGCGCCAGTTTTAAACTTAATTAAATAAGTTTGTTAATCCGGTGTGAGTGGAAGGTGACATGGCAAAATGGTGGAGTGTGATTGGTGGAGAGTGTGAGTGGGACACATGGCAGTTTGTCACTGGTCTAGGTATCTTTCATGTTGGCCAGCTTTAACCCCCCTTCTTTCTATCTTCTTTCACTTTGTAAATAAAAGCACAAAATCAGATTCCCTTTGTTATCAAACTTTTATTTTTCACACTTTTGCCCCAAATACTTTTCCAAAGTATTTTCAGGGGTATTTCTTGCCATTTTGTGATTCTTGAAGGACTGATTTGGGATATTGTTGATGGATTATGGTCTTTACTTGTATGATTGGCATTTTGGGGGACTGAAATTGCCAAGTCTTCATTTATAAGGGACCATTTTTGCCAAATCTTCAAAGATAAGGGTCCTTTTTGTAATTTTTGGATTTTCAAAGGACCAAACTTGTAATTTCTTATACTTTGAAGGACTTCATGATATATTTGACTTTGTGGAGGATAATGGTTGACAATTTAGATTTGTTGAGGGGCTAAACTTGTCAATTCTTCAAAGTGGAGGGCCCTTTTGTAATTTTGACAAACTTTAGGGACCAAAATTGTAATTATGAAGATACAAGGGTATAAGTGTCAATTCTTCCATATTGGAGGACCCTTCTTCATAATTCTTCAAATCTTCTAGGGTTTTTCTTGGGAAAGTCTTCATTAGGGCTTGGTTCATTGTGCGGTTTCGTTTCCCGTGTTCGTTTTTGCATGATTCTTGTGATCTTTTGTCATTTTCTCAATATTCGTACCTAAAATACACAAGCAACAAACACAAGCATATATATGGGTATTTTGATGATATTTAATGCATTTTAAGCCCTTTTTGTACGATGAGACTATGTATAAAAGCAGTCTCATCAGAAACATCAAAAGGCAAATAGTTAATATATTTAGATACATTTGATTTCTTAGTGGCAAAAATTTTCTTCCATTGAATTCTTTGTTGTTTGCTTTCAAGAAACAATTCCTCACGAGACTTCTGTTTTTGTGGAATGAAAAGACCATAAATATTGTTTTCATAAGCATTATTATATGGTTTCACAAAATCTTTATTGACTGGTGATCTACTCTCCTCATCCCAAAGGGATGTCTCTTGACTACCGAGTCTAACTACTGGACAATCATGGTCGATCCATTCGGACTCATCAAGATATAAGTGAGGGTTCCCAGCTTGAGCTTGTTCGAGGTACTTGGGACTTTCAAAACTAGCTTGACCCTTAAAAAACGACCGAGGTGCTATCATTCTTACGGTTTGAATAGAGTCATGCGTTTTATAAACAACTTTTTTCAAAAAATCGACTTGTTCTTCGAGTTCTGTTACTTTTTCAGTATCTTTGCCTTGTCTATTTTTGAAATCTTGTTTTAATTTTTCAACCTCTTGTTTCTTTTTGTCAAGAACTTTTACAGAATCGGTGGTATTCATAGAAAGCCTTTGTTCAAGTTCGTTAACTTTAGTTGTGGCAAGGTACGTTTTTTAACGTTCATCACTTAATAAAACATTAAATTGAAGTTTTTCTTTAGTTAACAAAGAGACAGCTTCGTTGTATTTATTTTCAAAATCGTCCTTTTTAATGTTAATTAAACGACTTTTGTACCCCTCAAGCTCTTTGTCTCTTTGAAGAAGCTGAGCCCTATAACTATCAATGGTCTCACTAGATTTTATAAGAGCGGCTTTGCTTTCTTTAAAGTTTTGAGTGAGCGTTGCGTTTTCCTTCTTTAATTGCTTTTGACCCTTTCTAGTTTCATTGACATCTTTTTGTAAACTAGCAATTAAATTAGCAAGCGCGACACGCTCCTCGTCATCATACTCATTTGCATGTTGATCATCCTCAAACTCATTATTGCACATGTTTGATGAATCGGGTGTGTTGCTATCAATCGTTTCCATCATACATGTGTCAGTAATTGTTGTTGGTAGATCACTATGCTCATGTGAATCACCAAACACATTATATTCATCATCATGTTGTACCTTATCAATTGGCTCGGTATCAAAGATAGGACCATTGTCATCTTCAGTGACGTTAAGGACCTCATGAATCTTTGCCATGTATGAATAATGTGCCTCGAGTTCTTGGTCGGAGAGTTTATCATCTATGTCATCAAGCATTTCTCCTTCCTTAGCTGATAACTTGATCCCATCTTCCATCTTCTTGTATAGCAGCATCTTTTCCTTATGATAACCATAATCTTTAATGTTGATCCCAAAGTCAGATCTTAAACCTTAATAGCTTGTTTAAGGGTTGTGGTAGAGAGAAAGAATTCAATCTAACACTAGAGAAACTTTGCAAAGCAAAGTAACTAAACAAGATGCGGAATGTAATGTTTAGCACAAGAACAAATGTGATTCAAACGTTGAACTTTAATATATCAAAGATATACGAATACCCAAAGTGGTATTAGGGTTTACAAAAACTTAAAGTAATAATAATGAAAGATGAAATGAGAAAGACACACTTTGCATGCTAACCTAGTGAGTCCTTTTATAGGCACAAGGACTCACGTACAAGATCACTACTAACAAACTATGAAAAGTATTAAGGAATAATAACTGAAACGCGTAAAAATCTATTCCATGTTTATCTTTGACGGCAGGGCCTTTGACTTCAGCAGGGGAACCAATCCCCCTGCCTTTGTTATTTAGCAGGGGGAACTTACTCTAGCAGGGGTACGAATAATCAACTAGCAGTGGAAACAAATAAGCATAGATTTATTCCCAACAATCCTCCCCTAAACTTGTGCTTTCCCCTAAAGACAAGTTTCTGAATAAATGCTAGTTGATGAGGATGCTTACAAACTCTCTGGCCAAATCTGACTATGAACCATTCTTACCAGATCATAAGCAACAGGCTTCTTAGCATCTACAATTAGGTTAGCCTGTGCCAGTTTCTTCAAGGTGTCCTGAGAGAAGGGATAGTACCTATGATTGAGCAAGTACACACTCACACCTTCCATCACCACCTCATAAACACCAGAATTAGTAAATAGCTTCCAATACAACTAATCTCCTTTGTTTACTGCATCAAATATAGGATCAAATAACTCATGTTCATACATCCTATGCATGCACTCCCAGATTACCCAATCCTTCTCCACACCATCCATGGTAGGAGGTTTTGCAGCAAATGTTTTCTTCAATATTTTCCACAGATCTTCTAAGTCTTCACTGTCTAAAATTTGAAACATGACATCTAGACTTAGAAAGGTCTGTGCTGTATTGTCAGCTCTTGTAAGCTTCCACCAAGTCCTCCCTTTGTGTTCATAAACAGCATACTCTATAATAGCAAACTTCTTTCCAAGCTCACTAGGTGAGATATCATCATTTTCCTGCAGAATTAGCTGTTTATCAATCTCATCATTTGAAGGCTTTTGAGACTCTTTAGTAACTATGCCTACTTTCTCCATTCTCTTGAGTCTCTTTGCTGCTCTTTGTACATTAAGTACAGACTTCTCAAGTACTTCTAGAAAACTTCCACCTGCTTGATGCGATGCCCCTGCTTGGGATGATGCACCTGCTTGTGTAGTTTCTCCAGCTTTTCTTTTCTTTGATTCTCTAGCTTTCTGTAGCATTTCACTTTGTCTCCTAAGATACTCAACTTCCTCAGGAGTGTTGATAGTCATCCAATCCTGCACATCATACAACTTTAGAACTGGTCTGACTGCTCTTTTTATGGCTTCAAAACTCATATCACTGAAGTCACCATCCTTCCACTTTCTATGTCTCTTAAGCAGAACTTTGTAGTGATCAAGTTGCCCTTTCTCTGAAGTTCGATACTTCTCACTCTGAATTTGAATTGCCCTTCTTTCCAGATACTCAGTTTGATATTTGTAAACAAGACAAGTCAACTCAAACCTGTCTTCCAAAGGAGCATTTTTCAATTCATTCTCCCATTGGTCAAGAAACTCTCCAACATGAGGTACCCTATCATCCAGTTCTCTATGCATAATCTCAACCTGCTTTATCATATCTTTGGGCCTCATCTTCTCCATTCTTTGGTCCTGCATATCCATCTCCTCTTGTTGTAGCCTGAGAGCTACTTGTGCATTATGTGCTTCTTGGTCCTTTTGCTGTTCAGGAGTTAGATGCTTGTATTTTCTCTTGGGCTGTTGCACCATGATTACTTTTCCTTTGTCTTTTGGATCCACTGCTGGTGCTGGTTTTGCTTTAGATGCAGGTTCCTTGATAGTTATCCCCTTCTGAGCTGGTTGCTTTTTGTTCTTCCTAACAAATGTTTGAGTAATGTTCTTAGCAGGGGATAAACTTACAGCAGTGGGATCAGCAATGGCAGGGGAAACTTTTGAAGCAGGGGCTTCTTCTTGATTGCCCATGGTGAGCAATGTTTGAGCAATATCTTTGGTTGCACTCCCCTTATCAGCACTTTCTCTCTCCATCCCTTTCTTAGCACTTGTTATCTTTCCATGCTCCCCACCAGGATATGAATAATACTCAGTAGATCCTTCTGTGTGTGGAATTTCCTCCCCTTTGGAAGCATCCTCATCTGTGGAAAGAATCAGTCTGGGCTTTCTCCTCCCCTCAAGAGTAGCAAGTCTGGTTTCCAATTGAGAGATAACCAGACCTTGCTTTTTGACATCTTGTACTAGTTGTGCATTCTGCCTTTTCAGACTCATGCACATTTTCGTCAATTCCAAATTTGTCAAAGGTTTCATACTGCTCTCAATCCTAGAAGGGAATTTCTCCCCTTGTTGGATATCATGGAGTGGGGGAGAGGACTTATTGATGGTGTCACTATCCTGCTCACCCCTTGAGGATGAGACAGTAGTGGCAGCCAAACCCCCAGGTTGCTCCAAACTCTTGGAGACTCTCCTTTCTGATGCTTGGGAAGATTCACCAGGCAAGGGAGACCTGACAAACCTGGATTTTGAACGCCTTTCTTGTTGTGGATCAGCAGGTGGTAGGTTCTTGGCAGGGGAATCAGAAGGTTGATTCGTGGCTGTTTGATTTTTGGCTTCTTCCCGTCTGATTTGGTCCATCATAATTGAAGTGAATGGAATGTTTCTGCCAGAAAACAAAGGTGATGGAGCAAGTAATGTGGTGAAGAGTTTGGTGGTGTGTTGGGTTGCTGAAAAATAGTTTCTGTGTGTAATGGGACCATGATCACTCATATTTAGCAGAATTTCTATAAACCTTGGATACATGCAAAACTTTGAGGTGCTTGAAACATTTTTAACCATGCCTTTAAAAATCATTTTAGAAAAACAATACTTCCTCCCTGTTGCAAAGCAGATCAGGGCAGAAGCTATCTCACTACCAACCTCATTAAAAGCAGTGGTTTTTGGTGACAAACATTGCATAATAGTATGAATCAAATATTTCCAATGAGGGGCAAACTGGCCTTTAGCAAACTTACATTTTTGATTTTCAGAAAGTTTGTACCCCAATTTAACAAGACCTTCAAAAATTTCAGCCTCAGAAAAGTTGGTTATTCCATCCTTATCATCAAGGAGAAGATTCTCCCTGATGGAGGCAAGTGTGATTACCTTGGAATGACCATCAACTGTGCTTTCAATTATGACCTCTCCATTCACTGTTTTGGTCATGGCTTTAGACCATAACTGTTGAATGTGTGAGGTATAAATGCGAGGATTGATGAGAAGGGCCACTCTGAAGTACAAGGACTTTAGAAAGGCCACAGCATCAGCAAACTCGGCAGGTTCATCATGAAGCAAAGCAGTTTGATTATGATTAGGAGCAATTTTAAGGGTCATGATCAATTTTGAAAATAGTTTGGAGGTTTATAGAGATGAGAGGTAAGTGGGATTAAGTCGAGAGAGAAATATGGACCTGCTGGTAAAGGGAATTAAGTTTATATAGGCGAATTGAAGAGCTGTGATTGGACCAAAATTTTCAAATTGCAAAAATATCAAGGATAAATCTTGATAAAAAATTAATATATTTGAAATAGAAGGAAAAGATTACCAATCAGCGAAGAAAGCGCCTTAAATATCTTTTAAAAATAATAAAATATTCCCTAACCAAAATTTAAGCAAGCAGGCCCAACGGCTATGAACAGGGTAACGGTATTGTCGGTCAACGGTCAAACAGGGGAATGTTGTGAAAGAAGGGGAATAAAAGATAAAAGCAGGGGAAACTTTCCTAGGGTATTGAACTATTCATGGAGAGACTAATGCTAACTAGCTCTGCTCTAATGCACACACTTGTATACACAAGATAGATACATAGTAACTCAAGAGTCCTCTATTCAACAATGGTCCCAATACAAAAAGTTAATACATAAGTCCCCCTACACCAGGTTATCCCAAGAAAACATGCATACCCCAGTCACCATCCCAACCTTGTCCCTTACATATGGTCAGTCAGTCTTGGCAATGTGTGCCACAGGTCTGTATTTGAACAGCAAGCTGTTTTAATAGAGAAATGTAAGCACACACTACAGTGCCTCAAGGTTTCAGAGTTCTGACAAGCTTTGCAGCAAGTCATCATTATCCTGAACCCTCACTCACCAGAGGATATGATCTAAGATCATATATGAGCATCCTAAGGATACCCTGAGTCCTAAAGGTGTGACCTAACCTCCCCTGAAACATAGAGTATATACCTGATTCACCAATGAGAATAGTATGCACCATATGAACCTCTGCATTGTTAGTCTAAAACCACATAGAACTACTTTTGTAAAAAGAACACACCCAGCTTAAGAGAAAAATCCTCTTGGCAGGGGAATGAACCCCAAGCAGGGGAATCAGTGTTAAAAAGCAGTGGAATGAAAGAGATGGACAAATGGACTAACAATTATACAACAACAGCAGTGAAGTAACCCTGATTATACATGACAAAATAGACATCAGATTTTAAGGAGTAACCATTCCAATACCTGCAACCAGATACTGAAACCTCCCTACATCAAAAGCTTTTGTTAAAAGATCAGAAACATTAAGTTCTGTATCAATTTTCTCAGGGACAATCAGTCCTTTTTCAAAACAATCTCTGATAAAGTGATGTCTAATTTCAATGTGTTTGGTTTTGCTATGAAAAATAGGGTTCTTTATAATGCAAATAGTGTTGTTGTTGTCAATGAATATCTTGGTTTTAAGGAAGTTATACCCATAATCAAGCAATTGATTTTGCACCCAAAGAACTTGACCACAGCATGCAGCAGCTGCTACATACTCAGCTTCAGTTGTGGATGTTGCCATGATAGTCTGCTTCTTACATTGCCAAGATATAAGCCTGCTCCCCAAAAATTGGCATCCCCATGTTGTAGACTTCCTATCATTGTTGTCACCAGCATAATCACTATCTGAATAGGCTATCAGCTCAAATGGTGACTCCTTTGGATACCAGAGTCCTAAGGTAGGATGACATTTTAGACACCTAAAAATCCTTTTCACAGCAAATAAGTGACACTCTGTTGGTGACACCTGGTATCTTGCACATAAGCAGACTGCAAACATGATGTCAGGTCTTGAAGCAGTGAGATACATAAGAGACCCAATCATAGACCTGTAATTCCTGACATCTATAGGCTTTCCAGGACCATCCTTGCCCCATGGATGATCCTTGTTCATGGGAGTGGACACCTTCTTCCCATCAGACATGCCAAACTTCTTTACAATCTCAGCCACATATTTGTCTTGTGAGATAAATATCCCATCTTTCCGCTGCTGAACTTGTAACCCCAGAAAGAAGTTTAGTTCTCCCATGGCACTCATTTGGAATTTATCCTGCATCAATTTGGCAAACTCTTTGCTGAGCATGGAGTTAGTTGATCCAAAAATGATGTCATCCACATAGACTTGTACTAGCAGAAGGTCACCCTTTTGTTTCTTGGTAAACAGGGTCTGATCAATCTTCCCCCTGCTGAATCCATTGTCTAGGAGATATTTAGAGAGAGTACCATACCAGCCTCTGGGAGCTTGGTGAAGGCCATACATGGCCTTTTTCACTTTGTATACTTTGTTAGGATGTTCTGGATCTTAAAACCCTGGAGGTTGCATGACATAGACTTCTTCATCAATGGTTCCATATAGGAAGGCACTTTTCACATCCATCTGGAAAACAGTGAAGTCCATGAATGAGGCATAAGCAAGAAATAATCTAATAGCTTCAATCCTGGCTACTGGAGCAAACACCTCTTCATAATCAATCCCTTCTTCCTGAGTATACCCTTGTGCCACTAATCTTGCTTTGTTCCTGACAACTATTCCCCTTTCATCCTTTTTGTTCCTGAGTACCCACTTGGTCCCAATAGGCCTTGCCCATTTGGGACAATCAACCAGAATCCAAACCTCTTGTATGTCAAATTGTAAGAGCTCCTCTTGCATGGCTTCAACCCAGCTTGGGTCATTTAAAGCCTGAAAAATCTTCTTTGGCTCTTCTTGTGACAAAAATGCAGTAAACAGACAACATTGCATGTTGTCATGATTGAACTTCATGGTGATATTAGCAATGAAGCTGTGCTCCTTTGCTGTATACCTTGTATGTATGGGGGCTTCAGGATTGCCAATGATCTGAGAGATAGGATGATCCTTATTGATTCTATAGGTAGGCTGCATGATGACTTCTGTTTCATCTTCTTCCAAATCAGAATTGATGGGGCTATTTTGATTAGGAAAGAAGTCCTCAAAGGAACTCCCAAATGAGACAGCATGACCTAGAGATGGGTGCTGGTGAGCAGAATGAAGCTCTGAATAACTAGGGCCTCCACTCCTGATGATTCTGCTTCCACTGCTGGATATGATAGGACCATCATTTATGGGTGTAGATGATGAAATGAGTGGGGATTCTCTTTCTGCATTAGTAGTCTCATTAGCATCATGATCCTTTGTGAAAGAGGAATCAATTCCTCTAGCAGGGGAATCCTGGATTCCACTGCTTTCAGCCATTCCACTGCCTTCAACCATAGCAGGGGATGAGATTGGCTGTTCTTTTCCTGGAGCAGAATTATCTTCTTGATCATCAGCTTCACTAGGAAACAATGAGGGTACATTCATGTACCTCAGGGGTGACTTCTCTGCACCAGTTGTTTCTTGAGTACCTGAAATGTTAGTGTTCTGCAAGACAACAGGTACATAATTCATGGACTTGGAAAGTACATCTATATCAAAGAACCAGTCAGGACCTGTTTGAACATCTTCAGGTTTGTCTTCAAGAAAGTTCACATGAAGATTTTCTGTGATTTTGCTTGTCTTCTTGTTGAAGACCCTATATCCCTTGCTGTTTAATGAATAACCCACAAAGTATCCATCATCACCCTTTTCACTAAACTTACCAAGATTGTCAATGGTGTTCAAGATGATAACATGACACCCAAAAGGTTTGAAAAAGTCAATTAAGGGAGGTCTTCCATTAAACAGCTGATAAGGGGTCTTGTTGTGTGCCTTAACAACCAAGGCCCTGTTCTGTACATAACAAGCAGTGGATACAGCTTCAGCCCAAAAGATAACTGGAAGTTTGGAATCAGACAGCATAGTTCTTGCAGCTTCAATGAGTGTCCTATTCCTTCTTTCTGCCACTCCATTCTGTTGAGGTGTTCTAGCAATGCTGAATTGCCTCTTGATGCCTTTGTTTATGCAGAAAGAATCCAGTTTCTGATTTCTGAACTCACCACCATTGTCTGATCTCATGGTAACTACCTTCATGCTTTTTGACAGTTCAATTTGATTGATGAACCCAATGAGTACATCAGCTGTGTCACTCTTTTCAAATAGAAAGAATGTCCATGTGAACCTTGAAAAATCATCAGTAATCACTAAGCAGTACCATTTCTTCATTATACTTGCCACAGAAGTAGGACCAAAAAGATCCATATGCAGTAGTTCTAATGGCTTGGTGGTGGACATACTTGTTTTTGACTTGCAAGATGCTCTGTGTTGCTTCCCTTTCAGACATGATGCACAAGTATGTTCAGTGGCACAAGACTTGGAAGGAAGACCATGAACCAGATTATGCTTTACTAGTTTGTTCATGTTCTTGAAATTAAGATGACCAAGTCTTCTATGCCATTTCTTACATTCATCTGTTGAAGCTTTGGCAATGAAACATGTTTCGTTGTCTTGGAGAGATATGTCCTTGAGATCAATTGTGTACATGTTCTTCTGTCTTGGTGTTCTGAGAACAATTGGAGTGTCTTTTGGCAAGACAAACTCCTATCCTAATACCAAGCATTCAGTGTCAGTAAACAAGACAAAATTCTTGTTATCAGTCATCTGTGACACACTGAAGAGATTATACTTGAGTTCTTTCACCAAGTACACATTGTCAAAAGTCATCCCATTTGTGACAATAGTTCCTTTTCCTGTTATAGTTCCATGCCCATCTCCAAAAGAAACACCATCATTGTCATGCAGGGGCACAAAGTTAGACAAGTAAGCTTTTTGTCCAGTCATACTTCTTGAGCATCCACTATCCCAATATGCTCTATCATCCCTTGTCTTCTTTGTCACCTGCAAAAGGAAAAACAAATTAGTTTTTCTTGGGGACCCAAGCCATTACAGACTTGGATCTACCTCGTGTATCAATGTAGGATAGCTTATCAAAAACTAGAGATACACCATTAGATTAAGTACCCCTTTTGGGTGCCCAAACCCAACGAGCTGAGGCTTTCACAGCTTTTCCCCATCTTCCCATGTTCCTAGAATGTACAACTTTTCTAGCAGGGGATACCCCAGTTTTAGCAGGGGAATCCTTATGCTTAGCAGAGGGAACCCACCTTTTGTTTTGGCCTCTATTCATGTGTTGGTAAGGTCTAGAGCGAGATCTATATGCAGTATAAGGTGTTGGGGTGGTCTCAGAAGTGTTGGGCTTTGGGTGAACATCATTCTCCTTCCTAAGGGCAGGAACAACATATTTATCAGTCACCCTATTTCTCAAGGCAGGGGCAACATACTTGGCAGGGGAAAAGGATTTTGCCCCTGCATTTAGAAGAATGGTTTTAGGATGCATATCCTTTAAGGGATTTGCAGCCACCATCTCCATTGGTGCCTTACACTCTTGATAAGTGTGTTCAAAACTGCCACATGTGAAGCAGGGCTTGGTATTAATCACAAAGTCTTCTCCTAATTGATGAGACTTTTGGTCATTCTAATTTCTTTGATTACCTCTGACATTCCTGTACATACCAGCATATTTAATGGTAGGCTTAGGAGACTGTGGCCTAGCCTTAGATTTGGGAGAGATACTCTTAGAACTAGGATTGCTGCCAGAAATTCCTTCTTTTGAAAATCGAACAGGGTTGTCAATTTGCTTTAAACCAACCTGTTCCTTTTTAACATCCCTAATGACACTAGTTTTAACTAGAGACTCTTCTGTATCAAGATTATTAGGTATATAAGCACTCAAGTCAAACTCAATGTCATCCTGTTTTTCAAAACAAGGGAGACCAGTCCAGGACAAGTCTTTTCTAGGAGAGGGAGCATGGATGTTAGCAGGGGGTGGTGGTATGGTAGCATTCATATTCTTAATTCCAAACCCTGTTTTGTCCTTAGGAGATTGACCAATTTCAACTGCCTTGGTTAAATCTTTTGAATCTTTTCCAAAATTTTCAACAGTTTCCTCATCTATCTTTTGATTAGCTTTGAAAATTTAAAGTTCAGCAGTTAAAACATTTATAGATTGGTTATTCTCCTTGGCATCTCTTTCTAGAATCACAATGTGATCCCTATAATCACTTTCCCTTTGCCTATACTCTCTTATGGTGGACTCTAGTTGTTCTAAAGCACGTTTGTAGTTATCAAGATTATTATCACAATTGATATAGTCAGCTTTTACCTTTCTAATTTGATCATTCAAAGATTTAGTATTTTTCCTACAAGCTTTAGTACAGTATGAGTCATCATATACCTCATTGTCAGAACTGGAACTTGACATAGCCATAAGTGCAAAATCTTCTTCATTTTCCTCATCAATCAAGGCTTGATCTTTCCACATTCTCTGTCATAGCACTCCAGTCCCATCCATTTGCTCCATCTATCCCCTACATGGCTACCATGGCTTTAGCACCAGAATCATCATCTCTTATCTCCTTTTTGTAGCTATTTCCAGACTTAGGTCCTCTGCATTCCCTGGCAAAATGACCCTTCTTGCCACAATTGTAGCATTCAACTTTTGTTTTATCAAACCCAGCCACATCAGAGGGATTAATTGTGATCTTCTTCCCATACTTCTTGTGGAACCTGTTGGCTCTCATGCTGAGCAAAGCCATATTCCACTTGATATCCAATTCTTCTAGCGCTTGCTTACTGATTTGATTTAGATCTTCATGTAACACTGTAGATCCTTGTGGCCCTTGAGATGCTATAAAAGCACATGCAGTATCAAGGCTGAATGTAGCTGGTCTTTCTTCATCATAGGAAGGTCCAGTCCTGGTAGCAGGGGAATAGGTAGCAGGGGCTACTTCTATTCCACTGTTCTTGGAGATTCCACTGCTTTGTGATATGAATGCCATGTTAGCAGGGGAATCGATGATTCCACTTGAGTTGGTGGGGATTGTTCCTTTTGACTTCATTTCATTGACAATAGGTTCAAAAACCTTTAAGTTATTATATATGTCATCAATGTCTTTTTCATCCAAATCATCCTTATTTTGCCAAATTGCCTTATAGACAAACCATTCTTTCTGGAGACTGTCCTGGTGTTCACCTGCTCTTTTGATACCTCAATATTAAAGAATTCCAAGTGGGCCACCATGTCTTGAAGCCTATTGTAAATAGCTCCAATTGATTCATCACCAATTGCTTTGAAAGAAGCAAAATCATTCAGCATTTGATTTTTCTTCTTCTTCTTTGTGGCTTCATTTCCTCCAAAGGTTTTGCCTATGGCTTCCCATAGATCCTTAGCTGTTTTGTATTTCCTGAATCTGAGTTGATGTCTATCAGGTAGGGCCAACAGCAATGAGCTGTGAGCCCTGACATCATGCCTTCTAGCCAGTATTTCCTTGTCACATAGAGCAGCAGATTTCTTCTTGTCCTTACCTTTGGAACTTTCACCTTCTTCCTTGCCCTCTTCAACTGCCACCATTTTGTTGAATTGATCACCAAACTCTATGATCTCCCAGAGACCATAGTGTTCCATTTTCAGGTATTGTTGGATTCTGAATTCCCATAATTCAAAGTTTTCAGGATCCAATATGGGTAACTTGAGGTTATTGTGGTTGTTGTTGTTTGAGGATGAATCTGAAGACATGTTTGCTATGAGGATTTTGTTCTTGATTTAGACAAAGTTTCTCAACAAGCTCTGATACCACTTGTTGATCCCAAAGTCAGATCTTAAACCTTAATAGCTTGTTTAAGGGTCGTGGTAAAGAGAAAGAATTCAATCTAACACTAGAGAAACTTTGCAAAGCAAAGTAACTAGACAAGATGCGGAATGTAATGTTTAGCACAAGAACAAATGTGATTCAAACGTTGAACTTTAATATATCAAAGATATACGAATACCCAAAGTGGTATTAGGGTTTACAAAACCTTAAAGTAATAATAATGAAATATGAAATGAGAAAGACACACTTTGCATGCTAACCTAGTGAGTCCTTTTATAGGCACAAGGACTCACGCACAAGATCACTACTAACAAACTATGGAAAGTATTAAGGAATAATAACTGAAACGCGTAAAAATCTATTCCATGTTTATCTTTGACGGCAGGGCCTTTGACTTCAGCAGGGGAACCAATCCCTCTGCCTTTGTTATTTAGCAGGGGGAACTTACTCTAGCAGGGGTACGAATAATCAACTAGCAGTGGAAACAAATAAGCATAGATTTATTCCCAACATTTAACCCTCTTTGGCTACTGGCATTCCCTAGCCAAATGCCCAAAACCTCTGCAGTTAAAACACTGAATCCCACTTTGGTGCACAACTTGAGTACCAACAGTTTCCCTATTTCCAACAACAGTAGCAACCCTCTAATTATCATACTTAGCGGGTTATCGATCATACTTTGGAGGACTCTCAGCACGCCTTCGTGTGTCATTCCTTGGAGGACTCTGAGCATAGTTGTTACTTGTGTTCGATGATGTTCTTAGGTTGTTGTTGGTGGGTTTGTAGATTTTCCTGTATTGCTTCATAATGAAAGCCATTTGTTTCTTGAATTCCCTGACCTTTTGAGCTAGTTCTTCATCACTGTCTTCTTCGAATGATTGCTCAGGTGTTGGTGTTGGTGCTCTTGCAACTTCTTTGCCTCGTGATCTTGTTGGAGCATGTGACTTAGAGACAGTGGATGATTGTGGTGATGATGATTGAGTATAGTAGGTCTCTAGAGCACGAGAATGATAATCTGGGTAATGTTGAGTGGTAGACACCAAAGCAAGTGGATTTGCAACCTTTGCAACCCGTTCAGCTTGAAGTTCGTTTGCCTCATTCTAAAATTGTTTCAAAATGTCAAAGAGCATGTGATATGAGACTTCATCTAACTTTTGTTGTTGTTTCACCAAGGTGACAAACCGTATCCACTCAGGTTGAATTTGCTGTATAAATTGGACATTGAATTGTTTGGTGGAAACTTGCAAGTTGTTTCGGGTCATGTCATTCATCATTTTGTAGAATCGGGAGTAATAAGAATCAATTGTTTCCCCATCCTTTGAAGTAAACTTGCCAAAGTTCCAAAACATCTTAGTTTTCACATCTTGTTTGTTAAGTGATTCACCTTGTTGCAATGTTTCAATGGTCGTCCACATTTCTTTAGCAGTAGGGCATGCATCAACCGTGGAATAAATATCATCTCCAATTCCACTGAGAATTAAGTAGATTTCTTCCTTCTCTGCATCAAACCAAGCACGGTTCTCTGGGGTGAGATCATTTCTCTTTCATCACGTTCATATGAGGGTTGTTCGTCAGTTGTGTCTGTGGCTGGTACTGCAGGAACTTGTACCCATGAGAATATATAGGGTCCATCAAAAATACATTGCCTTAAAGCATCACCGTTAGGTTTTGTGTCAAGATAACGTAGAAAACAGGATTGTCATTGATCATATCGACCAGACACAAGCATTGGTGGTCTCTCTTTGTTACCCGCCACCATGATGTTGTTGTTCGTCACACGATATTCTGCAGTAGAATCCATCTCAATATTCTCTGAAAATGATAAAGTAAATACGGATCTTAAGTAGATGTATAGTGATTGTTATTGAAGAGAAAATTGTTGAAATGCCTTAATAATTTGTTCTCGAAAAACCAAAATTTCTTCAAGGCCAAAAAACACACGAGTTCGAAATTTTTTAAGTGTATTTTCTGAATAATGTGTATCTTCGGAATGTTCAAAAACTCTCCAATCTTCGCAATGTCAAAAAAATGAGTCTTCGCAATGTTTGAAACCCAATCTTCGCAATACCTGTCGCAATACCAAATGAATATCTTTCGCAATACCAAAGGGATATCTGTCGCGATACCAAAGGAATACCTGTCGCGATACCAAAGGAATATCTGTCGCAATACCAAAGGAATATCTGTCGCAATACAAAAGGAATATCTGTCGCAATACCAAAGGAATATCTGTCGCTACAAGCAAGATTCCTCGTAATACCAAAGGAATATCTGTCGCAATAAGTATCGCAATACTTGTCGCAATACATAAACCCTAACACATTACGATGCAAATGAAAGCACAAGTTTCGCAATGTGTCGACTGTTTCGAGAAAAATGAGTAAAAAATGAGATTTTTTTCTTAGAAATCCGTGATTTTAACCAATCCAAAGCACCCAAATCCCTACCACAACTATGTAGGAGATTTATATCAAGATTTAGAGCACGAAAAACACAAAAAAAAAAATTGAGACGTGAGGTGTAGATCTTAAAAAACCCACGAAATCAATCAATAACAAAAAACAATGACTAATCTACCCCATGGCGATTGATACCAATTGTTGTCCCATATTTTGTGATGATTAAACAAGAAATAAAGAAGAAAGATAGATGAGTTCCAAAGAGACAAAGTAGAGAGAGAAAAGAGAGAGAATGGTTGGAAACTTGGTGAATATTAGATTAGAGAGAGAGAATACAAATGAGCCAACCACCTCCTAACATGCTAGGAGGTGTGTATATATAGTCCACCCACATTCGGGCTTGTATGGGCTATATATTAATGGGACGGGCTTTCCTATTAGACTTTAGTTACTTATGAATGAACTTTAGCTTAAAGTTAAAACCATAAAACACGACTAACCTACTACCTATGACAACATTCTAAAATACGATACATAATAAACATATAACCGAACATTCTTGTTTGACTCAATATTTTAAGGCTAACACGACATATTTCAAGAAACTTAGTCACGTAGAGATCCACTAATGACAGAAATATGCTTCCCCTACTCCTTCTTCTATCATCACGGAAGAAAGAAACATGATAAGTATACACATCAAGATAAAAGAAGGATTTCTTTATCAAGACATATCATGGATACTACATGCATGAACAACACAAACTACAATGATTCATCAACCAAAAATCAAAATAGTTAATAAAGACACATCATAGATCATGAGGGTAATTTAGATTGTGTTGAGGATTCAACAAGACAGTGTAAATATATATCACTACAATCATCTACCGAAAAAACTTAAAAGATAATAAGGTTCATCACAACGCTAAGACACTAAGTCTAAAGAAGTTCGATCACAATTAGAAAATAAGATACAAAGAAATCCATCACGCGGTTAGTTCCTTAGACACTGGCTCCTCATCCTCCTTAACATTGCTGTCAGCTTCATCACACTCGTCTATCTCCCCTTCGCACCTCAAAGTCGAATCATAACATGACGACAACTCATTCCCAAAGTTAAAATACTCATCCCCACATCGCGAATTAATCATAAAATAGTCTCAGTACGACATTTAACATTCCTAATATTACAAGCTTGACTCAGAATTTATCTCACATGAGACTCTCATTCACTCATCCCCTCAAACCTTACATGCTCCTCTTTAAACCTTTCAATTCAAGCACTCAAATTCATCACCATCGACCTAATGCTAGCAATCTCGTCCATCTTCCGAGTCCTAACAAACTCCAATCTCCACATACTAAATACAACCTTTGAAACAACTTTTCATTCACATCAAACCTCCTAATCATACGAGTTTCAACCACATATCTATCATACATCAATCGATTAAATTTCCTCATACCCGATACAAGTTGCAAGAAATCAGTTGTAAAATCGTTCATCATCTGGTCTACTGTCCTAGACTCTCGACAGTATATAAGGTCATTGATGTGATCGTGATAGTATAGTGATAATTAGATACGTTATAGGGTAAATTAGAAAATTACCTTTAGGAAAAAGTAATAGACTAAAATTACCAAAGACGAATTCAATTAAAACGTGGATGAACCAAGTTCGTGGTACACGAAGATCTTATGAATTTGAGACGTTTTGCTTTGATTTGGACAATTGATTCGAATTAGTTTCGATTTTTAAACTAAAATTAAATTCTACAAATTTAAATCCTAATTTTAATTTTATCCTAAAGTGCATGAATAGTAACCCCGAATTAAATCTAATGGACACTTATTAAATATTAAAACTTTTAAACTATTTAAAATTTAATAATCTATTTAAAATCTATTCTAAATTAATCTATTTAATTAAAAATATTTTTCAAAACTATTAAAAATTTTAAACCAATAAATCTAATTTAGAAAATTTCTTTAACAAAATCTATTTAAATTAATTTTATTAAAAACCAAATTAATTAAAATCTATTTATCTAAATAAAATCTAATTTTGATAAAAAATTTAATTTCTAAAAATGATAAAATGTATTTTTTTTATTTTTTATTTTAAACTTAATAAAAGTAATTAAAACAAAGTAAATAATTTTTAATATATGAACACTTAGTATTTAAATCTTATTAAAATCTGACAGCCCACTAACTAACTTTATTGATTAATAAAGCTAAATTAATTCACAAACAACTTCCTAGAACAAATGGTAAAGCCGTTTGGCTGATAAGGGGGAGGTCTTGAGTTCGAGACCCCTTGAGGACAACTTTTTGATGAAATTTATTTTTATAAAGTCACAGTTCTCAGTATAAGTAATCTATTATTAACTACTCAAATATCACAGTAAGTAAAAACTAGGAAAAGATTAGATACTACGAATAAGGAACAGTCTGATACAAATAACCACTAAATAAAACAATTACTTATAAACCTAACAGGCATAAACGTGAATTAAAATTATATAACACCAAATCAACCATCAAACTAAATTCACAAGCAAATGTACCAACATTCAGCAGGAGTTAAGACTTAAAATGCAGCAGTAAACATGCAGAAACCATATAGTAAAAGATAAAATTGGACAGTTAAGCAAATCCATCCTAAATCTGAAAATCCAAATCCCAATCTAACTGATACAATTACACTAATTCAAACAGAATGAAGCACGCAACAGCAAACCATTAAGTAATCACAAGAACAGCCATGAACTAAAATAGATATCTCACCAATAGTTTCTTAAACGTTCATAACCAAGCATACCACAACATAAATTGCACAAAACGGAATCGATCTAAAAACAAATATCCCTCTACTAGCTACGATTACAGTAACCTAAATTAGTTAAAAACCAAACAAACTCGTAACAATTAAAGAAGATTCAATTCAGATCCTCTCAAACAAAACATCAACATGAACATCATGCAAATAGATCTAAAACAATAACATGCTTATGAAAACTTCAATAATCCAAATCATAACAATAAAATACAAATATGCATACACAGTTCAATATTATTTCAGAAGAAACTAAAATAAAATGTGCTTGACCTTGTATTAAAGTTAACCGTTGAAGTAGAAGGTAAGCGCTGAGCTTCCTTATACAAAACGACACCAATCAAAACCATTCAAAGCATGAATATCAGCTCGAAACATCATCACGTCCCGCCATGAAACTTATGAACCAGTAACTCGAACCATACAGACAATCGATCCAACAGATATATTTATTAAACTTAATCAGTAGGATTAAGTATATTCCCTATTTCACTTCTAATCATTCACTATAGCTATCATTTAAGCTAAAATGAACAACATTCAATTATAACATTATTTTGTAAGATTAGAAAAATGCAATTAAATTTCGACAGTAAATTTAAACGTGAATGACAAGAGATAAAAACTGGAAATCAATTTTATTATATCAAATCAACCTTACAATACTTAAGAAATAGAAGATTACAAATCCTAACTACAAAATAACATTATAACATTAAAGTAAAACGGGAATGAAGAAAATACAGGGAAAAGGGGGGTTTTTATAGGAGAACCGAGAGGGTTAGGGTGGAGGTTGTTGGTGATGAGAAATCCATCTCGACCCTTCAATCAGCATCTATCATTCTCTTTCTTGTCAGTTTATGATCATACGGTTGAAAATGAACCTTTGGCACACGGATCGCCAGCCTGTCACCTCTTGTGCTTTTTTGAATGCTGATTTGGCCACTCTTCATTGGTAGATTGGGAGAATCTTTCCTGTCACAACCAGTAATGTGATGCCACGTCTCACACATCTCTCCATCTTCAAGTTCCGAAAATATGGGGGATTAAATTCTTATTGTGTGAATTACACGTGTGACAAAAAGCCCCAATTAATTCGAACGATTTATTTATTAGGGTTATGAGGGAATAGTGTTGGTGTCTGGTTATTTTCTTTTTAAGAGTGAAGGAAGGTGGGTGATTTCTTGGATGTAACAAATGAATAAACTTTGACTCCCAAAGTTATTAAATAACTTTGTTTGACCGAGAATATAAAAGTTATACTAACTTTCACCGTCTTGTATTTTATACCTGGGCTTTAAATTGAACCCATCCAAACTTACATCCTTCGTCTCTTAATAATTTGTTGTTGGGCCTTTGATTTAGGCTTTTGTTTACCATGAAATAGATACTACTTCCACCGTCCACTTATTAACATATTTTGGGCCTTTTGATTTGGGCCAAGACCCGAATGATTAACTTAACTCTTTCAGGGCCCAATAAGAACATGTGGGTCCCACTTGGCCCTTTTATCTTTGATAAATCCGTGAATCCTTGAAAACAACATTTCTTGTGGTCTTTATAAAACTTTCTTCAAACTCGTGTCGGTTTTGCCGATTTTCGCGAACTTGCTACCTACACACACGAAACAAACAAAACATGCATATACAAGGTCTTTTTAATACATTTCATGCATTTTAAGCTCGTTTTAAGATACAAATGATATGAGTAATTTTACTCATATCAAACTCCCCATTGTTAAGCAATTGCCGTGTCCTCACGCAATGATAAAATAAAACTCTAGCTACACTTTTATTCAACTTTTTGACACTTTATTTTGCAAAGACATAATGTATTGCTTTTAATTTTTGAAAAATAACTTTTAGGATCATAAAACTCAAATAGATTCATCGTCCCCGACTTTTCACTTTTCCATGCCAAGTGCAAAAACTAGATCATTGTCAATCATAAGCCCCAAAATTAAATCAATTCATACTAGTAAATTGTGTTAAACTCAATCTCCTATTATTCCTAATTGTATCTCTAGATTTTATTTGTCATTCACCCAAAGGCTCATTTGACTTTATTTGATATCTATTAGTCCAAAAATGAAGGCAAAAACGGTGTAAACTCAACACTCAAAACCTAACCTCAACTTCAAAAACCGTTGTCACTAAAGAAAGCCCACATCAAGGATAACTTAACATGATTTGAGGGATAAATCCCCGGACCCGAAATTTGGCTAATAGGACTACTTAAAAGCAACAATAAAAACCTCCAAAGTCAATTATGACCTTATTGAATGGAGTTTGCAACAATCACATCATATCACCTTGTGGCTCTTAAAGATGCAATTGTGCTCCTTATTTAAAATCCACACCCGAAGGCTCCTTGGACAAAAATAAGGGAATTGACATCACCATACCACCTTATGGCTCATGATGATGAAGCAATTTTTATTCAACACGTCCCCTTGCCATACACCCTAAGGCTCTAATGACAAGGTTAGTGCTACATGACTCCCACCCGAAGGCTCCTAGAGAACATGTTTTTATTTATTCTTCTTTATTAATATGATATTTATAGTAAGCCAAATTTCCGCAATCCCATGATCAAAAGTCCATGACGCTGACACCCTTAATGTGTTCTCACTTTAATTACAAGGGAAGAAAAAGAAGGAGTTACGAGTTAAGATATCAAGCCTAAACCGCTAAAAACTTCATTTATTAAGCAATTATTATTCAAGTGTGGAAAGTAAATACGAGGAGATTAAATTAAACACAAAAATACTTGCACAAAGAAGAGTTAATTTTAGAAACTTATGATTAAACTCTATTATCTCTTGTTCTCCATATTGTAAAATTTCAAAAATGTGAAGTCAATGGATACTTAGCCTATTAAATCAAATTTTGGGTTTTCAAGTCATCTATAGGATCTTGCATCTTCTTATACTTTTTCAAGTTTTAGAATTTACGTTTTAAAGTTCCCTTGATAAACGACTTTCTAGGATCAATTATAGGAACTTGCAAAAAGTTCTTGTTCTTAACCCGTATGAATTAAGACTTTCGTGTTTTAAAGCTCCCTATATAAAAGCCTAGCAAAACTTAATTCAAATATGTTAAGGAAAAGCTAAGGTAAAAACCGAGTCGAGTCAAAAAATATTTTTATTTTCACCAACGGAAAGCCTACATTTGTGTCAAAAGCACTTATTTACTTTATTAAAACTTTAAAAATAACACTAAATATTTAAAATTTTATGAAAAATGAGAAAAACAATTATGTTTGGACACGACAAAAAAGCAATTGCAAGCGATTATATCGATTGAATCCCCCATGCTAAAACCAAACATTGTCCTCAATGTTTCTTAGCTCAAGAGTAACACCCCCTTGCTAAAACACGAAGAGTCTAATGCAAAATCCTAACATGGAAAGAGCACGCAAATCTAAAAGCCGTTTATTAATTATTCCTCTAGATTAAACGTTAGTCGATAAAAATCAAAGGATAGAGAGTGTGCTCCTTTTGGCAATCAAAGTAACGAAGATCAAGTGGACCAGCAAAAATCGAACACGAGAGTCTTTAATGATAAGGGTCATACCTAAGATTCACAACACAACAAAACACGAGCACGAGCTTGAAAGATCAAGCCTTATTAGAGTTAGAAAATAGAAAGAATATAGAATGTATGGGACTCCCCCACAAGGCACCTCGTTTTTGTTAACCGAGTCATGAGCTCGACTCGATCCCCGCATTCATTGGTCCTTAGGGAAAATGGTAAAGACCGGCATAATGGAATAAAATCCATAATAAAGCACGATGTCGGGGTCAAAGATTACATCCTCGTTGTCGGATGACAAACGAAAGGATAAAACTCCAACATAAATCTCTAAAAAGAGATGGTAGTCACAAATCACGAAATGGATATAGCATGCTCCCCGAGATAAACTCGCACAAAGATGATTAAAAAGTCTTTCAATTATTGCATCGGTGAAAGGCCGAGATTTCCCTAAATCAACGATTCTGGGGTCGAATACCTCGTCCTCGTGAGAGAAAGGAAAAGACAACATGGTGTCGTCCCCCCATGCTAATCCAAAATCATATGAAGCACATGGTAATGGTGTGGTAAAAGTTTCAACCATAGTTGTTTCAACTTGCATGACTTTGTCGACCTTGTCACTCTTAGGAATGTGAATAAAGGGATCATGGTACTAAAAATGAGTCGCATGAAAAACCCGCACATTAAGATCAAAGCGAGTGGGAAGGATAATTGGAGCAAAAGTAATTTCTCCCTCCGGGTCAACATTATCATCATCATAAATCGGGTGATCAAACCAAGTATCTTCATCACCGTCATTATACTCTTCCTCAAATTTCGAAGGAATGTCTATATAAAGAAATTCATCAACCTCCTTCAAGAGAAGTTCATCATCACAAAGGTTGTGAGATGTAGGAAGTATGATGCTCTCAAAATCCTCTTGAAACAATGGATTATTGTTCATTGAAGCTTCAAAGAGAGGATTTGAGTAAGTCACAAAAGTGTCATCAATCTTGTCATCACAAGAAATATCCGACAAAGTATCAAGTGTGTCACACTCGGATACAAGATCATCATTCTCATTAAAAGGAAATTCATCGGTGAATTCCTCGAGAATGGTAGGTAAAACATGAGAAACACGCTCGATCTCGAGATCGGAAACGTCTTCACTTCCCCGTGGAAGTGGATCAATGATAGCAAAAAGTTCATCGATGAACTTATCACATGAATAGTCACTAACCTCACTCGGTGTGAAGTTAGGAATCAAAGGCTCTTCAATAGAAGATTGTGCCTTAGGAACATCAATTTGATCCTTTGAAGAGAGTGAAAATGAGTCCATTTTCAAAGATTGTTCAATTAAAGCAATATCACTTTCGGGATCAAAATTCTCTTTATCAAACTCACTAGCATCAAATGGTGCACTTAGGTATTCATTAATTTGTTTTTCAATCTTAGAACTATCATCCTCGTGTGGATTGAGTGGAGATGAGGAAAGATTACAACATGATTCAACAAAAGAAGCTTCTTCCTTTATTTTTCTTCATCACAAAATGAGGTTTCTAAAATTGGAAAAACACCTTTATCAAAAAGAGCTTTCTTATTACTTTTAATAGTCTCAACAAGTTTTACACTTTCCACTTTCTTAGAAACAAATCTTGGAATCTTTTCCGGTTTAAAAATAATGCTTTTATCCCCATAAAACAATTTAATTTCCTCTTTCCTCATATCAACTTGAACATGAGCCGTGCACAAAAATGGTCGTCCTAAAATGATAGGCACACGAGGATTGGTCTCATAATCAACGATAGCAAAATCGGCTAAGTACAAAAACTTTCCCACTTTAACAATGACATTTTCCGCTATACCAACCGGACGGGTGGTAGTACCATTAGCAAGCTCAATGATCATTCGAGTGGGCATAAGTTGCAAATAGTCAAGAGTTTTCCAAATGGCTAAGGGCATTACGTTAATACTAGCTCCTAGATCGGCTAGAGCTTTGTATTCCCCAAGATCATCAAAAACACAAGGTATTAAGAATTAACCCGGATCATTATATTTCTTAGGAAAGAAATCAAGGAAATCCGAGGTACTAATCACATTTAAAGTAGCCTTGGTGACATTACGAAAGGTTTCTTTAGGTGGCACATAAAGCTCAAGCTTTCTTTCTAAATTATCATAAGCGGTGATAGCCTTAAGCTCTCCCCTCAGGTTTGGAATGGTATTACTAGGTAAGCAACCCGAAGAAGATGATGGTTTAGACATAAATCCCACAAACATCGAAAGCAATTTATTTTGACCTTATTCCAAACTTTGTTGCATACGATTTTGACTTTGCTCTAATCTTTGCTCAAAACGGTTTTGGTTTTGTTCAAGTCTTTGTTGATTAAGATCAATCTTATTATTTTGCCCTTTAATCGTATTTTGAAACTTATTTTTCAAAGTTGCCATTTGTCCTTGAATGTTATTTTGGAAAGCTTTCAAATTTGCCTCATTCGTTTTAATGTAGCTTGACAAATTATTTTGGTTATTGCTTTGAAAACCTTGATTGTTTTGATTAGCATTAAACCCATTTCCTTGATTGTAATTCCCTTGGTTACCACGGTTAAAATTATTCCCATTGTTTCCATTGTTGTACCTATTTTGAACCGGTGGAAAACCAGGTGGAGCAACATGATTTTGACGAGGAACTTGACCGTTGGAGCCATAAGTTCCCGTCGCGACAAAAGCACTAGCTTGATCAAACCCCGTGGTTAAACAAGCATAATTAGGATGTGCTCCACCACATGATACGTAAAAATTCTTAACCAAATTAATCGATCCATGAGGATTCTTCCTAATCTCATTCAACAAAGTCGCGAATCCATTATCAATCTTAGAGTCCAATCTAAAAATCTCGATATTAGACGAATTCACATTGGCAACACTCGGTGTGTTTCGTGAATATTGTGCTCTAGACTTATTCTCAATTATACAACACGCGTCTCTCGGAGTTTTTCTTAAATGATTACCACCCGCGGCGGCATTTAAAGAATCTTGTTCAATCATATTAAGCCTATTATAGAAAGTATTGATTTGGTGCAATTCTGAGAAACCGTGGTATGGACATTGTCTTAACAAATCTTTAAATCTTTCCCAAGCAACCCCAACGATTCATGCACTTTTTGTTCAAATCTAGTGATCTCGTTCTTAAAGTGTGTTATCTTAGATGGTGGAAAGAAATAATTCATGAACTTAGACACTAAATCATCCCATGTCAAGATCGAACCCGGTGGTTCTTTCTCATACCAAATCTTAGCATTACCCTCGAGCGAGTACGGAAAAAGCATGAGCTTAATCGCGTCATTCGGCACATTTCTAAACTTGAGAGTCGAGGTAATTCGAAGAAAATTCCGAATGTGAGAATGCGGGTTATCGGTCTCATTGCCACGAAATTGGTCGGCACGAATGAGCGATAAAAGACCCGTCTTAATCTCATAATGATCCGCCGAAATAGTCGGCACAACGATTGCTTCCCCATACCCTTCGGTGGGTGCACGGAGCAATTCCTCCATTGTTCGGTTATCGGCCATCTCTACAACAATAGGTGGAAGCTCGGGTTCCACTATTCGTTGTTGACGATTTCTATTTCTACGAGGAATATTTTCAAGCCTATTAAAATCAATCACAAGTATAGAGGAACGTAATTGCATACACTTCAAAGACGATAATTTAGAGGATTGAAGAAAAGAAATTAGAAAAGAAGAAGATTATTTTTGGTATTTTTATTTGGTATTGCTCAATCAAAATTTATCGATAAAAAACAAGGAATAAGGATAACTACTATGGAAGTAAATTACCCTCGGTCGACTTTGAAACGATAGGTGAAAACCTAAACGTCTCGAGGTTCAATAAGTAAACTACAAAAATAGGATTTAATACTACTTGAGTCGGCAAACCAATAATCGGTCGTCCCTCTCAATATACGCACAAGCAAGCGGGGAAACGAGGTGGCACAAAGCACTTAAAAACCTTTTTCCTTAGACGGCCTTTTATAGCTCGTCGCCTTATACCCACCTTATAGTTTGTATAAATCGAGTTCAAACTTCTTATTAGTATTTATCTATTTTGCCTTTTATTTTTGTTTTGGATTCGAATACAATAGCTAGGAGATGAAATCCCAACTAAGGTCTTATTTGAAAAGTAGGTAAAATTATTGTTCTACGTAATACAATATAATAATCACAAAAAAAGAGAAAAACGATACATACTATATAATAGAAAAATAACAAAACTTTCCGAGGACGGAAAGGGTCTTCAAATCAACGATCAACAAATCTCCACGAAAAACGAATCGTACACAAGATCCCCGGAAGCGGCGCCAAAATTTTTGATGTGATCGTGATAGTATAGTGATAATTAGATACGTTATAGGGTAAATTAGAAAATTACCTTTAGGAAAAAGTAATAGACTAAAATTACCAAAGACGAATTCAATTAAACACGTGGATGAACCAAGTTCGTTGTACACGAAGATCTTATGAATTTGAGACGTTTTGCTTTGATTTGGACAATTGATTCGAATTAGTTTCGGTTTTGAAACTAAAATTAAATTCTACAAATTTAAATCCTAATTTTAATTTTATCCCAAAGTGCATGAATCGTAACCCCGAATTAAATCTAATGGACAATTATTAAATATTAAAACTTTTAAACTATTTAAAATTTAATAATCTATTCTAAATTAATCTATTTAATTAAAAATATTTTTCAAAACTATTAAAAATTCAAAACCAATAAATCTAATTTAGAAAATTTCTTTAACAAAATCTATTTAAATTTATTTTATTAAAAACCAAATTAAATTAAAATCTATTTATCTAAATAAAATCTAATTTTAATAACAATTTTAATTTCTAAAAATGATAAAATGTATTTTTATTTTTATTTTTTATTTTAAACTTAATAAAAGTAATTAAAACAAAGTAAATAATTTTTAATAAATGAACACTTAGTATTTAAATCTTATTAAAATCTGACAACCCACTAACTAACTTTATTGATTAATAAAGCTAAATTAATTCACAAGCAACTTCCTAGAACAAATGGTAAAGCCGTTTGGCTGATAAGGGGGAGGTCTCGAGTTCGAGACCCCCTGAGGACAACTTTTTGATGAAATTTATTTTTATAAAGTCACAGTTCTCAGTATAACTAATCTATTATTAACTACTCAAATATCACAGTAAGTAAAAACTAGGAAAAGATCAGATACTACGAATAAGGAACAGTTTGATACAAATAACCACTAAATAAAACAATTACTTATAAACCTAATAGGCATAAACGTGAATTAAAATTATATAACACCAAATCAACCATCAAACTGAATTCACAAGCAAATGTACCAACATTCAGCAGGAGTTAAGACTTAAAATGCAGCAGTAAACATGCAGAAACCATATAGTAAAAGATAAAATTGGACAGTTAAGCAAATCCATCCTAAATCTGAAAATCCAAATCCCAGTCTAACTGATACAGTTACACTAATTCAAACAGAATGAAGCACGCAACAGCAAACCATTAAGTAATCACAAGAACAGCCATGAACTAAAATAGATATCTCACCAACAGTTTCTTAAACGTTCATAACCAAGCATACCACAGCATAAATTGCACTAAACGGAATCGATCTAAAAACAAATATCCCTCTACTAGCTACGATTACAGTAACCTAAATTAGTTAAAAACCAAACAAACTCGTAACAATTAAAGCAGATTCAATTCAGATCCTCTCAAACAAAACATCAACCTGAACATCAAGCAAATAGATCTAAAACAATACCATGCTTATGAAAACTTCAATAATCCAAATCATAACAATAAAATACAAATATGCATACACAGTTCAATATTATTTCAGAAGAAACTAAAATAAAATGTGCTTGACCTTGTATTGAAGTTAACCGTTGAAGTAGAAGGTAAGCGCTGAGCTTCCTTATACAAAACGACACCAATCAAAACCATTCAAAGCATGAATATCAGCTCGAAACATCATCACGTCCCACCATGAAACTTACGAACCAGTAACTCGAACCAAATTGACAATTGATCCAACATATATATTTATTAAACTTAATCAGTAGGATTAAGTATATTCCCTATTTCACTTCTAATCATTCACTATAGCTATCATTTAAGCTAAAATGAACAACATTCAATTATAACATTATTTTGTAAGATTAGAAAAATGCAATTAAATTTCGATAGTAAATTTAAACGTGAATGACAAGAGATAAAAACTGGAAATCAGTTTTATTATATCACATCAACCTTAGAATACTTAAGAAATAGAAGATTACAAATCCTAAATACAAAATAACATTATAACATTAAAGTAAAAAGGGAATGAAGAAAATCAGGGAAAAGGGGGGGTTTTATAGGAGAACCGAGAGGGTTGGGGTGGAGGTTGTTGGTGATGAGAAATCCATCTCGACCCTTCAATCAGCATCTATCATTCTCTTTCTTGTCAGTTTATGATCCTACGGTTAAAAATGAACCTTTGGCACACAGATCGCAAGCCTGTCACCTCTTGTGCTTCTTTGAATGCTGATTTGGCCACTCTTCATTGGTAAATTGGGAGAATCTTTGCTGTCACAACCAGTAATGTGATGCCACGTATCACATATCTCTCCATCTTCAAGTTCCGAAAATATGGGGGATTAAATTCTTATTGTGTGAATCACACGTGTGACAAAAAGCCCCAATTAATTCGAACGATTTATTTATTAGGGTTATGAGGAATAGTGTTGGTGTCTGGTTATTTTCTTTTTGAGAGTGAAGGAACGTGGGTGATTTCTTGGATGTAACGAATGAATAAACTTTGACTCCCAAAGTTATTAAATAACTTTGTTTGACCGAGAATATAAAAGTTATACTAACTTTCACCGTCTTGTATTTTATACCTGGGCTTTAATTTGAACCCATCCAAACTTACATCCTTCGTCTCTTAATAATTTGTTGTTGGGCCTTTGATTTAGGCTTTTGTTAACCATGAAATAGATACTACTTCCATCGTCCACTTATTAACATATTTTGGGCCTTTTGATTTGGGCCAAGACCCGAATAATTAACTTAACTCTTTTAGTCCCAATAAGAACATGTGGGTCCCACTTGGCCCTTTTATCTTTGATAAATCCGTGAATCCATGAAAACAACATTTCTTGTGGTCTTGATAAAACTTTCTTCAAACTCGTGTCGGTTTTGCTGGTTTTCGCGAACTTGGTACCTACACACACGAAACAAACAAAACATGCATATACAAGGTCTTTTTAATACATTTCATGCATTTTAAGCTCGTTTTAAGATACAAATTGTTGTCCCATTTATATGATGATTGTATAATACGAATTATTAAGAAAGAAAGGTAGAAATGAGATGAATTTTAGAGAGAGAAAGTAGTGAGAGAAAGTAGAGAGAAAATGGTTGGTGAAACTTGTGGAATATTAGATTAGAGAAAATGAAATGACCAACCAACCTCTCCTTACATGCAAGGAGAGGTTTATATAGCCTTGCTTACATGTAGCTTAATGGGCTATATGTTCATGGGCCGGGCTTTCCTTTTGGGCTTTGGTTACTTATTAATGAACCTTAGCTTAAAGTTAAGCCCGTTTAACACGACTAATTTACCACCTATTACAACGTTCTAAAATACGATACATAATAAACATATGACCGAGCATTCTTGTTTGGCTCAATATTTTGAGGCTAACAATCTCCCCCAATGAGAGGTCATAAACCTTGGTCATTTAGGAAATTTGTAGAGATTACTAATCTCGCCATAAATGAGTCTTGAACGTGTAATCGTAGCCTTGTTTCTTCATGTTGTGATCTTTGAGCCTTTGTCGTTGTCTTTCAACTTTGTCTTTAAGCTTGAGATCTTCAAATCATCCTTGACTTGTCTTTTCCATCTTGCGATCTTGTGTCTTCATCCACATGCTCACACTATTAATGGTTGAATATGTCTTTAGGCATGAGTATGTGGTTTCTGAATCATTGACTTTGCTGTGTACACCGTGACGCCACCTTCTCGAGACAAAACATAGACACGGACTGAATGGCTTTGACATTCGTCCTAAATCGGTAGCGTTTTACCTCCGGTCGGTGAAGACCGTTATACGATATTAAATATCGTACCTGTGATCAGGTAGATTCAATTAAGAATCTCCTTGACAGGGTTTCGCGGCTGTACTAGCCGTTCTCTTTACTCGACCGTCTCAAAGCAAGACTGCGAACATAAAGAGTGAATCAATTGGATAGATATCCGCTTGATTAAAGTCGTCAATTCAAATTCCTGGAACAAGTTTGATTCTTAACGAATCTTACCATTGTTGCTTTCCAGTTGACACAAGTTTGATTCATAAGAATCTCACAAGTCACCTACCGTAGCGCTGTTTGAGGTTGACGCTAGAAGGATTTCCATTCGTCACTGTGAATATTAATGAATATCACTCTGAATGTTCTGGCAAAACCATAAAGATATTGCGTAGAAACCTGAAACGAGTTTGAATCAATTCAGAATCAAACCACTGTTGCTTTTCAGTTTTACATATGTTCAATTCATAAAGAATCTTGCAGATGACCTACCGCAGTGCTGTTTGATGTTAACACTGGAAGGATTTCCACTCATCATTGTGAATACTAAGTAGTATCACTCTGAGTGTTCTAGCAATATCGCAAGGATATAGCGTAGGACTCTCTTGATCTTCATCCCTGTGTCCTAACGAGATTTGATTGATCTCTTGGCTCTAGACTCTATTTGTGCACTTTTAGTGGTCGGAGGCTGGAGCAGATGCCACCTATTCAATATCAACTATCTCGGAGTGAGAAAGTCAATAGAAGTCATGTTGTTCTCCGTGACAATAAAACAAACTTCTTTTGAGAGAAGCCTGAGTAGCTAGGAAAGGGTTGTGCTTCACATCACTGGGTCCATGATGAGTTTGTCTTCATGATGAGTTGACCCGGTTTCTGCCTAAGTTGTATGGAGGGCTTCTTTCTTTACACCCTTTATCCTTACATTTCTTTTTCATTCTTCAACCCCTTCAATGCTTACCACGACATCATTACTAGCACCTTGTTGTGATTGTTCCAGTGCTAGCATCAGTACTTAGTCGGCATTCAGCTACGTTCACATTCTACTCCATCTTTCCTAAGGACTTCTAATAATCTATTGGATTGTCCCTGGGAAGATCCCTCCGGTTCTGGTTGGATCATAGGACTTAAACCTAACCACCCTTTTGACACCAATAACGTCGTGAATTAAAGATGTTGTGGGTATTTGATCGTGACCATGAAAACCACTTTAAATTCTAACAAAGTGTTTGAAAAACATTTAACACCTTGCTAGTTTTGTCATTTCAGAAATGCTCCCCCTTCACATGTGCATCGATAATCGAAAGTGTTTCGCACATGTAGGTAAGAGTGAAAGTGCTTGAGTCTTATATTAGATCACATTTTAATCACATTTTCTCCCCCTATCTCTAATATATAAAATCTTTTGATATTAGAGATACCAAATTTGATTAAAATATATTTTGAAAAATAGTCTTGAAATCTCCGGGAGAAAGATGTGTTAATCTTTTGCATGAAGTTTAAAATGCTCCCCCTCAAAAATTGATCCAATTGAATTGTCATTGTGAGGATATGATCCACATTTCGCTTTTTGAGGATGGGAGTTGTTGAACACACAATTTTTGAGAGATTTTGAATAATCATTGAGAAATTCTTGAAAAAAATTGTGTTCAACGCTTTTTGAAAAATCCTATTTCTTTTTGTCGAAGAGGTTTTTCTTAAGCATAAACTTGAGTTCATAGACTTTGAATGTCTTGACGAATCCACTCAAGTGTAAGAAGATTTCTCTTCTTTTGCTGAGGGTAAGAGCACGAAATCGTACACTCCCCCGTGAATATAGTTTCGGGTTGCAATCTGAAAGTGATTACAAGCCATTGTGTTGAGCTCAAAACGTTGAATGTTTTGTGACAAGCTCAACCCGTGATAGATTGCTCTACCCGTTGTTTGGAAATATTTGTCCAAAATAGACAATTTCCTTTATTAAAATAAGAAATGACATGTTTTGAAAAATATTTACAACTTTCATTCGAGCTTTATGTACACACCCGTGTCGTTATTGAGCGACATTTCTAGGCATGTCCATATTATCGATACTGAAAGACATGTCGAGAAGAATATTTTTGGATTTTGAGAGATTTTTAATTTTGTGTTTTTATTTTATGTGTTTTATATTTTTGTATTTTGCTTTTTCAAAGATATTTACAAGTTGATGTTTGATAGATAAATCAAGCAAGCACCTTTGCCAGAATCTCCAGGTCTGCTGGAGTCAAACATCTCATACCAATTTGCCTAACGAGGTACTCAAACCTATCTTTCGACAGAGCTTTCGTAAACAAGTCGGCTAATTGGTAATCCGTTCCAACAAAGTATAATTCAACGATACCTCTTTCAACTTGTTCCTTTATGAAGTGGTATCGGACATCGATGTGCTTCGTGCGGGAATGCTGTACTGGATTGCAGGAGATGGCTATGGCCGACTTTGAGTCACAGTACATAGGTACTTTATCAAAGTGGAAGCCATAATCCGTGAGTTGTGTTCTCATCCAAAGAACTTGGGCACAACACGCAGATAGAGACACATACTCCGCTTCGGCTGATGAAAGTGACGTGCAATCCTGCTTCTTGGAAGACCATCCCACAAGCTTATCTTGACCTAGAAATTGTGCACCACCAGAAGTACTTTTTCGTGTATCAAGACACCCTGCATGATCAGAATCTGAATAGGCCGTTAGAAAGAAACCGGTTTCCCTCGGATACCAGAGTCCCAAATGAATGGTATTCTTAAGGTACCGAAAGATCCGTTTAACCTCCTTGAGGTGCTTTTCAGTGGGTCGTGCTTGATATCGTGCACAATAGCATGTAGCATGATGAATATCTGGTCTGCTTGCTGTCAAGTACATGAGGGACCCGATCATGGAACGATATCTCGTTTGATCTATGGGTAATCCCTCCAAGTCAGCATCTAGCGATGTGGTTGATAATGGTGTCCCAACGGGGTCACATGAAGTCATACCATGCTTTTTGATTATCTCTTGACAATACTTAGCTTGGTTTATAAAGATACCACTTGGGGATTGGTGAACTTGAATTCCTAGAAAGAATTTTAGTTCGCCCATCATAGACATTTCAAATCTGCTGTGCATTACTTTTTCAAACCATTTTGAAAGTTTTGGGTTTGTAGACCCAAAAATAATGTCATCAACATAAATTTGCACAAGCAGAATGTCATCCCCATATTTATAAGTGAACAAAGTTAAATCAATGGAACCTTTTGAGAAACCTTTGGAGACCAGAAATGTCGAGAGCTCGTCGTACCACGCCCTTGGAGCTTGCTTGAGTCCATAAAGTGCTTTGTGGAGACGATACACCTTGTCAGGATAATGAGGATCGACGAATCCTTCCGGCTGCGTGACATAGACTTCTTCCTTCAAAGGACCGTTAAGAAACGCCGTCTTTACGTCCATTTGATATACGATGAATCCCTTATGTGCAGCATAGGCAAGGAAAATCCTGACCGCTTCCATTCGAGCTACTGGTGCAAATGATTCTTCAAAATCAATACCCTCTATCTGGCCATACCCCTTAGCCACTAGCCTAGCTTTGTTCTTGATGATCGTATTCTCTTCATCCATCTTGTTTTTCCAGATCCAACGAAGATTTAATGGAGTCACATCGTATGGTCTGTCAACAAGTTCCCAAACTTTAAGTCTTTCAAATTGTTGAAGTTCATCCGTCATCGATTCAATCCAAGCATGATCAGCCATGGCTTCTTTGATGTTTTTCGGTTCAGCAGTACTCACGGCGAGTGCGAACATACAAACATCGCCATCAGTGGCTAGTTGTCGTCTTGTACGAACGGGCTGTGAAGGGTTTCCAATTACGTGAACCAAAGGATGATCTCGGGTCCAATGATGTGTTGAAGGATGTCGTTGATAGAACGTATGCATATTTGACGGATCAACATGGCGAGTAGAAGACTCTCCAGTTTCGTGTACCGATGTACCGAATGGGTTGTGAAAATCGTCATCGTCAGATAATGCACCGTCTGCTTGATTTGTGTTCTCTGGAGTAATGACAGTAGTTGTGGATGTTGTAGGATCTATTGTTAATGTGATATTCTGAGGAGGTAAATCTGCAACAACTCGTGTTGAAGTAGATGAAGTTGTATCCTTTTGTTGACGATGAACGGTATCATCATTCTTATCATGAGTGACAGCGGAAGACTTCGATGCAACTTGTTTCTCCCCCGTGAAATATTCATCATACATTGGTCCATATAACATTTCCAACTCTTCAAGTGTCGTGTCCACTGTCATATCTGCTCTAGGAACATGTTCAGGAACCAGCTTTGAACTTGACGGTTCATTGCTGTGGTCTTGAGTTCCGAGTTCCGTGCGGTTGTGAACGGAAGTCGTTTGTCTTTGTGGATCGGGACTTAAACTGTTTTGTTCAAGTGCCATCTCTTGCAATTCATCAAATCTGATATGAATAGTCTCGACTATCAATTTTGTTCTCTTGTTGTATACTCTGTATCCCTTTGACTGAGTTGCATATCCCACTAAAATGCATGCATCACCTTTCTCTTTCATCTTGTCCAGATTTTCACCGTCTCGAATAATGTAACACGTACATCCAAAAACGTGAAGGTGTTTGAGTGAAGGTTTGCGATCATTAATTATGTGATATGGTGTCTTTTCGTGTCTTGGGATAACTAAGGAGCGGTTTTGTGTGTAGCATGCGGTTGACACGGCTTCGGCCCAAAAGTATAGTGGAAGTTTTGAAGCGGATAATAATGTTCGAGCAGCCTCAACTAAAGTACGGTTTCGTCTTTCAACAACGCCGTTTTGTTCGGGTGTTCGAGCAATAGATGTTTCATGTTCAATCCCTTCAGCTTCAAAATAATCTCTCAGTTTTGAATTCAAAAATTCAGTACCTCTGTCTGTACGAACCACTTTAACTTGAGCTTGAAGACCACGTTGTATCACTTTAAGGAAGCTGATGAGAACATCGGGTGTTTCATCCTTGGATCTCAAGAAGTGAGTCCATGTGTACCTTGAGTAGTCATCAACAATTACCATAACGTATTTCTTCCCATTGATACTTTGAACACGCATGGGACCACACAAATCTATATGAAGAAGATCTAACCGTCCTTTAGAGCTAGGTGTAGTCTTTGTTTTGAAACTACTCCGTTTAGCTTTACAAAGCTCACAAGAAGAACAAAGATGATCTTTGATGAATTTCAAGTTAGGAAGGCCTCGCACAATATCTTTCTTAGAAAGCAAGTTGATGGTATCGAAGTTAAGATGAGATAAACGTTGATGCCATAACCAAGCTTGAGTCGTTGAAGCTTTAGCCATGAAACAGATTGGAGTTGAAGATGTGGAGTCTTGTAGTGAAATAGTGTAGAGATCAGTACCCCGTGTTCCGGTAAGTAAGTCATTCCCATCATAATCACGAACAAAACATGTCTTCTTTCTAAAAGCAACCTCCAAATCCGCATCACAGAATTGACCAACCGAGAAAAGATTATGATTGAGCCCTTCGACGTAGTAAACCCTTTTGATAGTGATATTCCCCTGAACCAAGTCTCCATATCCTAGGATCGGTGCAAATTGATCATTTCCGAATCGGACCGTACCCAGGAACTTCTCCACGAAGTTAATTAGAAGCTTGAGATTCCCCGTCATGTGCTTCGTGCATCCGGAGTCCATTATGAAGAGAATTACTTCGATCACCTGCAGAAGAATTAGAACAGGATGGAGCATTTGCTAAATTGGATTCCATGTTAGTTGTGATTTCCGATTCATTAGTTTCCCTAGTTTCATCACTTAGAGGCACACTAACGCTCGTAGTCACATTTTCTGTCCTAACCTTAGGCATCCATTTATATCTTGGAGGACATTGGTTAGCAAACCACCATTTCCAAGGCTTGCTAGCAGACTCATATAATTCCCTAATTCTGCTTCTAGGGTTCTTAGTGGTGGAGTCTGATGCAATACTTTTCTTAGGGGGGGTTGCACCAGAATGGTTCACTTTGCGTTTGGGTTTTCTAGCACTAATAGGCATCACAGTTTGCTTCTTAGTTCTAGTTTCTACGCCTTTGACATTATTCGAAACACACATAGCATGATTAGCATTAGCACACTTTCCACATTTCACACAAACAAACTTAACTTTCATAGCATTCAGAGTCGAATCATTCAAATCGTCATTACATGCGATTACAGACGTTTTATTCTTAGAAACATTGAAAATCCTAGGGTGTTCTTCTACTTCCTTCATCTTCCCTTGACTTTTGTTTTGCCAGACCTTTTCATTCATGCGAGTGCTCTTAAGCTGGGGCCGGCTAACACTAGCAGTGGGGACTACTCCTGTAGTAAAAGACACACGTCTATTAGTGTTTCTAGAAGTCTGAGGTGATTGACTTTCTTTGTTTTGTGTGGGTTTAGTGGTCAATCTATACATCCCTGGTTTAACCACATGTGTGTTCTTAATGCTTTGTGATCGAATATTTGTTTTGGGAGTGGTTTGTGGTAACCTATCCTTCCCATCCGTCTTGGGGGCAAACGCAGGTTTTGCAAATGCAGAATTAGAGAAAACAGATGGTTTTCCCAAGACAGAGGGTCTAGTCACTTTTTGAGCATTGGGTTGTCTTACAACAGGTTTCTTAACACTAGGTTCCACAATCTTCCCACCCATCTTAGCAATGAGTTTCTGCAACTCTGCTATCGCTCTGTCCCTGTCTTGTACCTGAGCTTTCAACCCTTTAATTTCCAAATCTTGTTCGTTCATTTCTCGAAGCGTTTGGGAAAGTTTTTCTTGTAATTTATTATTATGTGGAAAACTACCAACGTCTTTTTGCAAAGCAAGTTCAAGAGAATGACAATGTTTTTGAAGGAAATCGGTTTTGTGTTGAAGTAACTCAAAAGCCTTTTTATCAACATTTTCTTTATGTTTCGAAAGCTCAAGTTCAAGACGCTCACACTCTTTGATTTTATCAAGATATTTGCATGCAACATCAGAATATTCATCGATATCAGCACATGATTGAAGAGTAACACACAAAATATCTTTGGAGAGACATTCTTCTAAGAGTAGATCATATTCGTTTGAAAATTCTAATTTGTCATTTTGAAGGTCATCAATTGCTTTTTCAAGAGACTCAATATATTTCAAATCATCAAACATTTCAGACTGAATTAAATTTTCAAATTCAAGAACATGTTCTTTGATTATCTTCGTATTTGGTATTAAAAGTTCTTTCACAAGCACAGTTATGTCGTGAGGAATCTCGGTTTTCCACTTATCCTTTTGACGTTTCTCCCAATCGCTTTCAACAATTGATTGAACATTATCTAGAGGCAAATAATTAATATATTTAAAAACATTAGTTTTCCTCTTAGTGGCAAAAGCTTTTTTCCATTGAATTCTTTTTTGTTTGCATTCTAAAAATAATTCCTCACGAGACTTCTGTTTTTGTGGAGTGAAAAGACCATAAAGACTGTTTTCATAAGCATAGTTATATGGTTTCACAAAATCTTTATTGACCGGTGATCTACTCTCCTCATCCCAAAGGGACGTCTCTTCACTATCGAGGTTAGCTACAGGGCAATCATGATTGGTCCATTCGGACTCGTCAAGATATAAATGGGGGTTTGCAGTTTGAGCTTGTTCGAGGTACTTGGGGGTGGCAAAGCTAGGTTGACCCTTGAAAAACGACCGAGGTGCTATCATTCTTACGGTTTGAATAGAGTCATGTGTATTATAAACAACTTTTTTCAAAAAATCGACTTGTTCTTCGAGATCCTTTACTTTTTCAGTATCTTTGCTTTGTCTATTTTTGAAATCTTGTTTTAATGTTTCAACCTCTTGTTTCTTCTCGTCAAGAATTTTAGCAGAATCGGTGGTTTTCATAGAAATTCTCTGTTCAAGTTCATTAACTTTTGTTGTGGCAAGGTACGTTTTTTGACGTTCATCACTTAATAAAACATTAAATTGACGTTTTTCTTTAGTTAACAAAGCAAGAGCTTCATTGTATTTATTTTCAAAATCGTCCTTTTTAACGTTGATGACACGATTTTTGTACCCCTCAAGCTCGTTGGTCTTTTGAAGAAGCTCAGCCCTATAACTATCAATAGTCTCACTAGATTTTATAAGAGCGGCTTTGCATTCTTCAAAGTTTTGAGTGAGCGCTGCGTTTGCCTTCTTTAATTGCTTTTGATTCTTTCTATTTTCATTGACATCTTTTTGTAAACTAGCAATTAAATTAGCAAGCGCGACACGCTCCTCATCATCATACTCATTTGCATGTTGATCATCCTCAAACTCATTATTGCACATGTCTGATGAATCGGGTGTGGTATTGCTATCAACCGTTTCCATCATACACGTGTCAGTAACTGTTGTTGGTAGATCACTATGCTCATGTGTATCACCAAACACATTATATTCAGCATCATCTTGTACCTTATCAATTAGCTCGGTATCAAAGATAGGACCATTGTCATCTTCAGTGACGTTAAGGACCTCATGAATCTTTGCCATGTATGAATAATGTGCCTCGAGTTCTTGGTCGGAGAGTTCATCATCTGTGTCGTCAAGCATTTCTCCTTCCTCAGCTGATAACTTGATTCCAGCTTCCATTTTCTTGCACAACAGCATCTTTTCCTTATGATAACCATAATCTTTAACCCTCTTTGGCTGCCTGCATTCCTTGGCCAAATGCCCAAAACCTCTGCAGTTAAAACACTGAATCCCACTTTGTTGCACAACTTGAGTACCAACAGTTTCCCTATTTCCAACAACAGTAGCCACCCTCTGATTATCATACTTAGGTTGTCGATCATACTTTGGAGGACTCTCAACACGTCTTCGTGTGTCATACCTTGGAGGACTCTGTGCATGGGTGTTCCTCGAGTTTGAAGATGTTCGAAGGTTGTTGTTGGTGGGTTTGTAGATTTTCTTATATTGCTTCATAACGAAAGCCATTTGTTGCTTGAATTCCCTATCCCTTTGAGCTACTTCTTCATCACTGTCTTCTTCGGATGATTGCTCAGGTATGGGTGATGGTGCTCTTGCAACTTCTTTGCCTCGGGATCGTGTTGGAACATGTGACTTGGAGACAATGGATGATCGTGGTGATGATGATTGAGTAGAGTAGGTCTTTGAAGTACGGGAGTGATATTCTGGGTAATGTTGAGTGGTAGACACCAAAGCAAGTGGATTGGAAATCTTTGCAACTCGTTCAGCTCGAAGTTCATTTGCCTCATTTTGAAATTGTTTCAAGATGTCAAAGAGCTTGTGATATGAAACTTCGTCTAACTTTTGTTGTTGTTTGACCAAGGTGACAAACCGTGTCCACTCTGGTTGAAGTTGCTGTAGAAATTGGACATTGACTTGCATGGTGGAAACTTGCAAGTTGTTTCGGGTCATATCATTCATCATCTTGTAGAATCGGGAGTAATAAGAATCAATTGATTCCCCATCCTTTGATGTAAACTTGCCAAAGTTCCAAAACATCTTAGTTTTCACATCTTGTTTGTTAAGTGATTCACCTTGTTGCAATCTTTCAATGGCCGTCCACATTTCTTGAGCAGTAGGACATGCGTCAACCGTAGAGTAAATCTCATCTCCAATACCACTGAGAATTAAGTAGATTGCTTCCTTCTCTGCATCAAACCACGCACGGTTCTCTGGGGTGAGGTCGGTCCTCGTCTCATTACGTTCATATGCGGGTTGTGCGTCACTTGTGTCTGTGGCTGGTACTGCAGGAACTTGAATCCTTGAGAGTTTATAAGGTCCTTCCAAAATACATTGCCTTAGAGCATCACCGTTAGGTTTTGTGTCAAGGTAACGTATAAACCGGGATTGCCATTGATCATATCGACCCGACACAAGCATTGGTGGTCTTTCCTTGTTACCTGCCACCATTATGTTGTTGTTCGTCACACGGTATTCGGCAGTAGAATCCGAATATTCTCTGAAATGATGAATTGAATGTGGATCTTAAGTAGTTGAGTTGTGATTTGAATGGTTGTTGAAATTCCGAAAATTACGATTTTTTCTCAGCCCGACAATAAATTCCTCAGTCCGACAAAACGGTAGACCTAAAAAATTTGTAATTACCAAATTTTGAAATTGAGCTAGAAATGTCCTAAAACTAGTATGGAAAAAATTTGATTTTACTTGACCTAAATTTTTTAACTTTTTTTTTTTTTTTTTTTTTTTTTTTTTTTTTAATCTTCGTGTAAACTATGTTCCGAAACTAGTCTAGATGGTGGCTAAATCTAAAAAATACTCAAACAAAATTTAGCTAAACATGTCATCGGAATGTCCATCGGAATGTGCCATCGGAATACCCATCGGAATGTTTCTTAGATCGGAATGTCCTTTAGATCGCAATGTGCACCTGTCGGAATCCTCCAGATCGGAATGTGTACCTATCGAAATCCCAGATCGGAATGTTCAGATCGCAATGTGTACCTATCGAAATCCCAGATCGGAATGTGGCTGTCGCAATGTGGGCAGAGTAACGTTTCAAGATTGCCTTAAATCCGTCGCAATCCAGATCGCAATAACGATCGGAATGTTCAGATCGGAATAAGGGGCTATCGCAATACTGATCGCAAAGTAAAACCCTAGGGTTATTGCGATCGAAACCGTACTTACCTTTCCGAAATTCTAGCTGTCGCAATAAGGGACTTTTTTCCAACTTTTTAGGCAACGAATTTAGCAACTTTTAGGCAATAAATTTAGCAACTTTTAGGCAACAAGATCGTGTTTTTAACCAAACCAAAACAACCAAATCTCTACAACAAGATTAAAGAAGGTATACGGTTAAGAAACACAATCAAAAACAAGAAAAATCTTGAATTCGAGGAAGAAATATGGATCAAATCAAACGGATCATATGAAAACACAACAACCAATCACAAAACTACCCCATGGCGATTGATACCAATTGTTGTCCCATTTATATGATGATTGTATAATACGAATTATTAAGAAAGAAAGGTAGAAATGAGATGAATTTTAGAGAGAGAAAGTAGTGAGAGAAAGTAGAGAGAAAATGGTTGGTGAAACTTGTGGAATATTAGATTAGAGAAAATGAAATGACCAACCAACCTCTCCTTACATGCAAGGAGAGGTTTATATAGCCTTGCTTACATGTAGCTTAATGGGCTATATGTTCATGGGTCGGGCTTTCCTTTTGGGCTTTGGTTACTTATTAATGAACCTTAGCTTAAAGTTAAGCCCGTTTAACACGACTAATTTACCACCTATTACAACGTTCTAAAATACGATACATAATAAACATATGACCGAGCATTCTTGTTTGGCTCAATATTTTGAGGCTAACACAAATGATATGAGTAATTTCACTCATATCAGTCATTATTCAAAATTATATATATGCATTACATAAAAAAAATTATGATAACAAGTACTCGGTGTACTTTCAACAACATCAATACATCATCTTAGTATTTACTTAATAAATACTTGGAAAATTATTTCAGTTTTAAGGGATACATCTAACTATAAAACAATACAAAACAACTAATCTTAGCGGAGCCTTGCAGAGAAGTTGTGGGCTTTTGTACAATATTTTCGACACCAAAGTTATAGTTTAGGACATTTTTCAAAATTGACCTAGTTCTCTATAACTTAAAGCTCTAATTACCAATCTTTAACACCCACAAAATACATTGCGCAACGGAAATACACATTTGGGTGCTAAACTCAAACATCATTACACAAAACACTTTGAACGATCTCAAAATGATACATTTGAAATATAAAAGGAAATAATTTAACCATTGTCTAAAACCGTCGATCCCAGTAAAATCAAAAGTTTAACAATTAGAGTAGCATTTCGGTCCCCCAAAGATCTCAACCAATTTACAAACATTTTTACCACAATACATGACTATTCATAATTAGTTTTATGACAAAATGGAAAGAAATCAGTTTTAGACTCAACTACCACAAAAGCAACCAACAATCCTTCTCCAGCAAGCTCCACCATCAATCAACTTCAATCACCTTAAATACATGCTTAAAATCATCAACACAAAGGTTGAGCAAGTGTATAGGTTTACCAAATCATCATTTGAATACAAGAGAAAAATCAATCATAATCATTTAATAGAATTGCTACGTATACAATCTTTTATTCAGCATTTCATCTTATAGAAAAATCTATACAACTGTGTTTAAGCTCATGACATCGACCCGTTATAACCAATCATCACCAAAAGGCCGGCATGATAAAAGTGAAACCGTTTCCCCTCTTAAGGTAATCGTAGTAAATTTTACCTTGTCTCTTATTCAAGTTATCCGTCCAAGTAACGCACTCAGCGTACTAACTCTCGTCTCGGATATGGATGTCAACCCCGATCGTACTATCAATTGTTTAAGCGGCTATTTCCAACCCACACAAGGGCAAGACAATAATTAACGGTTCATGAATTTAGGGCCTTCTACAACTAGGTACTCAACATAATTAAGTCAACATTCGGGTCCAAAGGCAACATACGGGTCCAAACAATTATTCATGACTTATGTTCCATTTATTTTCAAATAGCATGTATCCCCCTCGCGGGTTTTAAAATCATTCAAAACAAGTTCAAAGCGAGGCTACAGATTCACCTTGTGTAATAGAAGTAGCAGGACGATCTTCGAAGATAGATGATGCCAGTTAAACACGAAAACCGCAACCTATCAAATAAGACACGTTCATTACTAATAGTCTCGAGTATAAACCATACATAATAACATCAAACTCAAAATCATAAAATCACGAAAAACACGAAAGAAAACAATACAAGTGATACTATTATATTCTTCTACTTGTTTACTCTATTAGTCTATACTCTCGATAAAAATCTGCCGGCACATACCAAATGTACTAACTCATTTTCCCCACTTAGACACGTTAAAAGTTTATGAAACGGCTCGAGGAACTCACTTACTATCTATAGAAAGTCCTCCAAAAAGTTTGTCAAAAGATTTTACTTCTAAGACTCCCTGCCCGACATATCTTTGAATTACAAAAACCAGACAGTTTTACGTCATCGACTCATACAACAGTTTTGACTTCTCTAATCAACTTTATTTACAAAACCGACATTTAGGTTTGAAAATAGACTCACCATGTAAAATCCGCATGCTTTTACCATGAATAGTACCCTTAAGATCGTACGTACTAGATTAAAACTTTCCTATTATAGCATGATTATGATTACGTGTTAGGATTTTACGTATTACGTACGTGTTAGAACACGATAAGTATTTACTACGCACGAGCACGTAATAATTATTTAAACAATAATTAATCACGAACATGCGATCATGGAATCAGGAACGTAATTAAATCATGAGCTATTATTAATTACATATATATATTTATTACGAGCGTAAATAAATATATTAGGTCACGGTAATTATTTAACGATAACACACAAAACGCGAACACAAATAGACACGAACAAACATGTAAAACACGAACACGAGAACACACTTATTAATTAGAGACGGAAAATGATCGGGTTACCCCATGTGGGCCCATATGCCACGAAATTAGGAAGGAGGATGGGCCAAGCCCATCAAAATTTACTAAAGAAGGGGGTTAAGGGAAGAACACTACTCATTTTCACTTTACAGAGGATTTTCACAAAAACCTAAAAAGCTCTCCTCCTCCTTCTTTTGTTTCTTTTGGCAAACACCTTCAAACACACCAAAGGGGTGTTTAATTGATCTTGGATCTTGGATTTATTGCTAGCGTTCGTGTTTGTTCATCGTTCTTTAGATCCAAGCATTCGGTAATTCTTTTAAACCCTTTTCTTTTGATTTAATCTTTTAATAATTAAGAACATGATATCTTTTCTTAAAAACATAATTAAATCATAGATCTAACATGAAATTGGTTTTGGTATAAATAAAAAAGGGATGTTTAAGGGGTGTTTGTTCTTGGCCGCGCCTAAACCGAACCCGAGAGGGTCTCGGTTTGGCCATTTGACCACCACCGAGACCATATGGCCCCGGTTGGTTGGTGTGGGTCCCACGGTAGCATCAAGACAAGGGTAACCCCGACTTGGTTCGGGGTGTGGTGTCGATTTCATGTCCGGTTCATGGTTCTTAGTCAAGATCCGGTTCAAGGTGTATGTTTAGATTTTTGTTTTTATGATCTTATGTTAAAATTAAATTAATAACATGACATAATTAATTTAATAACATGAATTAGGTTATTTTAATTATTAAAATCATGAAATTATTAACCTAAGTATTTTTATATTTTAGACTTATAAATTAATTAATTATTTAAAAACCATGGTTATAATTAATTAATTAACATGATTTAGGTTATATTATTAATAAATAATAATACATGTTTTAACCTAAGTATTTAACTTTATTTAATTAAAAACATGTTATACTTTAATTAAATATTTTAACCTATAGTTTAATTTAATTACATGAAATAATTAATAAACTATACATTATATCATATGACTTAGAAAATAATTATGAAAACACTTAGGCTTATATACTTAGCTTATTTAACCAGCTTATTTCTAATTATGGAAACTTCTATTTTTAGAAACTTATTTATTTCAGGCAGCTAATCTAATTATGGAAACGTTCTATTTTTAGAAACTTATTTATTTCAGGCAGCTAATCTAATTATGGAAACTTATTTAAATAAGGAAGCTAATCTATTTATGGAAACTTTCTATTTTTAGAAACTTATCTATTTTAAGTAGTAATTCTATTTTTGGAAACTTTCTATTTTTGGAAACTTTCTATTTTTAGAAACTTTCTATTTTTGAAAACTTTCTATTTTTGGAAACTTTCTATTTTTGGAAACTTTCTATTTATGGAAACTTTCTATTTTTGGTAACTTTCAATTTTTGGAAACTTTCTATTTTTGGTAACTTTCTATTTTAGGAAACCTGCTTTTTTTGGAAAGTTACTTATTATTACACAATAAGTATAATAATACATGAAATACCAGAAATACTTAATCAGAGTAAACAAAATATAAGATAAACACAGTTTAAGGCTTAAAACAGTAAAACATGATAAGAACATATAAAATAAGCTAAGACATGACATAAACCAGTTACGTATTTAGTAAGCAGATACTTATTCATGTATGTATTTATGTAGAATTAGTGATACGGAAGTAGGATTCCTCTCAGTTCGTCTTCTTCGTTCACTGGACATAAGGTACGGATTCCCGTCCTTTCAGTATGGACATTCTTTCCTTATTAGGATTCCCCGTATGCAACCAACTGTTTTCCCAGTATTTGTTTTATATGTTTTTTTAATTGCTTATGTTTAATTAGAATACCTAAAGCCATATACATGCATGACCAGTTTCACCTAGTTATGGAGGTACCATAACCATAACATTAGAGGCACTGATGTTATGACTTCACCACCGTAGAGTGATTGTTCGTGGCGTCCCTTTAGCTTTTGGCCATTTATATTATATTTATCATGTGGGGTGTATGGGTGCATCCTAGTTACATGTTTCAGTCAGGATTTCATGGTGAATGTGGTGTGTGCCTTGCATCCTTCACAAGGAGCTAATCCCTCCTACCCAAACCAGTATATTAAATTAGAGGCAGCCCCTCTAATTTGCATGACGAGGTCACCCCTCCAAGTATTCATGCACGGTGGATTTTCATGACCTATATTGGATAATGGTAAAATATGTTAAACAGTTTTCATAAGATAAACATAAGGCTTTTCAACTATAAAACCAGTTTTATGAACATGTTCCAGGTTTTCCAGGACTTATACATTTCCGCTGCTATTAAGTCTTTATTATGTTTTAGTCATCTATACTATGTCTATATCCGTACACTGAGCGTTTTGCTCAGCCGTTACTTTCCTTTCCATGTCCCAAAACGGCAGGTACCCTAGGAAAGACTCAAGCATTTGGAGGACGTGCATAGGATTTCAGCTGCTAGAGACTTCTTTTCCTTTTTGCCTTCATATACTTATGCTTGTTTAGTCTTTCATTCATTTCTTTCGCTTTATTATGTTTTGGGCTTATGTTTGGGAACCGATGTTTGATTCCGGTTATCCCTATGGTCATGTAATGTTTTATACATTTATCCTTGTATGCTTTGATGACACGCCATAATTACGCGTGACATTCCATTATCAAAATGGGGTGTTACAATTATGGTATTAGAGCCAAGGCTTCGACCTGTAGGCTCTAAAACTCGACCTGTGACTAGTGGGTAGTCACCAGAAGCTTCCTAAGCCAACGTTTGTTATTCTATGTATTGATGTTTTCAGCGCATTGTTGTTTTAACCATGATGTTTTCAGCACCTTGAGGTTTTAACCTTGATGTTTTCATCGATATTGTTGTACTAATATGGATGGACAACTGCCATTCCTATTTAGTTATGTGTCATTGTTTCATGCATGACGTTCCTCGTGAACTGTGACTATGTGGACTGAACCTCAGTAGTTCATAATTAGTCACATAAATTTTTTTCTGATAAGGGTTTTGACAAATGAGTTTCATTTATTTATGTTTCATGTATCATTGTTGTAGGAATTATGACTAAGTAATGGTTGGTACAGGACTGACCCTATTTAGTCGCATGGGCTTTTATCAAAACTTTTAACTTTGGGACCGACCCATAGGCGTCCCCTCGCCATGTCTTTTGTTGGGACCGACCCATAGGCGTCCCCTCGCATATATAAAAGTTTTTATAAACTACATTACGCATTCATGCACTGTTTTTCATGCATAAAATTTTTCTCATGATTTATTGGCAAAAAAAAATTTTCATGTCCCCTCATAAGTTATTATGTTTTTATGTCAAGTATGCTGTCATACTGTCATGGTTAACTTCGGTTTCATGCTGATTATGTTATACACTCCTTCACATTGAGTTGTTCCAAATTTCTTCATAATGAATTGGTCTTCACGTGATTATGTCTTACGTCTCTTTTGTTGTCTTTGTTTCCATGCAAGACACTGTTGGAATTCATGTAAATTCTGCTTTCATAATAGTCATGGTTGGTTTTCACTGATCATGCCTTCAGGCAAATCATCTTGAATTTTTTTTGTAACCACACTTTAACGTTTCTCTATGCAACCAGAATGAGGTATATACTGGCATTGCCAGGTTATCATGATGGTTTTCCTAACCGTTTAACCGATATACTTTCCTTAAATCATGACAAATGATCGACCCATACCGATCATTTCATGTACATTCCATGTGTACTTCATGTACCTTATCCCATGTGCGTACTTCCACTTGCTGATATTCTACAAGATTGATGATGCCGCTCATAGCTTGTGGATGTTACTAAAGGTTGATGCTGCTGACGTTCGGAGACGCTATGAGATGCTGATGTTGTTCACAACCTGGAGATCCTACAAGACGAAGACAAAGGCGTCAGAGCAAAGCAATTGGACGAGAAGATGCTTCACCATCATAGATTTCCATCAATCATTGTCCCTAATTCTTAGTTACATGTCACACGTCATTCGGCTGTCATTTCAGCCATATGAGTGCAAACCGGTACCAGCCGGCCACTCAGCTGAATAGTTACATGAATCACGGTCATGAGAATGACCGTCATGGAACTGACAAACAGGACGATAGTAACCACTACTATGACAGAAACTATCCTAGAAATCGCAACCGAGGCTCCGGCCGCGGACGTGATCAGACATACAGAGGATCAGTAGTCCAACCGATCCGCCAAGTCTAGCATAATAACCTAATATTGTAGTTCCATTGTTTTACGTCTCGAGACACATGTCAAGACATCAGTCAAGACACATGTCTGACGTATACTTTCTGAAGACACATGTCAAGACACCAGTCAAGGCATATGTCATGCTTATAGTCCCAAGACACGAGTCAAGACACATGACTCACGTCCAACTATGGAACATTTCAAAGAAATTCAGGGTACCCTCCAAGGGTATATCCATTTTGTTGTGCCATGTATTAATCAGGCCACAAGAATTTCAATACCATTACCGGCGCATCAGTGAGAACTGTCACGTTGCTGGTGTAACTTTCATTTCTTTCACCATATTTCATATATTCATGACCATGAAGGACGCCTTTCGTATTCCCACGTATACAAAGGTTTTCCTTCAGTTTAATGATGAGATCCAAGCTGCTAACGCATTTCCTCGGACAGACACGAGATGAATTTTATCCTAATTATGGACTATGAACAGCACACCATGCTACGATTCATAATTATGTACAGTAATGTTCAGGCTCCTGAATACATTCAGCTTGATTTTCCATCAGGAAAATCTGTACAAATTATATATGCTTTCCAAGCACGTGCTTTGTAAGCCATGATTGCTAAAACTTTCTAGCTGTCAGTAAGACACGACTACTGAACTCCTTTTACGCATAACCAATGGATTATTCCAAAATTGTCCCTTACACTCCAGAAGAACTTTCAAGGAGAAGGATGGTACCATGAGATTATGTGTCAACTACCGTCGACTTAAACAAATCACCATTCATGACCGTTATTCTCCTCCACGTATTGACGACATGTCTAATCAACCGTATAGTGTTAATCACTTTTCCAAGATCGAACTCATGAACATGCTGCCAATAGTGACGGGTGAAATAGCAGGACATGTCCATGACTGCTATTCGTGCACGACTCGGTCATGCTAGATTTATGATTTTGAATTAGTCTCATCAATGCTCCAACAGCATTATGGACTTAATAAATTGAGTTTCCATGAACTCCTAAACAAATTCATCAGTGTTTTCATTGAGGATAACCTTATTTCCTTTAAGCCTAGAGAAGAACAGAAAGACCATATCTGCACTATGTTGCAAATTCTTGACAAGAGAAATTTTACCCTATAAAATTTTCCAATATCAATTTTGTTTGATTACAGTGACACGCTGAATCACATGGGTTCCTACGGTTAATCTTACCATGACTCTACTTATGCGTAAAGGAGAGAACCCTACACTACATTAGGTGTTCTAGGAAATCCTATGCTAGGAGAAGTCTAGATTCAGAGACTTAGTGTTTCGCAACCTTCTATGTGTCAAGTTTCTACGAAGCAGGATACAGCTACGTCCATATCTATGTACCTGACATACCAACAGGCTAAGATAGGACACCAACAAACTGGGATGTTTCATCATCTGAAATTGTGAACTAAAATGGGACAAGATCTCCACGGATTTTGGTTACCAGATTAATGCAAACTTAGAAGAAGCATGATGCTATCTGGGTTATTGCAAACAGTTTGTGTAACACCCCCAAATTTATACAATTCAATACAGCGGAAGACTCGTTGGTGTTACGGGATATCACATTACTCACATCATAGACAACGCTTAAAAATCGCGTCGTTTAATAATAAAGCATTTCCATTCATAAACATCAAATTTACATAGGTCCCAAGTCATATTATTTCATACAATTTTACAAAGCATTTGAATGGAAATTTGTTAATTAAGTGCGGGCCATAAATTCTTGTTGTCTTCCCGAGAATTACCTTCAAGTACCTGAGATAAAACATGTTAAAACAAAAGGTCAGCGATAACGCCGAGTGAATTCATAGAGTTTAATAAAATCCATCAATATAAAATCGGTATAGAATTATTACCGAAAATCATTTCGTACAAATCTTTGTAATAGGCCATAAAATCGCCAAAGTCATTTTATACAAATCCTTATCAAAATCATAATATAGGCTTTCGCCTTCAAAATTATTATACGAATCATTGTCGTAAAAACATCGTACAATACGTTTCATAACGTTGTATAAAGTTAAATAAAAACCGTTATGTGAATATAGTTATGTAAAACCAAAACACGAACATAACATCAATAATAAGACCCTGTATTGCTAGTCAGGCAATATATCGTAATTCAGTGCGTATAGCAGTATTTCGTTATTTGGATTATTATAAGCCGCATGACATTGTTACCTTACTACAATAAACAACGGGTAGCTAACCCGAAACTCAATTTGCCCATCTAAATTAGCGTATCGTCACAAAAATCACGCTATGGAAATCTTGTCATACATAAATTCGCTTACCAATCAATGTGGCACGACGGGGATCAACCGTCAAGACACGAACTGGGGTGATCGTCCCCAAATAGTACTATTATATGCATAAGCGTCTACCAAATCCCGGTAGTTCACAATTCATGCTAATGGGACTTTTAGTGACATAACCTAACTTTAATAATCCATTTCATTTCATCTATCGGGTCATTTAATCATTCATCGGGTCATACAATCATTCGGGTCCAAATCAATAAACAGACAATCAGGACAACTAGTGTCCTATTTTATAAAACTAACATGTTATGTCCCTCACGGGTTTATAAAAAATTTCATAAAACATTTAAAAGAGTGCGAGGCTATGAACTCACGTTGATGTGGGAAGGCGGTTATCGGCGATTTGGATGTACGGTACGTGCTTCAATCACGGAAACCTAGACAAATAATACTTGTCTTAGACTCTTGTCCAATGACTTTATAAAAGTAACAAATATACATATGATGATTTTATAAATATGATGATGATCAAGTGGGATTGTACATTTTTACTCATTCATTATAGTGTTTATGTGTTGGTAACATTTTTATACTAGTTTTACTAGTTTTACTTATTTACATGTTTTAGGCCCAATAAGCTTATTATAAGCCCAATACTTTATAATAGTCCATTTTACACTATTATCAGTATTATACTTTTCATGTTGGGCCCAAGTGGGTTAAGCCCAATAAGTAAATTTATAAGTGTTTAGCCCATTTAGTTGGATTATTAGTCCAATAATGCTAACTTAGCACGTTAATGTCCATATGTTATTTAGTTTGGGTTTTATCAGTTTTGACTTGTATTAAGTACTTATATATCAGTATATGACTTTTAAAAAGTTTACATTAGACGGGTCCGATCGTCTAAGTTTTAATTGACGAAAAATGTTAATTTTACGGTAAAAGCCGAAAAAGTCGTAAAAATCATGTTTATAGTTTTTATAACTTATAAATCTTATTCAACTACCATTTTTATAAAGTGTCCATTTATTTAACCTTATAAATATTTATATAAATGAAATTTATAAGTTAGTGGGTTTTAATTCACATTTTATACTATATTAGTTTGAGTGCTTATATAATACTATTAAACATTAATTCTTCAAAATCTGATTTTTAGTTTCATCTTCACCATTTTTATCATATCTTGAGTTCTATAAGGAGATAGAAGCTCATTTTTGGATGGCATAAACTTCATATTATGTTCTACAAATAAGTTAGATATAGCTACTGCTCAATCCATGTCTAAGTATCCTTAACAGTCCCTACAAAACAGACTATTCAGATTGGTATACTAATTTTGTTTTGATCATATCTCACTCATTTTGATGATTCTATTGCATGGCCAACTCTCACATGTGTATGACATCTAATACTTACTGTAAATTGATTCCACCATGCCATTTTATCAGTTTATCATTTGGTTAGTTACTGTTTTTATACAGCCATCTTATTAAGCAAGATTTAACCATTTTTACATGTGGTTTTTCCATCTTTTTACCCATGTTTATCAATTCTATCAACACCAAATCCCCACATAATATTTTTAATCATCATTCATCATCATATACATATACATAAATAAAGAAAATACAAGATTACATAAACAAAATAACAAGAGGATAGGAAGAACAATCTCTATACCACCAAGGTTGTGTAGTTTATGATCAAGGCTTGGATTTTTGATGGCAAAACTTGTGATAGCTCAACACCAATCTTCAAGACCACTAATACTTGTAAACTTCATGTAGAAATCAGCCCTTGGACATCACCAAATCTTCTCCTTAGATGTTAAAATCACCACCAATCAATAGAGCTTGAAAAGGGCTTCATCATATGTGTGAATAACATATGATTTCATGGTTAAATTTGATCAAATGAGGGTGTTTAGGGGTGGTTCTTGGACGAAATTTAGAGAGAGAGGGAGGAGAGTATGAGTGGTTTTCATGTGTTTATGAGAGCAAGTGGTAAAGTGAAGTGGTTTTGTTAGTTTGGTGGAAGAAATAGCTTACTTGTTAAGCTTTGCTTAACAAGTGTAAGCAACTAGCTACAACTTGGACACATCACATGTTGTGGTGTCAAGTTTTGGCCTTCCCATAGGAGTGGAGTAGGATAAACTTGTTTTTTCCCATCCCGCTAATTTACGGGTATTCCTCGAGTCTAGTTTCCTCGATTTGCGTGCCCTAGGGTCGTTTTACGAAAAACGTTTTTTTAAATTATGAATCAATGACACAAAACGAATCTAATAAAAATTGTCTCATCAAAAACAGAGTTCGAAAATGTAAATACGTAATCCTAAGGTTTCCGGTTTAGTCGTGAAGGACGTTAAATTAAAATCGTAAGTCCTAATCTCATCTCGTAAATTTGTGAGTTTATGAACCAACTCAAAATTAAAATCCCAAAATAATATTCACGGATAAAATCATTTCCTGAAATGTCAGACTGTCACCAAAACGGTGTATGTAAACGTAAGCACGTAACGTAGAATTCTCCGGTTTAGACGTAGTCGATGCTACTTCAAGACGTAAATCCAAATTTCTTCCCAGAAATAAGTGAGTTCATAATATAACATTAAAATAATGTTTTTAAATAATATTTGAGAATAAAATATAAACCATAAATTGACGGATTGTCACAGCATTTACCCCTAAACAGGATCTTTGTCCTCAAAGATCATCTTATATTAGTACTCGCTTCTTATATAGTTAAAGCCATGTGGGTATTTCCTCCACATCCGATCTTTTCTCATAGGTGTAATCCATTACGATATGCGAGTTTCATCAAACATAACTACGGGAATAAGATCGGTCTTAATGTTGACTTACTTATTCTATCCATGATGTTCACGGGTTTTTGATGAATGCAACTTTTCGCCGATCTAACCTTTATCAAGAAGTAATCAGATTTTCACTTGATTGACATTTTATCAAGTTCTATATACGAAACATAATTCACGCAGCTCTTGAAGTCCTAGGGTAGATCCAGCTTATATGCCTTTCAAACCAATCTTTTACATCATCTCAATGGTCCTATACAACGGGGACTTATATCCCATGATCTTTCAGATCATCAATTCATTTTTCCATGGTTAAAATCTTTGGCATAACTTCGCTACCCATCTAGCACTTCAAGATCTACATTTCATATTCACATAACCTCCTGTCCAATACCGGCAGTCAATAATCGGATCCTAATTTCAACAATCATTTCAGGTCTAGCGGATCGAGTATTTTTGGAAGGTTAGGTTCGCCATCATAGGAAACCTTAAACCTAAAAGACATGTCCAACTCACAATGGGTGTATGTCGGGTGTCTTCATCCCAACTCCTGCTTACAGATGCTCTAATATATATCCTAACAAGATTCGATCTCGATCCTAATACGATGATTATCAACGATAATCTCTTCAAAGGAAAACGATTATACGTTTTATTACCAAAGGTCAATCATTCAAGCATAAAACAGAACTTCTAGTATTTTGTATCGTTACTTTACCTCGTCCCTTAGATTGGGGTGGTAAACAGTACTCTCATCAAGGTTCGTTCTCAATGACTTCTGAGCAAATCTCTAGAAATTCGATGCGAAGCGAGGATCTTGATAGATATGATCGATACAGGCACACCATGCTTACATAACTCCTTTAAATACAAAAGAGTCAATTTATTCATTGAGAATCTATCATTAACAGGAATGATATTAGCATATTTGGTCAGTCTGTCGACGATGACCCAAATCGAATCAATATTCAGATGATGACCTTTGTGATAGTTAGACGTTTACTAATGTATGAGGCGATGTCTGCCTTCATAATTTGCCATCAGTACAACTTCTTCAGATAAAGATACAATAAATCAGAAATAGTATGAATAGAATACTTATACTTACGAGATTCCAACATGACTACATCTCAATATTTAGGCAACCACAAGTGGCCTTTTATACATTTAACGCCATCGGCTTCTCAATTCTAATGGTTCATATTAACCGCGAACCCCATTTTACAAACATCGTTTATTTTTATATTGTTCGGCAATTTATTTTGCACAATCATTATTAAGGAACACAATCCTAATTGATTCTTTATCCTTTCTATATTATGTGGCAGTATATACATTCACTTTTCCTGATGAAATAATTATCAGGACAGTAGTTATAAAAAATTTCTTTCTTCATATTTTCTAAGTCTTAGTTTATTCTCAACTATTATGTTTATCAGTTTTGCTCAATCCGACGTTTAAAGCGTCGATAAGCATTACTAGTAATTAAATAATAAATATTTAATTTTATGAAACGTAAACGTAAAAATTTTAAATTTCTTAGTTCGACCAATTATATAAAAAATGTTCAAAATGAATTTGAATTTAATTAACAAGATTTTTGTTGATCGAAAATAATTAAAATAATTAATAAGATCTGTAAATGTTCGAAAAATCTTTGTTTATACTTTGGTCAAAATTTTCTTAGTTGAAAAGCAAAAATTATTGTTTCAAATTTCAAGTTATGGTTTAAATGTTTTCCTCAATCCCCTTTAGGTTGTTTTGAGGTATGCACAAACATTTACCCCTAAACAAGAGTTTAGTTAAATGATTAGTGTATAAGGGAATAATCCCTTAAAAATCCTTTGTTAAAACATTTGTCAAAACATATTTCCATTTTCTTTTTGGTAAAACCCAAAGCCTTAATGGTTCCAACTTTTGAAGAGTAAATATATTCCATTTTCTATTAATCACACGGTCAAATAATGTAAAAGATTAAGTCTTAAATCACATGTTAATTATTCAAGGTACAGGTTTTAATTGTTCGGCCAATTTAGGACAGTCTATAAATAATTATTAACTCATTCTTATTCTTATAAATAAACAAATGGTCCTTAATGATCACAAGCATGAATTTATCAAATTACAGCCTACACACGTGATTCACCAAATTTATGGATGATACATGTGCATTGGAATAGATAATCTTTTTCGCAGATGCGAAGTTGATGATAACCATGCCGTGAATCAAATTTTCGAATATACGCTAGCACCTTGTAAATGATCGAACAAATCTATCATCTTGGGTAGTGGATATAGATTTTAATCGTCAATTTACTTAGTTCACGGTAATTCAACAAATATAAGGAATAATAACACCATAGATCTTCATAATGACGAGCTCGGTAGAATAAAATCTTTCTCTGACAACTCTCTCAGTTGTACGGTAATTCTTTTAATTCAGATGGTGCTGATGTACAGTGCACATGCCACATATGCAGCACCGGGAATATAATCAATACCAAATTCAACTTGCCTTAATGGCGAAAGTCTAGGTAATTCACCAGCAAGTACCTCCTAAAATTTCAGATAACAGAAACATCTTTTAATAAATTTATATTAGGTTCTTTCTAGATTATAATATCTATGACTAATTCACAACCATTCATGGTATAATTTCAAGTCTAAATGCAGGATATTGTCATTCATCAAGAATTATTTAGATCACTTTTGATAATCAACATCTTATCATTTAGGGGAATTCAACTCGAGTTCCCATCAATTAAGACAATATGGTCATGTCATAATCAATCAATCCATTCTACTGGCACTATTAACTTTCCAGTTTCATTGTCGTCGATAAGATGTGAATTTCTCAAAAGACTAATAATAACTCATAATCCTTCATAAGTTCAAGGATATCTGGAGACATAACTAACCTTAAAAGAGTAAGGTCAACACATAATCTACGCGATAGAAATTCAAATCAGATACAGACGAAAACATTTAATGAATATGAATATATCCCATGTTTTCATAATTTGAGTACGCATTCAAAAGCTCCTCGGATCGTTACCCAGGTCATTCAAATGAAATCTAATCAAAGGAAATGATAGGAACGTCGATACATCAAATCAGGTATCAACACTCGGTAATCAGATATTTTTCCAAAGAATCTTGCCACGGGAGAAATGGACAAGAAGGGAATATCAATTGTCAAATAAGACAAGTTCCACAGATGAGTAAATTCGACTCAGAAGAATAAATAGTACGGGCACATATGTAGGTGTCCCTATCAATATGTCCCTATTTTTCACTTCTTGCAGATCTCATAAAATTTAATTTTTCACAATTATAAAGAGAATGTAATGTTTAGTAACAATTTCATGGTGACTACTAATCAGCCTTGCATGGTCCATTCCAAATTGTATGTAGGCGCGCAACTATATACAATTTCAAGATTAACGAAGCAATACTCAGTTCGTCAAAATTTTATCATCATGTTTATAATAAAAACATTTTCATGCTTAATTCTTAAATAAGAATCAAAAATAAATTTACAAAGATTTCCTTTGTTACGAAAACAATTAAGTTTTCCAAGGTGTTTTATAAACAACTTCATTTCGATAACGATTATTTATAAGTCTCATTTTAAATAATCCATATGGTGATGAAAACCCAATTTTTCTCAAGGGATATTGTTTTAACTTATAAAAACAATTAGTGATCTGCAAAGGAGTGATGAAGAGTTGTTTACCAAGAACTAACCACAATATAATAGGAAATGAGCTTAGCCAAATAATCATGAGGTTCATGATCACGATGGCACTCAAAAAGAGAATAATTCACAACGTAACTCAATTCGAGATGAGTACTTGTTCAATGGTTGCATCACTAATGCGAACATTAGAAAGAAGCAAGAAAAGATAGATAGTATCGATACATGTAGAATTTAGCAATCAAAGCTAGTCTTTTGTTAATCACAAACAAGTCAGAATTGTACCGTAACACATTACGTGTCACTATGTCATACAATTCCAAAAACTCATCCTACCAACTGATATCTCAGTTAAGTTAGGGATTTTTAAAAGATACCACAATGAATACTAATCTACAAGAGTCATGGGGGTTCCACCTGTCCCGGAAGATCCATCGGTCCCAATTCAGAAGAAGATTTCTTCAATTTATTTATTGGACACTGGGCATCCTCATTATTGGACAATGGTCTAGGAACAACTCTTAATACGAACCAACAATCAATTGAAACCTTATAATTCAATCACAGAACATAATTACTTCCTCTTAACAATTTCTTATTCCATACAAGTTAAATTTTGCTTCATTCAAGTTTCAATCAATCTTATACTCAATGCAATATCCTACCTCATTCTCTAATACTTTCAACCTTATTCTTAGACCTTAATAGGGCAATAAAAGTTCCATATGAACACCACTTAATTCCAATCCTATAGCTCTTACAACAATAGTTATCAAATGAGTCGCTAGTATGAAATGACTCACACATTAAATTAGACTTCTCGGAAAGGTACTAGTGGCATGACGCTTTTGGGTAATGGTTCCAATGACAGCCTCAAGTGCAACATTCACCCTTTCGATTTCAATTTAATAATTGGATGACAACGAATCAGATGACATCTTTCTAGGTGGTAACGTTTTGTCAAACTCCACTCTATAAGGAAAGATCGTCATGACATCGATATCAGTTTTAATCTCGCCAATTCTTTCTCAATATCACAATCAACTAATATCTACATTTCTACGAATATCAACCATTTTGTTAGGATCATAAATATCCACAACTTGGTTTAGATCTAGGATAGCTAGAGTTCCTACGAGAATAGCTTAGATTAATTTACTAGGGGATTTAGGGTTCCTTGTGACAATCTACGTCGTATAAATACCTCATATAAATATAGAAATAATCATCAAACAATCATGTAATAAAATTACATCATATATATATAATCCAAGTTATATATATATATATATATATATATATATATATATATATATATATATATATATATATATATATATATATATATATATATATATATATATATATATATATATATATATATATATATTAAAATAACACTTCTTAGTATGGTCTTGTCGGTAACTCGGGAATTCTTCGGCACCGTTATAGTCAAAAGATTTTTAGACATTTTTAGAAAAATGTTTATAGTTAAAAGATTTTGAAATGTTTTATTCAAAACCTTGGTTTTAAAAATCTTTCGATCTCTATAACGAGAGCTCTGGTACCAAACTATAACACCCCCAAATTTATACAATACAATACAGCGGAAGACTCGTTGGTGTTACGGGATAGCACATTACTCACATCATAGACAACACTTAAAAATCGCGTCGTTTAATAATAAAGCATTTCCATTCATAAACATCAAATTTACATAGGTCCCAAGTCATATTATTTCATACAATTTTACAAAGCATTTGAATGGAAATTTGTTAATTAAGTGCGGGCCATAAATTCTTGTTGTCTTCCCGAGAATTACCTTTAAGTACCTGAGATAAAACATGTTAAAAGAAAAGGTCAGCGATAACGCCGAGTGAATTCATAGAGTTTAATAAAATCCATCAATATAACATCGGTATAGAATTATTACCAAAAATCATTTCGTACAAATCTTTGTAATAGGCCATAAAATCGCCAAAGTCATTTTATACAATTCCTTATCAAAATCATAATATAGGCTTCCGCCTTCAAAATTATTATACGAATCATTGTCGTAAAAACATCATACAATACGTTTCATAACGTTGTATAAAGTTAAATAAAAACCGTTATATGAATATAGTTATGTAAAACCAAAACACGAACATAACATCAATAATAAGACCCTGTATTGCTAGTCAGGCAATATATTGTAATTCAGTGCGTATAGCAGTATTTCCTTATTTGGATTATTATAAGCCGCATGACATTGTTACCTTACTACAATAAACAACGGGTAGCTAACCCGAAACTCAATTTTCCCATCTAAATTAGTGTGTCGTCACAAAAATCATGCTATGGAAATCTTCTCATACATAAATTCGCTTACCAATCAATGTGGCACGACGGGGATCAACCGTCAAGACGCGAACTGGGGTGATCGTCCCCAAATAGTACTATTATATGCATAAGCGTCTACCAAATCCCGGTAGTTCAAAATTCATGCTAATGGGACTTTTAGTGACATAACCTAACTTTAATAATCCATTTCATTTCATCTATCGGGTCATTTAGTCATTCATCGGGTCATACAATCATTCGGGTCCAAATCAATAATCAAACAATCAGGAAAACTAGTGTCCTATTTTATTGAACTAACATGTTATCTCCCTCGCGGGTTTATAAAAAATTTCATAAAACATTTAAAAGAGTGCGAGGCTATGAACTCACGTTGATGTGGGAAGGCAGTTATCGGCTATTTGGATGTACGGTACGTGCTTCAATCACGGAAACCTAGACAAATAATACTTGTCTTAGACTCTTGTCCAATGACTTTATAAAAATAACAAATATACATATGATGATTTTATAAATATGATGATGATCAAGTGGGATTGTACATTTTTACTCATTCATTATAGTGTTTATGTGTTGGTAACATTTTTAAACTAGTTATACTAGTTTTACTTATTTACATGTTTTAGGCCCAATAAGCTTATTATAAGCCCAATACTTTATATTAGTCCATTTTACACTTTTATTATCAGTATTATATTTTTCATGTTGGGCCCAAGTGGGTTAAGCCCAATAAGTAAATTTATAAGTGTTTAGCCCATTTAGTTGGATTATTAGTCCAATAATGCTAACTTAGCCCGTTAATGTCCATATGTTATTTAGTTTGGGTTTTATCAGTTTTGACTTGTATTAAGTACTTATATATCAATATATGACTTTTAAAAAGTTTACATTAGACGGGTCCTATTGTCTAAGTTTTAATTGACGAAAAACGTTAATTTTACGGTAAAAGCCAAAAAAGTCGTAAAAATCATGTTTATAGTTTTTATAACTTATAAATCTTATTCAACTACCATTTTTATAAAGTGTCCATTTATTTAACCTTATAAATATTTATATAAACGAAATTTATAAGTTAGTGGGTTTTAATTCACATTTTATACTATATTAGTTTGAGTGCTTATATAATACTATTAAACATTAATTCTTCAAAATCTGATTTTTAGTTTCATCTTTACCATTTTTATCATATCTTGAGTTCTATAAGGAGATAGAAGCTCATTTTTAGATGGCATAAACTTCATATTATGTGCTACAAATAAGTTAGTTATAGATACTGGTCAATCCATGTCTAAGTATCCTTAACAGTCCCTACAAAACAGACTATTCAGATTGGTATACTAATTTTGTTTGATCATATCTCACTCATTTTGATGATTCAATTGTATGGCCAACTCTCACATGTGTATGACATCTAATACTTACTGTAAATTTATTCCACCATGCCATTTTATCAGTTTATCATTTGGTTAGTTACCGTTTTTATACAGCCATCTTATTAAGCAAGATTTAACCATTTTTACATGTGGTTTTTCCATCTTTTTACCCATGTTTATCAATTCTATCAACACCAAATCCCCACATAGTATTTTTAATCATCATTCATAATCATATACATATACATAAATAAAGAAAATACAAGATTACATAATCAAAATAACAAGAGGATAGGAAGAACAATCTCTATACCACCAAGGTTGTGTAGTTTATGATCAAGGCTTGGATTTTTGATGGCAAAACTTGTGATAGATCAACACCAATCTTCAAGACCACCAATACTAGTAAACTTCATGTAGAAATCAGCCCTTGGACATCACCAAATCTTCTCCTTGGATGTTAAAATCACCACCAATCAATAGAGCTTGAAAAGGGCTTCATCATATGTGTGAATAACATATGATTTCATGGTTAAATTTGATCAAATGAGGGTGTTAAGGGGTGGTTCTTGGACGAAATTTAGAGAGAGAGGGAGGAGAGTATGAGTGGTTTGCATGTGTTTATGAGAGAAAGTGGTAACGTGAAGTGATTTTGTTAGTTTGGTGGAAGAAATAGCTTACTTGTTAAGCTTTGCTTAACAAGTGTAAGCAACTAGCTACAACTTGGACACATCACATGTTGTGGTGTCAAGTTTTGGCCTTCCCATAGGAGTGGAGTAGGATAAACTTGTTTTTACCCATCCCGCTAATTTACGGATATTCCTCGATTCTAGTTTCCTCGATTTGCGTGCCCTCGGGTCGTTTTACGAAAAACGTTTTTATAAATTATGAATCAATGACACAAAACGAATCTAATAAAAATTGTCTCATCAAAAACAGAGTTCGAAAACGTAAATACGTAATCCTAAGGTTTCCGGTTTAGTCGTAATGGACGTTAAATTAAAATCGTAAGTCCTAATCTCATCTCGTGAATTTGTGAGTTTATAAACCAACTCAAAATTAAAATCCCAAAATAATATTCACGGATAAATTCATTTCCTGAAATGTCGGACTGTCACCAAAACGGTGTATGTAAACGTAAGCACGTAACGTAGAATTCTCCGGTTTAGACGTAGTCGATGCTACTTCAAGACGTAAATCCAAATTTCTTCCCAGAAATAAGTGAGTTCATAATATAACATTAAAATAATGTTTTTAAATAATATTTGATAATAAAATATAAACCATAAATTGACGGATTGTCACAGTTTGATCAAGTCTGCAGAATCCTACATCCGCAAGGATTGTAGAACCAACAGATTGATCGGACATGTTCCTAAATTACTTCACGTCTTCATTCTGATTCCACGACTTGCTTTCGTGCTCGCGTTCGTGTTCATGACACTATTCACGTTCATGATCGTATCTGGGCTTACGATTTTACGTTCATTTCGTTCTGGGAAGTTTTGAAAGAACTTGAGAGACCAGACCCAAGTTTAGTATAACTCTCTATCATCAGATAGACGTTTCACGTCATATTCCACGTCTCACCTTGTAGCGCTTGGCGTTACCACCATTGTATTCTATGATCACGATATGTTTCACATGTCATGTTCATTCCACGTTCCTCATATCATGATCAAGATATGTTACATGTATCATGGATCACGATATGTTTACTCATACTACACTCACCATATCTCCACGTAGCACGTTCAAAATTTTTCACGTATCACGTTCAAAATTTTTCACGTACTACGTTTCTTTATGTCTCGCGCATCGTTTCTAATTATCGGTTAAGTCAGATTGTCTTGCATCGTAACGTTTCTGTTACCCTAGCACGTTAACTCTTATTTTCCTCGCTCGAATTTAGGGGATCTACCTTCCGTTGATAACCAAGAATTTCTTCGTATTCCAAGTCAAGGTCAGGAGGACCAAGATTTATCATTTGTGTCAAGATCTTCTGAAGGAACCGTTCCAAGAGGGAGGCCACATGGAAACGGACAAGTTCATCCGGACTTTTATCCGTTTTTTTCTCATCAATTAGATATGTCCTTTCAGTAACGTCACGTTCCATGTCCTTTCAAGACATGTCACGTTCCACGTTCCTTCTACCATGTCACATGTACGTTCATTAATCTTACATACCCTCTCAGTTTGATTCGGGTATGTTTCTCTTTCAGTTACGTTATCTATAATTCGGGGACGAATTATTCTTTTTAGGGGGGAAGAGTTGTAAAACCCGCATGCTTTTACCATGAATAGTACCCTTAAGATCGTACGTACTAGATTAAAACTTTCCTATTATAGCATGATTATGATTACGTGTTAGGATTTTACGTATTACGTACGTGTTAGAACACGATAAGTATTTACTACGTACGAGCACGCAATAATTATTTAAACAATAATTAATCACGAACATGCGATCATGAAATCGCGAACGTAATTAAATCATGAGATATTATTAATTACATATATATATTTATCACGAGCGTAAATAAATATATTAGGTCACGGTAATTATTTAACGAGAACACACAAAACGCGGACACAAATAAACACGAACAAACACGTAAAACACGAACACGAGAACACACTTATTAATTAGAGACGGAAAATGATCGGGTTACCCCATGTGGGCCCATATGCCACGAAATTAGGAAGGAGGATGGGCCAAGCCCATCAAAATTTACTAAAGAAGGGGGTTAAGGGAAGAACACTACTCATTTTCACTTTACAGAGGATTTTCACAGAAACCTAAAAAGCTCTCCTCCTCCTTCTTTTGTTTCTTTTGGCCGCCACCTTCAAACACACCAAAGGGGTGTTTCATTGATCTTGGATCTTGGATTTATTGCTAGCGTTCGTGTTTGTTCATCGTTCTTTAGATCCACGCATTCGGTAATTCGTTTAAACCCTTTTCTTTTGATTTAATCTTTTAATAATTAAGAACATGATATGTTTTCTTAAAAACATAATTAAATCATAGATCTAACATGAAATTGGTTTTGGTATAAATAAAAAAGGGATGTTTAAGGGGTGTTTGTTCTTGGCCGCGCCTAAACCGAACCCGAGAGGGTCTAGGTTTGGCCATTTGACCATCACCGAGACCATATGGCCCCGGTTGGTTGGTGTGGGTCCCACGGCAGCATCAAGACAAGGGTAACCCCGACTTGGTTCGGGGTGTGGTGTCGATTTCATGTCCGGTTCATGGTTCTTAGTTAAGATCCGGTTCAAGTTGTATGTTTAGATTTTTGTTTTTATGATCTTATGTTAATATTAAATTAATAACATGACATAATTAATTTAATAACATGACTTAGGTTATTTTAATTATTAAAATCATGAAATTATTAACCTAAGTATTTTTATATTTTAGACTTATAAATTAATTAATTATTTAAAAACCATGGTTATAATTAATTAATTAACATGACTTAGGTTATATTATTAATAAATAACAATACATGTTTTAACCTAAGTATTTAACTTTATTTAATTAAAAACATGTTATACTTTAATTAAATATTTTAACCTATAGTTTAATTTAATTACATGAAATAATTAATAAACTATACATTATATCATATGACTTAGAAAATAATCATGAAAACACTTAGGCTTATATACTTAGCTTATTTAACCAGCTTATTTCTAATTATGGAAACTTCTATTTTTAGAAACTTATTTAAATAAGGCAGCTAATCTATTTATGGAAACGTTCTATTTTTAGAAACTTATTTATTTCAGGCAGCTAATCTAATTATGGAAACTTATTTAAATAAGGCAGCTAATCTATTTATGGAAACTTTCTATTTTTAGAAACTTATCTATTTTAAGCAGTAATTATATTTTTGGAAACTTTCTATTTTTGGAAACTTTCTATTTTTAGAAACTTTCTATTTTTGGAAAATTTCTATTTTTGGAAACTTTCTATTTTTGGAAACTTTCTATTTTTGGAAACTTTCTATTTTTGGTAACTTTCAATTTTTGGAAACTTTCTATTTTTGGTAACTTTCTATTTTAGGAAACCTGCTATTTTTGGAAAGTTACTTATTATTACACAGTAAGTATAATAATACATGAAATACCAGAAATACTTAATCAGAGTAAACAGAATATAAGATAAACACAGTTTAAGGCTTAAAACAGTAAAACATGATAAGAACATATAAAATAAGCTAAGACATGACATAAACCAGTTACGTATTTAGTAAGCAGATACTTATTCATGTATGTATTTATGTAGAATTAGTGATACGGAAGTAGGATTCCTCTCAGTTCGTCTTCTTCGTTCACTGGACATAAGGTACGGATTCCCGTCCTTTCAGTATGGACATCCTTTCCTTATTAGGATTCCCCGTATGCAGCCAACTGTTTTCCCAGTATTTGTTTTATATGTTTTTTTTAATTGCTTATGTTTAATTAGAATACCTAAAGCCATATACATGCATGACCAGTTTCACCTATTTATGGAGGTACCATAACCATAACATTAGAGGCACTGATGTTATGACTTCACCACCGTGGAGTGATTGCTCGTGGCGTCCCTTCAGCTTTTGGCCATTTATATTATATTTATCATGTGGGGCGTATGGGTGCATCCTAGTTACATGTTTTAGTCAGGATTTCATGGTGAATGTGGTGTGTGCCTTGCATCCTTCACAAGGAGCTGATCCCTCCTACCCAAACCAGTATATTAAATTAGAGGCAGCCCCTCTAATTTGCATGACGAGGTCACCCCTCCAAGTATTCATGCACGGTGGATTTTCATGACCTATATTGGCTAATGGTAAAATATGTTAAACAGTTTTCATAAGATAAACATAAGGCTTTACAAACTATAAAACCAGTTTTATGAACATGTTCCAGGTTTTCCAGGACTTATACATTTCCGCTGCTATTAAGTCTTTATTATGTTTTAGTCATCTATACTATGTCTATATCCGTGCACTGAGCGTTTTGCTCAGCCGTTACATTCCTTTCCATGTCCAAAACGGCAGGTACCCTAGGAAAGACTCGAGCATTTGGAGGACGTGCATAGGATGGAAGCTGCTAGAGACTTCTTTTCCTTTTTGCCTTCATATACTTATGCGTGTTTAGTCTTTCAGTCATTTCTTTTGCTTTATTATGTTTTGGGCTTATGTTTGGGAACCGATGTTTGATTCCGGTTATCCCTATGGTCATGTAATGTTTTATACATTTATCCTTGTATGCTTTGATGACACGCCATAATTACGCGTGATATTCCATTATCAAAATGGGGTGTTACACACCACCTAGAGTTTACATCTTTAAACAGCCCTTGAACCATTTTAAAACTCAATCTATAGTCCCCGAGATTCGATCCAAATCCAAATGTTGACAACAACTTCAAATTGTGCCGATACTCGTCTCCCGGTACACGAATAATCAAACTATCACACTTCTTCCCCGTTTTGAGTTAGAAGCTCTAATTTACGCCAAAACGAAGATAATCAAAATCTCTATAACTCCAAATTATTAGTTTAACCATTTTCAAAACATAAGACCTCCAAAAACAGCATTAAACCCACTGCCCTAATTTACCTTCAAAAAATCTCACATAAAATCATACTTTTTATCAAGTTTAACCACTTTTCTAATCATCCTAATCCCCTAGCATCACCATATATCGATCCTAACACTTTTATAAATCATAAAAATAAAAACCCAAAACTCAAAATCAAGTTTCTTCACAAAAACAACATGATCTACATATGATTGTCACTAGATAAACACATGCATGATCATTTAACCATCACACCAACCCCTAGTCCATAACCAAAATCAAAAAAATTGTTGCATGTTAGATATTTTAGTACCAATAGAATCCCCTTTTGATTTTAGAGATGGGTCTTGTGTTAGTTTTGGATTGATCAAGCTAAAAATCAAGAAAAATTAGGATTTATATGGTTTGAGGCTCACGATTGGAATAAAGAGAGAGAGAGAGAGAGAGAGAGAGAGTGAGAGAGATGTTTTGATTTTTTTATCATGTTACTATGTGTTTAGGTTAGGTAGAAAAAGCTTATATATGGTAGGTGGAGGGCTACTTTTGCCAATCTTGCATAGTTTTGGACCAAAATGCAATTTAATAGTTTAAAGGGTAGAAAATGTATATTAGTCAATTTAAAAAATATTTACGGGATTCGGGTTTCGTAAAAATACTTTTCAAAAGTTAAAACGCACTCAAATATGATATTAATATAGTCCCAGCACGACTTAATACGCAATTAAAATTAAAAACGTCAAAAATATAAACATCAAAACAACAAATAATAAAACGTAAAATTTCGGGCATCCGTCGTTATCGTGATCACTAATAATCCTCCAATTAGTAAAAAGGTATAAATAAGGCCTCCAATATCGGTTTTAAATTAAACCACCAATCGTCATAGCATTGAAGCTCATCAAAAATTTCAATAATATTCGTAAAACAAAATTAAATAACAACCATTGATTCGGGTTATGATAATAATACTTGACATTATCAAACAAATCACGTACCTTCTTCTGCTCAAATACTATTTTTGTCGTGTGAACACAACAAAAATATAACTTTTGGCCTGTAAACTAGCACATGAATTGCTTTTGGTTTATTCATCTTAACTAACGAACATCACACCTTAGTTGACCATAATTTTTCCTTTTTGCAGATCCATACCCACGTTATATCTCCTTTATCCTTGGACCACTCACACTATCCTCATCACATGAACAGTTTCTCACAAGTCGCAATCTATTTGTAACATATCTTTCACTGTATACAAACAATAGCACACATAAGCAATATTACTTTGGACAGTAATATATTCCTGTGATCTTGTCCAAGACAATACATCATGTGAAACCAAATCTAGTTGCTTCCTTGTTTTCTTGAAGAATTACAGTTGCTAGCTTGATCCATAGTGAACAATCAATCGATCGATCTAGGGTTTGTGAAAAACCCTAAAACAAAAAACGATCATTGCAGCCATGAGTAATGATTACAATAGGGTTCATTGTTGATTTAATAATAAACTCACCAAAGCTAATGCAATCAGCAGCCATACACATAAATTACCTAGGGTTTGTTGGGAAAACCCTAGATTTTAACTTCTTGAAAAATATCCTCTACAGTCAACTTCAACACCCAATAACTCCTTCATAATTGCTCAGATCGAAGATCCCTCCAGTGAGATATTAGACACATGTGTCAAGAACCTACAGCGTGAATTTCACGACGATCCAAGGGTTAACGAAAGAGATATGCCTTTTTGAATACTTTTGCGCACACAAAACCGCCCAGAAAATCCTATACGGATTTCTTTATTAATTTACGATACGAACACCTTGTTAGATCCTAGCATCGAGAGCCACGAGGCTCTGATACCAATTGTGAAATACTAAGATTCCATGATCTTTAGGCTACTAGGAACATGTAACATTCACTTGATTGAATCAAGGCAGAATAGAATGAAACATGTTTAAACAAGATGTTCAGAAACAAAGCTTTGATCTTTTATTGAGCATAATAAGTAAACACAGAACCTAGGCGCCTTTACAAGGACCAGACGCCTAGAATGTACACACTGACACCTTAGTTTTACATGATGTAAGAATGAATGAATAAACCTAAGGACCTGGGTTCCTTTTAAAGTATAAGGTCCAAGGTTTTACACAAGAGATAACTTCAAATAAAACAATAAAATATTCTAATTATATAAACCATATTCTGAATTCTTATCAAGTAAGAATTCATATGTGGAAAAATAAGTCCTCCTATTGTTTCTTCATTGAGTTCTTCCCACATCAACTTTTAGACCCAACAGCAAATATCGAGGTGTGATTTGTAGTTTACTTTACCTCATGGAAAGTAGGCCGGATATTACGTTTAGTGTTTGTATGTGTGCTCGTTTTCAAGAAATCCAAATGTATCACATCTTGAAGCCGTCAAGAGGATTTTTAGATATTTCAAAGGAACCACTCATCTTGGGCTTTGGTATCCCAAGGGAACGGGAATGGAAACCATTTTTATGCGGACTCGAACCATACCGGTGACTATGTTGATAGAAAGAGTACAAGTGGTGTATGTACATCTATCGGGTGTTTCCTAACCTCATTGTTCTCGAAAAAGCAAACGATGTTGGTAATAAATCTATGTATATTTGTTACCCCTGCTAGTTGGTCATTCGTCCCCCTGCTAGAGTAAGTTCCCCCTGTCAAATAACAAAGACAGGGGAATTGGTTCCCCTGCTGAAGTCAAAGGCCCTGCCGCTAGAGATAAACTTGGAATAGATTTTTACGCGTTTCTGTTACTACTCCTTAATACTTTCCAAGTTTGTTAGTAGTAATCTTGTACGTGAGTCATTGTACCTATAAAAGGACTCACTAGGTTATCATGCAAAGTGTGTCTTTCTCTATTGTCTTTCATTTCCTACTTTAAGGTTTTTGTAACCCTAATACCAATATTGGGTATTCGTATATCTTTTGATACATTAAAGTTCAACGTTTGCTTTAATCATTTTGTTCTTGTGCTAAACACTATATTCCGCATCTTGTTTAGTTACTCTGCCTTGCAAAGTTTCTCTAGTGTTAGATTGAATTTATTCTTTCTATCACAACCCTTAAACAAGCTATTAAGGTTTAAGATCTGAGTTTAGGATCAACAAGTGGTATCAGAGCTTGTTGAGAAACTTTGTCTAAACCAAGAACAAAACCCTCATTTCAATCATGTCTTCAGACTCTTCCTCAAACAGTAACAACCACAATAACCTCAAATTACCCATGTTGGATCCTGAAAACTTTAAACTATGGGAATTCATAATCTAACAATACCTCAAAATGGAACACTATGTTCTCTGGGAGATCATAGAGTTTGGTGATCAATTCAACAAAATGGTGGCGGTTGAAGATAGCAAGCAAGAAGAGAAAGGTGAAAGTTCCAAAGGTAAGGACAAGAAGAAATCTGCTGCTCTTTGTGATAAGGAAATACTTGCCAGAAGGCATGATGCCAGAGCTCACAGTTCCTTGCTGTTGGCTCTACCTGATAGACATCAACTAAGATTCAGAAAGTACAAAACAGCTAAGGAACTATGGGAAGCCATAGGCACAACTTTTGGAGGAAATGAAGCCACAAAGAAGAAGAAGAAGAATCAAATGCTTGATGATTTTGCTTCTTTCAAAGCAATTGGTGATGGATCAATTGGCGCTATTTACAATAGGCTTCAAGATATGGTGGCTCAGTTTGAGTTCTTTAATATTGAAGTGACAAGAGAGCAGGTGAATACCAGGTTCCTTAACAGCCTTCAGAAGGAATGGTTTGTCTACAAAGCTATTTGGCAGAATAAGGATGACTTAGATAACTAGAACATTGATGACATATACAATAACTTGAAAGTTTTTGAACCTGTTGTCAATGAGATAAAGTCAAAAGTAACAATTCTCACCAACTCAAGTGGATCTACTGATTCCCCTGCTAACATGGCATTCATATCTCAAAGTAGTGGAATCTCCAAAGGCAGTGGAATCGAAGCAGGCCCAGCTACTTATTCCCCTGCTACTAGGTCTGGATAATCTTATGATGAAGAAAGGCCTGCAACATTCAGCCTTGACACTGCTTGTGCTTTTATAGCATCCCAAGGGCCACAAGGATCTACTGTGTTACACGAAGATCTGAGTCAAATCAGTAAGCAAGGACTGGAGGAGATGGATATCAAGTGGAACATGGCTCTACTTAGCATGAGAGCTAACAGGTTTTACAAGAAGTATGGGAATAATATCTCAATCAATCCTTCTGATGTGGCTGGGTTTGACAAAACAAAGGTTGAATGCTACAATTGTGGCAAGAAGGGTCATTTTTCTAGGGAATGCAGAGGACCTAAGACTGGGAACAGCTATAGGAAGGAAACCAGAGATGATGATTCTGGTGCTAAAGCTATGGTAGCCATGCAGGGGATAGATGGAGCAGGTGGATGGGATTGGAGTGCCATGAAAGAGAATGTGGAAAGAAATCAAGCATTGGTTGCTGAGGAAAAATAGGAATATTTTTCTCTTATGGCCATGTCAAGTTCGAGCTCAGACAATGAGGTATACGATGATTCATATTGGACTAAAGCTTGTAGGAAAAATATTGAGTCATTGAATGATCAAATAAGAAAGATAAAAGCTGATTATATCAATTGTGACAATGACCTTGATAATTATAGACATGCTTTAGAACAGTTAGAGTCCACCATAAGAGAGTTTAAACAAAGAGAAAGTGATTATAGAGATCACATTGTGATTCTAGAGAGAGATGCTAAGGAAAATAATGATTCCATTAAGGAGTTGACTACTGAACTTGAAGTTTTTAAATCTAATAAAAAGATAGATGATGAAACTATTGAAAAATTTAGAAAAGCTTCCAAAGACTTAACTAAAGCAGTTGAAATTGGTCAATCTCCTAGGGATATAACAGGTTTTAGGATTAAAAATGAACATGCTACCATACCACCACCTCCTGCCAATATTCATGCACCTTTTCCTAGAAAAGACTTGTCTTGGACTGGTCTCTCTTGTTTCCAAAAACAAGAAGACATTAAATTTGACTTGAGTGCTTACATACCTAATAGTCTTGAAACAGAAGAGCCACTAGTGAAAACTAGTATTGTTAGGGATTTTGAAAAGGAACAGATTGCTTTAAAACAATGGAAAATTGATAACCCTGTTCTCTTTTCAAGAGAAGGACTCTTTGGTAGTGATTCTAGTTCTAAGAGTAGTTCACCTAAATCTATAACTAGATCAAAGTCCTCTAAGTCCACCGTTAAATATGCTGGTATGTATAGGTCTGTCAGAGGTAATCAAAGAAGTTGGAATGACCAAAAGTCTCACCAATTAGGAGAAGACTTTGTGATAAATACAAAGCCCTGCTTCACATGTGGCAGTTTTGATCACACTTATCAAGAATGTCAGGCAACCTAAAGCCATTCTTCTAAATGCAGGGGCAAAATCCTTTTCCCCTGCCAAGTATGTTGCCCCTGCCTTGAGAAACAGGGTTATTGACAAATATGTTATTCCTGCTCTAAGAAAGGTGAATGGTGTTCATACCAAGACCATCACTTCCATGACCAACCCAACACCTCATAATGCATATAGATCTGGCCCTAGACCGTACCAACACATAAATAAAGGCCAAAACAAAAGATGGGTTCCCTCTGCTAAGCATAGGGATTCCCTTGCTAAACCTGGGGTATCCCCTGCTAGCAAAGTTTTTCCTTCTAATAACATGGGCAGCTGGGGGAAAGCTGTGAAAGCCTCAACTCGTTGGGTTTGGGTACCCAAAAGGGGTGCTCAGTCTAATGGTGTATCTCTAGTTTTTGATAAGCTATCCTACATTGATACACGAGGTAGATCCAAGTCTGTAATGGCTTGGGTCCCCAAGAAAAACTAATTTATTTTTCTTATTGCAAGTGACAAAGAAGACAAGGGATGATAGAGCATATTGGGATAATGGATGCTCAAGAAGCATGACTGGATAAAAATCTTATCTGTCTAACTTTGTGCCCCTGCATGACAATGATGGTGTTTCTTTTGGAGATGGGCATGGATCAATAATAGGAAAAGGAACTATTGTCACCAATGGGATGACCTTTGATAATGTCTACTTGGTGAAAGAACTCAAGTACAATCTATTCAGTGTGTCACAGATGACTTATAACAAGAATTTTGTCTTGTTTACTGACACTAAATGCCTGGTGTTAGGAAAGGAGTTTGTCTTACCACCAGACACTCCTATTGTACTCAGAACACCAAGACAAAAGAACATGTACACAATTGATCTCAAAGACATCTCTCTTCAAGACAATGAAACCTGTTTCATTGCCAAAGCCTCAGTTGATGAGTGTAAGAAATGGCATAGAAGACTTGGTCATCTTAATTTCAAGAACATGAACAAACTAGTGAAATATAATCTGGTTCATGGTCTTCCTTCCAAGTCCTTTGTCAATGATCATACTTGTGCTGCTTGTCTAAAAGGGAAGCAACATAGAGCATCTTGCAAATCAAAAACAAGTATGTCCACTACCAAGCCATTTGAACTACTGCATATGGATCTTTTTGGTCCTACTTCTGTGGCAAGCATAAAGAAGAAATGGTACTGCCTAGTGATTACTGATGATTTTTCAAGGTTCATATGGACATTCTTTCTGTTTGAAAAGAGTGACACAGCTGATGTACTCATTGGGTTCATCAATCAGATTGAACTATCAAAAAGCATGAAGGTAGTGACCATGAGATCAGATAATGGTGGTGAGTTCAGAAATCAGAAACTGGACTCTTTCTGCATAAACAAAGGAATCAAGAGGGATTTCAGCATTACAAGAACACCTCAACAGAATGGAGTTGCAGAAAGAAGGAATAGAACACTCATTGAAGCAGCAAGAACTATGCTGTCTAATTCCAAACTTCCAATTATCTTTTGGGCTGAGGCTGTATCCACTTCTTGTTATGTCCAAAACAGGGCCTTGGTGGTTAAGGCACACAACAAGACCCCTTATCAGTTGTTCAATAGAAGACCTCCTTTAATTGACTTCTTTAGACCATTTGGATGTCATGTGATCATCTTGAACACAATTGACAATCTAGGCAAGTTCAGTGAAAAGGGGGATGATGGATATTTTGTTGGTTATTCATTAAACAGCAAGGGATATAGGGTCTTCAACAAGAAGACAAGCAAAATAACAGAAAATCTTCATGTGGATTTTCTTAAAGACAAACCTGAAGATGTTCAAACAGGTCCTTATTGGTTCTTTGACATAGAGGTTCTTTCAAAATCTATGAATTATGTACCTGTTGCATTGCAGAATACTAACATTTCAGGTACACAAGAACCAACTGGTGTTGAGAAGCCACCATTGAGGTACATGAATGTACCCTCACTATTTCCCATTGAAGCTGCTTCAAACACAGGTGAAGAAGATGATATTCCTCAAGGAAAAGAATAGACAATCTCTTCCCCTGCTAAGTCATTTTCTAAAATCAGTAGAACGGCTAAAGGCAGTGGAATCCAGGATTCCCCTGCTAGATCAATTGCTTCCCCTGCTACAAAGGATCCAGCTGTCAATGACATCAATGATGAAGAAAGAGAATCCCCACTCATTTCCTCATCTACACCCATATCTGATGGTCTTCTTATATCCAGCAGTGGAAGCAGAATAATTAAGAGTGGAGGTCCAAGTTACTCAGAGCTACATTCAGCTCATCAACACCCATCTCTAGGTCATGCTGTTTCTTTTGGAAGCTCTTTTGAGGAGTTCTTTCCAAATCAAGATAGCCCCATCAATTCTGATTTGGAAGAGGATGAAACAGAAGTAATCATGCAGCCTACCTACAGAATCAATAAGGATCACCCTATCTCTCAAATCATTGGGGATCCTGAAGCACCTAGACATACAAGGTATACAGCAAAGGACACAGCTTCATTGCTAACATCACCATGAAGTTTAACCATGACAACATGCAGTGTTGTCTGTTTACTTTATTTTAGTCACAAGAAGAGCCAAAGAAGATTTTCCAGGCTTTAAATGATCCAAGTTGGGTTGAAGCCATGCAAGAGGAGCTCTTACAGTTTGACATTCAAGAGGTTTGGATTCTAGTAGATTGTCCAAAATGGGCAAGGCCCATTGGGACAAAGTGGGTACTTAGGAACAAAAAGGATGTGAGGGGTATAGTTGTCAGGAACAAAGCAAGACTGGTGGCACAAGGATATACACAGGAAGAAGGCATTGACTATGAGGAAGTCTTTGCTCCAGTTGCCAGGATTGAAGTAATTAGATTATTCCTTGCTTATGCTTCATTTATGGACTTCACTGTTTTCCAAATGGATGTAAAAAGTGCCTTCTTGTATGGCACCATTGATGAAGAGGTCTATGTTATGCAACCTCCAGGGTTTGAAGACCCACAGCATCCAGACAAAGTATACAAGGTGAAAAAGGCTATGTATGGACTTCACCAAGCTCCCAAGGCCTGGTATGGAAATCTTTCTAAATATCTCTTAGATAATGGTTTTAGCAGGGGAAAGATTGATCAGACCCTGTTCATTAAGAAACAAAAGGGTGACCTTCTGCTAGTACAAGTCTACATTGATGATATCATCTTTGGGTCCAAAAACTCTATGCTTAGCAAAGAGTTTGCAAAGTTGATGCAGGACAAATTCCAAATGAGTGCCATGGGAGAGCTAAACTTCTTTTTGGGGTTACAAGTTCAGCAGAGGAAATATGGGATATTTATCTCACAAGACAAATATGTGGCTGAAATTGTGAAGAAGTTTGGCATGTCTGAGGGAAAGAAGGTGTCCACACCAATGTACAAGGATCATCCATGGGGCAAAGATGGTCCTGGAAAGCTTATAGATGTAAGGAATTACAGGTCTATGATTGGGTCTCTCATGAATCTCACAGCTTCAAGACCTGACATCATGTTGGCAGTCTGCTTATGTGCAAGATACCAGGTGGCACCAACAGGTATCTAAAGTGCCATCCAACTTTAGGACTTTGGTATCCCAAAGAGTCACCATTTGAGCTGATATCCTACTCAGATAGTGACTATGCTGGTGATAACAATGATAGGAAGTCTACAACAGGTGGATGCTAATTTTTGGGAAGCAGACTTATATCTTGGCAATGTAAGAAGCAGACTATTATGGCCACATCAACAACTGAAGCTGAGTATGTAGCAGCTGCTGCATGCTGTGGTCAAGTACTTTAGGTTCAGAATCAACTGCTTGATTATGGGTATAACTTTCTTAAAACCAAGATATTTATTGACAACAACAACACCATTTGCATTATTAAGAACCCTGTTTTTCATAGCAAGACTAAACATATTCAAATAAGACATCATTTTATCAGAGATTGTTTTGAAAAAGGACTAATTGTCCCTAAGAAAATTGATACAGAACTTAATGTTTCTAATCTTTTAACAAAAGCTTTTGAAGTGGGGAGGTTTTAGTATCTTATTGCAAGTATTGGAATGGTTTCTCCCTAAAAATTGATGTCTATTATGTCTTGTATATCCAGGGTTGCTTTCTTGATGTTGTTGTATTAATGTTAGTCAATTTTTCCATCATTTTTCATTCCACTGCTTTTGAACAAAGATCCCCCTGCTGGGGTTCATTCCCCTGCTAAGAGAGTTTTTCTCTTTAAACTGGGTTTGTTCTTTTTAAAAAGTGGTTATATGTGGTTTTAGACTAACATTGCAGAGATCCAAATGGTGCATACTACATTCATGGGTGAATCAGGTATATGCTCTATGTTTCAGGGGAGGTTAGGTCACACCTTTAGGACTGAGGGTATCCTTAGGATGCTCATATATGATTTTAGATCATATCCATTGGTGAGTAAGGGTTCAGGGTGATGAAGACCTGCTGCAAAGCTTGTCAGAACCATGAAACCTTGAGGCACTGTAATGTGTACTTGTACTTCTATAGCAAAACAGCTTGCTGTTTAGGTGCAGATGTGTGGTACACATTGCCAAGACTAAACTGACCATAGGTAAGGGAAAAGGTAGGGATGGTGACTAGGGTATGCTTATTTTCTTGGGTTGACCAGGTGCAGGGTGACTTATGTGTTAACTTTTTGTGCTTAGATCATTGCTGAATAGAGGACTCTTGAGTTTCTGTGTATCTATCTTGTGTATACAAGGATGTGCATTAGAGCAGAGCTAGTTAGCATTGGTCTCTTCATGATTATTCTAATACCCCTAGGAAAGTTTCCCCTGCTTTCACCTTTTGATTCCCCTGCTTAATCAACATTCCCCTGTTTGACCGTTGACCGACAATACCGTTACCCTACTTATAGCCGTTGGGCCTGCTTGCTAAAATTTTGGTTAGGGAATATTTATTCTTTTCAAAAGATATTTAAGGCGCTTTCTTCGCTGATTGGTAATCTTTTCTTTATTATTTCAAATAAATTACTTTTTTATCAAGATTTATCTTTGATATTTTTGCAATTTGAAAATTTGGTCCAATCACAGCTCTTCAATTCGCCTATAAAAACTTAATTCCATTTACCAACAGGTCCATATCTCTCCCTCGACTAAATCCCACCTAACTCTCACCATTATAAACATTCAAAACGTTTTCAACCTTTATCATGCCTCTCAAAATTGCTGCTAATCATAATCAAATTGCTTTATTACATGATGAACCAGCAGAGTTTGTTGATGTTGTGGCTTTTCTAAAATCCTCGTATTTTAGAGTGGCCCTTCTCATCAACCCTAGGATTTACACCTCACACATTCAGCAGTTTTGGTCTAAATCCATGACCAAAACAGTGAATGGAGAGGTCACAATTCAAAGCACAGTAGATGGTCATCCCAAGGTGATTTCACCTGCCTCCATCAGAGACAAACTCCTTCTTGATGATGAGGATGGGATAACCAACCTACCTAAGGCTGATATCTTTGAGGGTCTTGTTAAATTGGGGTATACTCTTTCTAAAGACCAAAAAAGTAAGTTTGCTAAAGGTCAGTTTGCCCCACATTGGAATTATTTGATGCATACAATTTTACAATGTTTGTCACCTAAAACCACTGCTTTCAATGAATATGGTAGTGAGATGGCTGCTGCCCTGATTTGCTTAGCAACAGGGAGGAAGTATTGTTTTTCTCAAATGATTTTCAAAAGAATGGTTAAAAATGTTTCAAGCAATTCAAAATTTTGTATGTACCCAAAGTTTATAGAACTTTTGCTGAATATGAGTGAACATGGTCCAATCACACACAAAAACTACTTTTTAGCAACCAAGCATACTACCAAACTGTTCACCACACTTCTTGCACCATCCTCACAATTTTCTGGCAGGTCTATTCCTCTCACTTCAATCATGATGAAACAAATCAGACAGGAAGAAGCCAAGACAAAAACAGCCATACACAAACCTTCTGATTCACCTGCCAAGAAACTACCCCCTGCCAGTACTCTACCCCCTGCTGATCCACAACATGAAAGGAGATCTAAATCCAGGTTTGCCAGGTCTCCCTTGCCTGGTGAATCTTCACAAGTAGTAGAGAGGAGAGTCTCCAAGGGGTTGGAGCACACTGAGGGTTTGGCCGCCACTACTATCTAATCCTCAAGGGGTGAGCAGGATAGTTCCACCATCAGTAAGTCCTCTCCCTCACTCAATGATATCCAAAAAGGGGAGAAATCCCCTTCTAGGGTTGAGAGCAGCATGAAACCTATGACCATTTTAGAATTGACGAAAATGTGCATGAGCTTGAAAAAGCAGAATGCACAACTTGTACAAAATGTCAAAAATCAAGGTCTGGTTATCATTAAATTGGAAACCAGACTTGCCACACTTGAGGGGAGGAGAAAGCCCAGACTTATAATATCCACAGATGAGGATGCTTCCAAAGGGGAGGAAGTTCCTAATACAGAAGAGTCTACTCAGTATTATTCATATCCTGGTGGTTTACAAGGAAAGATAACAAGTGCTGAGAAAGGGACTGAGACAGGAAGTGCTGATAAAGGAAGTGATAAGGGGAGTGCAACTAATGAGATTGCTCAGACATTTCTAAATATGGGCAATCAAGAAGAAGCCCCTGCTTCAAAAATTTCCCCTGCTATTGCTGATCCCACTGCTGTAAGTCATTCCCCTGCTAAGCCTATTACTCAGACTTTTCTTAGAAAGAATAGAAAGCAACCAGCTCAGAAGGGAATTGAAATTAAAGAACCTGTATCTAAAGTCAAACCAGCACCAGCAGTGGATCCAAAAGACAAGGGAAAAGGGATCATGGTTGAACAGACCAAGAGGAAATACAAGCATAGAACTCCTGAACAGCAAAGGGCTCAAGAAGCACATGATGCACAGGTAGCTCTCAAGCTACAACAAGAGGACATTGATATGCAGGATCAGAGAATGCCAAAGATGAGGCCTAAAAAAATGCTTAAGCAGGTTGAAATTATGCATAGGGTGTTAGATGAAAGGGTGCCTCATGTTCAAGAGTTCCTAGATCAATGGGAAAAGGAGTTAATAAATGCTCCTTTGGAAGAAATGTATGAGTTAATTTGCCTTGTTTACAAATATCAAACTGAATATCTGGAAAGGAGGGCAAATCAAATTCAGAGAGAGAAATATTTGAAGTCTGAGAAGGGGAGACTTGAACACTACAAAGTTTTGCTCAAGAGACATAAGAAGTGGAAGGATGGAGATTTCACAGATATGAGTTTTGAGGCTATAGAAAGGGAAGTCAGACCAGTGTTAAGAGCATATGATGTGGAAAACTTCATGACTATGAACTCTCCTAAGGAAGCTGAGTATCTTAGGAGGCAAAGTGAAGTGTTATAGAAAGCAAGGGAATCTAGAAAAAGAAAGGCTGAAGGAACAACGTTGGAAACTACACAAGCAGGTGCATCATCTCAAGCAGGTGCATCATCACAAGCAGGGGTATCACATCAAGCAGGTGAAAGTTTTCCAGCAATTGAGAGATCTGTTCTTAATGCACAAAGGGCAGCCAAAAGACTCAAGAGAATGGAGAAAGTTGGCATAGTTACTAAGGAGTCTCAACGTCCTTCAAATGAAGTAATTGATAAACATCTAATTGTGCAGTAAAATGATGATATCTCACCTAGTGAACTTAGGAAGAAGTTTGCTATAATATGAACACAAAGGGAGGACTTGGTGGAACCTTACAAGATCTGACAATACAGAACATACATTTCTAAGTGTAGATGTCATGTTTTAAACCTTGGATAGTGAGGACTTAGAAGATCTGTGGAAGATTTTGAAAAAGACCTTTGCTGCAAAACCCCTACCATGGATGGTGTGGAGAAGGATTGGGTGATCTGGGAGTGCATGCATAGGATGTATGAGCATGAGTTATTTGATCATATATTTGATGCAGTGAATAAAGGAAATTTGTTGTATTGGAAGCTGTTTACCAATTCTGGGGTCTATGAGATAGTAATGGAAGGAGTAAGTGTGTATTTGATCAACCATCGTTATTATCCCTTCACTCAAGAGACCTTGAAAAAATTAGCACAGGCTGACTTGATTGTAGATGCTAAAACACCTGTTGCTTATGATCTGGTAAGGATGATGCATAGTCAGATTTGGCCAGAAAGTTTGTAAGCACCCTTATCAACTAGTATTTATTCAGAAACTTGTCTTTAGGAGAAAGCACAAGTTTAGGGGAGGATTGTTGGGAATAAATCTATGTATATTTGTTACCCCTGCTAGTTGGTCATTTGTCCCCCTGCTAGAGTAAGTTCCCCCTGCTAAATAACAAAGGCAGGGGAATTGGTTCCCCTGTTGAATTCAAAGGCCCTGTCGTTAGAGATAAACTTGGAATAGATTTTTACGCGTTTATGTTACTACTCCTTAATACTTTCCAAGTTTGTTAGTAGTAATCTTGTACGTGAGTCCTTGTGCCTATAAAAGGACTCACTAGGTTATCATGCAAAGTGTGTCTTTCTCTATTGTCTTTCATTTCATACTTTAAGGTTTTTGTAACCCTAATACCATTATTGGGTATTCGTATATCTTTTGATATATTAAAGTTCAACGTTTGCTTTAATCATTTTGTTCTTGTGCTAAACACTATATTTCGTATCTTGTTTAGTTACTCTGCCTTGCAAAGTTTCTCTAGTGTTAGATTGAATTTATTCTTTCTATCACAACCCTTAAACAAGCTATTAAGGTTTAAGATCTGAGTTTGGGATCAACAAACAACACTTGAAATTTCCACAACCGAGGTTGAGTATGTGTTGGCGGGTAAAGCATGTCAACAAGCATTGTGTATGAAGCAAGCCCTTGTTGATTATGATATCTAATTGGAGAACGTGACTATTCTTTATGATAATAAAGGAGCAATTGATCTCTACAAGAATACCGCTCTACACTCGTGAACCAAACATATCGAAATTCGGCATCACTTTCAAAGGGACAACGTTCAAAAAGGTAATATCTTCATAGAAAAGGTATCCTCAGAAGATAACATAGCCGATATCTTAACCAAACTACAAAAGCGTGAACCATTTAACTTGCTAAGGCTAGGCCTAGAATTAATGGAATTTTTGTCATAAAAACAAACCTTGCTGCTCTCTGTAGATGCGGACCCTTTCCCTTTTGTGTCCATGTAAGGGTCCATGGGTCTGTAGGGAATTTCTCCAAATCTAAAACAAATTGCCAAACACCAAAATTCTCACACTCCCACTCTCACTCTCTGAAAACACGACTAAAACCACCATTTTATCATCTCTTTAACCAATCTAAGCTATAACCAACCATTCAATTTGTGGACAATAGGTATCCTTTACCTATTTTAATTTTGTGCAATTAAATAGAGCCATTGACTCGGATTAAGAGAAATGAAGGAGTTAACGAGTGAATTAAGTAAAGGATACCTACACACTATATGTATCCTTTACTTATTCACTCGTTAACTCCTTCATTTCTCTTAATCTGAGTCTAGGGCTCTATTTAATTGAACAAAATTAAAATTAGGGATTCCACTAGATTAGTCAATTCAGTATATGCATTAGTTGATTATGATGTTAATACTACTTGGTATGCATAATTCTTTCAAACAAAATCAATAGGCATTACTAGGGATCCTGATTGATCAAAAGCGTTTTCAAAATCCTTCTCACTACTTAGGACATGCCGAAAAATTGCTTTCCACCATTGTAAAAACCAAATATCTAAAAACAATGTTTTAATCATGGCATACGGACTCATGAACGTTAAAGGAATTGCATAATCAATATGCATTTTCGGGTACGTTCATTTTAAGCTACATTAAACTTAAGGAGCATTTGGGTTATCTCACAATTATGCATTCAACACTTTTCTTTCAAAACAATTTTTAGGTCGGGATAACCGCACCTCTACATTTGTTGCATATAGACACACACTAGGCATTCATCTAATTATTCTCAAATATGACTAAATTGGAAAACATGTGCCTTAGGACCAAAACATACCTCCCGCGTGGACCTATGATCACAAGATACCACTAGCTACATACCTCATTTTCAAAAATCCAAACACCTAACATCTGCACAAAAAGCCTTGTGCTAAGAACTAGGAAAATGCACCTTTCACGAAGGTCGTGTAGTTGATCCATCCTTCACTAATGTAACACCTCATTTTGATAAATGGAATATCATAGGATAATTATGGCGTATCATCAAAGCATGCAAGGTAATATGTCATAAACATACATGACCAAAGGGATAACCGGAATCAAACATCGGTCCCCAAACATAAGCCCAAAACATAAATAATACAAATGAACTAATGGAAGACTAAACAAGCATAAATATATGAAGGCAAGAGGAGAAGAAGTCCAAGGTGGCTCCCATCCTATGTGTGTCCTCCAAATGCTCCAGTCTAACCTTGAATACCTGTCGTTTTGGGACATGGAAAGAAACGGCTGAGCAATACGCTCAGTGAACGGATATATAACATAGCATGAATGACATATTATAGGAAATAAATGTAAAGCATGAAAAACAGTGGAAATGAATAAGTCCTAGAAAAATTGGAACATGTTTATAATCTGGTTTTATATTCTGAAAACATAGCTTATTTTTCTTATGAAAATCTGTATTATTTTAACATACCAAAAGCCAATATAGGTCATGAGGTTAACAACGTGCATGAATACATAGAGGGGTGACCTCGTCTTGCAAATTAGAGGGGATGCCTCTAATTAATTGGTAATGTGTAGGAGGGACCAACTCCTTGTGAAGGATGCAAGGCACACACCACATTCACCATGAAATCCTGACTGAAACATGTAACTAGGATGCACCCATATGTCCTACATGATAATATAATAATATAAAGGCCAAATAACTGTAAAGGGACGCCACGAGCTATCACTCCACCGTGGTGAAGTCATAACACTAGTGCCTCTAGTGTTATGGTCATGGTACCTCCATAACTAGGTGAAACTGGTCATGCGTGTATATGGCTAAGGTAACTAATAAACATAAGCATTAAATATGTAACTACTAGGGAAAAACAGTTGGCTGCATACGGGAAATCCTAATGAAGGAAGAGATTGTCCTTACTGAAGGATGGGAAATCCGTACCTTATGTCTAGTAGAAGCTAACGAAAATGCTGAAGAAACTACCCCGCCTTGACGGATAATACCACATAAGAATGGGAACTTGTATGAGTTTTCTGAATTACATGTGTTTTACTGGTTCTGTGTGTTATTAGCTTGTTATAGTTATTCTGTCATGTTTTAGTGTTATACTGTGTTATCCGTAGTCATACTGATGTTTTGTTGTGTATTATGCATGTAGCAGTGTATTATAATACTTGTATTGTGATACTAAGTAACTTTCTAAAAGTAGCAGGTTTCCACAAAGAGAAATTTTCCATAATAATAAGGCATGATTATTAATTATTAATAATAAGGCATGATATTATAAGTAATTTGTAACACCCCACTTTGATAAGTGGACCGTTACGCGTAATTATGGCGTGTCATCAAAGAATGCAAGGTAATATGTAGTAAAACATACATGACCATAGGGAAAACCGGAATCAAACATAGCTTCCCAAACATAAGCCCAAAACATAAATAAAGTAAATGAAATAAATGAAAGACAAAACAAGAACAAGTATATGAAGGCAAAAGAAGAAGAAGTCTATGGCAGCTTCCATCCTATGCACGTCCTCCAAATGCTCGAGTCTGTCCTTGGGTACCTGCCGTTTTGGGACATGGAAAGGAAAGTAACGGCTGAGCTTAACGCTCAGTGCACGGATATACAAGCATGGAATGAATAATATAATCATGTAAAACATATAGCAGCGGAAATGTATATGTCCCGGAAAACCTGGTATAACTTAATAAAACTGGTTTTATAGTTTGAAAAGCCTTACGTTTATCTTGTAAAAATTGTTTAACATGTTTACCATTAGCCAATATAGGTCATGAAATATCAACGTGCATGAATACTTGGAGGGGTGACCTCGTCATACAAATTAGAGGGGCTGTCTCTAATTTAATATACTGGTTTTGGGTAGGAGGGATCAGCTCCTTGTGAAGGATGCAAAGCACACACCACATTCACACTGAATAATCTACTAAAACATGTAAACTATGATGCACCCATACGCCCCACCTGATAATAATAATATGGCCAAAAGCAGATGGGACGCCACGAGCTATCACTCCGCCGTGGTGAAGTCATAACACTAGTGCCTCAGTGTTATAGTTATGGTACCTCCATAACTAGGTGAAACTGGTCATGCATGTATATGGATTTAGGTATTCTAATTAAACATAAGCAATTCAAAAATATATAAAACATATACTGGGGAAAACAGTTGGCTGCATACGGGAAATCCTAATAAGGAAGAATGTCCATACTAAAAGGACGGAGAATCAGTACCTTGTGTCCAGTGAACGAAGAAGACGAACGGAAGAGAGTCCTACTTCGATCTTACTAATGCTACATGGATAATATACGTGTATAAGTATTCTGATTACTGAGTACGTAACTGGTTTTATATCATGTCTTAGCTTGTTTTATATGTTCATGTCATGTTTGACTGATTTTAACGTTATGCTGTGTTTATCATGTATTCTGGATATTCTGATTAAGTATTACTTGTATTTCTTGCATTATTATTCTTGTTGTATAATAATAAGTAACTTTCTAAAAATAGCAGGTTTTCTAAAATAGAAAGTTTCCAAAAATAGATTTACTGCTTAAAATAGATAAATTTCTAAAAATAGAAAGTTTCCATAAATAGATTAGCTGCTTAAAATAATTAAATTTCTAAAAATAGAAAGTTTCCATAAATAGAAATAAGCTGGGTTATTAAGCTAAAAAGGATAAGCTTAAGTTTTACTGATTAATATTCTAAGTCATGTGATTAAATAGTATAGTTTATTAATTAATACTTGTAAATTAAATAAACCATATATTATAAGATTTAATTAAATATAAACATGATTTAATTAAATTAAAGTGTATAAAATACTTAGGTCAAAACATTTATTAATATTTATCAATTATAACCTAAGTCATGATTATTAATTAATTATAGTCCATGTTAAAATAATTAATTAATACTATATTCTAAATTACATAAATAAATACTTAGGTAAAAATCATGTATTATTAAATAATAATAATAAACCTAAGTCTATGTTAATTAATTAATTATATGTCATGTTTAAATAATTAATTAATACTATAGTCTAATTTAAATAAATCAAATACTTAGGTTAAACATGCATTCTTGTCTAAATAATAATAACCTAAGTCATGTTAAATTAAATTAATTAATAGCCATGGTTTATTTAATTTATATTCCATGCTAAAGTAATATAACTTGCAAAATGTCACTTGTAAAAGAACAATACTTTAGCTTGAATAAAACGTGACTAAAATAAAAGATTTATGTGGCTAAACCCGTGTTTTATTTTTAAGCCGAACCAAACAGCCCCTTATTTTCCCTTAAACTTGCAACCAAACGCACCCTTAATTCTGTCAAACATCAAAATCCAAACACCTCCTTAGCCGCCAGTTACCCTTGGCAGTTCTGTTGCTGCCGCCGGCAGTAGCCGGTTACCCCTGCTTGTAATAATTACCCACCGAGACCACTAGGGTCTCGGTTCCCACTGCTAGTACAAACTCACCACTGGCCGTAGCCAGTGGTTTCCCCCCTGCTTGACTACTGTTCCCACTGACAGAACAAAAACAAGCCAACACCCCTTTTTAGGGTTGCGGCTGGTGGTGCAAAATCATCACCGAGACCATAGAAGGTATCGGTTTGTGGCCAAACAAACGCAACAACACCCCAAACGACACCCCCCTTCTTAATCCCACGATTCTTGATCAATTTAACCGAAAGTATCTAGAAGAAACGAGATTATGGTTACCTTGTTTTCATGTTAGAGTTTACCAAATCAAACGAATGCAACTCCATGTTTTTCTTGAATCAAAGCCCTCGGTATCATTGGTTCTTGGTTTTGGTCTGTTGGCAAAAGAAAAAGATGACGGCTGGAGGCAGAAGAAAACAAAAGAGTCGTTGTTTGTGTTTTTAGGGTTTGTATGTTGTCTAAAAAAAATATGAACCCCCCCCCCCCCCCCCCCCCCCCCCCCCCCGTCTATTTGTTTTTACATGCAACCCCATGGGCCTTGGCCCACTCTCCTCTTCTTTCCCTTGTCTAACAGCCAACCCAAAGCCCACACTTAAACGTTTGTTTAAAATACGCGCTTAAATACGTACTCGGGTTCGTGTATTCTTATGTCGTGAATTATCTTGTAATAACTTCACATGTTATACGTAATATTAATTTACGTAATACTTGTCATGTTTAAGTAAATATATGTAATAATAATAATCGTGTTAAATGTTCGTGTTTACGTGCTACGGAATTATTAATTATTCTTGTTATTATAATTACTTGTACGTAACGACATTCGTCGTATTAATAATTACGTAAGTACATAGTTATCTGTTCGTAATTTCATGTTCATGATTTTATGTTCGTGATTATAATTATTATTGTTACTAATTATCGTGTACTAACACGTATTTAATACTTATCGTGTAATAACACGTACGTAATTCTTGTAATTAACATTCGTGATACGTGTTCATGTTATAAGGAAAGTTTAAATCTTGTACGTACGATTATTAATGTACTGTTCATGGTAAAAGCATGCGGGTTTTACATAATTACCAATTAATAACATTACATGATTATATCAATTAAACCTTACATTAAATGATAATTGTATATTTAAATGAAAGAATTGATATTAATTTAATTAAACCATGAATAAAATGGAGAATATTAATCAAGCTATGTTCTTAATTAATTAAAAGCACATGAATCTTATGTCATGAAATAATTATATTAATAATTATTTTAAATCTAAAGTTATAAAATAGCCATGTTTAATTACTATGATAATTATAATTATAAATATATCCTAAGTCTTGTGATTAAGTAAACAAATCAAACCATGTATTATTTTCATGAACTTGTCCGTTTCCAAGTGGCCTCCCTCTCGGGACGGTTCCTCTATGAGATCTTTACACATATGTTAATCCTGGTCTTGTGACCTTGATTTAACAATGCGTAATAGTTCCTGGTTATCAACGTAAGATGGATCCCCTGAATTTGATCGATAGAAAAAGAATTAACGTGCAAGGGTAACTGAAACGTTATCGTGCAAAACACTCTAACTTAACTGATAGTTAGCAACGATGCGTGAGACATATAGAAACGTAGTACGTGAAAAATTTTGAACGTGATACGTGAAAAATTTTGAACGTGATACGTGGAGATATGGTGAGTGTAGTATGAGCAAACATATCGTGATCCATGATACGTGTAACATTTCGTGAACGTGATATGAGGAACGTGGAATGAACATGACATGTGAAACATATCATATGTAATACAACTGCGGTAACGCCAAACGCTACGAGGTGGGACGTGGAATATGATGTGAAACTTCTATGAGAGGATAGGAAGTTATACTAAACTTGAGTCTGGTCTCTCAAGTTCTTGCAAAACTTCCCAAAACGAAGATGAACAAAAAAACGTAAGACAAGATACGATCATGAACGTGAATTGTTGATGCAAAAGTTGGTTGATCCTTGCTGGACCCGAATTAGGCTTAATTCGGGTTGGCTGGGCTCCAGCTCCTGCACCAAGTGAATAGTTTGGTTGGGACCCTGCACACTAAACAGCACGCGTTAAGCTTACCGTGGGAATGTTTCCCACGATTAGACTCCGGCGTGAGAGTAAGTAATCGATTTAGGTTTTATGTGAGTTGAGAGTATAAGTCGTAATACCTTTGTGGAACCCTTGAGGGTTCCTTTTATAGGCAGTGGAACCCTAATGGGCTTCCACTGATGCTTCGGCCCCAAGGAAGAGATAATCACCAGAATTAGAATGATTGTTATCTTCTAATCCTGGTAGTGAATATCCTCTCCCATTGGGATAAAGATATTCCTAGACAGAATATTATTCTGTCTAACCCTATGTCGGCCATGTCGGCCGCACCGGGCCGTGGGCCGCACACATGTGTGCGGTTACTGTTCATCCAAGCCCATAAGCTTGAATGACACTATTCCACCCATCTGTGATGGGCCAGATACGGGTAGTACCCATGGGCCGGGTTCATGACCCGGCTGGGGACTATACGTCATCATGTCCCCCCAGTCTAGTTGTTACGACCATAGATGTAACCTCTAGACTACCAAGATGCTCCCCGGACGTACCAAGGAAACAACAAGATAACAATTTTGTTCAAGAATTTGTATTGGTCGCACGTGGCAACCTGGCTTAGGAAGTTATCTCATCAATATCTCAGCCGCATATAGCGACCGAGACAAATTAAATATAGCATTAAATGCCAAGTCTTACGTAAGAGCCGCATAACCCGACATTAATAACTGTTCATCTGACTTGCTTGACTGACAAAAGTGCAAACAGTCAGAACCTCGAGCAGTGCAAACGTTTGAGTCAGAAGTGACCCGTGGGTCCCGCCTGACGTTTCACTTGCCACTTGCCCCCTATCCACACGATTAAGATAGTGGCCAACACGTGTCACACATCCAACAGGTCGTGACCTCTGAGGCAACCCTATAAATAAGCCACCCCTACGGCTGTGTGAAACACACAGTTATAACCTCCATTTCTGCCATTAAAGCTTTCCTCTAAGCTTGAACCCAATACGCACGGATCCCTTCACACGCAGGTTAGAACACCACGTCCTTACACTTTTTTTTAGTAATGGCTCATAGAAACAGCCCTACCATTGGATCCGTGCTGAATGTCATGACCAAGACCAATTAAACCACTTTTGTACAAATTATTTCATCCCTACCAACCTACACCCCTCACTTCCTGGCGCCGGAGACCTCATAACTGAGGCTCCAGCTGGTAAGATTGGCCTGTATACTCGCCTCTTTGATGCGGCTAATTACCGCATCCCCTTCACCCACTTTCTTGTAGATCTATTAGGATACTATGATGTACACATTAGTCAGCTCCACTGCATAGGTGCCTGTAAGATTAGTCAATTCGAGATCCTCTGCCGTGCTAGGAGAATCCCCCTAACCGTAGAATTATTCCGGCTCTTTTATGTTCCCAACATAGTAAACGGTTGGGTATCTTTTATGAAACGAGCCTCCAACAGTCCCCAATCGCACAATAAACCAATGGATTCATTGAAAAATTGGTATGATCACTACTTTTTCATTGACGCAGTGGTATGGCCGGGCGATTACATAATTAGAACTAGGATTCCTCACGACCCCAAGCCGCACACAAGTACATACAACCCCCGTCATTCCCAAGAGTTAGATCTGAATAGGACTGGGTTCCACAGAAATCTTCCCGAATCATTCCTATGTTTGCTAGGGATTAGCCGCAATTACTTCGGCCCATCCAATAGGTATCCCGTTTTTTGGAGAAGGCAGGGCGAAGGTAGGCTAACATCCGTACGCAAAAAATGCATACAATTATTTGATAAATAGCTAACATATGTTGTTTTGTGCTAAACAGAAATGAACTTCTTTGGACTTTTGCGCCAGGGCGACCCGAAGCTTGTACCGGAGGGTCTTCGTCCTCTCCGTGAGAATGAACAACCCCTTCTTGAGCATACCCGACCCGTGACGGTTGCTCTTGAAGTCGTGCCAGATCCTCATTCGGACGAGGAAGATCATGGAAACAATGTTGATGGTGATAACCAGGTGAATGAAGGAGGAGTCGGGCCCTCCTCACCACATAGGGAGCAGCAGGGGGATAATATTGAATTAACCACCTCCAGCATTCGCCGACTGATAGGCGATGATGATGAAGAAGTACAACAACAAGTCAACCTGGAAGAAGAGGAAGAAGATGAAGTCGAGGAGGAGATCGACGAAACAACAATGCAGCCCGTCGCCAGGCGTACCCGAAAAAGAAGTAACCGTGTGAGGAGAACTGCTTCAGTCGAGATTGGTGAACACAACGCTCCTGCCAAGAGACTTCGAGAAGACCACCCCTTGTATCAATCTGTCGGGAGTGCTACCCAGGGTTCCGAGGCTAACCGGGCCGCTCATGTCGATCCCGTCACTCAGATTGCCCCAACCACCTTCGAATTAGCAATAAACGACATGTAAGACCCCATCCTAATATGTAAGAATGACAAGTTTCCTTGTAAGCAATACTTAAAATATTTCCTAATACTTGTTGCACAGGGACGACCAGACTGGTGCCGCGCCTCCCTCTGACACCCAAGTTGATAAGGGGAAAGGAAAAGAAATGGAAGGAAACCCCACGGCCCCCACAAAGTCCGGCCCTGTTTTTGAAGAAGGTTCACCCACAGCTTCCCAAGACCCCCCAGCGTCCGGCCCCCCTCAACCTTTCAATCCTGTATGGAATATCACAACGGCATCACGACTGAGGGACGCCGATGAGTGCCGGGAGTACCTCAACAATTGCATACCGCCAAGCTTGGTGCGAGAGGTAAATTTGCTCAGTCATGCAGACTTGGCAGATGAGTATAATGGCGCCCTCGTACACCAAATGGCGATGGGTACCTCGATGAGGGTAAGGTTTGAAGCCGTACTCGGGCATGTTGAATCTCTCAAGAGGAAAGTTGGACGGAGGGAGAAGATGATTGTAGATAATGAAGCTCAAATTGCCAATCTCCAATCCCAACTGGCCAGTGCCGAGGCGACCATTAAAAAACAGTCAGCCCGTGCGAGTGAATACGACCAACAAGTGGCCAACCTTTAGTCACAACTAGATGCTGCAACCACCAAGGTACATATCCGTGCCATACCACCCATATTATAAAAGAAATATATGCTAACACGTTATTTCTTATAGGTAGCCATGGCGGAAGCTTCTACCCATTCGTACTCCAGCCAAGTAGACGCGCTTAACAAGAAACTAGAAGACGCGCACCTGGCCGTCCAAAGCATGGAGAAAGTACAAAGGGAACTTGCCGACGAGAGGGCTGTCATCCAAGAGCTGAAAGAGGCATTTGCCAGAAAAGAGTTGATGATTGATGCCCTCACTGCTGAGCGTGACAATGTACTATGCCCCCAACTGCTGAGCGTGACAATGTACTATTGTCGGCCGTAGGTGGATGGTTGGGCATGGAGCACGCCTGGCCGTCATGAAGGTACTAGAGGCCCCGGAATTTGTGCAACAATTCGCGAGCCTTGTGTCTGATGGTATTGACCACGAACGACACGAGGGAATGGTTGAGGCCGCTGAGCTGATCACGAAGGGGGGGAACGTTACCAATCATGCCTTCTTTAAGCCTGAAGCTGCTAGCAAGATGACTGCCTCCATGGCCGCGATGCGAGATCTGCACTATCCATTCTTGGATGAGCTAGAGGCCACCAAAGATGCGCCAAATATGGAAATTATGGAAAGGCTCAGTCTTAGCGCGTCCTCCGGTGCTTCCTTCACTCCATCCCCCAGCCACCTGACACTCCCCATATATGAGGACGTAACCAGGATCGTGCTTGACGAAGAACCCTTAAGTGTGGTGCTGGAAAGGACTGCGGCTCAAGCCCAGAAGCAGAAAGAAAGTGATGAATGGTTGTCGTGTCTGGTCGAAGAGCAAGTAGAAATGGGTAAGTTTTTCCCCTCTATGTAGGATGCTCCTACTTTATGATCCCTTTCAGACACTTTTGGTTTGTAACCCTTTGAATATTTATTGTTCCTATTCGTCCGTGTATGTACACGGCTAACAACATTTGTATTTTTGAGTATAAGTCGTGGCCACGGCAATTTTGTTATCTATTTTGGAAACTTGTGTATTTTGACTGTGTTTAAATATTGTATCGCAATACTGCATGATATATCACGTCTTACATACAAAGAAAGAAAATACATACAAGTCTATAATTTACTAGACATGCGACGTGCGTCTTTACTATGCGGAGCACTGTGCGGCTACAGCATATGGAACTTACCCCAACGTCTTGTGAGTAAGGTGTCTAGTAAAGATACATGACCGTGCGGCTGGGGTTGCATCCCTCTTACGCGGCAAGTTGAATTAGTAGGTTCACTTAATCCTCTTACCCCGCCTGGAGGCGTATAGTACATGTACAGTAATTTGCATATGAATAAAACATGACATATTATGATATAAGTAAGATTCATATAACTAACAAAAAATAAAAAATGATTTGCACGAAACAGGCCGTGGAGCTAGCTAGGCACCACAGCATTTTATTAGAACGTTTACACTTTCGTTTGAACAATAATGACAAGTCCTAAAAAACAAGAAAGAAATCTAGACAAACATAAGAAAAACAAGACAGATGAAACCGCATGGTTCTTTATTAAGACCGCATATAGCGAAGTACCCATGCGGAAGCCGTAGCTTTCAAAGATAGCACCTTTTTAGATTGGAAATATTCCATGTGCGCTCTAGGTCGCGGCCATCCATATCACGTAACCTGTACGCGCCTCGTCCTAAGGCTTCAGTGACTTCATACGGTCCTTCCCACTTAGGGCCCAGCTTTCCTGTGTTCTCCGCTCGACTTGCTTCGTTAGCACGATAGACGTAGTCTCCTGGTCGAAAAGAAACACCCTTGACCTTGGCGTCATAATAAGCCTTCATCTTAGCCTTGGACTTAGCCTCATTGATGGCTGCTATTTCCCTTTTTTCTTCCAACAGATCCAGGTTGATTCGCAGCTGTTCATCGTTCGTGACGACATTAACCTCCGCCGTGCGGATGGTAGGCATTCCTATTTCTGCTGGAATAACAGCTTCAGTGCCGTAAGCTAATGCAAATGGAGTATCTCCGTCGGCTGTTTTGATCATAGTTCTATGCGCCCATAGCACATGTGATAACTCATCGACCCATTTGCCACTTCGTTCATCCAGACGCGCCTTGATGCCATTCCCCAAGATTTTATTTGCTCGTTCGACAAGGCCGTTTGTCTGTGGATGCTTAACAGATGCGAAGCGCCGCTTGATGTTCAATGATGCACACCAATCTTTGAATGGGTTGTCCGTGAACTGCTTGCCGTTGTCCGAGATGATTTTTCCTGGTAGACCAAAACGGCACACAATATGTTCCCACACAAACTTCTTAACTTGTTTGCCTGTGATAGACTTGACTGCCTTGGCCTCTATCCATCGCGTAAAGTAGTCCATTGCAACAATAAGGAATTTAACTCCCCCCGCAGCTACAGGAAATGGTCCTGCAATGTCAATTCCCCACTTATAGAATGGCCATGGGGACGTGATAGGTGTAAGCTCCTGTTGCGGGTGCCACGGTACTGGCCTATGCACTTGGCAATCACTACACTTGCGAATCATGTCGCGCGCGTCTCTGTGCATGGTAGGCCAATAATATCCTGTTCGTAAGGCTCTAGCTACCACGGATCGTGGGCCTGCATGCATGCCGCACAACCCTTCGTGTATGTCACTGATTACATAAGCGGCCTGGCATTGTCCAACACACCGCAGCCACGGCTGCAAGAAAGAGCGCTTGTAAAGGATGCCTTCTCTAAGTTCGAAATGATGCGACTTCCTTCTGATGCGCCGTGCTGCTTTTTCCTCGTCTGGAAGGGTTTCATTAGTCAAATAGTTGATGATTGGGGTCATCCACGTAGGTCCATCCTCTTCAACTATAGCAGCAACCTCCCCTTCCGTTATAGATTTCTCCTTGAGTATTTCCACCAAGACTTGTTTAGACAAGTGAGCGAAGCTTGTAGATGCGATCTTGCTAAGAGCGTCCGCCTTCTTGTTCTCGCCCCTTGGCACCTGCTTGATGGAAAACTTACTGAAAGTCGCGATTAGTGACTTGACTTTTTCCAAGTACCTGACCATGTTGTCCTCCTTAGCCACATACCCACCTAGAATATGGTTCGCGAAAAGCCGTGAGTCCACGTAGGCCTCAAGGTTACGGACTCCCATTCTAGCGGCGATTTTTAAACCCGCAATTAATGCTTCATATTCCGCTTCGTTGTTGGTGGTCGTGAACTCAAAACGGAGGGCGTACGTGAATTCCATTCCTTCTGGGTTTGTGAGGATGAGACCTGCTCCGGACCTGTCCGTACACAAAGATCCGTCCGTGAATAATACCCATGGTTCCGTTGGGATCTCGTCTTGTTTGATGATTGGTCCTTCCTCATCCGGCTTCTCGATCAGGAAATCTGCCAAGATCTGGCCTTTAACAGCCGTCCTTGGTCTGTAAGATATATTGTGCTCCCCCAATAGGATGCTCCATTTCTGTAGCCTCCCTGCCACGTCCGGTCTAGAAATAACCTGCTTGATTGGCTGATCCGTAATGACTACAATTGGGTGCGCCTGAAAGTACCGGCGCAGCCGCTTTGTAGCAAACACTAGTGCTAACACCAATTTTTCCATGGAGGAATAATTCAGCTCCGGCCCTTGTAGTGTTCTACTTATAAAGTAGACCGGTGTTTGCACTGTATCTCTATCCGTCATAAGTACCGCGCTTATTGCGCCATGAGTGGCTGAGAGATACATAATGAGTTCCTCCTTTGGCCGGGGAGCTACTAGCATAGGGAGAGATGCAAGATGCTGCTTGAGTTGGCCGAAGGCTTCCTCGGCTTCCTTCGTCCACCAGAAGTCCCCCTTTCTATTGCACTTCTTGAGTGTCTTAAATAGGGGTAATGACTTCTCTGCGGATTTAGATAGGAACCTATTCAGCCCGGCTAACTTCCCATTTAAGGATTGCACCTCCTTCCGTGTCTGAGGGGACGGCAGTTGTATCACCGCGTCCGTCTTCTCTGGGCAAGGTTTGATGCCGTTTGGATCAATCAAATATCCAAGGAACATTCCCTCCGTTGCTCCAAACGTACATTTCTTTGGATTTAACTTCATGTTAATCCTTCTCAGCGTGTCGAATGTCTCTTGGACATCCCGGAGGAATGCCTCCTCCGTGTGACTTTTTATCACCAAGTCATCAACATAGACTTCCAAGTTGCGGCCTATCTGTGATTCAAAAGCTTTATCCACCAACCGCTGATATGTAGCACCGACGTTCTTCAGCCCAAACGTCATTTTCGTATAGCAATACACGCCCTGGCTCGTATGGAATGCCGTTTTTTCTGCATCCTCCTCCGCCATCTGAATTTGATGATACCCTTTATGTGCGTCCAAGAAGCATTTAAAAGGATACCCACATAGGGACTCCACTTTCCAGTCGATTTCCGGTAACGGGTAACAGTCCTGTGGGCAGGCCTTGTTTAGATCCGTAAAATCAACACACATGCGCCAACTTCCGTCATGTTTCTTGACCATGACCGGATTGGACAACCACTCGTGGTAGTATACCTCGCGCATGATGCCTGCATCCACTAGTTTCCGTACTTCCTCCAATATTACTTGGCTGCGCTCAGGCGCCTGGTCGCGCTTCTTTTGCTTGATGGGGTGGTACCCTTGGCGGATCTGGAGCTTATGCTCTGCTATCGCACGTGGCACACCTGTCATATGCTTTGGCTCCCATGCGAATATATCTAGGTTTGCACTTAAAAGAGAGCACATGGCCCTTTTGCCGCTATCCGAGAGCGCCCCTCCTATGGATACCTCCTGTTCCGGGTAGTCAGGGTGAATGGCCACCCTCCAATTGGGAGGTGGTGATCCATCTTTGGGTGGAACAGGTGGAGCCGGTGTTGTCACGGTGTGACACTCGGATGCCGGTACGATCATGTTGTAAATGGTAACAATTCCCCCCTCCACGGGGAATTTGATCATTCCGTGCGCCGTAGAGGGTACCACCCGTATAGCCAAAATGCCTGGTCTGCCTATGATCCCATTGTACGGAGAGTGTGAGCGTATCACCATGAAGTTCATCCACGTCGTAGTGGAATGTTCCTCATTCCCAATGGTTACAAGCAAACGTAATTGCCCGATCAGCCAAATAGTGTCTCCACTAAAGCCAGTAAGCGGCGACGTGGCCGGTACTAATTGGCTTCTTATTTCTGGGCATAACTGCACGAAACAGTGTTCATATAGTACCTCTGCTGACGATCTTTCATCCACATACATGCGACGAACGTTGTGTGTTCTAATGCTTATCTCAATGGTGAGAGGCGCATCGATCACATCGCTTGCTGTGATAGGAGGGAATGAGATTTCCCTGCCGTGTGAAAATTTTTGGCCAATTTTCTGCCTCGTGCGGCGCTGTCTGGATTGGATCATGTATATAGTCGAAGTCTTGTCCTTTTGGGGATCCTTCTTATCATACTTCTTGTTGTTGTCTTTTCCATCCTTCCAATCCTTAACTAGGTGCTTGAGTTTTCCTGATTTGATCAATGACTCAATATGCTTCTTGAGTTGGATGCACTCCTCCGTGCCGTGGCCTTTGTCATTATGGAACTCGCAGAAGCGACTTCCTTGCCGACGTTCCGGGGGAGTGGTCATTGGGGGAGGCCTTGGAAAGTTCGCCCCTTCTGTCAGCAAGATCTCCCGGTAAGACATCTTTAGGGGGGTAAACTTATCATCCGACCGTCCTCCTTTGCTTTGGCTCTTATAGTCTGAGCTCTTGTTATTGTTCTGATTACCTTGACCACCCGACTGTCTCCGGGACTGGTCATTTGACCGATACCCATTTCCTCGAGATGGGTAGGCCGCGACCACAGCTGTTTCTCCTTCTATGAAATTTCTGACCCTTTCCATGAGGTCATCATATCTCTCTGGACGCTTGTCATTGAGGCGCCTGATCAATTCTCTGTCTGTTATGGCGTGCATGTAATCAGAGATTTTCAAGAGCTCCGGCATTGTTCTTGTGCGTGTGCACTCATCATTGAAGCGTTCAGTGAAGGCTTCTGTGGACTCCCCCGGCCGTTGTTTGACAGTTGCCAATGAGACCGGGTCCCTATTATACTTCTTCCTCTGAGTATAATTGTTCTCAAACGCAGTGCATAGTTCCGTGAAACTATCAATGCTCCGTGGAGGGAGTGCCTCAAACCAGTCACGGGCATTTTCGATCAGGGTTGAATTGAACATTTGGCACCATATAGGCATGGGCCATCGCTCAATTTTAGCCTGCGTATCAAATATTTTAAGGTGATCTACCGGATCACCGGACCCATCGTAAGTCTTGATACACGCCGACATGCGACGTTTGGTGTCCTCAGAATAGTTTCGTATGCGGAGGGTGAACGGGTCTTCCCTGGGATCCGCCCATGGCCGAGTGAGCCTAGGGTCATCCCATGGTTCACACCATGGACGCGAAAGATCCTCCGCTTCCGTATCTCGATAGTAAGGGCCACCATAATACTCATCATCGTTTGGTGGTGGTGGAGGGGTGCGCCTAGGCCGGCGACGCTTAGGCGGATGGTCATCTGAGTCCTCTCCGGACGGGTCTGGGGACGGCGGTGGTGCCCCATCCTTTGAATAGGGACCACTTTTTTGGGATGAACCAGGAGCCTTTTTCCCAGTGTTCATCCTATCCCACACACTCGGGCGGCGTGTGGTTCTGGCCCGCTCTCGATTTGGTCGCTCGGGTGAGCCATCCGACCTTTCTCCTTCTCGAGACTGCATTAATTCCTGCATGAGGCGATCTCCTATGCGCTCAAACACATTCCTGGGTTGAGGGGTTTCCTCAAAGGTGCCCTGCTCCGGAGGCCGAGCTCTCCTTTTCCTCTGATTTTGGGAGGAGGTGATTGGTCCGGTGTCACCAAAGTTGAGTCTGGATTGGAGGTTCCTCCCCAGATTCAACCTTGATGCGATCCCCGTGACGATCCTCTCGAAGTTCTGCGTGAGAACTCGAGTAAGATCCTCCTCGCTGAGTGGTAGGACTTCCACTTCTTCCTCCGTCGAGGGTCTGCGCGGTTCCTTGTTAGGAGGGTTTGGCGCACTCCCTGGATTAGGGTTGTCCAGGGTTGAAGTAGGTGGGGGTGTCATAGAGATCATGCTCGTCACCCCCAAGGGCTGAAAACCGCCACGTTTACCAGGCCCGCCTGCGAGGCGGCTAGGTGATTGATTGGGGATGAGAATCCCTTCCCCTTGGGACTTCTGGTTCCCGGGATTCGCGTTCCTGGGGTTAGCTTGCGAATGCCCCTTCGTCATTGGAAATTCGAGATGAGGTTTTGTTCTAGCTTAGTGTTATGGTCCCACGGATGGCGCCAACTTGTTGATGCAAAAGTTGGTTGATCCTTGCTGGACCCGAATTAGGCTTAATTCGGGTTGGCTGGGCTCCGGCTCCTGCACCAAGTGAATAGTTTGGTTGGGACCCTGCACACTAAACAGCACGCGTTAAGCTTACCGTGGGAATGTTTCCCACGATTAGACTCCGGCGTGAGAGTAAGTAATCGATTTAGGGTTTATGTGAGTTGAGAGTATAAGTCGTAATACCTTTGTGGAACCCTTGAGGGTTCCTTTTATAGGCAGTGGAACCCTAATGGGCTTCCACTGATGCTTCGGCCCCAAGGAAGAGATAATCACCAGAATTAGAATGATTGTTATCTTCTAATCCTGGTAATGAATATCCTCTCCCATTGGGATAAAGATATTCCTAGACAGAATATTATTCTGTCTAACCCTATGTCAGCCATGTCGGCCGCACCGGGCCGTGGGCCGCACACATGTGTGCGGTTACTGTTCATCCAAGCCCATAAGCCTGAATGACACTATTCCACCCATCTGTGATGGGCCAGATACGGGTAGTACCCATGGGCCGGGTTCATGACCCGGCTGGGGACTATACGTCATCATGAATAGTGTCATGAACGTGAGCGTGAAATCAAGTCGTGAAATTAGAACAAGAACATGAACGTAAATAAGGAGCCCAAATACGAACCTTTGTCTGACCCGATAGCTGACGGATTACCAAGTGTTCAGATGAGCCTTGGCTGGAACATGTCCGATCAATCTGTTAGTTCTGAAATCCTTGCGGATGTAAGGATCCTGAAGACTTGATCAAACTGTTGGCAATAACTCAGATAGCACCATGTTTCTTCTAAGTTTGCGTTATTCTGGTAATCAAAATCCGTGGTGATCTTTTCCCATTTCTATTCACAATTTCATATGATGGAAAACATTCTAGTCTGTTGGTGTTCTATCTTAACCTGTTGGTATGTCAGGTACCTAGATATGAACGTAACTGTATCTTGCTTCATAGAACTTGATACATAGGATTTTGCGAAACTCTGAGTCTCCGAATTTAGACTTTTCTAGCATAGGATTTTCTGGAACACCTAATGTAGTCTAGGGTTCTCATCCTTACGCATAAGCTGAGTCAGGGTAAGATTAACCTTGCGAATCAATGTGATTCAGCGTGTCACTGCAATCAAATAGAATTGATATTGGAAAATTTCCAGGGTGAAATTTCTCCTGTCATAGAATTTGCAACATAGTGCAAATATGATCTTCCTGCTCTTCTCTAGACTTAGAGAAAAATCAGGTTGTTCTCAATGAAAATACTGATGAATTTGTTTATGGGTTCATGTAAACTTAATTTATTAAATCTATAATGTTGCTGGATCATTGAGACTAATACAAAATCACGAATCTAGCATGACCGAGTCGTGTACGAATAGTAGTCATGGAAATGTTCTGCTCTTTCACTCGTCACTGTTTGCAGCATGATCATGTAACACCCTAAAGTCGATTAGACATGTTGTCAATACGTGGAGGAGAATAACGGTTATGGATGGTGATTTGTTTAAGTCGACGGTAGTCGACACATAATCTCATGTTACCGTCCTTCTCCTAGAAGGTTCTTCTGGAAAGTATGGGAAGATTTTGGAATAATCATCTGATTACGCGTAAAAGGAACTTCAGTGGTCATGTCTTAACTGACAGCTAGAAAATTTTAGCAGTCATAGCTAACAACGCACGTGCTTGTAAAGCATAAATAAATTGTATTGATTTTTCCTGATGGAAAATCAAGCTGAATGTATTCAGGAGTGATATTCGCGTTTTGCATTGGGTTCTAGATTTAGTTCTCGGTATCTCCTCGAATTGATCTCGGCTCTAAGTGGAATGATTTGTTCTTGGTTAATAAAAAGGTGATGGTTTGTTTATCTATTTTAAACTAATAGCAACAAGTAAGTGACAAAGAGTAAATTTAAAGCTTTAATAGATTAATCTTGAAAAGACGAGTTTAAAAATAAATTCTTGAAAATTTAAAGACAAGATTAGAAAAATAAATGAACACTTAATAAAAACTAACTCTTTGAAACTTTATGAAATCAAGAAATTTAAACCATCAGAAAGTCAAATCGGAAAGAGCAAAATAACACTGATCGGAATATATGAAATTGACAATGATCGGAATGTGTGGAGAACTCCCAGTCGGAATGTATAGGAATGCAGTCAATCGGAATACATAAAATGGTATCGATCGGAATATTGCCAAAGTGCCCTAATCGGAATGTTTGAAAATTAGACTAATCAGAATAATGAAAATCGAGTCAAATCGGAATATTAAACAAAGAATCAAATCGGAATACTCTTAAACAAATCTGATCGGAATGTAACAACACCCCAAGATCGGAATACGAAAACCCTTTTCCGATCACCATGATCAGAATGAGGGGGGGGGGCTACTGGTCGGAATACCAGGTCGGAAAAGGGCTTTACCCTTTCCGAAAATGATGTTGTTCCGAAATTTAAGCAAAGCAATAAGCTATAGAATAAGCCAATCACCAACTAGGACGGATCTATGATAAAACGGATCGAATAAGCACTAAAAACAACTTATCTAAACTTCAAATGAGAAAACTCACAAATCATATAATAAAAAAATAAACTTTTTAAGTAAACTTATAAAAAGTAATAAGCAAAACTAACAAGTAAGCCAATAAGAACAAGGATCTTAAAGCTTATTCGTGTAGAAACTTAAGGAAACATAAAAAAAATTAACTTTTTAAGCATAAAATCGTTGATGAACAACACGGATCATACGAGATTTGTACCAAAATCAATCAAAATCAAAGAAAGGAAGAATGAGATTAAAGATTAAAAGCTTGAAACTAAACTTGATTAATGAAAAGTAATACAAATGTTTGATCTTGAAAGAGAAAAAGATGAAAACTAGTGAGAGAAAGTTTAGAACTTTCTCTCTCTAAAACTAGAGAGAATGAAAAAACTAAAAACTACCTAAAAAACTAAGTGTTCCAAAATTGTGAAGTGGAATCATATATATAGGCAAGTCTTGTGGGCTTTGTGAATGGGCTTGGTTTTGGGCTTCTTTTCTTCTTTCTTCTTTAGTCTTCACGTTTCCTTAAATAAACGTTTCCGACTTTTGATTTTTAGAAGTGTCGGTGAATAATTCCAACTCGTCTTATAATCTTTTGTTTAATAGACTCGAGTTCTTCGACATATATGAATCTTCCATCTTTGGCTCTATTCTTCGATAAATCTTCAAATAGGCACAATGACTTCAAATCTTTTGCATCTCTTGGATAGTAGACTTCGTCTTGAGTCTTTTTCCTCGATAAAACCCGTGCAATCCCATGTTTTCTTCAATATTCATCCGGTTGACTCTGAAAACACAATAAACACAAAAACCACGCATAATTCCAAACAAATGATATTAAATACGTGTTTTGGTCTCGTTTTAGCCAGAATTAAGTGGTAAAAGGATGGGTGTTTTCACACCTATCAAATCCCCTACACTTAACCATTGCCATGCCCTCGTGCAATGCTTAGCGATAAAGCAAGTTTACACTTTTCTCATAATCAATCAACCTTGGCCTTATTAAAATACTACTAAACAAAAAATAAAGTACTAAGAGAAATTAAAACTTTAATGTAGACAAAAGGATAGAAAATAGCTATGTGGAAATAACTTGCAAAGGGATCTAAGACTTACATTAGGGCTTCGGTGCTGCGACGATTCATCACCCTCAACTTTCACGTTCCCCAAACTAAGCTTAAAAACGAGATCATTGTTATTATAAGTTAGCAAATCAAACACTTACTCACATGGCTTAATTATATGCTTAAACTCCCTTATTCCTAGGTGTATTTCTTATATTTTATTTTTGTCTTAGAATGATCATGAAGATGCATTTTTGGACTTATTTCGATAGTTTATTTAGGCTGAAAGCAAAGTAGGACGATTTGATCAATAGTTAGCTAAAGGACAAAATCTCTTAAAACTGCTTCTCGGGATATCAAAAAGTTCATATCTTGGCATAACTTGGTTCACGATTTGAGACCTTTCTCGGGCCGATATTTGGCATGTACTTCATACTTCATATCTTGAGAGACGTTCTTGAGATAATGGTCTTCTCATCGTAATAGAGTTTCTTCACTTGGAGACTTTTGAGGGGTACTCCAACTTTGTTGACCACGACTTCATGATTATTTCTTCAATCTCTAATTGGGATTTTGAGATACAACGATCCGCCTCCTTTTCGGACTTGGATCTATTTATCCTCATACCTTGTTAGGGTCTTTTCGGATAGACTTCTCCATGATCCTTATGGGAGTTGATTGCTTTTCGTCGTGAGTCTTGATCCTTCATATTGATTTTGGAAATAATGCTTTTCACATCACTTTTGGATCTTCAGCAATAAAATGGAATCCTCATGCCTTGTTAGGGCCTTTTCGGACTCGCCAATCTTCGCGCCCCGCTTCATAAGTTATGCCTTGGCTATGAACTCTTATCATTACCGAGCAACTTTTAAACGATCTTGGGCTAGAAGCTAAGTAACTTTTCAAATCGTACGACCTTACTTATTGTAGATAAGTTATTAGCAAGTGATGGGAGAATAGGCAAATAATTACACCAAGTAAGCTTGTGCAAGAATACCGACTTATAATTGACTCTATCATTTCTTGTTCTCCACAATTTAAAATCTCAAGTAATGAGACTCGTGGATACTTAGCCTAATAAACCAATTAAGGTCTACATGGTTAAGGATACTAGCTAGAATAAACTTGGATAAGTCTATTCGAGTTGAGTCAAAATAATCGCAACGGCCTAATATGTCAAAGACTTCTAAACTAGCTACATCACTTTATTAATATTTTTGACTTTATTGCGGGATATATACATATGAAAGCAACGATAAAAATTCAACAATTACGACTACATGGCCAAAGTTAATTAAAAATTTGAAAAATGTTGAAAAATATGATTTTCCGATTAAATGAAGGCATTTTCATGGAAAAGTCCACTTAAAACTTCGATAGAAGTCCCCCCTACACTTAAGATAAACATTGTCCTCAATGTTTAAGCATGTGGGAAAAATCTCCCCTACACTTATGACATTGTGCACGTTGGTTAACTCAAGTTAAGGAAGAGACGACTAAAGTGATCAATTTCAAATGTGAGTATGAAGAAAATTGAATCACGATAGTTGAGAGATAGAACCGGATTTCGGATAACACGAGAGCATGATTCTTCAGAGATTCCAAGACTGCACTTATCCCTGTAATCACATCACCACACAAATACAAAGCACCTATATAGGTCCTCCTACACTTAGGAGGTTAAAACAGAAAAGGATAGATACTCGGGTTGCCTCCCGAGGAGCGCTTGTTTTTGATAACCGAGTCACGAGCCTGACTCGACCCAAAATTAGTTCATGGAGAACGTGGTGAGGGATGGAATCATCTCCTGAGAGATGTCCTCACCAAATTACAACTTCACTCGTTGGCCATTCACCTTAAAATTAGGTCCATTAGGTTGAGCGAGCTCGAGAGTACCATATGGAAAAATTTGGGCAATGGTGAATGGGCCGGACCAACGAGATTTCAGCTTGCCCGAAAAGATTTTCAACCGAGAGTTAAAGAGTAAAACTTTGTCTCCAACTTGGAACTCTCGGTTCTTAATCTTAGAGTCGTAAATGAGCTTAGTCTTTTCCTTATAGATCAAAGAATTTTCATAAGCCTCATTACGGAGTTCATTCAGCTCATTGAGTTGGATCTTGCGTAGGTCACCGGCTTTGTTGATATCAAAATTAGCCCACTTCAAGGCCCAGTAAGCCTTGTGCTCTAACTCAATGGGGAGGTGGCATGCTTTCCCGTACACGAGACGATATGGTGTACAACCAATCGGAGTCTTGTACGCGGTACGGAAAGCGCACAAAGCATCATCAAGTTTATCAGCCCATGAGGCACGATGCTCTCCCACGGTTCTTTCAAGAATTCGCTTTAATCCTCGGTTGGATATTTCAGCCTGGCCATTAGTTTGTGGGTGATAAGCGGTGGAAAGACGATGATTTACACCATACTTAGCCATGACTCTAGCAAATTGGTCGTTGTAAAAATGAGTCCCGCGATCACTAATAATGGCACGAGGCACACCGAATCTAGCGAATAGCGATTTTAAAAAGTTACAAACCACCCTTGTGTCGTTAGTGGGTAAAGCTTTGGCTTCAACCCATTTGGAGACGTAGTCAACGGCTACAAGGATGTATTCGTTTCCTTTAGATGAAGGGAATGGCCCCATAAAGTCGATACCCCAAACATCAAAGATTTCACATTCTTGTATGAAATTCTGAGGCATCTCGTCTTTATGTGTAATCTTGCCTTGTTTTTGGCAAGCATCACAATGTTTAACCATCTCGTGAGCATCACGGTAAATGGTGGGCCAATAAAATCCCGATTCAAACACTTTTTTGGCGGTGTAGTTGGGACCAAAGTGACCACCGGTGGGTCCTTTGTGGCAAGCGTCAAGGATTTCTAAAGCTGCCGGTCCATCAACACATCGGCGAATAATCAAGTCAGCACATTGCTTGAATAGATACGGTTCATCCCAAAAGTAAGTCTTAATGTCGTTAAAGAACTTCTTCTTTTTCTGGGATGTTAACCCGTCAATGAGAATTCCACCCGCCAAGTAGTTTGCAATGTCCGCAAACCACGGGGTTTCATCAGCAGTCGAGTTGATAGACATTAAGGTCTCCAAGGGAAAAGAATCATTGATTTCTTTGTTCGGATGATCCCCCTGGTAAGGATCCTCAAGTCTACTGAGATGATCCGCGGCTAGGTTTTCAGCTCCTTTTTTTTATCGCAAATTTCGATTTTAAACCCTTGGAGTAGCAAAACCCAGCGAAGAAGTCTTGGTTTGGAATCTTGTTTAGTTAACAAGTACTTCAACGCGGAATGATCGGTGTAAACGATTGTGGTGGAAAGGACAAGATAGGGGAGGAACTTTTCAAAAGCATAGACAACAGCTAAAAGCTCTTTTTCGGTTGTCGTATAATGCAATTGAGCCCCCGTCATTGTCTTGCTAGCGTAATGGATCGATTGGAAGTGTTTGTTCACTCTTTGGCCCAGAACCGCACCAATAGCAAAGTCGCTAGCATCGCACATCAACTCGAAAGGCAGCTCCCAATTAGGTGTGACCAAGACGGGTGCCTTAGTTAGCTTATCCTTAAGCGAGTTGAAGGCTTCGATACACTCTTTGGAAAAGATAAAAGGAGTATCTTTTTCCAAGAGGTGGGTCATCGGGCGAGCGATTTGAGAAAAATCTTTGATGAATCGACGGTAGAAGCCCGCATGACCAAGGAAACTTCTCACACCCTTCACTGTTGAAGGTGGAGGCAACTTAGCGATAACATCGACTTTAGCACGGTCTACTTCGAGACCGGCTTTGGAAATTTTATGTCCTAGCACGATGCCCTCTTTTACCATGAAATGGCATTTTTCCCAATTAAGAACAAGGCGAGTGTCTTCACACCGCTTCAGCATACGTTCCAAATTGGCAAGGAAAGCAGAGAAAGAATCGCCATAAACCGAGAAATCATCCATGAATACTTCTATAGTGTCTTCCACCATGTCATGGAAGATAGCCATCATACACCTTTGGAATGTCCCAGGAGCATTGCATAAACCAAAAGGCATGCGTTTGTAAGCAAATGTTCCATAGGGACAAGTGAATGTGGTATTTTCTTGGTCCTTGGGATCGATGGGAATTTGAAAATACCCGGAGAAACCGTCTAAGAAGCAGTAATAGTCATTACCAGCAAGACGCTCGAGCATTTTATCCATGAAGGGAAGAGGAAAGTGGTCTTTTCTCGTGGCATCATTGAGCTTGCGATAATCAATACAAACTCTCCACCCAGTAACGAGACGAGTGGGAATCAACTCGTTGTGTTCATTGGAAACAACGGTTATTCCGCCCTTCTAGGGCACACAATGGACGGGACTTACCCACGGCGAATCCGAAATAGGGTAGATCAAGCCGGCATCAAGAAGTTTGATAACCTCTTGTTTGATGACGTCATGAATTTTAGGATTAACCCTTCTTTGGCTCTGGATTGCGGGTTTAAAGTCATCTTCCATGAGAATCTTGTGAGTACAAAAGTTCGGATCAATTCCGCGGATATCGGAAATTTTCCAAGCAATTGCCTTCTTATTATCTTTAAGCACGGCGATGAGGCGAGATTTTTCTTCTTCCTTCAAGTCCTTCGCGATGATGACATGCGACTTCTTGTTTTCTTCAAGGAACACGTACTCGAGATGGGGCGGCAACTCCTTAAGTTCTAAATCTGGAGGATTGTCGATGGGAGGCGTTTTCAAAGTCGGAGCATCGATAGCAATAACCGTGGGAGATGGTGGAGAAAGATTGTCTTCTTTGATAAGGTTTTCAAAGAAATGCATGTTGTCATCCCAATCTGTGGGAGAATCGTCATTTGCTAAGTTCACATCTCCCATGGTGTCTTCAAGATCTTTCCAAAAGAAATCACTTTCTCCAAATAGAGACCGTGATGAATCAATAGAGGAAACGGTCTCAACATTGGGAAGAGAGGTAGGAATATTTTTACAAGCATCAATAAAGTGTTCTTCACAAGCCTCATCCAGAACGTCAATACAATTAACACTCTCGTATGAATAAGGTTGTTTAGACAACTTTCCCATATTGAAGACGATTTTATCGTCACCCACTCTCATGATAAGCTCACCGGCTTCAACATCGATGAGAGTGCGACCGGTCCTCAGGAATGGACGACCAACAATGAGTGGCATTCGAGGGTCCATCTCGTAGTCGACGACAACGAAATCGGCAGGAAAAGTGAATTTGTCGACTCCTACAAAGACGTCTTCGGCTATCCCCACTGGATAAGCAACCGTACGGTTAGCTAATTCCAAAGTCATTTTGGTGGGGACTAGCTCAGGGAGAGATAATTTCTTCCAAACGCTTAGAGGCATTAGATTAATATTGGCACCTAGATCGGCTAGAGCCATGCAATTCTCTACTCCCGGGAAGTTACAAGGGATTAAGAAACGACCCGGATCACCAAGCTTGGTTGGCAATTACCTTAAGAGCACTGCAGAGCAATTCTCATTAAGTTGGGTGTTAGCAATATCAAGAAGCTTCTCCTTGTCGCTAAGAAGATCTTTAGCATTTTCGCATACTTGGGCATGTGAGCGAGAGCCTCAGCGAAGGAGATGTTGAAATTCAATTGTTTAAACATTTTGAGAAAGTTCGAAACCTGAATATCATCCTTGCTTTTGAGCTTCTCTTTCCTCAACCTAGATGGATAAGGTATATCGGAAGAAGAAGAAGGCTTTGGGAGAATAGGATCACTTACATCCTTGGGTGGAGGAGGGGTAGAAGTAAGAGGTGGAGAAATTGGGGAGGTCGAAGGTTGGGGAATAGGAGCAGGTGACTCGTTTTCCTTAGTCACAATCACCGGTGGAGGTATAGGAAGCTCGGGTTCCTTGGTACCTTTGCCACTGCGAGTGGTGATTGCTTTCATCTCCCCTCTTGGATTCGCAACGGTGTTACTCGGAAGAGTACCCGAAGAAGAAGGTTTATTACCTTGGAAGAAACTAGCCATCATGTTTCTTAAGTCATTCGTTTGACTATCCAAAGTGTTTCTCATATCAGCTCTCAGATCGTTCCCTTGTTTCACCAGGTCGGCTTTCAAGTTGCGCACTTCCTGTTGGAGATTGTCCACGATCACATCATTAATCCTCATGTAGGTTCCAATGTCTTGGTGTAATGCGGTGGGTTGGTTGGAAGGAGCATTGTATGCGGGTGGTTGATAAGCAGGTTGCTGGTAAACTTGGTTGTTTCTTTGAGGTGGATTTTGTTGTTTGTGAGGTGGTATGTATGGTCCACGAGATTGTTGTTGTTGTTGAGGAGGGCGGTTGAGGTTTTGTTGTTGGTTTGGGCTGTTAGGAGTAAAACCGGGTGGTGAGAGATAGTTGTTGGAGCGGTAGCTAAGCAGGTTGCGGTCAACTTGAGGACGAGCTTGATAAGCGGGTTGAGGATAGGTACCGTATGCTGCATTCACATTCCCAGAAGGATAGTCTTGGGTGGCAGTACAAGTGGTGTAAGAGTGAGGACCCCCGCATATCTCACATGGTTGGCTAACAACATTGACTTGAGCGTCTTTAGCGTTTCTAGCGTTGATGCTGTTGGTGTTGCTGGCGGTTTGGGTAGCAAGCGATTCAAGAAGCGCAGTGATTTTGTCAATTCGCTTGTCGCTGTCACTAGTACTAGCACTAGCGACATTGGTCCGCAAACTCTTGGTTTGCACACCAGATTTATTCTCAATTATATCCCAAGCAGCATTGGAAGTCTTAGCCAAAAGATTACCCCCCGAGGCACTATTTAGTGAATCTTGGTCATTCATGTTTAAACCATTATAAAAAGTATTAATTTGGTGCACTTTGGTAAAACCATGTTGTGGGCATTTTCTCAAAAGGTCTTCGAAACGGTCCCAAGATTCACTAAACGACTCATCGTACTTTTGTTCAAAATTGATAATTTCATTCCGCAAAGCGGTAGTACGAGAGGGTGGGAAAAAGTAGTTGATAAACTTGGTCTCCAAATCCGTCCACGTAAGAATACTCTGTGGCGGTTCCTTAGCAAGCTAATGCCGGTCTTGTCCCTCTAAAGAAAAGGGAAAAAGTTGTAAACGGATTACCTCTTGTGGAACACCATTGTATTTGACCGTATTAGTGAGTTGCAAGAATCTCTTGATGTGGTCATGTGGATCATCAATGGTACGCCCCAAGAATGGTTGAGCAGAGACCATCTGGATAAAACCGGATTTGAGCTCATAGTTGTTGGCTGCAAACGGGGGTATGACAATTGGATCATTGTTGCCATCTACATGTGCTTGCAGAAGTTCAATCATCGGACGATTATCCGGTAGAGGCTCATTGTTGTTGTTATTATTCATGTTGTTGAGAGGTGGATTGTTATTATTGTTATTGTTGTGAGGTGGGTTATTGTTGTTGTTTTGTACACCGGCCATGTCTAAGTTATCGAGAGGCTCGGGCTCTTGATAAGACGTTGATCGTGTACGCATGCGCCTGCAAAAGAACTAACAAGGCAAAAACAAAGCAGAAATATTTTTGGTTTTTATGTTTTTTTAATTTTTAGGATTTTTGAAATTTTTATGAAAAAGTAACGTTCACGGTGAACGGATCCCAAAATCCAAGTTCTCACAAAAAACTGTTGATCTTAACGAGAAGAGCCGGCAGCGGCGCCATTTGATATTCGCGTTTTGCATTGGGTTCTAGATTTAGTTCTCGGTATCTCCTCGAATTGATCTCGGCTCTAAGTGGAATGATTTGTTCTTGGTTAATAAAAAGGTGATGGTTTGTTTATCTATTTTAAACTAATAGCAACAAGTAAGTGACGAAGAGTAAATTTAAAGCTTTAATAGATTAATCTTAAAAAGACGAGTTTAAAAATAAATGCTTGAAAATTTAAAGACAAGATTAGAAAAATAAATGAACACTTAATAAAAACTAACTCTTTGAAACTTTATGAAATCAAGAAATTTAAACCATCGGAAAGTCAAATCGGAAAGAGCAAAATAACACTGATCGGAATATATGAAATTGACAATGATCGGAATGTGTGGAGAACTCCCAATCAGAATGTATAGGAATGCAGTCAATCGGAATACATAAAATGGTACCGATCGGAATATTGCCAAAGTGCCCTAATCGGAATGTTTGAAAATTAGACTAACCAGAATAATGAAAATCGAGTCAAATCAGAATATTAAACAAAGAATCAAATCGGAATACTCTTAAACAAATCTGATCGGAATGTAACAACACCCCAAGATCGGAATACGAAAACCCTTTTCCGATCACTATGATCGGAATGAGGGGGTGGCTACTGGTCGGGATACCAGGTCGGAAAAGGGCTTTACCCTTTCCGAAAATGATGTTGTTCCGAAATTTAAGCAAAGCAATAAGCTATAGAATAAGCCAATCACCAACTAGGACGGATCTATGATAAAACGGATCGAATAAGCACTAAAAACAACTTATCTAAACTTCAAATGAGAAAACTCATAAATCATATAATAAAAAGATAAACGTTTTAAGTAAACTTATAAAAAGTAATAAGCAAAACTAACAAGTAAGCCAATAAGAACAAGGATCTTAAAGCTTATTCGTGTAGAAACTTAAGGAAACATAAAAAAAAATTAACTTTTTAAGCACAAAATCATTGATGAACAACACGGATCATACGAGATTTTTACCAAAATCAATCAAAATCAAAGAAAGGAAGAATGAGATTAAAGATTAAAATCTTGAAAGCTTGAAACTAAACTTGATTAATGAAAAGTAATACAAATGTTTGATCTTGAAAGAGAAAAAGATGAAAACTAGTGAGAGAAAGTTTAGAACTTTCTCTCTCTAAAACTAGAGAGAATGAAAAAACTAAAAACTACCTAAAAAACTAAGTGTTCCAAAATTGTGAAGTAGAATCATATATATAGGCAAGTCTTGTGGGCTTTGTGAATGGGCTTGGTTTTGGGCTTCTTTTCTTCTTTCTTCTTTAGTCTTCACGTTTCCTTAAATAAACGTTTCCGACTTTGGATTTTTAGAAGTGTCGGTGAATAATTCCAACTCGTCTTATAATCTTTTGTTTAATAGACTCGAGTTCTTCGACATATATGAATCTTCCATCTTTGGCTCTATTCTTCGATAAATCTTCAAATAGGCACAATGACTTCAAATCTTTTGCATCTCTTGGACAGTAGACTTCGTCTTGAGTCTTTTTCCTCGATAAAACCCGTGCAATCCCATGTTTTCTTCAATATTCATCCGGTTGACTCTGAAAACACAATAAATACAAAAACCACGCATAATTCCAAACAAATGATATTAAATACGTGTTTTGGTCTCGTTTTAGCCAGAATTAAGTGGTAAAAGGATGGGTGTTTTCACACCTATCAAGGAGCCTGAACATTACTGTACATAATCATGAATCGTAGCATGGTGTGCTGTTCGTTGTCCATAATTAGGATAAATTCAACTCACGTCTGTCCGAGGTAATGCGTTAGCAGTTTGGATCTTATCATTAGGCTGAAGGAAAGACCTTCGTATACATAGAGAATACGAATGGCGTCCTTTATGGCCATGAATATATGAAATATAGGTGCAAGAAAGGAAGTATCATCGAACAATCGTGACAGATCTCACTGATATGCCGGTGTTGGTACTGAAATTCTTGTGGCCTGGTTAATACATGGCATCACAAAATGGATATACCCTTTGGAGGGTATCTTGAATTTCTTAGGGATGTTCCAGAATTGGACGTGAGTCATGTGTCTTGACTCGTGTCTTGGGAGGTATAAGAATGACATGTGTCTTGACTAGTGTCTTGACATGTGTCTCGAGATGTGAAACAAATAGGACTACAAATATTAGGTTATTATGCCAGAATTGGCGGATTGGTTGGACTACTGATCATTTGTATGTCTGATCACGTCCGCGGCCGGAGCCTCGGTTGCGATTTCTAGGATAGTTGTTGTCATAGTAGTGGTTACTATCGTCATGTCTGTCAGTTCCATGACTGTCATTCTCATGACTGTGATTCATGTAACTATTCAGCTGAGTGGCCGGCTGGTACCGGTTCTCCACTCATATGACTGAAACGAAACTGAATGACGTGTGACATGCAATTAAGAATTTGGGAAAATGATTGATGGAAATCGTCTGGTGGTGAAGCATCTTCTCGTCCGATCGCTTTGATCTAACGCCTTTGTCTTCGTCTTGTAAGATCTCCAAGTTGTGAACAGCATCATCATCTCATAGCGTCTCAAAAAATCAGCAGCATCAACCTTTAGTAACATCTCCAAGTCATGAACGGCATCAGCAATCTTGTAGAATGTCAGCAAGTGGAATATGCACATTGGATACGGTACATGGAGTACACATGAAATTTACATGAAATGATCGGTATGGGGTCGGTCATTTGACATGATTTTAAAGGTAATTAACTGATTAAATGGTTAGAAAGGCCATCATGATAACCTGGCAATGCCAGTATATACCTCATTCTGGTTGCATAGAGAAATGCTAACTTGTAGTTAAACGAAATTCAACGACTGTTTTCCTGAAAGCATGATTAATGAAAACCAACCATGACTATCATAAAAGCAGGATTTACTGGAATCTTTCAATGTCTATCATGAGGGCATGATCGACATGATGAGAACATAATCAACATAAGGAGACTTAAGACATACTTAACATGAAGATGAAATCAACATAAAAATCTTGGAATGAAATTAATCATGAAGGAGTATAAATATAATCAACATGAAAATGAAGTTAACCATGGTAGCATGAAAACCTACTTGACATAAAAACATAATAACTTATGAGGGGACATGAAAATTTTTATGCCAATAAATCATGAGAAAAATTTTATGCATCAAAACAGTGCATGAATACATGAAGCAATTTATAAAAACCTTTATACGCGCGAGGGGATGCCTATGGGTCGGTCCTAAAACAAAAGACATGGCGAGGGAACGCCTCTGGGTCGGTCCCAAAGTTAAAAGTTTCAATAAAAGAACATGAGACTAAATAGGGTCAGTCCTGTACGAACCATTACTTAGTCATAATTCCTGCAACAATGATACATGAAACATAAATAAGTGAAAATCATCTGTCAAAACTTATCAGAAAAAAAAAATTATATGACCAATTATGAACTACTGGGGTTTAGTCCACATAGTCACAGTTCACGAGGAACGTCATGCATGCAACAATGACACATAACTAAATATGAATGACGGTTGTCCATCTATATTAGTAAAACAATATCGATGAAAACATCGAGGTTAAAACATCAAGGTGTTGAAAACATCATGGTTAAAACAATAATGTGCTGAAAACATCAATTCATGGAATAACAAGGGTTGGCTTAGGAAGCTCCTGGTGACTACCCACTAGTCACAGGTCAAGTTTTAGAGCCTACAGGTCGAAACCTTGGCTCTGATACCATAATTGTAACACCCCACTTTGATAAGTGGACCGTTACGCGTAATTACGGCGTGTCATCAAAGCATGCATGGTAATATGTAGTAAAACATACATGACCATAGGGAAAACCGGAATCAAACATCGATTCCCAAACATAAGCCAAAAACATAAATAAAGTAAATGAAATGAATGAAAGACTAAACAAGCATAAGTATATGAAGGTAAAAGGAGAAGAAGTTTATGGCAGCTTCCATCCTATGCACGTCCTCCAAATGCTAGAGTCTGTCCTTGGGTACCTGCCGTTTTTGGAAATAGAAAGGAAAGTAACAGTTGAGCATAACGCTCAGTGCACGGATATACAAGCATGGAATGAATAATATAAGCATGTAAAACATATAGCAGCGGAAATGTATATGTCCTGGAAAACCTGGTATAACTTAATAAAACTGATTTTATAGTTTGAAAAGCCTTATGTTTATCTTGTAAAAACTGTTTAACATGTTTACCATTAGCCAATATAGGTCATGAAATATCAACGTGCATGAATACTTGGAGGGGTGACCTCGTCATGCAAATTAGAGGGGCTGCCTCTAATTTAATATATTGGTTTTGGGTAGGAGGGATCAGCTCCTTGTGAAGGATGCAAGGCACACACCACATTCACACTGAATAATCTGCTAAAAACATGTAAACTAGGATGCACCCATACGCCCAACCTGATAATAATAATATGGCCAAAAGCTGAAGGGACGCCACGAGCTATCACTCCGTCGTGGTGAAGTCATGACACTGGTGCCTCCAGTGTTATGGTTATGGTACCTCCATAACTAGGTGAAACTGGTCATGCATGTATATGGCTTTAGGTATTCTAATTAAACATAAGCAATTCAAAAACATATAAAACATATACTAAGGAAAACAGTTGGTTGCATACGGGAAATCCTAATAAGGAAGAATGTCCATACTGAAAGGACGGAGAATCCGTACCTTGTGTCCAGTAAACGAAGAAGACGAACGGAAGAGAGTCCTACTTCTATCTCACTAATGCTACATAGATAATATACGTGTATAAGTATTCTGATTACTGAGTACGTAACTGGTTTTATATCATGTCTTAGCTTGTTTTATATGTTCATGTCATGTTTTACTGATTTTAACGTTATGCTATGTTTATCATGTATTCTGGATATTTTGATTAAGTATTACTTGTATTTCTTGTATTATTATTCTTGTTGTATAATAATAAGTAACTTTCTAAAAATAGCAGGTTTCTTAAAATAGAAAGTTTCCAAAATAGATTTACTGCTTAAAATAGATAAGTTTCTAAAAATAGAAAGTTTCCATAAATAGAAATAAGCTGGATTATTAAGCTAAAAAGGATAAGATTAAGTTTTACTGATTAATATTCTAAGTCATGTGATTAAATAGTATAGTTTATTAATTAATACTTGTAAATTAAATAAACCATATATTATAAGATTTAATTAAATATAAACATGATTTAATTAAATTAAAGTGTATAAAATACTTTGGTTAAAACATGTATTAATATTTATCAATTATAACCTAAGTCATGATTATTAATTAATTATAGTCCATGTTAAAATAATTAATTAATACTATAGTCTAAATTACATAAATAAATACATAGGTAAAAATCATGTATTATTAAATAATAATAATAAACCTAAGTCCATGTTTGTAAGATATGTAAATCTTGCTTATGTTTTAGAGAGAGAAAGAGATAGAAACTTGGTAGAGTTCACACACTTCTAGAGAGAGAAATGAAAGATTACTATGTGTAAAATTATGAAAACCACCACCCTCTCCATCAAAGGAGAGGGTTTATATACCCAAGCCCATTTCTTGGGCTTGGGCTTACATTTGGCCGCCGGCCCATACAACTTATGGGCTCGGTTTGGGCTTTGTTTAATAAGTGTAAATAACTAAACTACGAGCTATTACATGGACTATTGTTGGGGTGACCGATCCTTTCTAATACGTAAAACGTATTTCCAACAATCTCCCCCTAAGGGAGGTCACTCCAAACAAGGGCGTTACCCGAGTTACAATAATGAAATAAACCTAGCATACTATGCTTGTCTTGAGCTTGTAGTCTTCGTCTTTCTTTTCTTTTTCTTTTCAGGTGAACATGTTGATGTGATCTTTGATATCAATCTTGAGCATTAATCTCTTGCCTTGATCTTGTGCATCCATCACTTGTGATCTTCGCCTCCTCGTGATATCATGTCCCACATACTTATACCTTCGTAATTCTTGAAAGCTTCAGAGTTTGATACAGCGGAAAACTTGATTTTAAAGCTTTCTTGAATTTGTTGAAGTATTAAGTGCATAAAGTATAAGCATGTGTTGACGACTTCTTCGGGATTGTACACCATAATGCCACCTTCTTGGTATGCTGTATAAGACATTTAGCAACAAAACATATACACGGATGAAATGGCTTTGAACATTTCAACCTAATTAGGTAGCATTTTACCTCCGGTCGGTGAAGACCGTTGGACGATATAAAATATCGTACTTGTGGCAGGTAGTTTCAATTAAGAACCTCCTTGACAAGATTTCGCGGGTAAACCGGTTCTCTTTACTCGACCGTCCAAAGCTGACTGCGAACGTAAAGAGTGAATCATTTGGATAAAGTTATCCTCATGATTGAATCCGTCAATTCATATTCCTGGAACAAGTGAAATTCAATTAAGAACCGCACCATCGTTGCTTTCCAGTTGTCACGAGCTTGATTCATATAGAATCTTACAAGTTACCTACCAAGTGTTGTTTGATGTTAACACTAGAAGGATTTCCACTCATCACTGTGAACACTATAGAGTGTCACTCTGAGTGTTCTGGCAAGATCACTAAGATATTGCGTAGAGGCCTGGAACGTGTTTAAGTTTAGTTAAGAATTAAACAACTGTTGCTTTCCAGTTATCACAAGTTTGATTCATAAAGAATCGCACAAGTCACCTACCATGAGCTTTTTGATATTTGCTCAAGAAGGATTTCCATCTTCATTGTAAATACTTGCGTATTACTCGGATGTTCAGGCAAGATCATGAAGATTTTGCATAGGACTCTTAATATCTTTCTTACTTTTCACAATGTGTGAAGAAGCAAGGAATTATGAAAGTGTGTCCTAGTGAGATATTTGATGATCTCAAATGGCTCTAGACTTGATCGTGCACTTTGGATTTTAGTGATCGGAGGCTGGAGAGGAGGGCCACCATTTCAATACTAATTTATTCGGAGTGAATAAATCAATAGATAATGCGTTGTCTCCGTGTGATTAAAACAAATATCTTTTGAGAGATATCTGAGTTAGCTGGGATGGGTTGTGCATTGCATCACTGGGTCCATGATGTCTATCTTCAATATCGAGCATCATTAAAATGATCTCAATTGCATATGTGTTGACCCGGTTTCTGTCTAATGTTGTAAGAGGGCTTCTTTCTTTACACCTTTTATCTTTACAATTCTTTTTCATTCTTCAACCCCTTCAATGCTTACCAATATGTCATAACTAGCACCTTGTTGTGATTGTTCTAGTGCTAACTTAAGTACTTGGTCGGCATTCAGCTACATTCACAATCTTTTCTCCAACTTTCCTAAGGACTTATATTTCTAGCTATTGAATGTCCTTGGGAAAATTCCTCCGGTTTAAGAAGAATCATTGGACTTAACATATCCTACCATCCTTATGTCACCACAATCTTCATCGTCGTGAAATAAATGGGTTTTGGGTAAGTATATGTCACCATGAAAATCCATTTTGATATGCAAATCCGTTTTGCTCCCCCTTAACATATGCCACGATATTCGAAAACATTTCGCATATGTCGGGATGAGCCAACACATTAAGTCAAACCATTTGTGATAATTTACCATATTAAATCACATTTTCTCCCCAATATTAAAAAAATTAACCCAATCGATTTTTTAATATCAATTGATTTAATGAAGTTTTAGCAAAGGTTTTGGGAAGAAAAATGCAAGTCTGTTTTATCTTCATGATACCAAATGTATGAGATATGATACCGATTTGTAACATGATCACATATTCACCATATTAGAATAAATTGACAAGGTTGGACCTGATTGATGTGAACATCATATGATAAGATCACATGGTTCTTGTTGGCAAATGTTGGTCGCCTCATCACGTCTGAAGTCATCTCTTGACACCACATGTACGATTAGTATTGTTGTCTTGAAACCAATTTGTGAACTTGGCACGTTCGGCATCAAAGATTCTAAACGCTTGATAATTGTTCCCCCTCAATTGTTGACCCATGTTCTATTGAAAGAGTTGTAGTCGTCGTTTGAGTAGTCGCATCGTCGAGTATGTAGATACCAAATGACAAAATCTTTGGTTTGTGGAGATGATAGCTTCATAAAAAACAAGATTTCTCTTGTTTTAACAAATAGATGCACTGATGCGTACATATATCCGTGTTAGATTGTGTTATAACGTAAACACAATCCCTTACATGGTTGTAACGTAAACCATGCCCGAGAAAATTAATTCCCATTGATGAGCCAAAGTTTTCATAAGAAATACTTGACTTTAATATGAAAAACGGGTTGCAGTCTGAAATAACTACAAGCCATTTAGGCATGTTTTATGAAATATTTAAAACTTTTGTACAAACTCTATTTATGGCGCCGTGTCAATATTAATCAACATTTCTAAGGCCGTAAATATTATCGTACCAAAAGACATGCCTTTGAAAAATAAAGTAAAAATATTTTTGGATTTTTTTGAATTTTTGAATTTTTATGGTTTTATATTTTTGTATTTTGCTTTTGTGGATAAAAATAAAAAAAATATATACAGATGATCACCAAGGATACGGAGAATAGTTTACCATAACTATTCTTTCGCTTCATCTGCCAGTTCCTTAAGAGTCTCAGGCGAGAAGGTTCTCATTCCTAGCTTGTCGGCCAAAAATTCCATTCGAGCGCGATCTAAAGCCTTCGTGAAAATATCCGCCAATTGATACTCAGATCGGACAAAGTAAAGCTCGATCACTCCATTTTCCACTTGCTCCTTGATGAAGTGGTAGCGAATGTCAATATGTTTCGACCGGGAGAATTGAACATTGTTGAAGCATAAGGCAATTGCACTTTTGTTGTCACAGTACATCGGAATTTTGTTGAAACCTAGACCATAGTCGGTTAATTGCGATCTCATCCAAAGAATTTGAGCACAGCAGCCGGACATAGCAATATATTCTGCTTTCGTACTTGAAATTGCAGCGCTTTTCTGCCTTTTCGATGCCCAACTTATTAGTCGATCTCCTACTAGTTGCAAAGTTCCACTCGTGCTACGCCTTTTATCTTGACAACCCGTGTGATCTGCATCAGCATATGCCAATAGTGTAACCGAAGAGTCCTTCGAATACCAAAGTCCCCGATTAATGGTTCCTTTAAGATATCGAAAGATCCGTTTCACAGTAGCCAAGTGTAACTCGGTAGGTCGAGTTTGATACCGAGCACACATACATATGGCAAACTGAAGATCAGGTCGACTAGCTGTGATATACAGAAGGGTACCGATCATTCCACGATAAAGTGTCAGATGTACGGCAATCCCATGTGGATCTGCATCCAACTTAGTTCGTTCCACCATTGGAGTATCCACGGGGTCGCAAGATTCCATCTTATATTTCTTAAGCGATTCAAGGGCATACTTGGATTGATTGATAAAGATGCCTCTGGGACTCTGAGATATCTTAAGTCCTAAGAAGAATGATACCTTGCCCATCATTGACATCTTAAACTTGGAAAACATGAGTTTCCTAAACTCGTCGGATAAGGTTTGGGTCGAGGCTGCAAATATAATATCATCAACATATATTTGTACCATAATCATATCTTTACCTCGTTTCTGAATGAACAGCGTGGGATCAACCTTGCCTTTGGTGAAGCCTTGCGTAATGAGGAATTGTGACAATAGATCCAAAAGGATTGGGTAAAAGCTTCTTGCCATGTCTTGGGTTCAACTTCAGTGAGAAAAGCATCAAAATGACAAAACATTACATGTTCTTGTAACTGACTTCGTGTGGATACCGGACGATTAGGGTCACCAATAATAGAATCTATAGGATGATCCTTTGTCCACTTGCTGTCATGTTCACGAATCCGTGGATTGGAGTAGACTGTAGAAGGAGCTTCCTTTGAGGTGGACGACCCGGCTTGATTAGGGTTGGGAATAGGTACACCAAAGAATGGAAGTTCACGCATTTGAGCAAATTCCAAATCGTGATCATCATCATCCTCTTCATCAGCAATAGGCATGACATGGGTAGTTGAAACATGTGTTGGTTGAGAATTACTCGTTGAGGGTATATCTTGACCAATTGTAGGTGCAGATGTATCTGATTGTGCTTCGGTTGCTGGAGCGACAAATTCGGTTACCGGAGCTATTACCTCAGGTTCTGGAGCAACAATACTTGGAGGAGTAAAGAATTCATCAAAAAATGGTTGAATCAACGTATCCCATTCATTCCTAGTAGGTGGTGTAAATGATGATGAAGTAGGGTTGTTTGGGACAAGACCAGAACTAATGTTACTGGGTCTCATTTCATGAAGTGCGGGTTCAGAGCGGCTTTGCTCAGAAGCCATTTCTGTCAGCTCATCAAAATCAACATTCATAGTTTTGAGGATCTTGCGAGAGTTACGGTTGTAGATTCGGTATGCCTTCTTTGCGGGTGCGTAACCAATGAAAATACCAATATCAGCCTTTGTTTGAAGTTTTCCCAAATTGTCACCATCATTATTTGGATAGCAAAGAGAACCAAATACATGAAGATATGATAAATCTGGTACTTTTCCATGGAGAAGCTCATAAGGTGTTTTACCATGGCGTTTACGAATTAGTGACCGGTTTTGGGTGTACATTGCTGTAGATACTGCTTCTGCCCATAAAAACAATGGAGCCTTTGCATAAATTAACATCGTTCGAGCAGCTTCCATAAGTGTGCGATTTCGCCTTTCAACGACACCGTTTTGTTGTGGAGTGCGAGCAACGGATGTTTCATGAGATATGCCAACTTCTTCATAATAATCAAGCAAAATTTGATTCACAAATTCGGTTCCATTATCTATATGAATGCGTCGGACAGTAGTGTTGAGACGCACTTGAATCATCTTGAGAAATCTGATAATGAATTTAGGTGCCTCATTTTTTGTTGTAAGAAATTTCACCCATGTAAACCGAGAGTAATCATCGACAATGACGAGGATGTACTTTTTACCACTAAGACTTTCAACACGCATTGGCCCACAAAGATCCATATGCAACAGATAAAGTATCTCTTGGTTGGTGTCTTCAGTCTTGGGTTTGTATGATTTCTTAGTGCTTTTCTCCATTGTACACGCGGAACACAAATGATCCTTGTGAAATGTAAGTTTAGGAAGACCACGAACAAGGTCGTTTTTCGCCAAATGATTAATAGCGTCAAAGTTAAGATGAGATAACCGTCGATGCCATAACCATGACTTAGTCTTCGATGCTTTGGTGAGAAGACATATGGGAGAAGCGGCCATCATGTCTTGTAGAGACAAAGTGTACAAATTATTCCCTCGAGTACCTTTCAATAAATCAACCCCTTCCAAATTACGAATGAAGCAGGTATGCTCTAGAAAAGCAACTTCTAGGTTTGCATCATAAAATTGTCCCACAGAAAATAAGTTGTGACAGAGACCTTCCACGTAATACACTCTTGAAATTATAACATTCCCAATATGATATTCACCGTAACCCATTATCTTTGCAATATGATCATTTCCAAGTCGAACCGTACCAAGAAACTTGCTGACGAATTTTCTGAGCTGAGAGCGATCTCCGGTCATATGTTTAGAGCAACCAGAGTCCAAATACCAAAGGAAAATTTGGACCACCTGTTTTTAACAACAACTGTAGACAATGCATTGGAAACTATTGGTTCCGGAGTGTTAGCAGGTACATATATAATATTATCAGAATTGCTAACATTTGTGTGACCCCTAGATTTCCTGCGTTTTCTAATGTGAGTTTTAGCACTAACGGGTTTTATTGTTCCATCTTTCTGAGGTTTTGGATTATTAGTGGGCACTAGAGTGGGAGTAGACCTATTTAAAGGGCACTTGTTTCCTATAGTAGTGTTGGTGTTCCTAGTTAAAGGACACGCTTGTGTTTTGGTAGCCTTGGTACTCCTAGATAAAGGGCACGCTTTCTTCACTGTAGTGGGAGTGATCCTAGTCAAAGGGCACGTATTTCCTACTATAGTGAAAGTTCTACCAGTGGGACGCCACATCCAACCAACTTGGGTTAACACTTTCCCAGTCGGTTTCCATTCTAAACCATTTTTCCGGGCATTCATCTCATTCACATGGTCAATAAGGCAAGAATCATGACGACTAGAAAACATACATTCATTTCAATTCCAACATTTCAAATTAGAATTCACAGTAGGCTTAGAACGCTGCACATCCGCAGATACTTTAGGTTTAGCTACATGACTCTTTTTATTCAAAACAGAAATAACATTCCTAGGATGGGCTTCTACTTTCTTCTTCACTTGACTACTAGATGGGGGTAAGATCCTATCATTCTTCTTGTTTCTTTTAAGCTTAGATCTTTAAGCCTTAGTAGTGGTGCTTACTCCTGTAGAAGGAAACACGGGAATATTAGAAGCTGGTTTTGATTCCGCCTTATCTTTAGTGACCAAAGTTTGAGATGGTTTAGTCCTAGAGCCCTTGTTAAGTGGTGTGACGGCAATGAGGTTCCTTTTGATTGTACTAGAGGACGATGCTGAGACAGTGGCTGCGTTATCCACAACATTCTTATCTTTTATAGTACGAAGTTTTTCCTTTAACTCAGCCAAGGCCAGATTTTTATCACAAATTTATTCCCTCAAATCAGATACTTCCACCGACTTTCGATTCAATTGTTCAATCAATGATTGATTTTGTGCAGTGGTATTAGCGCATGCGGGCTTTACTGAATCGAAGAGTCGTGTATCTTTCTGTTTTAAGTCATCAACTTTGGACAAAATCTTGGAAACTCGATTATCTAGATCAAGTTTAAAATTCTCAGCAGCCTCAAGTACGTTCACACAATTAATCTCCTTAGATTTCTCTATGTCTATCGGCAATGATTTAGCAACCTTGTCACTCGGCTGACGCTGTTTTGATAGAAAATTCTTTTGAAAATTTGCCTCATCTATATTAACACCTTCGAATGAAGTTTCAAAGATCTCTTGAATAAATTGTTGCTTGCATTCAAGCGAAATACAATGTTTTTGAATCTCATCAAAAATTTTTGAAAGCAAAGTATAAGAATCTTGAAGCTTTAAAAATTCAGCGTCAGATTTGTGACAAGTACTATCTACCACATTATCCACAGATTCAACATTATGCACAATAGAATCATTATCAACACTTTATTCACACAGACGGAAACTATATCATGAGACATCACTTGCTTCAGAAGCTGATCATTTTGGCGTGAAACTCGTTCTATTTGAAGTAAACTATTTTCATAAGCATCATCCATTTCATTGAAAACACGTCTAATGATGTTGGAGTTGTTGTACCCTTTAGGAAAAGGATGACAAAATAGGGCAAGTATGCACGACGATTTAGGAAAACCGTGAGTGAATGACCCTAAAAGTGAATTCGTTCTCGAGGAGGCTAGTGCGTTGTGTAATGAATTGATTTGATTTGTGATTATATGATTGAAAAAGAAAGAAAGAAATGAGATTAGAAGAGAAAGATGGTTACGAAGACGGATTAAACTAAGACGAAAAAGGCGATCACGTAAAACCGTAAATAGTGCAAAAATTAATATTTTAACCTAAAAATTCCTAAAAATTACTAAAAATCCACAATAATATTCTAAGAGTTTACAAAAAATCCAAACTTGCTAAAACCTTTTAATTAATTAGATAATGACTTTTTAATGCTAATTAAAGCCCTAAAAATCACAATTAATTATTAAAAAGCCCTAAACAAGATCTTAAAGTTTGTAAACCTCAAAAAGGTCCTAATTAAGCTAAAAAGTATTTTTTAAAATTTTAAAACCAAATAAAACTATTTTTAAACACTTAAAAACTATTAAAATCAATTAAAACTTAAATTAATCCTAGAAAATAATTGAAAAACCCTAAAAATATTTGGAAATTTACAAAACTCCTAATTAAGTGTCTTCAATCTAGGAAAAATTTAAAAACTTAAAAAATCAAACTTTCAATTTTTAATAATAAAATAATATTAAAATATTCAAAAAAAATCAAAGTTCATAAAAAAATTCTAAAAAATTACCAAAAATCTAGAATAATGTAACAAAGACAAAAATGCAATTAAAAGTTTCTAAAACCTATTTAATAATTTTATATTAAATTTTAAAGTTGGTTAAAAACCCTAAAATCCTATAAAATCAAAAATAAGACTTTTTGAAAACTTAAATGGCTGTAAACCTCAAAATTATAATTAAAAACATAAAAACTATTTGTTTAGATTTTTAATATGCTTTTTCCTATTTTTAATCTAATTAAATAAATACGGGTAGTTAAAAAATGATAAAAAATAAATAAAGAAAGAGAAAAATGTGAAACTTGGTCCAGAAAATCCTAAACTCAATTACTATCCTAGGAAAAATAAGCTTGCACAAAATGGCTTATAAAATAAGCTTAAATAAGCTAATTAACCTACGGCTTTATTTAACTTAAGACAATGAAAAAGACAATAAAGGAATAATGGTTGGGAAGGTTTGCATAGAAAGGCACTTGGGTCACTGGTTAACACGTATAGTCCTCCAACGAGGGGTCCCGTGTTCGAGTCCAGGCCAAGGAGCTTTTTGCTAAACTTTTTCTTTTTTTTTTACTTTTAAAACTCAATCCAGTAACTCTTAAATCACAAAAACATAAACACTAGTCCAAATCCAACCAGTTTAAGCCTTGCAATATGAAAAAAAACGTGCCCAGATAGGTTTATATGAACACAAAGAAAAATTGATATCTTCACTTGTGAAGACTGATCAAGAGGAGCTTGATCTTGGTTTCTTGTTGGTTTTTGATGGACAAAAGGGCACCCCTATACTCAGTTGAGTATAGGGAGTCAAGACAAAGACAAAAAAAAGCAAGTACTACCCACAAAAATCACAATCAAGCAATAATTAAGTCACTGATATGCATAAACATGAGTGTGTATGTTTTGCTGATCTAGTTAGCACAAATGTGAGATTCAAAGCTCAATATCTTGCACCTAAGCTCACCAAATGACAACAAAATGATTACCAACCCTGCTTAAACCTAGTATCTAACAGATTATCAATCTTGATGGCACAAATTCACACAAACTCAGACACAAAAAGCAGTTACTGGATTAGACTATGTTTCAACTTTTTTAGCATGCAATTTTGACTTAAACTCTACCAAATGGAAAACTACATGCATATATCACCTACCAACAAGCATATGAGTGAATAAAACAGGTTTTCCAGCAAGATTCATAACATTTAACCCTACTTAACCCTTAATCCAAACACCCTTTAATAATCAGAAACTTAAGATTAACAAAGCAATCCTATTTGAATCTACTCAAAACTGATTGCAAACACTTCTAGCATGCATGCAAACCTAAGTTGAGCAAAGTCAAGCACTTAAACAAACACTTAAGCAATTATCATCCAAATTCACCAAATTTCATATTAATCACAAAATTTAAAATTTTTGAAAGCTAAAATAAGAATCAAGGATGCTACCTTGTTGGGCCTACATCCAGGCCCAACAGTGACTGAAAAGTCACCTCCAATCAGGTTGGGGCCTGAGCAGAACTTTGCTGAGATGCTATTGAAGGACTGCTTAACAAAAATGGATAAAAATGGTTCCTCTTTTGAATCTGCTAAGAGAGAAGGAACAAAGCTGTGTAAAAACTTGAAAGTTTGCCCCTAGCTTATAGATGAAGCTAGAAGAGAGCTTAAAGCTTGGGTTAGAACTAAGATAAACTAAACAATAGACCAAACAATGGCTATCTAAGATTGGGTACCCACTATACCAGAACAAGCCATGGTATCATGGACATACACAACCTTAAACACTGATAGGTGTGTAAACACCCATCTTTTCTACCACTTAACTACAATAATAACTGGACCAAAACGTGTATTTTATGTCTTTTATGTCGGAATTATGTGTGGTTTGTGTTTTTGTTGTGATTTAGGATGAAAAGGTGAAAAGTGGAGAAAACACGGACATTCACGGGCATTTACGGACTTTTATTGAAGAAAAGGATGAAAGACGAAGTCAAGAAGTCAAGAGTGCAAAAAGAACGGAAGTCCACGACCAATTCTGAAGATTTATCGAAGAAAAAGTCAAAAGACGGAAGTTTATCAAAAGCCAAAGAATTCAAGTCTATTTTATTGAAGAATTTAAAGACGAGTTCGAAGAAATCCCGAAGCCAGAAGTCCCTTAAGTCCAAGTTTAAAGAAGATTAGAAGAAAAGGACTAAGTACGCAATTAATGAAGATTAAAAGAAGGAGAGACTTAATTATGCAATTAAGAGAAAAGGAAAGAGGGGAGGAAGCTTCCTTAATCCTCCCCTATAAATAGATTAGATTAGTCATTTTTCACTCTTGTTGGCTAAGGTGACAATTAGTCTTCCACCATTTAAATACTTGTCATTTACATTACTTGTCAATTTTAATTCATGTTATGCACCATTAGCATTTAATTCCAAGTAAGTTTCCATTTTAATTCTTGTCAAAGCTTTATTTTATCTTGTCAATCTCTTATCTACCTTTCTTATTCTTTGATTCATGTGTTTATGTTATGTTCATGTTTATGCTTTTATTTTGATCTTAATGGTTTTTGATTATTGTGGTAAAAGTTGTTTGATTTCATTTTTTTAATTGTTTGTTGATGTTTATCCATTGATTCGTTACTGTTTATAATTATCCGTGTGTTTGATTTTGGTTATTTTGTTATTATATCTGCTGCTACTGTTCTCATTGTTCTTCGGGAGTGTTTGCCTTGTTTCTGATCTTTCCAGGAAGAGTTCCGAGTCAAGGCAAGGAAAGGACTAAAGTGTTCATTCGGAAGTCCCAAACTTCCGAACCAAACTTGTTCGTTCGGAAGTCTTAAAGTTCCGAACCAAGCAGGCTTCATTCAGAAGTCCAAAACTTCCGAACCAAATATACTCATTCGGAACTCCAAAGTTCCGAACCAAGGGTTTCATCCGGAACTTTTCAAAAGTTCCGAATCAACTTAAAGTTCCGAATCAAGGACCAAAGATCCGAATCAAGGTTGTTCATTCGGAACTTCCATAAGTTCCGGATCAAGGGTAATCTTCCGAATTAAAGAGCTTCATTCGGAACCTTCCGAACCAACTCCAAGTTCCGAACCAAGGCTTCATTCGGAAGTTCTAAACTTCCGAATCAAAGGACTTCATTCGGAAACTTCCGGATCAAGGGGTGACCTAATACTTCCGAATCAAGGCAGAATTTGCAAGTTCCGAATCAGCAAGTTCCGAACGAAGCATTGTTTTGAATAAGTGACATATTCAGACCAATTTGTTCCGGATCAAGGATTTTGGTAATATTCCAAGTGAAGAAGAATCATTTCAACCAAAGGTGACATTTAGGACGAATGATTATTCCAAACAAAGGTTTATTCCGAATGAGTTGTATTCAGGTTCTTATTAGCTTTTGTTTTTTATTTTTATTTTCAAGCTTTATTTTTCTTGCCTTAATTGCACTTTTAGACTATTTGCCTTAAGTTTTAGACTTGCCTTAGTTTTAGTCACACTTTAAGTTTGCTTTAGATAGATTTAAGTTTACGTAATTTACTTTTGTATCCTTTAATTTCAGTCTCGCTTTTAAATACTTGCACCTTTATTTTAATTAGACTTAGATTTACTTTAAGAGCACTTATACTTTAATTGTTTTGCACCTTTAAATTTTAAACACTACAACGACACATCTTTGATTCCACCAAAATAAAACGTAGTCACACATAGAGAACTAAGATCAATTCGATTAGACATACTTAAACTGAATCTTTTTAACCTGAGTAAAATCTTTGTAACAAATGGCGCCGCTGCCGGCTCTTTTCGTTAAGATCAACAGTTTTCTGTGCTAGACACGTTGCTTTTTTGGGATCCGTTTACTTGTGAACGTTATTTTTCTTGCCTAAAAAATTCCAAAAACCATAAAAATTAAAAATTTCAAAAATCCAAAAAGATTTTATCTTTATTGTGTATATATATTGTTTTTGTGTTTGGTTTTGTTTTCTTTTGCATTTTCACGTGTTGATGCAAAAGTTGGTTGATCCTTGCTAGACCCGAATTAGGCTTAATTCGGGTTGGCTGGACTCCGGCTCCTGCACCAAGTGAATCGTTTGGTTGGGATCCTGCACACTAAATAGCACGCGTTAGGCTTACCGTGGGAATGTTTCCCACGATTAGACTCCGACGTGAGAGTAAGTAATCGGTTTAAGGTTTATGTGAGTTTAGAGTATGAGTCGTAATACCTTTGTGGAACCCTTGGGGGTTCCTTTTATAGGCAGTGAAACCCTAGTGGGCTTTCACTGATCCTTCGGCCCCAAGGAAGAGATAAGCACCAGAATTAGAATGATTGTTATCTTCTAATTCTGGTAGTGAATATCCTCTCTTATTGGGGTAAAGATATTCCTAGACAGAATATTATTCTATCTAACCCTATGTCGGCCGTGTCGGCCGTACCGGGCCGTGGGCCGCACACATGTGTGCGGTTACTGTTCATCCAAGCCCATAAGCCTGACTGACATTATCCCACCCATCTGTGATGGGCCGGATACGGGTAGTACCCTTGGGCCGGGTCCATGACCCGGCTGGGGACTATACGTCATCATGTCCCCCCAGTCTAGTTGTTACAACCGTAGGTGGAACCTCTAGACTACAAAGATGCTCCCGGACGTACCAAGGAAACCATAGCAAAGGACCAATTTGTTCAAGAATTTATGTTGGCCGCACGTGGCAACCTGGCTTAAGAAGTTATCTTATCACTCCTTCAGCCATACATAGCAACCGAGACAAATTAAATATATCATTAAATGTCAAGTCTTACGTAAGAGCCGCATAACCCGACATGAACAACTGTTCATCTGACTTGTTTGACTGACAAAAGTGCAGACAGTCAGAACCTTGAGCAGTGCAAACGTGTGGATCAGATATGACCCGTGGGTCCCACCTGACGTTTCACTTGCCACTTGCCCCCTAGCCACACGATTAAGAATAATGGCAGACACGTGTCACACATCCAACAGGCTGTGACCCATGAGGCAACCCTATAAATAAGCCACCCCTACGGCTGTGTGAAACACACAGTTCATAACCTTCATTTCTGCCATTAAAGCTTTCTTCCTAGTTTGAACCAAATACGTACGGATCCCTTCACACGCAGGTTAGAACACCACGTCCTTACACTCTTTTTTTTGTAATGGCTCATAGAAACAGCCCCACCATTGGAACCGTGCTAAATGTCATGACCCAAGACCAATTAAACCATTTTTGTACAAATTACTTCATCCCTACCAACCTACACCCCTCACTTCCTGGCGCCGGAGACCTCATAACTGAGGCTCCAGCGGGTAAGATAGGCCTTTATACTCGCCTGTTTGATGCGGCTAATTACCGCATCCCTTTCACCTGCTTTCTCGTAGATCTGCTAGGATATTATGATGTACACATTAGTCAGCTCCACTGCATAGGTGCCTGTAAGATTAGCCAATTCGAGATTCTTTGCCGTGCTAGGAGAATCCCCCCAACCGTAGAGTTATTTAGGTTGTTTTATACCCCCAACTTAGTGAACGGTTGGGTATCTTTCAAGAAACGAGCCTCCAACAGTCCCCAATCACACAACAAACCAATGGATTCACTAAAAAACTGGTATGATCACTACTTTTTCATTGACGCGGTGGTATGGCCGGGTGATTATGTCATTAGAACTAGAATTCTGCACGACCCCAAGCCGCACACAAGTACATACAATCCTCGTCACTCCCAAGATTTAGATCTAAATAGGACTGGATTCCACAGAAACCTACCCGAATCATTCCTATTCTTGCTAGGAATTAGCCGCAATTACTTTGGTCCTTCCAATAGGTATCCCGTTTTTTGGAGAAGGCAGGGCGAAGGTAGGCTAATCATCCATACGCCAAAAAGAATGTATACATGTATTTGCATAATAACTAACATCTGTTGTTTTGTGCTGGACAGAAATGAACTTTTTTGGACTGTTGCGCCAGGGAGATCCAAGGCTTGTGCCGGAAGGTCTCCGTCCTCTCCGTGAAAATGAACAACCCCTTCTCGAGCACACCCGACCCGTGACGGTTGCCTTGGAAGTCGTGCCTGATCCCCATTCTGACGAGGAGCATGGAGACAACGGCGATGGTGACAATCAGATGAACGAAGGAGGGGTCGGGCCCTCCTCACCACATAGGGAACAACAGGGAGACAATATTGAACGAACCGACTCCAGCATTCGCCGACTGGTGGGCGATGATGATGATGAAGTGCAACAACATGTCAACCTGGAAGGGGAGGAGGAAGTCGAGGAGGAGATCGCCGAACTAACAACGCAGCCCATCGCCAGGCGTACCCGGAAGAGAGGCAATCGTGCGAGAGGGACTGCCTCGGTCGAGATTGGCGAACACAACGCTCCCGCCAAGAGGCTTCGAGAAGACCACCCCATGTATCAATCTGTTGGGAGTGCTACTCGGGGTTCCGAGGCTAACCGGGCCGCTCATGTCGATCTCGTCACCCAAATTGCCCCAACCGCCTCCGAAGTAGCAAGAAGCAATATGTAAGAACCCATCTTAATATTTAAGAATGACAAGTTTTCCTGTAAGCAATACTTAAGATATTTCGTAATACTTGTTTCGCAGGGACAACCAGGCTGGTGCCGCGCCTCCTTCTAACGCCCAAGTGGATAAGGGGAAAGGAAAAGCAATGGAAGAAAACCCCACGACCCCCACAAGGTCCGGTCCCGTATTTGAAGATGGTTCACCCATAGCTTCCCAAGACTTCCCAACGTCCGGCGCCCCCAACCTTTTAACCCAATTTGGACTATTACCACGGCGTCACGATTGAGGAACGCTGACGAGTGCCGGGAGTACCTCAACAACTGCATACCACCAAGCTTGGTGCAAGAGGTAAACTCGCTCAGTCATGTTGATTTGGCGGATGAGTATAATGGCACGCTGGTACACCAAATGGCAATGGGAACCTCAATGAGGGTTAGGTTTGAAGCCGCGCTTGGACATGTTGACTCTCTCAAGAGGAAAGTAGGACGGAGGGAAAAAATGATTGAAGATAATGAAGCCCTGATCGCTGACCTCCAATCCCAACTAGTGAATGCCGAGGCGACCATCAAAAAACAGTCAGCCCGTGCGAGTGAGTACGATCAGCAAGTAACCACCCTTGAGTCTCAACTAGATGCTGCAAACACCAAGGTACATATCCGTGTCGCGCCCCCATATTTAAAAATGAATGTGCTAACACGTTTTTCCCTATAGGTAGCCACGGCGGAAGCTTCTGCCCACTCGTACTCCAGCCAAGTAGACGTGCTGAACCAGAAACTAGAGGACGCGCACCTGGCCGTCCAAAACATGGAAAAAGTGCAGACAGACCTTGCTGAGGAGAGGGCCGTCATCCAAGAACTGAAAGAGGCAGTTGCCCAAAAAGAATTGATGATTGATGCCCTTACCGCTGAGCGTGACAATGTATTGTGCCCCCAACTGCTAACAGCCATTGCCGGCCGCAGGTGGATTGTTGGGTATGGAGCACGCCTAGCCGTCATAAAGGTGCTAGAGGCCCCGTCCTTTGTACAACAATTCGCCAACCTTGTGTCTGATGGCATTGACCACGGACGACACGAAGGAATGGTTGAGGCCGCTGAGTTGATCACGGAGGGGGAGACATCGCCCGTCATACCTTCTTTAAACCTGAAGCTGCCAGCAAGATGACTGCCTCCATGGCCGCGATGCAAGATCTACACTACCCATTCCTGGATGAGCTGGAGGCCACCAAAGATGCCCCAAACACTGAAATTATGGAAAAGCTCAGTCTTAGCACGCCTTCCAATGCTTCCTTTCCTCTGACCCTTCCTATATACGAGGACGTAACCAGGGTCGTGCTTGACGAGGAACCCTTAGGTGTGGTGTTGGAAAGAACTACGGCTCAAGCCCAGAAGCGGGGAGAAAGTGATGAATGGTTGCCGCGTCTGATCGAAGAGCAAGCAGATATGGGTAGGTTTCTCCCCTCTATTTAGGATGCTCCTTTTTCATGATCAGACACTTTTGTTTTGTAATCTATGAATATGTATTGTTTCTATTCGTCCGTGCATGTACACGGCTAACAATACTTGTGTTTTGTATATAAGTCCGTGAGTAACCACGGCAATTTTGATATGTTTGGAAACCTGTGTATTTTACTTGTGTTTGAAATATTGTAGCTCAATACTGCATGATATATCACGTCTTACACACAAAGAAAATGCATACAAGTCTATAATTTACTAGACATGCGACGTGCGTCTTTGCTATGCGGAGCACCATGTGGCTATAGCATATGAAACTTACCCCAACGTCTTGTGAGTAAGGTGTCTAGTAAGGATACATGATCCGTGCGGCTGGGGTTGCATCCCTCTTACGCGGCAAGTTGAATTAGTAGGTTCACTTAATCCTCTTACCCCACCTGGAGGCGTACGGTACATGTACGGTAATTTGAGAGAATGCATACGAATGAAACATGGCATATAATATAAGTAAAATTCATACGGCTAACAAAGAATCTAACAAAGAAAGGAAAATGATTTGCACGAAACAGGCCATGGAGCTAGCTAGGCACCACGGCATTTTATTAGAACGTTTACACTTTTGTTTGAATAATGACGACAAGTCCTAAAAAACAAGAAAGGAAACTTAAACAAACATAAGAAAAACAAACAAAACAAATAACCCGCATGGTTCTTTATTAAGACCGCCTATAGCGCAGTACCCATGCGGAAGCCGTAGCTTTCAAAGATAGCACCTTTTGAGATTGGAGATGTTCCACGTGCGCTCTAGGTCGCGGCCATCCATGTCACGTAACTTGTACGCGCCTCGTCCCAAGGTTTCAGTGACTTCATACGGTCCTTCCCATTTAGGGCCCAGTTTTCCTGTATTCTCCACTCGACTCGCTTCGTTAGCACGATAGACGTAGTCTCCCGGTCGAAAAGAAACGCCCTTGACCTTGGCGTCATAATAAGCCTTCATCTTAGCCTTGGACTTAGCCTCATTGATGGCTGCTATTTCCCTTTTCTCTTCCAACAGATCCAGGTTGATTCGCAGTTGTTCATCGTTTGTAACGACGTTAACCTCCGCCGTGCGGATGGTAGGCATCCCTATTTCTGTTGGTATAATGGCTTCAGTGTCGTAAGCCAATGCAAATGGAGTATCTCTGTTGGCTGTTTTGATCATGGTTCTATGTGCCCATAGCACGTGTGACAACTCATCGACCCATTTGCCCTGTCGTTCATCCAGCCGCGCCTTGATTCCATTCCCCAAGCTCCTATTTGCTCGTTCGACAAGGCCGTTCGTTTGTGGATGCTTAACGGACGTGAAGCGCCGTTTGATGTTCAATGATGCACACCAATCTTTGAATGGGTTGTCCGTGAACTGCTTGCCGTTGTCCGAGATAATTTCTCCTGGTAGACCGAAACGGCACACGATGTGTTCCCACACAAACTTCTTGACCTGCTTACCTGTGATAGACTTGACTGCCTTGGCTTCTATCCATCGTGTGAAGTAGTCCATTGCAACAATCAAGAATTTAACCCCCCCCCCCCCCCCCCCCCCCCGCAGCTACAGGAAATGGTCCTGCAATGTCAATTCCCCACTTGTAAAATGGCCATGGGGACGTGATGGGTGTAATCTCCTGCTGCGGGTGTCGCGGAACTGGCCTATGTACTTGGCAATCGTTGCACTTGCGAATCATGTCGCGCGCGTCCCTGTGCATAGTGGGCCAATAATAACCTGTTCGTAAGGCTCTAGCCACCACGGATCGTGGGCCTGCATGCATGCCGCACAACCCTTCATGTATGTCACTAATGACATAAGCCGCCTGGCGTGGCCCAACACACCGCAGCCATGGCTGCAAGAAAGAGCGCTTGTAAAGGATGCCTTCTCGGAGTTCAAAATGTTGTGACTTCCTTTTGATGCGTCTTGCTGCTTTTTCCTCGTCTGGAAGGGTTTCATTAGTCAAATAGTTGATGATTGGGGTCATCCACGTAGGTCCCTCCTCCTCAACTATAGCGGATACCTCCCCTTCCGTGATAGACTTCTCCTTGAGTATTTCCACCAAAACCTGTTTGGATAAGTGGGCGAAGCTCGTGGATGCGATCTTGCTAAGAGCGTCCGCTTTTTTGTTCTCGCCCCTTGGCACCTGCTTGATGGAAAACTTACTGAAAGTCGTGATTAGCGACTTGACTTTTTCCAAGTACCTGACCATGATGTCCTCCTTAGCCACATACCCACCTAGAATATGGTTCGCGACAAGCCGTGAGTCCACGTAGGCCTCAAGGTTGCGGACTCCCATTCTAGCGGCAATTTTTAAACCCGCAATTAATGCTTCATATTCCGCTTCGTTATTGGTGGCCGTGAACTCAAAACGGAGGGCGTATGTGAATTCCATTCCTTCTGGATTCGTGAGGATGAGACCTGCCCCGGACCCGTCGGTGCATGAGGATCCGTCCGTGAATAGCACCCAAGGTTCTGCTGGGATCTCGTCTTGCTTAATGACTGGTTCCTCCTCATCCGGCTTCTCGATCAGGAAATCTGCCAAGATCTGGCCTTTAACCGCCGTCCTTGGTCTATAAGATATATTGTGCCCCCCAATAGGATGCTCCATTTCTCCAGCCTCCCTGCCACGTCTGGCCTAGAGATAACCTGCTTGATTGGCTGATCCGTAATCACCACAATTGGGTGCGCCTGAAAGTACCGGCGCAACCGCTTTGTAGCAAATACTAGTGCTAACACCAATTTTTCCATGGAGGAATAATTCTGCTCCGCCCCTTGTAGTGTTCTACTTATAAAGTAGACCGGAGTTTGTATTGTATCTCTATCCGTCATCAGTACCGCGCTTATTGCGCCATGAGTAGCTGAGAGATACATAACGAGTTCCTCCTTTGGCCGGGGAGCTACTAGCATGGGGAGAGATGCGAGATGCTGCTTGAGTTGGCAAAAGGCTTCCTCAGCTTCCTTCGTCCAACGGAAGTCTCCCTTTCTAATACACTTCTTAAGTGTCTTAAATAGGGGTAATGACTTCTCTGCGGATTTAGATAGGAATCTATTCAGCCCGGCTAACTTCCCATTCAGGGACTGCACCTCCTTCCGTGTCTGCGGGGACGGTAGTCGTATCACTGCGTCCGTCTTCTCTGGACAAGGCTTGATGCCGTTTGGGTCAATCAAATATCCCAGGAACATTCCTTTTGTTGCACCAAACGTACATTTCTTTGGATTTAACTTCATGTTAATCCTTCTCAGCGTGTCGAATGTCTCCTGGACATCCCGGAGAAGTGCCTCCTCCGTGTGGCTTTTTATCACCAAGTCATCAACATATACTTCCAAGTTGCGTCCTATTTGTGATTCGAAAGCTTTATCCACCAACCGCTGATACGTAGCGCCGGCGTTCTTCAATCCAAACGGCATTTTCGTATAGCAATATACGCCCTGGCTCGTGTGGAACGCCGTTTTTTTTTGCATCCTCCTCCGCCATCTGGATTTGGTGATACCCTTTATATGCATCCAAGAAGCATTTGAAAGGATATCCACACAAGGACTCCACCTTCCAGTCGATTTCTGGTAACGGGTAACAGTCCTGTGGGCAGGCCTTGTTCAGATCCGTGAAATCCACACACATGCGCCAACTTCCGTCATGTTTCTTGACCATGACCGGATTAGATAACCACTCGTGGTAGTATACCTCGCGCATGATGCCTGCGTCCACCAGCTTCCGCACTTCCTCTAGTATAACTTGGCTGCGCTCGGGCGCCTGGCCGCGCTTCTTTTGCTTGATGGGTTGGTACCCTTGGCGGATTTGGAGCTTATGCTCTGCTATCGCACGTGGCACACCCGTCATATGTTTTGGCTCCCATGCGAATATGTCCAGGTTTGCACTTAAAAGAGAGCACATAGCCCTTTTGCCGCTATCCGAGAGCGCCCCTCCTATGGATACCTCCTGTTCCGGATAGTCAAGGTGAATGGCCACCTTCCAATTGGGTGGTGGTGCCCCATCCTTGGGTAGGACAGGTGGTGCCGGTGTTGTCACGGTGTGACACTCGGATGTTGGTACGACTGTGTTGTAAATAGTAACGATTCCCCCCTCGACGGGGAATTTGATCATTCCGTGTGCCGTAGAGGGTACTGCCCGGATAGCCAAAATGCCTGGTCTGCCTATGATTCCATTATAAGGAGAGTGTGAACGTATCACCATGAAGTTCATCCACGTTGTAGTGGAATGTTCCTCATTCCCAATGGTGACAAGCAAACGCAATTGCCCTATCGGCCAGATAGTGTCTCCACAAAAGCCAGTAAGAGGCGACGTGGCCGGTACTAATTGGCTTCTTATTTCTGGGCATAACTGCACAAAGCAGTGTTCATACAGTACCTCTGCCGACGACCCTCCATCCACATACATGCGACGAACATTGTGTGTTCCAATGCTTATCTCAATAGTGAGAGGCGCATCAATCACGTCGCTTGCTGTAATGAGAGGGAATGAGATTTCCCTGCCGCGTGAAAATTTTTGGCCAATTTTATGTCTCGTGCGGCGCTGTCTGGATTGGATCATGTATATGGTAGAAGGGTTGTCCTTTTGGGGATCCTTCTTATCATACTTCTTGTTGTTGTCTTTTCCGTCTTTCCAATCCTTAACTAGGTGCTTGAGTTTGCCTGATTTGATTAGCGACTCAATATGCTTCTTGAGCTGGATACACTCCTCCGTGTCGTGTCCTTTGTCATTATGGAACTCGCAGAAGCGACTTCCTTGCCGACGTTCCAGGGGTGTGGTCATTGGGGGAGGCCTTGGAAAGTTCGCCCCTTCAGTCAACAAGATCTCCCGGTAGGACATCTTTAGGGGGGTGAACTTGTCGTCCGACCGTCCGCCTTTGCTTTGGCTCTTATAGTCCGAGCCCTTGTTATTGTTCTGGTTGCCTTGACCGCCCGACTGTCTCCGGGACTGGTCATTTGACCGGTACCCATTTCCTCGGGATGGGTAGGCTGCGGCAACAGCTGTTTCTCCCTCTATGAAATTTCTGACCCTTTCCATGAGGTCATCATATCTCTCTGGGCGCTTGTCGTTGAGACGCCTGATCAGTTCTCTGTCTGTTATGGCGTGCATGTAGTCAGAGATTTTCAGGAGCTCTGGCATGGTTCTTGTGCGTGTGCACTCATCATTGAAGCGCTCAGTGAAGGCTTCTGTGGACTCCCCCGACCGTTGCTTAACGGTTGCCAATGAGACCGGATCCCTATTATACTTCTTCCTTTAAGTATAATTGTTCTCGAACGCAGTGCGTAGTTCCGTGAAACTATCAATGCTCCATGGGGGGAGTGCCTCGAACCAGTCACGGGCGTTTCCAATCAAGGTCGAATTAAACATTTGGCACCATATAGGCATGGGCCATCGCTCAATTTTAGCCTGAGTATCGAATATTTTGAGGTGATCCACAGGATCACCGGACCCATCATAAGTCTTGATACATGCCGGCATGCGACGTTTGGTGTCCTCAGAATAGTTCCGTATGCGGAGGGTGAACGGATTTCCCTGGGATCCGCCCATGGCCGTGTGAGCCTAGGGTCATCCCATGGTTCACACCATGGACGCGAGAGGTCCTCTGCTTCCGTATCCCGATAGTAAGGGCCACCATAATACTCCTCATTGTTTGGTGGTGGAGGCGTGCGCCTAGGCCGGCGGCGCTTAGGCGGATGGTCATCTAAGTCCTCCCCAGACGGATCTGGGGACGGTGGTGGTGCCCCGCCTTTTGAATAGGGACCACTTTTTTGAGACGAACCAGGAGCCTTTCTCCCAGTGTTCATTCTATCCCACACACTTGGGCGGCGTGTGGTTCTGGTCAACTCTCGATCTGGCCGCTCGGGTGAGCCATCCGACCTTTCTCCTTCTTGAGACTGCGTTAATTCTTGTATAAGGCGATCTCCTATGCGCTCAAACACATTCCGGGGTTGAGGGTTTTCCTCAAAGGTTCCCTGCTCCTGAGGCCGAGTTCTCCTTTTCCTCCGGTTTTGGGAGGGGGTGGTTGGTCCACTGTCACCAAAGTTGAGTCTGGCTTGGAGGTTCCTCCCCAGACTCAATCTTGATGCGATCCCTGGGACGATCCTTTCGAAGTTCTGAGTGAGAACTCGAGTAAGATCCTCCTCACTGAGTGGTAGGGCTTCCACTTCTTCCTCCGTCGAGGGTCTGCGCGGTTCCTTGTTAGGAGGGTCTGGCGCACTCCCTGGATCAGGGTTGTCCAGGGTTGAAGTAGGCGGGGGTGTCACCGAGATCGTGCTCGTCACCCCCGCGGGTTGAAAACCGCTACGGTTACCCAGCCCGCCTGCGAGGCGGTTAGGTGATTGGTTGGGGATGAGAATCCCTTCCCCTTGGGACTTCCGGTTCCCAGGATTCACATTCCTGGGGTTAGTTGGCGGATGCCCCTTCGTCATTGGAGATTCGAGATGAGGTTTTGTTCTAGCTTAGTATTATGGGTCCCACGGATGGCGCCAACTTGTTGATGCAAAAGTTGGTTGATCCTTGCTAGACCCGAATTAGGCTTAATTCGGGTTGGCTGCACTCCGGCTCCTGCACCAAGTGAATCGTTTGGTTGGGATCCTGCACACTAAACAGCACGCGTTAGGCTTACCGTGGGAATGTTTCCCACGATTAGACTCCGGCGTGAGAGTAAGTAATCGGTTTAAGGTTTATGTGAGTTTAGAGTATGAGTCGTAATACCTTTGTGGAACCCTTGGGGGTTCCTTTTATAGGCAGTGAAACCCTAGTGGGCTTTCACTGATCCTTCGGCCCCAAGGAAGAGATAAGCACCAGAATTAGAATGATTGTTATCTTCTAATTCTGGTAGTGAATATCCTCTCTTATTGGGGTAAAGATATTCCTAGACAGAATATTATTCTGTCTAACCCTATGTCGGCCGTGTCGGCCGTACCGGGCCGTGGGCCGCACACATGTGTGCGGTTACTGTTCATCCAAGCCCATAAGCCTGACTGACATTATCCCACCCATCTGTGATGGGCCGGATACGGGTAGTACCCTTGGGCCGGGTCCATGACCCGGCTGGGGACTATACGTCATCATATGCGTACTAGATCTTCTAATTATCAAGAGCCCGAGCCTCAAGAAGATTTAGATATGGCAGGTGTTAACAACAACAACATTCCACCGAACCTGAATAATAATAATAACAACAATGCTCTTCCACAGCCCGATCTTCGGACCATGGAGGAACTTTGTCAACCAACAATGTTTGGACGAGGAGGACCGATTGCGCCGATGCAAATCAACGCTCCTGAGTTTTCGTTGAAGCACCACATGATTCAGCAAGTGCAAACAAACCCATTTAGAGGATTGCCTGATGATGATGCCAACAAACACCTCGACAAGTTCATTACAATCACCCAAAGCATGAAGTTGCCTAGGGCCACAATGGATGTACTCCGCCTACAACTCTTCCCACATACTTTATCGCATCATGCCGAGAAATGGTTTGATCGTCTCCCGAATAATTCTATTCACACTTGGGATGATATGACTCAACGCTTTCTATCGCGCTACTTTCCACCATCCATGGTCACAAGCCTTCGCAATCAGATCAGCGGTTTCATGCAAGATCCCGATGAATCTCTTTTTGACGCTTGGGAGAGATATAATGTCTTGATCGACCGTTGTCCAAACCACAACATGCTCCCCGTCACATTAATTGATACTTTCTACAACGGATTGACTTTTCGAGATCGTGATACGATCAATGCAGCCGCCGGTGGCACATTCATGAAAAGGAGACCCGAGGAGTGCAGAGAGTTAATAGAGAACATGACTACTCACCACAAGAACTGGGATTCCTCTGCATCTTCAAGGACCAACCCGAGAGTCAATGTTTCCTCAACCTCAGCAAACCCTGAGATGACCGAACTCACCCGCATGATGGCCGAAATGAGCAAAAGTATTACGCTTCTCGCTTCAAACCAACAACAACAACAAGTTAAAGCGGTTGCTAATCCTTGTGAAACATGTGGCGGTCCTCACTCATACACCGATTGTCCTTCGACACAAGGAAATCCGGAAAATGTGTATGTAGCTTACGGTAATTATTCACCGGAAAATTACCAAGCTAGACAACAAGGGGATAGAAATCTGCTGAGCTACCGTTCCAACAATTACCTTTCACCCGGTTTTTCTCCTCAAAACCAAAATCCCGCCAACAACTACAATAGAAGCAACCAAATCCCACCTCGTGCTTCTAACCCTTATCAACCACCCACCCAACAACACCCACCCATTAATCCCGATGTTGACACAATCATGAGAACTCAAGGTGAGCAAATCAAGAATCTACAGAGCCAAATAATTAATTTGAAAGGAGATATCTTGAAGCAAGGTAATGACATCCGAACCGAGGTTCGTGATAATCTTCAATCCTCCTTCATCACTCAAACAACTGAATTAAAGAATCTATTGGCTAGTTTCCTACCCGAAGCTCAACCTTCTTCTTCTTCGGGTTCTCTACCTTCAAACACCGTCCCCAATCCGCGAGCTAATGTGAGTGCTATAACTACGCGTAGTGGACTTACCATTGTCGATCCACCTATTCCACCACCATCATCCACACCTCCTCCACCACCATGTATCCCTACTCCTCCTACACCTAGTAGTAGTGCACCGTTACCGTCTCCGCCTCGTCATGACGATGTATCTCGGAAGGACCCTTCAACATCACCACCTTTACCGACTACACCTTCACCTAACCCCTATCAACCTAGAATTCCATACCCTTCTCGCATAGGCAAGACCAACGAGCTAACCAAGAATGATTGTCAAGTATCGAAATATGTGGATATGCTATCTAAAATGACCATCAACATTAGCCTTGTTGAAGCACTTTGCCACATGCCAAAATTTGTCAAAGCATTCAAGGAATTGCTTAGCAAGAAGGAGAAGCTGATTGAACTCGCCAACACACGCTTAAATGAAAACTGCTCTGCAGTCCTTCTTAGAGAACTTCCGGAAAAGCTTGGAGATCCCGGTCGTTTTGTGTGGCCTTGCGTGTTCAACAAAACTGAAGAATTTACTGCCCTTGCTGATCTCGGGGCTAGTATTAATTTGATGCCACTGAGTGTTTGGAAAACACTATCATTGCCCGATCTCATTCCTACAAAGATGACTCTCGAACTTGCAAACCGCACTCTCGCTTACCCCGTTGGTATAGCCGAAGACGTGTTTATCAAAATTGGCACATTTACTTTCCCGGTCGATTTTGTCGTAGTTGATTATGAAATGGACCCTCGTATTCCTTTAATACTTGGTCGGCCATTTTTGAGAACCGGACGAGCTTTAGTAGATGTGGCCGAAGGTGAGTTAATCTTACGAGTCGGGGATGATTCAAAAGTTTTTAAAATGGGGAAGCTTACAGGCAAATCCTTTGGAGGCCGAGAATCAGTGAATATGATCAATGTGCTCGATGACTTTACCGTCTATGACAATCCTCTATTCGAGTCTTCCACCGATAATCCACTCTTTGAAGATAATGTGGATGATTCTCACTCTCATTTGGACGCTTCTCCCATTTTTGATTCTCCACCGGTCTTCGATGCTTATGATGATGATGATTCTAGCTCAGATTCGGATGATTTTGATTGTACTTCTGAGTATCCCGAGCTGCCTACTTTCGATGATTTTGATGAGGCTGATACTCTATCGAGCGATTCTTCACATGATGAAGATCCTCCGCCATCACTCGATCCTACTTTGGATGATTATTCATTTGAGGAAGATTTCTCTGAATTTCTCAACACATACTTCCCTCATGAGAGTGATGCTCCTCCTTTGGACTTTGAAGACTATCGTCTTGATCCTACTTTGGATTTGAAGAGCATTTTGTCCAAAGAGAAGAAACCGGTCGACACCGAAATCCGTTGCACGTATGATTTGACACCTCTTTGTCCCACTTCTGAGGACGAGGTTGTGCTTCTTTGCGGATCTTCTTCACACTCGGCTGAGCTTGAGTGCTATTTTCCCCTGAAGGAAAAGGTGTTCGACCCCGGTATTGAAGTTTTTAAGCCATCTCAGTATCCACCTGATGAAATAAAAGGAAAAATCTTTGGACCCATTGAAGACATGCTTGCACCGCACCATACTTGCTTCTACTGTGCTCCATCACTGCTTAAGGGAACCTTGCCACTTCTCTGTTGGCTTGCCTTGTTCGCCTTAAGCTCTTGTTTATTGATGGATGAAAACTATGTCTTTGATCCTGGTGGATATTTTTCATGCTACTTCCGTTGATGATCAAGGTCGAGTCAGGCTCACGACTCGGTTAACAAAAACCAAGCGCTTCTTGGGAGGCAACCCATGCATCTATCTTTTCGCTTTCTTTACCATAAGTGTAGGGGGGACCCTTTGGATTGCTATTTCCTCTCCTCACTTCTTAATCAGGGATTCGAGCTTCAATGATCCACTGTTGATGATTCTTGACGACCCGTGATTCCGTGTTCTACGTCTTCCCGGTTCTATCCTAAACTCTTTTCGATTCACTATTTTATATTTTCTCAATATTAAAATAGGAATCTCTTTAGTGGTCTTTTCCTTAGCGAGATTTAATCAACGTGCACAATGTCCTAAGTGTAGGGGAGTTCACTCCCACATGCTTAAACATTGAGGACAATGTTTATCTTAAGTGTAGGGGGGACTTCTATCGAAGTTAAGTGGTCTTTTCCTTGTATTTGTCCTCATTTTAACCGGAAAATCAATTTTTCGACATTTTTCAAAATTTTTGATCTATTTTTGGCCTATTAGTTTTTCCCTTTTGTATAATTATTTTCTTTCTTTGCTAGAATAAATCTTCGAATAAGTGGTTTTAATTTTCAAACGTTGTGAATCTTTTGACTCGATCCGAGTTTACTCTAGCTAGTATCCTTAACGTGTTTAAGTCAAGTTTTGCTAGGCTTTTATATAGGGAGCTATAAAACACGAAAGTCTTAACTCTCACGGGTTAAGAACAAGAACTTTTCGCAAGTTCCTATAATTGATCCTAGAGAGTCGTTTATCAAGGGAACTTTAAAATGCGATTTCTAAAACTTGAAAAAGTCTAAGAATTTGCAAGATCCTATAGGCGACTCAAAAACTCAAAACTTTGATTTAATAGGCTAAGCATCCACGAGTTTCATTATTTGAGATTTTAAACTGTGGAGAACGAGAGATGATAGAGCCAATTATAAGTTCGGTATTCTTTCGTGAATTTATGTGAGTTAATTATGAGCCTATTCTCCCATCGCTTGCTAATAAATTTATCTGCTAATAAATAAGGTTGTACGATTTGAAAAGTTACTTAGCTTCTAGCCCCAGATCGTTTAAAAGTTGCTCGGTATGGATTAGAGTTCATAGCCAAGGCATAACTTATTGAAGCGGGACGCGAAGATTGGCGAGTCTGAAAAGGCCCTAACAAGGCATGAGGGCTATATTCTGTTGCTAAAGATCCAAAGTGATGTGAAGAATCATTTATCGAAAATCAATATGAAGGATCGAGACCCACGACGTAAAGCAAAACTCCCCAAAAGTCATGGAGAAGTGTATCCGAAAAGACCCTAACAAGGTATGAGGATAAATAGATCCAAGTAATAAAAGGAGGCGGATCGTTGTATATCAAAATCCAAAATAAAGATTGGAGAAAAATGAAGAAGTCGTGGTCCAAGTATGAATCTCTCAAAACTTCAAAGTGAAGAATTCCTATTATGAAGAGAAGACCATTATTTCATGAACGTCTCTCAAGATTTGAAGTATAAAGTCGCTGCCAAATATCGGTCCGAGAAAGGTCTCAAATCGCGAAGCGAGTTATGCCAAGATATGAACTTTATGAGGTCCCGAGAAGCAGTTTTAAAAGATTTGGTCCTTTAGCTAACTATTGATTAAATTGTGCACTTTATTTTCAGACTAAATAACTATCGAAATAAGTCAAACAATGCATCTTCGTGATCATTCAAGACAAATAATAAAATATAATAGATACACCTAGGAATAAGGGAGTCTAAGTGAGTAATTGGCCCACATGAGTTCGTGATAGTCTATTAACTTATAATAACAATGATCTCGTTTTTAAGCTTGGTATGGAGAAAGTGAAAACTTGAGGATGATGATTATTCATAACATTTTCAAAACCCAAGGTATGCTTTTGATTTCTTTATTATGTCTTTAATTTTCTATCTCTTTAATAAAGGCCAACGTGGATTGATTATGATGAAAAGTGTAATCTTGCTTTGTAACTAATGCATTGCATGAGGACATTGCAATGGTCAAGTGTAGGGGATTTGATAGGTGTGTAAACACCCATCTTTTCTACCACTTAACTACAATAATAACCGGACCAAAACGTGTATTTTATGTCTTTTATGTCGGAATTATACGTGGTTTGTGTTTTTGTTGTGATTTAGGATGAAAAGGTGAAAAGTGGAGAAAACACGGACATTCACGGGCATTTACGGACTTTTATTGAAGAAAAGGATGAAAGACGAAGTCAAGAGTGCAAAAAGAACGGAAGTCCACGACCAATTCTGAAGATTTATCGAAGAAAAAGTCAAAAGACGGAAGTTTATCAAAAGCCGAAGAATTCAAGTCTATTTTATTGAAGAATTTAAAGACGAGTTCGAAGAAATCTCGAAGCCAGAAGTCCCTTAAGTCCAAGTTTAAAGAAGATTAGAAGAAAAGGACTAAGTACGCAATTAATGAAGATTAAAAGAAGGATGGACTTAATTATGCAATTAAGAGAAAAGGAAAGAGGGGAGGAAGCTTCCTTAATCCTCCCCTATAAATAGATTAGATTAGTCATTTTTCACTCTTGTTGGCTAAGGTGACAATTAGTCTTCCACAATTTAAATACTTGTCATTTACATTACTTGTCAATTTTAATTCATGTTATGCACCTTAATTACCATTTAATTCCAAGTAAGTTTCCATTTTAATTCTTGTCAAAGCTTTATTTTATCTTGTCAATCTCTTATCTACCTTTCTTATTCTTTGATTCATGTGTTTATGTTATGTTCATGTTTATGCTTTTATTTTGATCTTAATGGTTTTTGATTATTGTGGTAAAAGTTGTTTGATTTCGTGTTTTTAATTGTTTGTTGATGTTTATCCATTGATTCGTTACTGTTTATAATTATCCGTGTGTTTGATTTTGGTTATTTTGTTATTATATCTGCTGCTACTGTTCTCCTTGTTCTTCGGGAGTGTTTGCCTTGTTTCTGATCTTTCCAGGAAGAGTTCTGAGTCAAGGCAAGGAAAGGACTAAAGTGTTCATTCGGAAGTCCCAAACTTCTGAACCAAACTTGTTCGTTCGGAAGTCTTAAAGTTCCGAACCAAGCAGGCTTCATTCGGAAGTCCAAAACTTCCGAACCAAACATACTCATTCGGAACTCCAAAGTTCCGAACCAAGGGTTTCATCCGGAACTTTTCAAAAGTTCCGAATCAACTTAAAGTTCCGAATCAAGGACCAAAGATCCGAATCAAGGTTGTTCATTCGGAACTTCCATAAGTTCCGGATCAAGGGTAATCTTCCGAATCAAAGAGCTTCATTCGGAACCTTCCGAACCAACTCCAAGTTCCGAACCAAGGCTTCATTCGGAAGTTCTAAACTTCCGAATCAAAGGACTTCATTCGGAAACTTCCGGATCAAGGGGTGACCTAATACTTCCGAATCAAGGCAGAATTTGCAAGTTCCGAATCAGCAAGTTCCGAACGAAGCATTGTTTTGAATAAGTGACATATTCAGACCAATTTGTTCCGGATCAAGGATTTTGGTAATATTCCAAGTGAAGAAGAATCATTTCAACCAAAGGTGACATTTAGGACGAGTGATTATTCCAAACGAAGGTTTATTCCGAATGAGCTGTATTCAGGTTCTTATTAGATTTTGTTTTTGATTTTTATTTTCAAGCTTTATTTTTCTTGCCTTAATTGCACTTTTAGATTATTTGCCTTAAGTTTTAGACTTGCCTTAGTTTTAGTCACACTTTAAGTTTGCTTTAGATAGATTTAAGTTTACGTAATTTACTTTAGTATCCTTTAATTTCAGTCTCGCTTTTAAATACTTGCACCTTTATTTTAATTAGACTTAGATTTACTTTAAGAGCACTTATACTTTAATTGTTTTGCACCTTTAAATTTTAAACACTACAACGACACATATTTGATTCCACCAAAATAAAACGTAGTCACACATAGAGAACTAAGATCAATTCGATTAGACATACTTAAACTGAATCTTTTTAACCTGAGTAAAATCTTTGTATCAAACACCACTAAACCAACACATTTCATCACCATTTTATCAGACTTTAATAAAAATTTAGATTTTAAGAAAACCTTGAAATGAAAACAGAAACTTGAAAAACTTAATAAACTTGCTGAAAATTAAAACCAAACTTGAACAATGATAACTTAAATCAACTGAAATATAATGTGGAACTCGTTTTCATCATCAACACTTAACTTAATTTCTCATTCAGAATAGAAAGCTTTACAAGGTTGTGAAAAAGGAAAACAAGAACAACTTTTAACTAAGTCCTATAAGGCCTTTATATAGAGGCTTACATCTGTTCTAGAACTAAAAAGAAGCTAAAACCCTAATGATATAAAATTCCACTTTTGCCCTTGAAGAAATTCGCATCTTTGAAGCATCTTTGAATATTTTGAAATTGGACTTGATGCCATGTGATGATACAGCTATTGGATTTGATCTTGGCCATCCAATGAGGTTGTAAAAAGTAAGCAATCCCTCCAATTCGTTGATTTCTTGTACTGGTTTTGTCTTGGAGCCAAAATGTGGGTCAGGGGAGGGTTGGAGAGACATGTGAGGATGAGGGTGACGTTTTTTGGGAGTTGGGATAGGATTAGGATGTGATGAATTATCAATCTGGAAATAATTAGGCAAAAACCCCTTGTTTTGTGTTTAATCCGACCTGGGGAGTTCTAGGGTTTATAAGGGATTAGTGTGGGGTTTTAATCTGATTTGGGGTGATTATATTTAAATAAGGTGTTTGGGAGGGAAGTTTAAAACTGATTAGTTTAATAAGTGAGTGGAGGGTGACGTGTGGGAGGGGTGTGATGTGGTGGAATGTGATTGGGTGGAGTGGGTGATGTGGCTACTTGATTGGTGGTGGTGTAAATGGTTGTCTGGTCAGTTTGGCCCCCCAAGGTTTATATTCTTTTCACTTTGCAATAAACAGCAACAACTTTCAATTCCCTTTGATAATAACTTTGGCATCTTGGCATTTTTGGCACAACAAGTTTTTAAACTTGTTTCAAGGACTAAACATGCAATTTGATGATATTTGAAGGACTGATTTTGGCATGTTGTTCATTCTTCAAGGTTTGACTTGTTTGTTGACTTCTTGGAGGACCAATATTGACAATTTAGTTTTGTTGAGGGACTAAATTTGCCAATTCTTCAAAGTTAAGGGTCCTTTTTTGTAATTTTGATAAACTTTAGGGACCAAACTTGTAATTATGAAGATACAAGGGTATAAAGTGTCAATTATTCCATATTGGAGGACCCTTCTTCATAGTTCTTCAAATCTTCAAGGGTTTTCTTTGGAAAATTCTTCATTAGGGCTTGGTTCATCGTGCGGCTTCGTTTCCCGTGTTCGTTTTTGACTGATTCTTATGATCTTTTGTCATTTTCTCAATATCCGTACCTAAAATACACAAGCAACAAACACAAGCATATATTTGGGTATTTTGATGATATTTAATGCATTTTAAGTCCGATTTGGACGATGAGACTATGTATAAAAGCAGTCTCATCACTCCCCCATACTAAACCATTGTCGTGCCCTCACGCAATGCTAGAATAAAGTATCGTAGCATCTCCAAAATTTATTTTTATTCACTTTACTGAACGATAAACTAGCTACACTACTACTATTGCTATTACTTGCGTTTTAGACATAATGTATGATTTTCATCGCAAAATGGGACGTTTAGGTTCATAGAATAAGAACACGTGAATGCTTCGTTAGAAATAATTTCATCGTCCTCGATTTTCACCCCAATTCCAAGCCAAGCGTGCAACGAGATCATTGTCATTATAAGTTAGTAATGCTAACACTACTCATATGCCCTAATCACGTACTTATCCTCCCATTATTCCTAAGTTGTATCTCTTATATTTTATTTTGTCTTGAATGTTTCACGAGGATACATTGTTGACTTATGCGATAATAGAGATTTAGGTCTAAAAATAGAGTCCTAACGGTGTAACTAAGACCATCAAATCAACCCCTCCTAATAGACAACGATGTTAAAAAATTAAGTTGACAAGAAGAATCGATAAACACGGTTTTATAACGGTTTTGAACATGAGACTTATTACCAAGACTTTTATACGCCCCCTAACGGAAGGGCCTTATTATCTTTGGTTTACCTTCATCTTTTATTCAACTTCGCCATGAAGCTTTTATTATGACTTCGGTCTTGCCTTGCCTTTTATTATCCGCCTCATCGGTGGTTTTATTAGCCAAAGACGTATACCCTCACGCTAAAGCGAATTTTGGATCTTTAAAGCTTCGAAGATTAAGGCTTGATTCACCTTCAATTTTGCATAGATTTTTCGGCCTTGTGGGGCTTCAAATGGTTTGCTACTTTTAGGTGAGCACTTGAAATCTTATTATTGGGTGAAGCTTTCGATTATTCGGGTTCCAATACTTCAAAACCGTGACGCTGGCGATACCTTAATGTCTTCCCAATTTAATTACACGGAAGCTACTAGAAAAGACTAGAAACCCAACAATCCCAACTACACCGCTAAGTCAATATTTATTAAGCAAAAAATATTTACATGCGAAGGGAGAATAAGCAAACAACGAGAACACATGAGTTTTTGAAAGAATACGAGTACTCTACGTTTAGCATAGTAACTTATAATTAACTCTATCATTTCTCGTCCTCATTTAAGAGACTTAGCCTAATGTGTAGTTAAGGAATCAAAGCTAAGTGCTCAACACGCACGGTAGAGTCAAAAATTACTCTTATTCTCGCCATCGGAAAACCTACATTCGTGTCTTCAAACACTTATAAAACATGGGAAAAATTTTAAAATTTGGCCATTTTTAGCCTTATTTTGCAACAAAAACGATAAACAAAAAGATAAACTTTGGAAAGCGTGAAGGTTTGGCAAGACAAGTATCTATTCACCCCCCCATGCTAAAGTTAAACATTGTCCTCAATGTTTCGAGTCTAGGGGTGCAAACACCCCCATACTAGAGACGTAGTCGAATGCCTAATCTAGCATGGAAAGGGTGTAACCAATAAATTAATAGCCGTTTATGAAGTGTGCTAAAAACCTAAGGTTAGAACATCAAAAGGATATATCATGGATATTGAGAAATGTCTCCAAAGCAAACGATCGAGTGCTCCCATAAAACGAACACGAGAGGCTCCAATTGTGAAGATCATGATCTAAAAACCAAAATGCACAAACAACCCCGGAACAAAGGTTGGAAGAGCACAAATCCCCACACGTAAGCTACATTAGAAAGCGATAATATGTACATAGGATAAGCATGGGACTCCCCCACGAGGCACCTCGTTTTTTATTACCGAGTCATGAGCTCGACTCGATCCCCTCAATACTAATTATCATTGGGGAAGGTGACTTGGTCGAGGTAGTTCAAGGATGGAACTTCCCCGCCAAAGTAGTGCTTCAACCTATGTCCATTCACCTTGAAGTTAGGACCATCATCTTGAGCTAGCTCGATGGTCCCATACGGAAACACTTGAGTAACGGTGAATGGACCGGACCAACGGGATTTCAACTTACCGAAAAAGATTATTAATCTTAAATTAAAAAGCAAAACTTGATCCCCAATGTTAAAAACCCGGTTTTTAATTTTAGAATCATGCAACTTTTTAGTTTTCTCTTTATAAATCAATGAATTTTCATAAGCAATGTCTCTCAATTCATCCAATTCATTCAATTGCATTTTCCGGTGTTTTCCCGCGGTCTCCATATCATCATTACAATGCTTTAGGGCCCAATAAGCCTTGTGTTCTAACTCGATAGGTAAATGACAATTCTTTCCATACACAAGCTTATAGGGAGTGCACCCAATGGGTGTCTTATGAGCGGTCGTAAAGGCCCATAAAGCATCGTCCAACTTATCCGACCACAATTGTCGGTTTTCCCCAACGGATCTCTCCAAAATCCTCTTCAACGCTCGGTTTGAAACCTCGACTTGCCCACTCGTTTGTGGGTGATAAGCCGTAGAAAGTCGATGTGTAACCCCATATTTCCTTAGAACCCTTTCAAATTGGTCGTTACAAAAATGGGTTCCACGATCGCTTATGATAGCACGAGGGGTTCCAAACCGAGAAAACAAGCTTTTCAAGAACTTAACTACCACACGAGCATCATTGGTGGGAAAGGCCTTGGCCTCCACCCACTTAGATAGGTAGTCAACCGCAACGAGAATGTACTTATTACCACGAGATGATGGGAATGGCCCCATAAAGTCTATACCCCAAACGCCAAAGATCTCACACACTTGGATGATGTTTTGTGGCATTTCATCTTTTTGTGAGGCTTTTCCTTGTCGTTGGCATGCATCACACGACTTCACAAGATCTTGTGCATCTCGGTAAATAGTAGTCCAAAAGAAGCCGGCATCAAACACCTTCTTAGCCGTGAGATTAGCACCGTGGTGACCACCCGTAGGTCCCTCATGGCAAGCTCTAAGGATGTTAGAAGCTTCGGTGCCAAATACACAACGTCGGATGATTTGATCTGCACAAGTTCGAAACAAGTAAGGGTCGTTCCAAAAGTAGAACTTGACGTCACGAAAGAATTTTCGCTTTTCATGAGTCGTCATACCCTTAATGTTGAAGTTACCCGCATGGTAATTTGCAAAATCCGCGAACCATGGGGTAGAAGAATCAAGCTTAGAATTCACTACACCAAGTGTCTCGAGCAGAAATGTTTCGGTGATTTCCTTGGGCTCGTAAACACTTTGGTGAGGATCTTCCAAACGAGAAAGATGATCGGCCGCTAGATTCTCGGCTCCTTTTTTGTCAACGATGGTGTGATCAAATTCTTGAAGGAGGAGAATCCAACGAAGTAATCTAGGCTTAGCATCTTGCTTTTCCATGAGATACTTAATAGCCGAATGGTCCGTATACACTATGCATTTCGTCAAGACGAGATAGGTCGGAACTTCTCAAATGCATACACCACGGCAAGGAACTCCTTTTCCGTTGTAGTGTATTTTAGTTGAGCCTCGGTCATCGTCTTGCTAGCATAGTGAATAGGCAAGAAGTGCTTATCATGACGTTGCCCCAAAACGGCCCCAATAGCGTAATCACTAGCATCACACATGAGCTCAAAGGGGAGGTTCCAATTGGGAGCAACAAGAATGGAGCTTCGGTAAGTTTCCTCTTAAGGATTTCAAAGGCTCGTACACAATCTTCGTCAAAGACAAAACGTGCTTCTTTTTCAAGAAGATGTGTAATGGGTCGAGAGATCTTTGAAAAATCCTTGATGAATCTACGATAAAAGCCCGCGTGGCCTAGGAAACTCCTAACTCCCTTAACGGTTTTGGGATGAGGTAATTTGGCGATGACGTCTACCTTAGCTTGATCTACCTCAATCCCCGCTTTCGAGACCTTGTGCCCTAAGACGATTCCACTCTTAACCATAAAATGACACTTTTCCCAATTGAGCACAAGGTTGGTTTCCTCACAACGTTTTAACATTCTCTCAAGGTTCGACAAACACGAAGTGAACGAATTACCAAACACGGAAAAGTCATAAATGAAGACTTCCATCGTCTTCTCGATCATATCATGAAAAATAGCCATCATGCACCTTTGAAAGGTTCCCGGTGCATTACAAAGTCCGAATGGCATTCTACGATAGCCAAACGTTCCATATGGACACGTAAACGTAGTTTTTTCTTGATCACGAGGATCGATGGGAATTTGGAAGTAACCGGAAAAACCCATCTAAAAAGCAATAGAAATCGTTTCCCGCAAGACGCTCCAACATTTGGTCCATGAAGGGCAAGGGAAAATGGTCTTTTCGAGTGGCTTCATTCAACTTTCGATAGTCAGTGCACACTCTCCATCCGGTCACGAGTCTAGTAGGAATCAACTCGTTGGCATCGTTTGGCACAACGGTCATCCCTCCCTTCTTAGGGATACAATGAATAGGACTCACCCAAGGGCTATCGGAAATAGGGTAAATCATTCCCGCGTCAAGGAGTTTAAGGACCTCCTTTTTGATGACGTCGTGAATTTTAGGGTTCACCCTCCTTTGACTTTGGATTGTGGGCTTGAAATCCTACTCCATTAAGATTTTGTGGGTACAAAACTTGGGATCGATTCCCTTAATGTCGGATAACTTCCACGCAATTGCCCCTTTGTGGTCCTTTAGAACATCGACAAGTGCGGTTTTTTCATCATTCGAAAGTTCCTTCGCAATAATAACCGGCAACTTGTCGTCCTCCTCCAAATAGACATATTCGAGGTGAGGAGGTAAATCTTTCAACTCGAGGATAGGTGGTTCCTCAAGTGAATATTTGGGCTCGATACTCATAACCTCCTCGGGCGGAGGAAATGGGAAATCGTTAAGAAAATCCTTGATAATCGAGAAGTCCTCATCGTTGTCGAGGTCTTCGTCACAAGTACGTGGAACATTGCATTCTTCCAACGTAAAACCACCACCTTCAAATGGAGTGAAGGTTGGTGTCGAATTATCAAGAATTGGATCTAACATAGTGGGATTACCACTAGTTTCTTCATCACCAAACCCTAAAACTTCTTGTGAAAAATCCTCGCAAACCACGTCGATCATATCAACGAGGTTTATGGTAGCAACGGAATAAACATGAGAAAGTTGAGAATTTTGAGTTGCGTTTATAACAAGTTCCTCGTCGTTGAAACGTAAGGTGATCTTTCTAGCATGCACATCAATTAAAGCCATAGACGTATCTAAAAACGAACGACCTAAAATAAGAGGAACTTGAGGATCCGTGGGGATATCGACAACGATAAAGTCTACGGGATAGTAGAACTTCCCCACTTTCACAAAAACGTCTTCCGCCAAACCACATGCACGAATCGTGGAATGGTCGGCCAACTCGATAGACATTAGTGAAGGAATAAGATTAGGACGATTGAGCGACTTGAAGATTGCAAGTGGCATCAAATTAATGCTAGCACCAAGATCGGCCAAGGCATAGCATTCTTCCATATCTTGAATTGCACAAGGGATCAAAAATTTACCGGGATCACCGACTTTTTGAGGTATGCGATTAAGATAAACCGACGAACAACTAGAGAATTAATGCAATTTCTCCTTGTTGTTCAACATACTCTTAAAGTTAGCGGCAAATCGAGGCAACATGACCAAAGCATCGGCAAAACTCACATTAAGGTGCAACTCATGAAACATTTTCATAAAAAGCTCAAATTGATAGTTGTCGCGCTCTTGTCGTTTCTCCTTCCTAAGTCTCGATGGGTAAGGCAAGGGTGGTGTGGGTTGGGGCATAGGCATAGCCTTTGGAATCTCGGGTTCCAATGTTGGTAAAGGGTCGACCGTAGGTGTGGCATTAGCGGTACTTTGTGGGCTTGAGATATGCTCCTTTTCGACCACCACCTCGGGTTCTTCCTCAATTTCCTCCACCGTTGGAGTAATTGGTTGAGGAGTCGGTTCTTTAAGTGCCTTACCACTTCGTGTGGTAATCACTTTCATCTCTCCCTTCGGGTTTGATATGGTGTTACTAGGTAGACTACCCGAAGTAGAGGCTTTGTTCCCCATGACGGCTTCTAAAATGGCATTAAGCTTAGCATCTTGACTATTAAACTTAAGATCTTGACTAGCGGCTTTTTGGTCAATTCTTTGTTCAAGCCTAGCATGACTTTGTTCAATTTTATTGTTTTGACCCCTAATTTGATTAGCAAAATCATTTTTCAACTCATTTCCCATGTTAAGATTTTCCTTCACAAAATTAGCTAACTCCTTGGTGTTTTTAGCCGTGTCCCTAGCTTGACTAGCCAATTGCTCTTGAATGTTTTCCAAAATCTTATCATTTGCCGTGGCGTAATTCAAAAAGTCCATTGGAAGTTCTTTAGTGTAAACATTTTGAAGACCTTGACTTGTGTTTTGAAAATTATGGTTTTGGTTTTGATTTTGCAATTGGCTACTACTTCCTTGATTCCCATAGTTGTTATTACCCTTGAAATTGTTCCTTTGATTGTTTTGGTAACCAACTTGATTGTTTCGATAATTGTTAGCATTTTGATTTGGTGGAAAACCCGGTGGTGTCAATTGATTAGTGCGGGGAACTTGACCGTTTTGGTTATAAGTTCCCGCGGCCACGAAGGCACTCGAAGTGTTACCACCGTTGGTAATGCACTCGGAATAATCGTGAGCTCCACCACAATACATACAAGAAACCTCAACCACTTTAGCCGTAGCGGGAGTGGGTTGTTCACCAACTTTAAACTCAATTAACAATCCCTTAAGCTTATCAAAAATCTTGTTCTCCAAATTAGCCTCGATTTGGCAAGCATCAACGGTGTGTGACAATGAAGGCGAAGGCGAAGACGAAGTCTTACGAACACTCGACGTGCTACGAGGACTATATGTGACAATCCGTCAATTTACGATTGATATTTTATTCTCAAATATTATTCTCAAATATTATTTTAATGATACAATATGAACTCACTTATTTTTGGGAAGAAATTTGGATTTACGTCTTGAAGTAGCGTCGACTACGTTTAAACCGGAGGATTCAACGTTACGTGCTTACGTTTACATACACCGTCCTTGGTGACAGTCCGACATTTTAGAAAATAAATTTATCCATGAATATTATTTTGGAGTTTTAAATTTGTGTTGGTTCATAAACTCACAAATTTACGAGAAGAGATTAGGACTTACGATTTTATTTTAACGTCCTTTACGACTAAACCGGAAACCTTAGGATTACGTATTTACGTTTTCGAACTCCGTTTTAGATGAAACAATTTTTATTGGATTCGTTTTGTGACGTTGATTCATAATTCATAAAAAACGTTTTTCGTAAAACGACCCGAGGGCACGCAAATCGAGGAAACTAGAATCGAGGAGTACCCGTAAATAAATGGGGATGAGACAAGTGGGACACTTGTCCCACCCCCATCAAAACCGGCCTTAACTAGCTACACAAGACACTTATGTGTCAAGTGTAAGCTAAAGCTTACTACACTTGTCCATTTTAGCTTCCACTTGAAGCTACCTTCCATCAAAACTAGCAACTTTCACATACCATTCCTTTCAACATGCAAAACCACTCAACATTCTCTCTTCCTCCCCATTTTTGGCCGTCCCATATCTTAATCAAAACACCCCATTCATAAAATTTGTAACCACAAACATATGTTATAATGAACATATGTTAATCTCCATTCAAAAAGATGAAGATTGGTGCAACTTATAACATCCAAGGAGGAGTATTCATGGTGTCTTGGGGCTGATTTTCCACAAGGTGATCATGAAGATTGATGGTCTTGAAGATGGTCTTGGCTATGCACAAGTTTCTCCATCAAAATCCATGTTTTGATCACAACCTACATCATCATGGTGGTATAAAGATTGTCCTCCTCATCTTCTTGTTATTTTTATTATGTAAACATGTATTTTATTTCCTATTGTATATGTATATGATGATTATATGATGATAAAAATGTTATGTGGGGATTTGGTGTTGATAAACATGATTAAAAAGGTGAAAAACCATAAGAAACAAGGTTAAAATCTTGGTTAAATTTGTTGGCTGTATAAAACGGTAAAGAAACAGGTCATGGACTGATAAGATGATGAAGTAGAATCCATTTACAGTAAGCTATATGTCTTGTACACATGTGATAGTTGGCCATGCAATGGAATCATTGTAATGAGTGAGATATGATCAAAACAAGTTTAGGGTATAAATCTGAGGTTACTGTTTTGGACGATTTTTAGAAAATACTTAAAGGATGATTCAACAGTAGCTATATAAGAGTTAAATGTAGCACATATCATGTAGTTTATGTGATAAACATTTGAGCTTCTATCTCCATATAGAACTCTAGATATGACAGTTTTGGTGAAAGTGAAGATAAAAATCAGATTTTTGGAAATTAAAGAATAATACTATTATATTAGCACTCAAAATTTAAATAGTATAAACTATAAATTAAAACCCACTAACTTATGGATTCTATTTATATAAATTAGTAAAAGGTGGAATAAGTGTATAAATTATAAAAATGGTAACTTGTTAAGTTTTATAAGTTATACAACTATAAACATGACTTTTACGACTTTTTCGGCTAATACCGTAAAAATTAACGTTTTTGTTAAATAAAACTTAGATGGTTGGACCCGTCTAATGAAAACTTTATAAAACTTATATACTGATATATAGACATGTATAACAAGTAAAACCCGATAAAACCCGAACTATAGGGCATACGGACATTAACGAGCTAAGTAAACATATTGGACTAATACTTGGACTAATACTTGGACTAATACTTGGGCTAATAATTGGACTAAATAAGATAAACACTCATAAAAAGAACTTATTGGGCTTAACCCATTTAGGCCCAACTTGTAAAGTGTAGATACTGATAATGTAAGTATAACAAGGATTAATACAAGTTAAGAACTTATAATAGGCTTATTGGACCTAAAACACGTAAATAGGTAAAACGAGAAAACTAGTATAAAAGTATCGTCACATAACACAAAAATGAGTAAATGAGGATATGTAAACCCACTTGATCATCATATATATATAATCATCATATGTATACATAATTGTTATTTTTATAAAGTCATTGGACATGAGTCTAAGACCGATTATTATTTGTCTAGGTTTCCGTGATCGAAGCACGTACCGTACGTCCGAGTTGCCGATAACCCGCCTTCCCACATCAACGTGAGTTCATAGCCTCGCACTCTTTTAAATGTTTTTTATAAATGTTTTATAAACCCGCGAGGGAGATAACATGTTAGTTTTTATAAAATAGGACACCATTTGTCCCGATTGTTTGTTTATTGATTTTGGACCCGAATGACTGAATGACCCGATTGTATGACCCGATAAATGATTAAAGGACCCGATAGATGAAATTAAACGGATTATTAAAATTAGGTTATGTCACTAAAAGTCCCATTAGCATGAATTGTGAACCACCGGGATTTGGTAGACGCTTATGCATTTAATAGTACTATTTGGGGACGATCACCCCAGTTCGCGCCTTGACGGTTGATCCCCGTCGTGCCACATTGATTGGTAAGCGAATTTATGTATGAGAAGATTTCCATAGCGTGACCTTTGTGACGACACGCTACTTTAGATGGGCAAAATTGGTATCGGGTTAGCTACCCGTTTTGGTTTAGTAAGGTAACAATGTCATGCGGCTTATAATAATCCAAATTAACGGAATACTAATAGACGCTCCGAATTACGATGTATTGCCTAACTAGCAATACAGGGTCATACTATTGATATTATGTTTGTGTTTTGGTTTTCATAACCATATTCATATAACGGTTTTTATTTTCATACAACGTCGTAAGACGTATTGTATGACGTTTTTACGACATTGGCTCGCATAATGATTTTTAAGGCTTTTTATAACCATATTCATATAATGGTTTTATTTAATCTATACAACGTTGCAAAAACGTATTGTATGGTGTTTTTAACGACAATGATTCGTATAACGATTTTTAAGGCAAATGCCTATATTATGATTTTCGATAAAGATTTGTATAAAATAACTTTGGCTATTTTATGGCCTATTAAAATGATTTGTACAAAATGATTTTCAGTAATAATTTTATACTGATATTATATTGATGCATTTTATTAAACTCTATGAATTCACTCGGCGTTATCACTGACCTTTTATTTTAACATGTTTTATCTCAGGTACTTGAAGGTAATTCTCGGGAAGACAACAAGAATTCGTGGCCCGCACTTAAACAATATTTTCCATTCAAATATTTTGTAAAACTTTGTATGAAATGTAATGACTTGGGACCGATGTAACTTTGATATTATTGAATGGAAATGCTTTATAAATAAATGACGCGATTTTTATGCGTTGTCTATGATGTGAGTAATGTGCTATCCCGTAACACCAACTAGTCTTCCGCTGTACTGAGTTGTATAAATTTGGGGGTGTTACAGTTTGGTACCAGAGCTCTCGTTATAGAGAACGAAAGATTTTTTAAAACCGAGGTTTTGAATAAAACATTTCAAAATCTTTTTACTAAAAACATTTTTCTAAAAATGTCTAAAAATCTTTTGACTATAACGGTGCCGAAGAATTCCCGAGTTACCGACAAGGCCATACTGAGAAGTGTTATTTAATATATATATATAACTTGGATTATATATATATATATGATGTAATTTTATTACATGATTGTTTGGTGATTATCTTGATTTTTATACGAGGTATTTATACGACGTAGATTGTCACAAGGAACCCTAAATCCCCTAGTAAATTAATCGAAGCTATTCTCGTAGGAATTCTAGCTATCCTAGATCTAAACCAAGTTGTGGATATTTATAATCCCAACAAATGGTTGATATTCGTAGAAATATAGATAGTAGTTGATTGTGATACTGAAAAAGAATTGGCGAGATTAAAATTGATATCGATGTCATGACGATCTTTCCTTATAGAGTGGAGTTTGACAAAACGTTATCACCTAGAAAGATGTCAGCTGATTCGTTGTCACCCAATTCTTAAATTGAAATCGAAAGGGTGAATGTTGCACTTGAGGCTGTTATTGAAACCATTACCCAAAAGCCTCATGCAACTAATACCTTTCTGAGAAGTCTAGTTGAATGATCAAGTCATTTCATATTAATGACTCATTTGATAATTGTTGTTGTAAGAGCTAATAGGATTGGAAATTAAGTGTTGATTCATATTGAGATCGTATTGCCTTTACAAGGCCGAAGAATAAGGTTGTAAGTATTGGATAATGAAGTAGGATATCGAATTGAGTAAAAGTTGATTAAAACTTGAATGAAGTAAAAATTTAACCTGTATGGAATACGGGATTGTTAATAGAAGTCGTTAAGTTTTGTAATTGAATTATAAGGTTTTAATTGATTGTTAGTTTGTGTTAAGGGCTGTTCCTAGGCCATTGTCCACTAATGAGGATGCCCAGTGTCCAAGAAATAAACTGAAGAAATCTTCTTCTGAATTGAGACCGATGGATCTTCTGGGACATGTGGAACACCTAATGACTCTTGTAGATTAGTATTCATTGTGGTATCTTTTAAAAATCCCTAACTTAACTGAGATATCAGTTGGAAGGATGAGTTCTGAGAATTGTATGACATAGTGACACATCAAGTGTTACGGTACAATTTGACTTGTTTGTGATTAATGAAAAAGACTACCTTTGATTGCTCAAATCTACATGTATCTATGTTATCTATCCTTTATTGCTTCATCCTAATGTTCGCATTAGTAATGCAACCATTGAACAAGTACTCATCTTGATTTGAGTTACGTTGTGGATTATTCTCTTTGTATTCTTGAGTGCCATCGAAATCATGAACCTCATGATTAATTGGCTAAGCTCATTTCCTATCATATTGTAGTTAGTTCTTGGTGAAGAAGTTTTCATCACTCTTTTGCAGATCACTCATTGTTTTTATAAAGTTAAAACGGTATCCTTTGAGAAAATTTAATTTTCATCACAATAAGGATTATTCAAAGTAAGATTTATAAGTGATTGATATCAAAATGAAGTTGTTTATGAGACGCTTTGGAAACTTAATTGTTTCCATAACAAAGAAAATCTTTGTAAATATATTTTTGATTCTTATTTAAGAATTAAGCATGAAAATGTTTTCATAAATATGATGATAAAGTTTTGACGAACTGAGTATTGCATCGTTAATCTTGAAATTGTATATAGTTGCGCGCCTACATACAATTTGGAATGGACCATGCAAGGCTGATTAGTAGTCACCATAAAACTGATTAATAAACGCTAAATTTTCTTTGAAGGGTGTGAAAGATTAAATTTTAATGAGATCTGCAAGAAGTGAAAAATAAGGACATAATGTTAGGGACACCTACATATGTGCCTGTAGCATCTATTCTTCTGAGTCGAATTTACTCATCTGTGGAAATTGTCTTATTTGACAATTGACAATTCTTTCTTGTCCAATTCTCTCGTAGTGAGATTCTTAGGAAAAGTATATGATTACCAAGTGTTGATACCCGACTGGATGTATTGACATTCTTATCATTTCTTTTGATTTGATTTCATTTGAATGACCTGGGTAACGATCCGAGGAGCTTTCGAATGCGTACTCAAATTATGAAAACACGGGATATATTCATATTCGTTAAATGTTTTCGTCTGTATCTGATTTGAATTCTCTCGCATAGATTATGCGTTAACCTTACTCTTTTAAGGTTAGTTACATCTTCAGATATCCCTGAATTTGTGAAGGATTATGGATTATTATTAGTTTTTTTTAGAAGTTCACATCTTATCGACGGCAATGAAACTGAAAAGTTGATAATGCCGGTAGAATGGATTGATTGATTATGACATGACGACATTGTCTTAATTGATGGGAACCCGAATTGAATTCCCCTAAATGATAAGATGTTGATTATCAAAAGTTATCTAAATAATTCTTGATGGATGACCATATCCTGCATTTAGACTTGATATTATATTGTGATTGGTTGTGAATTAGTCATAGATATTATAATCTAGAAGAACCTAATATGAATTTATTAAAAGATGTTTATGTTATCTAAACTTTAGGAGGTATTTGTTAATAAACTACCTAGACTTTCGCGATTAAGGAAAGTTGAATTTGGTATTGATTATATTCCCGGTGCTGCACATGTGGCATGTGCACTGTACGTCAGCACCATCTAAATTAAAGGAATTACCGTACAACTGAGAGAGTTGTCGGAGAAAGATTTTATTATACCAAGCCTGTCATCATGAAGAGCTATGGTGTTATCATTCCTTATATTTATAGATTACTATAAACTGAGTAAATTGACAATCGAAAACAATATCCATAACTCGAAATGGAAGATTTGTTCGATCATTTACAAGGTTCAAGTGTATGTTTTAAAGATTTGATCCATAGCATGGTTATCATCAACTTCGCATCTGCGAAGGAGATTATCTACTCCAATCACTACATCCGGTACTTGTAATGAACGTTATGAGTTTCACGTGATGCCATTTGGATTGACTAATACACATGTAGCATTCATAAAATGGTGAATCACGTGTGTAAGCTGTAATTTGATAAATTCATTCTCGTAATTATTATAGACCATTTGTTTGTTTATAAGAAAGAGAAGGAGTTAATAATTTATTATAGACTGCCCTAAATTGGTCGAACAATGAAAACATGTACCTTAAATATTTAACATAAGACTTAAGACTTAATTCTTTACATGATTTAACCGTGTGATTAATAGATAATGGAAGCTATATTGAATTTTCAAAGATTAGAACCATTAACGCTTAGGGATTAAAAACTTAATCCTTTACATAAAATGACCGTTGGATTAATAATGGTAAGATGTATGCATATAGACTCTTCAAAAATTAAGAGCCCTTTTAAGACTTTGAGTATTACTAAAAAGAAAATGGAAATATGTTTTGACGAATGTTTTAACAAAGGATTTTAAGGGATTATTCCCTTATACACAAACCATTTAACTAAACTTCTGTTTAGGGGTAAATGTTTGTGTATACCTCAAGATAACTTAAGAAGGACTGAGTAAAACCATTTTTACCATAACCTGAAAACTTAAAACGACAATTTTTGCTTTTCAAACTAAGAAAACTTTGACCAAAGTATAAACAAAGGTTTTTCGAACATGTACGAATCTTATTAAATATTTTCGATAAATCAACAAAAATCTTGTTAATTAAATTCAATTTATTTTGAACATTTTATATAACTGGTCGAACTAAGAAATTTAAAACTTTTACGCTTCATAAAAATTAACTAATAACTATTTAATTAATTATGATAATTATTGACGCTTTAGACGACGGATTGAGTAAAATGGATAAAAATGATAGATGAGACGAAACTGAAACATAGAAGATATGAAGAAAGAATTTTGAATAAATACGGTTGTGATCTTTATTTCATCAGGAATGTGAACGTAATTACTGACGCATAATATAGAAAGAATATCTGAGTGAATAGTGGACATGATAATTACATCATCATGAGAAGTGAATATAAATACCGAAACATTATGTATAAAGGATAAAAGAATCAATTAGGACATGTTCCTTAATAATGAAGGTGCAAAATAAATTGCCAAACAATATAAAATAAACGATGTTTGTAAAAAAGATAATATAGATAAAAAAAAGGGGTTCACGGCCAATGTGAACCATTAGAATTGAGAAGACAATGACATTAAATGTATAAAAGACCACTTGTGATTGTCTAAATATGAAGATTGTGAGATATAGTTATGTTGGAATTTGTAAGTATAAGTATTCTATTTATGTCATTTATGACTAAAAGTATCTTTGTCTGAAGAAGTTGTACTAATGACAAATTATGAAGGCAGACATCGCCTCATACATTAGTAAACGTCTAGCTACTGCAAAGGTCATCATCTGAATTTGATTCGATTTGGTTCATCGTCGACAGACTGCCCAAATCTGCTAATATCATTCCCGTTAATGATAAATGCAAAAGAGTTATGTAAACATAGTGTGCCTGTATCGAACATCTATATCAAGATCCTTGCTTCGCATCGAGTTTCTAGAGATTTGCTCAGAAATCATTGAGAACGAACCTTGATGAGAGTACTATGTACCACCCCAAATCGAAGGGACGAGGTAAAGTAACGATACAAAATACTATAAGTGCTGTTTTATGTTTAAATGATTGACCTTTGGTAATAGACCGTATAATCGTTTTCCTTTGGAAAGATTATCATTGATAATCATCGTATTAGGATCGAGATCGAATCTTGTTAAGATTTAGAAATTAGAGCATCTGTGAGCAGGAGTTGAGATAAAGACACCCGACATACACCCATTGTGAGTTGGACATGTCTTCTAGGTTTAAGGTTTCCTATGATGGCGAACCTAACCTTACAAAATACCCGACCCGCGAAATCTGAAATGATTATTGAAATTAGGATTTGATTATTGACTGCCGGTAGTGGGCAAGAGGTTATGTGAATGTGAAATGTAGATCTTGAAGTGCCAAATGGGTAGCGAAGTTATGCCACAATTTTTAACCTTGGAAAAATGGATTCATGATCTGACAAATCATGGGATATAAGTCCCCGTTGTATGGGACCATTGATATGATGTAAAAGATTGGTTTGAAAGGCATATAAGCTGGATCTACCCTAGGACTTCAAAGACTGCGTGAATTATGTTTCGTAAATCGAACTTGATGGAATATCTATCAAGTGAGAATCTGATTATTCTTAGTAGAGCTTAGATCGGCGAAAAGTTGCATTCATCAAAAACCCGTGAACATCATGGATAGAGAAAGTAAGTCAACATTAAGCCTGATCTTATTCCCGTAGTTATGTATGATGAAACTCGCGTATTATAATGAATTGCACTTGTGAGAAAGGACCGAATGTGGAGGAAATACCCACATGGCTTTAACTCTGTAAGAAGCGAGTAGTAAGGTAAGATGATCTTTGAGGACAAAGATCCTGTTTAGGGGTAAATGCTGTGACAATCCGTCAATTTACGATTGATATTTTATTCTCAAATATTATTCTCAAATATTATTTTAATGATACAATATGAACTCACTTATTTTTGGGAAGAAATTTGGATTTACGTCTTGAAGTAGCGTCGACTACGTTTAAACTGGAGGATTCAACGTTACGTGCTTACGTTTACATACACCGTCCTTGGTGACAGTCCGACATTTTAGAAAATAAATTTATCCATGAATATTATTTTGGAGTTTTAAATTTGTGTTGGTTCATAAACTCACAAATTTACGAGAAGAGATTAGGACTTACGATTTTATTTTAACGTCCTTTACGACTAAACCGGAAACCTTAGGATTACGTATTTACGTTTTCGAACTCCGTTTTAGATGAAACAATTTTTATTGGATTCGTTTTGTGACGTTGATTCATAATTCATAAAAAACGTTTTTCGTAAAACGACCCGAGGGCACGCAAATCGAGGAAACTAGAATCGAGGAGTACCCGTAAATAAATGGGGATGAGACAAGTGGGACACTTGTCCCACCCCCATCAAAACCGGCCTTAACTAGCTACACAAGACACTTATGTGTCAAGTGTAAGCTAAAGCTTACTACACTTGTCCATTTTAGCTTCCACTTGAAGCTACCTTCCATCAAAACTAGCAACTTTCACATACCATTCCTTTCAACATGCAAAACCACTCAACATTCTCTCTTCCTCCCCATTTTTGGCCGTCCCATATCTTAATCAAAACACCCCATTCATACAATTTTTAACCACAAACATATGTTAATCTCCATTAAAAAAGATGAAGATTGGTGCAACTTATAACATCCAAGGAGGAGTATTCATGGTATCTTGGGGCTGATTTTCCACAAGGTGATCATGAAGATTGATGGTCTTGAAGATGGTCTTGGCTATGCACAAGTTTCTCCATCAAAATCCATGTTTTGATCACAACCTACATCATCATGGTGGTATAAAGATTGTCCTCCTCATCTTCTTGTTATTTTGATTATGTAAACATGTATTTTATTTCCTATTGTATATGTATATGATGATTATATGATGATAAAAATGTTATGTGGGGATTTGGTGTTGATAAACATGATTAAAAAGGTGAAAAACCATAAGAAACAAGGTTAAAATCTTGGTTAAATTTGTTGGCTGTATAAAACGGTAAAGAAACAGGTCATGGACTGATAAAATGATGAAGTAGAATCCATTTACAGTAAGCTATATGTCTTGTACACATGTGAGAGTTGGCCATGCAATGGAATCATTGTAATGAGTGAGATATGATCAAAACAAGTTTAGGGTATAAATCTGAGGTTACTGTTTTGGACGATTTTTAGAAAATACTTAAAGGATGATTAAACAGTATCTATAGAAGAGTTAAATGTAGCACATATCATGTAGTTTATGTGATAAAAATTTGAGCTTCTATCTCCATATAGAACTCTAGATATGGCAGTTTTGGTGAAAGTGAAGCTAAAAATCAGATTTTTGGAAATTAAAGAATAATACTATTATATAAGCACTCAAAATTTAAATAGTATAAACTATAAATTAAACCCCACTAACTTATGGATTCTATTTATATAAATTAGTAAAAGGTGGAATAAGTGTATAAATTATAAAAATGTTAACTTGTTAAGTTTTATAAGTTATAAAACTATAAACATGACTTTTACGACTTTTTTGGCTAATACCGTAAAAATTAACGTTTTTGTTAAATAAAACTTAGATGGTTGGACCCGTCTAATGAAAACTTTATAAAAATTATATACTGATATATAGACATGTATAAAAAGTAAAAACCGATAATACCCGAACTATAGGGCATACGGACATTAACGAGCTAAGTAAACATATTGGACTAATACTTGGACTAATACTTGGACTAATACTTGGGCTAATAATTGGACTAAATAAGATAAACACTCATAAAAAGAACTTATTGGGCTTAACCCATTTAGGCCCAACTTGTAAAGTGTAGATACTGATAATGTAAGTATAACAAGGATTAATACAAGTTAAGAACTTATAATAGGCTTATTGGACCTAAAACACGTAAATAGGTAAAACGAGAAAACTAGTATAAAAGTTATCGTCACATAACACAAAAATGAGTAAATGAGGATATGTAACCCACTTGATCATCATATATATATAATCATCATATGTATACATAATTGTTATTTTTATAAAGTCATTGGACATGAGTCTAAGACCGATTATTATTTCTCTAGGTTTCCGTGATCGAAGCACGTACCGTACGTCCGAGTTGCCGATAACCCGCCTTCCCACATCAACGTGAGTTCATAGCCTCGCACTCTTTTAAATGTTTTTATAAATGTTTTATAAACCCGCGAGGGAGATAACATGTTAGTTTTTATAAAATAGGACACCATTTGTCCCGATTGTTTGTTTATTGATTTTGGACCCGAATGACTGAATGACCCGATTGTATGACCCGATAAATGATTAAAGGACCCGATAGATGAAATTAAATGGATTATTAAAGTTAGGTTATGTCACTAAAAGTCCTATTAGCATGAATTGTGAACTACCGGGATTTGGTAGACGCTTATGCATTTAATAGTACTATTTGGGGACGATCACCCCAGTTCGCGCCTTGACGGTTGATCCCCGTCGTGCCACATTGATTGGTAAGCGAATTTATGTATGAGAAGATTTCCATAGCGTGACCTTTGTGACGACACGCTACTTTAGATGGGCAAAATTGGTATCGGGTTAGCTACCCGTTTTGGTTTAGTAAGGTAACAATGTCATGCGGCTTATAATAATCCAAATTAACGGAATACTAATAGACGCTCCGAATTACGATGTATTGCCTAACTAGCAATACAGGGTCATACTATTGATATTATGTTTTTGTTTTGGTTTTCATAACCATATTAATATAACGGTTTTTATTTTCATACAACGTCGTAAGACGTATTGTATGACGTTTTTACGACATTGGCTCGTATAATGATTTTTAAGGCTTTTTATAACCATATTCATATAATGGTTTTATTTAATCTATACAACGTTGCAAAAACGTATTGTATGGTGTTATTAACGACAATGATTCGTATAACGATTTTTAAGGCAAATGCCTATATTATGATTTTCGATAAAGATTTGTATAAAATGACTTTGGCTATTTTATGGCCTATTAAAATGATTTGTACAAAATGATTTTCAGTAATAATTTTATACTGATATTATATTGATGCATTTTATTAAACTCTATGAATTCACTCGGCGTTATCGCTGACCTTTTCTTTTAACATGTTTTATCTCAGGTACTTGAAGGTAATTCTCGGGAAGACAACAAGAATTCGTGGCCCGCACTTAAACAATATTTTCCATTCAAATATTTTGTAAAACTTTGTATGAAATGTTATGACTTGGGACCGATGTAACTTTGATATTATTGAATGGAAATGCTTTATAAATAAACGACGCGATTTTTATGCGTTGTCTATGATGTGAGTAATGTGCTATCCCGTAACACCAACTAGTCTTCCACTGTACTGAGTTGTATAAATTTGGGGGTGTTACACTATAGACCTTAGACCTATTCTCAATGATTAACAATGCTTCCTCGACCGTCTTACACAAAAAATTACCACCCGCGGCGGCATTAAGATAATCACGCTCATGATCGTTCAAGCCATTGTAAAACGTGTCAATTTGATGCAAGTCGGAAAAACCATGATGAGGACATTCGTGCAACATTTCCTTAAACCTATTCCAAGCCGTTGAAAAATTCTCATTATACTCTTGCGAAAACTTTGAAATCTCGTTTTTCAAATGCGTAGTCTTAGAGGGCGGAAAAAATTGCTTCACGAATTTTGAAACGAGATCCTTCCACGTCAATATAGAATTGGGTGGCTCTTTCTCTAACCAAATTTTTACGGGCCCCGCTAAGGAATACGGAAAAAGCATCATCTTAATCGAGTCGTTAGAGACGTCCTTAAACTTGCAAGTTGCGGTGAGACGATTAAATTGGCGAATGTGGTTATGAGGGTTGTCCTTTTCGTCACCTCGAAACTTGTTGTTTTGAATCATGGACAACAAACCCGTCTTAACCTCAAAATTCTCCGCAAGGATAGCGGGAATCACAATCGCTTCTCCATAAACCTCGGTGGGTGCTTGAAGCAACTCCATCATAGTTCGATTAGCCATGGGTGCTTCTTTCACTACGATGGGTTCGTCAATAGGAGACTCCTCACTAGAAGGAGTGGTTGATTTGTTTCTTCGTTTACGAGCACGTCTTGCTTTGGAGCGAGTTTGCATAAACGTCACGTACAACGAGAGGGCGAGCAAAGAAGATTCTTTTTGGTGTTTTTACTTTTTCAATTTTTTTTGTGGTTTTTGATTGTTTTTACTTTTTTTGGATTTTTGGAATGTATTAGGTAGACACAAATCTACAAATCTCCTCCTTAATCAAATCTCTCGATTAAAGAAGCCTCAAGGAATGAAAACGATCACGTGAAGTGAACGCCTTCGATGACTTTAGAACGATGGTGGAACACCAAATCGTTCAAGAGGGTTTAATCAATAGAAACCAAGAAAATATATATGATACTTAGTAATACTTTGGGCGGCAAAACCCTCGATTCACTCTAAAAATCAAATACGCACAAGCAGGCGGAGGAAACGAGGCGGCGCGAAGCACTTAAGAGCCTTTTTCCTTTAGGTCGTGAAATACAACCGCCTTATACCCACCTTATAGTTTGTATTTTCAAAATCGAGCTTCACGAAAGTATTTATCTATTTTTGCCTTTTTTCTTTGGTTTGAGATTCGAATACAATGATTGGGTAATGACCTCCCAAGTCAAGGTTGTGATTTCTCACGTATTTGGAGTACTTGTAAATTTATTGTTCTACGTATACAATATAGTAATAGTATTCACACAAAAACGAAAAACCGATAATACGTATTAGTAGAGTGCTACTAATACAAATATTAATTATGGCTATATATAAAATCAACAATGTTCAATCAAAACACAACACGCCTCCCCGGCAGCGGCGCCAAAAAATGATGTTGGAGTTGTTGTACCCTTTAGGAAAAGGATGACAAAATAGGGCAAGTATGCACGACGATTTAGGAAAACCGTGTGTGAATGACCCTAAAAGTGAGTTCGTTCTCGAGGAGGCTAGTGCGTTGTGTAATGAATTGATTTGATTTGTGATTATATGATTGAAAAAGAAAGAAAGAAATGAGATTAGAAGAGAAAGACGGTTACGAAGACGGATTAAACTAAGACGAAAAAGGCGATCACGTAAAACCGTAAATAGTGCAAAAATTAAAATTTTAACCTAAAAATTACTAAAAATCCACAATAATATTCTAAGAGTTTACAAAAAATCCAAACTTGCTAAAACCTTTTAATTAATTAGATAATGACTTTTTAATGCTAATTAAAGCCCTAAAAATCACAATTAATTATTAAAAAGTCCTAAACAAGATCTTAAAGTTTGTAAACCTCAAAAATGTCCTAATTAAGCTAAAAAGTATTTTTTTTTTTAATTTTAAAACCAAATAAAACTATTTTTAAACACTTAAAAACTATTAAAATCAATTAAAACTTAAATTAATCCTAGAAAATAATTGAAAAACCCTAAAAATATTTGGAAAGTTAAAAAACTCCTAATTAAGTGTCTTCAATCTAGGAAAAATTTAAAAACTTAAAAAATCAAACTTTCAATTTTTAATAATAAAATAATATGAAAATATTCAAAAAAAATCAAAGTTCATAAAAAAATTCTAAAAAATTACCAAAAATCTAGAATAATGTAACAAAGACAAAAATGCAATTAAAAGTTTCTAAAACCTATTTAATAATTTTATATTAAATTTTAAAGTTGGTAAAAAACCCTAAAATCCTATAAAATCAAAAATAAGACTTTTTGAAAACTTAAATGGCTGTAAACCTCAAAATTATAATTAAAAACCTAAAAACTATTTGTTTAGATTTTTAATATGCTTTTTCCTATTTTTAATCTAATTAAATAAAAACGGGTAGTTAAAAAATGATAAAAAATAAATAAGAAAGAGAAAATGTGAAACTTGGTCCAGAAAATCCTAAACTCAATTACTATCCTAGGAAAAATAAGCTTGCACAAAATGGCTTATACAATAAGCTTAAATAAGCTAATTAACCTACGGCTTTATTTAACTTAAGACAATGAAAAAGACAATAAAGGAATAATGGTTGGGAAGGTTTGCATAGAAAGGCACTTGGGTCACTGGTTAACACGTATAGTCCTCCAACGAGGGGTCCCGTGTTCGAGTCCAGGCCAAGGAGCTTTTTGCTAAACTTTTTCTTTTTTTTTTACTTTTAAAACTCAATCCAGTAACTCTTAAATCACAAAAACATAAACACTAGTCCAAATCCAACCAGTTTAAGCCTTGCAATATGAAAAAAAACGTGCCCAGATAGGTTTATATGAACACAAAGAAAAATTGATATCTTCACTTGTGAAGACTGATCAAGAGGAGCTTGATCTTGGTTTCTTGTTGGTTTTTGATGGACAAAAGGGCACCCCTATACTCAGTTGAGTATAGGGAGTCAAGACAAACACAAAAAAAAGCAAGTACTACCCACAAAAATCACAATCAAGCAATAATTAAGTCACTGATATGCATAAACATGAGTGTGTATGTTTTGCTGATCTAGTTAGCACAAATGTGAGATTCAAAGCTCAATATCTTGCACCTAAGCTCACCAAATGACAACAAAATGATTACCAACCCTGCTTAAACCTAGTATCTAACAGATTATCAATCTTGATGGCACAAATTCACACAAACTCAGACACAAAAAGCAGTTACTGGATTAGACTATGTTTCAACTTTTTTAGCATGCAATTTTGACTTAAACTCTACCAAATGGAAAACTACATGCATATATCACCTACCAACAAGCAAATGAGTGAATAAAATAGGTTTTCCAGCAAGATTCATAACATTTAACCCTACTTAACCCTTAATCCAAACACCCCTTAATAATCAGAAACTTAAGATTAACAAAGCAATCCTATTTGAATCTACTCAAAACTGATTGCAAACACTTCTAGCATGCATGCAAACCTAAGTTGAGCAAAGTCAAGCACTTAAACAAACACTTAAGCAATTATCATCCAAATTCACCAAATCTCATATGAATCACAAAATTTAAAATTTTTGAAAGCTAAAATAAGAATTAAGGATGCTACCTTGTTGGGCCTACATCCAGGCCCAACAGTGACTGAAAAGTCACCTCCAATCAGGCTGGGGCCTGAGCAGAACTTTGCTGAGATGCTATTGAAGGACTGCTTAACAAAAATGGATAAAAATGGTTCCTCTTTTGAATCTGCTAAGAGAGAAGGAACAAAGCTGTGTAAAAACTTGAAAGCTTGCTCCTAGCTTATAGATGAAGCTAGAAGAGAGCTTAAAGCTTGGGTTAGAACTAAGATAAACTAAACAATAGACCAAACAATGGCTGTCTAAGATTGGGTACCCACTATACCAGAACAAGCCATGGTATCATGGACATACACAACCTTAAACACCACTAAACCAACACATTTCATCACCATTTTATCAGATTTTAATGAAAATTTAGATTTTAAGAAAACCTTGAAATGAAAACAGAAACTTGAAAAACTTAATAAACTTGCTGAAAATTAAAACCAAACTTGAACAATGATAACTTAAATCAACTGAAATATAATGTGGAAATCGTTTTCATCATCAACACTTAACTTAATTTCTCATTCAGAATAGAAAGCTTTACAAGGTTGTGAAAAAGGAAAACAAGAACAACTTTTAACTAAGTCCTATAAGGCCTTTATATAGAGGCTTACATCTGTTCTAGAACTAAAAAGAAGCTAAAACCCTAATGATATAAACTTCCACTTTTGCCCTTGAAGAAATTCACATCTTTGAAGCATCTTTGAATATTTTTAAATTGGACTTGATGCCATGTGATGATACAGCTGTTGGATTTGATCTTGGCCACCAATGAGGTTGTAAAAAGTAAGCAATCCCTCCAATTCGTTGATTTCTTGTACTGGTTTTGTCTTGGAGCCAAAATGTGGGTCAGGGGAGGGTTGGAGAGACATGTGAGGATGAGGGTGACGTTTTTTGGGAGTTGGGATAGCATTAGGATGTGATGAATTATCAATCTGGAAATAATTAGGCAAAAACCCCTTGTTTTGTATTTAATCCGACCTGGGGAGTTCTAGGGTTTATAAGGGATTAGTGTGGGGTTTTAATCTGATTTGGGGGTGATTATATTTAAATAAGGTGTTTGGGAGGGAAGTTTAAAACTGATTAGTTTAATAAGTGAGTGGAGGGTGACGTGTGGGAGGGGTGTGATGTGGTGGAATGTGATTGGGTGGAGTGGGTGATGTGGCTACTTGATTGGTGGTGGTGTAAATGGTTGTCTGGTCAGTTTGGCCCCCCAAGGTTTATATTCTTTTCACTTTGCAATAAACAACAACAACTTTCAATTCCCTTTGATAATAACTTTGGCATCTTGGCATTTTTGGCACAACAAGTTTTTAAACTTGTTTCAAGGACTAAACATGCAATTTGATGATATTTGAAGGACTGATTTTGGCATGTTCTTCATTCTTCAAGGTTTGACTTGTTTGTTGACTTCTTGGAGGACCAATATTGACAATTTAGTTTTGTTGAGGGACAATTTGCCAATTCTTCAAAGTTAAGGGTCCTTTTTGTAATTTTGACAAACTTTAGGGACCAAACTTGTAATTATGAAGATACAAGGGTATAAAGTGTCAATTATTCCATATTGGAGGACCCTTCTTCATAGTTCTTCAAATCTTCAAGGGTTTTCTTTAGAAAATTCTTCATTAGGGCTTGGTTCATCGTGCGGCTTCGTTTCCCGTGTTCGTTTTTGACTGATTCTTGTGATCTTTTGTCATTTTCTCAATATTCGTACCTAAAATACACAAGCATATATTTGGGTATTTTGAGGATATTTAATGCATTTTAAGTCCGATTTGGACGATGAGACTATGTATAAAAGCAGTCTCATCATCTAACTTCTTCTATTTCCAAAAGCAAATCTTGATCAATAGTACTAAGACAAGATTTAACATTGTTTACAAATGGAACAATTTCGTCTCGAAATGCAGCTCTAGTGTGCTCAAAATTCCATTCACCTTCCGTTATGGCCGAAGCCGTCGTACGTTCCAAAATGACCTTGTCAAAATCGGCTAAGTGTTGGTGTACCGCATTTAAGCTAACGGACGCCTTACTTACTGGTGGAATTAACTTTGTTAAATCCGTTTTGACAAGTGTAGGAGACGTACTAAGAGGGTTTTCATTTGACAAACTTTGGGGCACAAGAACTGTCAATTCAGCTAATTCCTTTTGTAAGCGAATACGTGTCTTTTTAGAAAATTGATCTTTATTATACGTATCATAATCAAGCTTATGGAATTTGAAAGCATTTTAGAATGAGTTTCTTCCGCAAGTGACTGTGTTTCCTCAGTACTACGAACAAAAGGTGCTTCTTTCGATTTGCCAATTAGGGTCATATCATAAAGACACGGAATATATTCCTGAGCTTTTTTTGCATAACCGGGATTAGGTGGTAAATCTTGAAGACGCTTAAGTTCGAGTTATTTAAACGATTTAGTTAAAAGATGAACCTTTTATGTGGAAGCGTATTGTTTTAAAAGCTGTTGTTCCTTGAATTTAAGAAGTTTGGTTGAATTAATTTCCGATTCAAACTTTTTAGACTCGAGAGTTTCAAAATCCATTTTAAGTTTCTGAAAATCATTGACAACCGACTATTTTGCTTTTAATTCATTGGAAAGATTAACTTTTAATGATTCTATTTCTTTCAAGTGTTCAATCTTTTCAAAACGAAATTGGTCAAATTCAGAACATGTTATTTTCTCTGCTTGAGGGACCATTTTAAAAGATTTGACCTTTTCTTTGTGCAACGCAAGCTCAGCAGTTAGGGTGGAATTAGTATCTACGGATTGTCTGAGAGCCATATGCATTTGATCAATAATATGTTTAGGCACCATGACCAAATCATGTTGAGCATAAGATTCCATATCCGTCGTAGCATTTGGTTGAGGTTCACTCGAATGTGTAGGATTGGGTACCACATCATTTGAGTTACTAGATCCCGAATGTTGTTCGAGGTTGTCATTTTCATGCCCAACTTGATGTGGGTTATCATCATTACCAAGATTGGTTGTGGTGGGTACCTCACTGACGACATCAGAACCGTAGTGAGAGAGATTAACGGGAGCAGCTTGGGCAGAGTGAATGTCATCACAATCCGAGTCATATGCGTCAAGATCATCTGCTTGATAAGCTGCATTAGAAGTGGAAACGACTACAATGCCTTCATTGTCTGTTGCCCCTGGGTCTGCAAGAAATGCTAAATCTTCTGAATCCAAGATCTTTCCCTTAGACTGAGCATCAACCAAATACATCTTCTCACGAAACCATGTTGCATCCCTTCTTCATTTTGGTTTAGTGTGATCCCTAACCATATGACCTTGTCCTCGGCAATTGTAGCAAGTCACAGCCTTTTGAGGACCAATAGGGCTTCCATTTCCATTAGCTTGAGAATTCACAGCTTGAGCATTCACAGTCCTTGTAGGAGGTCCATATGAAGTTTGCATTCCCTAAATAGGTTGCACCGTCACTTGACCATCTTGAACAGTGGCTTGTTGTTGAGGATTTGAAAAGGTGCGGAGCTGATTATTTGTTGGTGGAAATCCTCTAGTTGCAACAAGTTTTGACAAGTAGGCAGTGAGATGGTTTAGAACATCAGCTGGCGTATCATTTGGAGTAAAGACCGGTGCTTGGATTGGTGGAATTTCATTAGAGTAGAAGGCTTGTGCTGGTTGTGCTTCAATTGGAAAATATCCTAGCCCATTGGATAAGTGTTGGCTTGTGACGGTGATGTCTGATGTGGTGGTTGCTGTGGAAAAGATTGTTGATGAACACTTTGTTGAAATGCTTGTTGTTGCATCATTAGTGGTTGATAAGATGGTTGTTGTGGTTGTTGATAGGTGTGTGGTGGTGGCTGCTGCTAGTCTGATGGTTGTTGATAAGTATAAGCCATGTTTTGTTGAGAAGCCTGGCAAGTGGATCATGAACTTAAGGTATAGACAACCGAGCCTCGATCACAAGGCATTCGTGTTGTTGAAGAAAAGCTTGAAGTTGATCCACATTGGTGTTATGCAAGTCCTTAGCCAATTTAACATCTGTCACGTACTTTTTCCATTCTGAAGGAAGAGTGTCCAAATACTTGGTGTTCAATTGAAACGTAGGAATTGCCATGCCATAGATATTGAGCTCATTCAAAAATAGGGTAAATCTCAGGTAGTAATCATTGAGAGTCTCCCCTGGGAAACATTCCCAAACCCATTACCCCACCACCACCAAACCCTAAGTTTGATGCCATACCCCCATCAAACGATTTTGTGTTGCATCATGGATCCTCGTGTGCTTGTTGTCGATTTCAACAAATTGAACTTGCTCATGTGTATGAGAAGTTAAATTTTCTTGAATTCCTCCTCACTCGACCTCCTATTCAAGTTTTCGTTCCGGTGGACAAAACTTCGAATGATGCATCGTCATCTTTTTAGTCTTTTATTTTTTTTAGCAATCTTGGAAAATATCACTATTAGACTAGCTTATGCTTAGTGGTTTATTTTCCATATTTATTGCTTTTAGATACTCATATTGTGTGTTTGACTATCTTCTTTGTTGTGTCTTTTTCTTTTATGTAACCTTTGTGTTTTTTGTGTGTTATTTCATTAGTTCTATTTTGAGTTGATCATGGTTAATCTTTACAATTGCTTATGGGTGATTCCATCAATTCTAAACTTTAACCCATTGACAAGCTTATCATCTTCATCGGATTGAAGCTTGATTTTGTCAATTACCTCTTTGGATATACTTAGCAAAATACTTGCTTCTAATTTGAGATTTCTTCTCTCTCTCCCTCTCAGGTTCTTAGTAGGTAGTGATCATATATACATTGGTGTTTCTTTCCTTTCTACTAACCTTTGTGTAGCATGTCACCTTAGCTCACAAACTTGGTGCCCCAAGCAAGGGGGAGCAACCACCAAGGGGGAGCTACTAGCAAAGTTCGATGTTCTTCAAAGACTTGTGCTAACCTTTTTGCTACGACAAAGGGGGAGAAATGATAGTGATAAACTAGTTAATAATTCCATATTTTGTGTTTCTACGTAAATGAGTTTATCGTTTGTCGTTATCAAAAAGGGGGAGATTGTTAATGCAAGTGATGCCTAAAAACATTATTAGTGTTAACTAATCTTTCTTAGTTTTGATCACAACAAACCATACAACACATTTAGTGTAAAACACAAAATGAATTATTTAACTAACACTATCATCAAGGTAATAATCATATCACTAACCTTTCTTAATCATACTTAGTGATCATCAAAATGATTATCCTTAAAACTCACTTTGTTAATATGACAAAAGACTTTTTAATAAACTTTCTTTTTTAGAAAATGTTTTATTAAAATGGAAAATGAAAATTTGAAAATAGCATATTCCAAATGCTGTTAGAATATCCTTTGAAGGTTTCAAATACCTCAGATATTCCCACCCTACTAAAAGACAAAAAACGGAGCGTAGTCTAGTGGCGGTACCTTAAGTACCTACGTGGTACCTTAAGTACCTACGCGGTTCCTTAGCGATATGGAACCGCGGGGTGCGATAAGGTACCACGCACAGCTAGCCGTTATAGATCCGTTATACTTTGTCTCCTTTAAATAGTGGGTCAAATCTCATTTTCCAGCAAGCCTCTTGGACGTTTTTCTCAGCCCTCTTTCTATTTTCTATAGCATAATCATTAGTAAATGATCACTTAAATTGTTAAGGATGTTTACATATGATTATCCTCTTGATCCCCTCCTTTACCTTGTCCAATGAGAAGATCACTCACTCACTAGTGTTGTGATAAAGATGAATCTATGAGCTAGTCATATTCATCATGATACCCTTTTTGTTTTAGGTCAATCCAATGTATTTATGAATACTTAGACTAGTTGTGTTCATCCAAGTTATTTGTGGATACTTAGATTTTTTGTGTACATCCATAATGTGTTTTCTTGGATTTGTGTTGTGTAAATCCAAGATACATGTGTGTACTTGGATAAGTCTAGTTGAGTTGTAATAGATTTGATTAGGAGTTCTCACTAAACTATAAAGTGATGTGGTTGTGTCTTGTGAGTTCTCACTAAACTATAAAGTGACTAGTAGTTGTGTTGTGTAAAGTTCTCACTTAGCTTCAAAGTGAAGAGTCGTGAAGATTGGTTCTAGCTTTCGATTAGAACTCGACATCTAGCCTTGTGTCGTAAAATGGTGAAGTAGGCAACGTCGTGAAGATTGGTTCTACCTTAAGATTAGAACCCGACATCTAGCCTTGTGTCGTTAAATTGTGAAGTAGGCAACGTTGTGTAGATTGGTCCTAGCTAAAGATTAGGTCTCGACATTTAGCTTAGTGTCGGAAAATAATGTAAGCAACGATGTAAGGTTTTCTCCGCCAAGAAGGGAGCTTGTGGATATAGTGGAAATCTCGAGTAGGTGTACTCGAGAAGTGGAGTAGAAACGAGGATAGAGCCTCGTTGTCGAACCACTATAAATCTTGGTGTCTTCCCACTAGGTTGTCTCCTTCCTTACTCTTTACTTATTTCGTTATCATTACACTTACCTATTATCTTTGCTAGTGCATTTGAATTGAACCTAATCATTATGCAACTTAGCCTCAAGTAAAAGATAGTTTTGATACAAACCAAATTGAAAGTAATTTTAATTTGGTCACCAATCGAAGAGAAACTATTCAACCCCCCCTTCTAGTTTCTACAATTGGTATCAGAGCGATGGTCACTCAAGATCTTTAAAGTATATTGTACTTTGAAACTTGGATCGATCCATTGTCTCCTCAAATTAGAAGGTCAAGTTATACTAAAGTTTCTCTTTGGTCAAAACTATGTTTTCTTTGAAAATAGGTCTTTTAATTGATAATATTGCATCCCACTTAAGATTAGTAGCCTTTATGCATTTTAGATATACTCTTGAAATGTATCTACTAGATTGCATCTTGCTTTGTGTAGGTACTCATGAAGATCAATCACTTAATTGGTTGTGGATTGAGTTACTTGAACTTGTAGAAGACTCATCTTCATTGATCTTTAACATCTTTGAATGATGATACCAAGATGATTGGGAATGATACTAGTCCTTGAAGACTTAGTACTCATCATAGTCATTGATTGCGCATAGCACTTATTCCTTCATGGATTGCTCTTTGTGGCCAAGGTACGCTTTCGTTCTTCCGCACGCCCTTTGATCATTCTTTTTATCATTACTTGACTATGTGCTTGTTCTCGGCATCCTTGCCTTGACATTTATTTGCGGTTTGTGTTTCTTTTCCTTTATCCTCTCAAACCTTCATTTCTTGGATACTTGACTCACTATGGTGATGTAGAGTGAGTTAGTAGAAGCTTAAAGTATCAAGCATGATTTCCATGGTTTGCACCCATACGGTTAGTAGGCCCTTTGTGGGAGAGAAAGTGAATTAATACCTTGCTCATATTTTGGTTTAGACTAAGACTATTATTGAAAGTGATCTTAGTCTATACTTGAATAATTGATTTGTGCTTATTCATTACCAAAGCCATTTAACATTTCGCCGGAAAGGCACGTCTTAAACCACTATATATGACACAAGCTCTTCGTTACCACTATTTGAAGATTGTCATTAATCCCTTGAGCATTGGTCCTAGTCTTGATTCACTTCCCTTGACTTCTCTCCACTTTACCGTTTTGCTACGAGTAGTCGTTTGTCCGTTTCGGTTCTATTCGATCTTGATTTAACTCGTAATCCTTCGTTAAGGCATATTGCTTAGTGTTATGATGATCCAATGATATTCTAAAAGGCTCATGATTTAATTTTAAGTATTTTAGAAAAACTTGGTTTTCAAAATTTGGCGTTTTTCATAGATAAAAACGTGCCTCTGTAGGCGGTTCCTTATCTAGGCGGCTCAAACCCGCGGTACCTTATCGATAAGGAACCGCGGGCAGAAACTTTTGTCAGAGCGCTAGTTTGAGTATTTTATTCTTTTTCAAACCAAACCCTCTCTCTCCCAAAAACACACAGCCGACGGGTTTCTTGTTTTCCACCATTGTTGAAGCTTCCAAAACCTTCAATCACTCAAATTAATTGATTCCAAGTTGTGGGTTTCACTCATCCATCATCTAACATCAATTAATTGTAAGTATTTTCTTTCAATTTCATCTATTTTGTTCTAGGGTTCATCCTTTCATAATTGGGGATTTTTTAAATTGAAATTGAATTAAAACCTTAATAGGAATGTGGGTTGACATGGTTATTTTACTATGATTCCTTAGGTTGATATTCATTAAGATTTCACTAAAACCCACTTATAGAACAAATCCTAATTTTGATTAATTATGTTTGATTAAAAGATGGATTTGAGATGAACCCATGAACAAGTAGGTAATGACATTGTTAATGCTTACCTAAAAACCTTGTTTTGAAAAACCAATGTTCTAATACATTGTTGATCTAACATAGATCATGTGTTCTTGGTTAATGATGGAATAGACACATTGTGAACATGAAAATGATATGGATTCAATCCTATGTTTATCAAGAAATTGATATAACACATTTTTATTTTTCGATTTATTTATAAGTGATTGAAAAGATATTTTCTTATTTAGGTACTTATCATGTCCTCAAGATATCAAAAAGATCATGAACAAACACGAGCATACATGCCCTCTTCTCCTTACCCTCATTTGATTCATTCTCATAAAAACTCGTCTTAGTCTCTTAAACATCGTTGTTTCCATGAAGGACGCATCGTTCCTTCTAATTGTGTAAATGAGTTTATTCGCTTCATGTTTGTGTCTATTGGCTTTGATTGTCTTCTTGATATTGACGAGCCAATATTTACTTCGTTCCTAATGTAGTTCTTTAGCTCATTCACTTTGATAGGCATCAATAATGGAATATCTATACGATTTTCCATCATGGGGAAAATCATTACTTACACTCTTGAAGAATTCAGTGATATTCTTGGAGTGCCATCTAATGGTCAATGTCGATTCACCGATGCTTGGAGTTTAGACTCTTTTGAATCGGCCCCTATTGATGCTCATTATGTGATCGTGCTTCCAATTTCTTCGGACATCATTCATGCCATTTCTAAACCTCGTGAGCATCCTATTCATGGTAAATTTCAAGGAGTTGTTCGAACTCTCTCTCCTTGGGAATTACTATCTAGTGATATTAATGATTTCATGACTCCTTGGGCCGAAATCATTAGGGAAAATGCAATGTGTCTTGATGGGAATCGGGATTTAGTACCCGCTTGCCTTGCACATATGTTGTATTGTGTTGCCACCACAACTCCTTACAATCTCGCATTTTTCATGGCTAGAAGAATTAGATTTCTTCTTCTTGAGTCTAAGTCAAGTCTTCCCTATGGAATGCTTCTTTCTCGTCTTCTTAGAAGAGTCCTTATTGACTTTCCGTCTCTTCTATCTTCGCCTTATTGCTCCGTTGATCGTGTCATGTCTCCCATTCAAAAGAACATTTCACCCGAGATCAATGTAAACTCGAGTCAAGTCGAAAATACTTCTCAAGAAGAGTCTTTTAGCAATCCTCCTTCCAATTTCATCAACTTCATGACTTTTTCTATCTCAATTTCTTCCTCCCATGAAATTGATTCCGATTATCAATTTTATCTCAATCATCTTCTTCGAGAACGTCTCAGAAGTGAATCAAGAAATTAGAAGTTATGCTCATGATTATCTGCCACTTTCATCAAGGACGGCTTCTTGTTTTCTTTTCTTCATTTGGTTGTGTATTGACTTATGTTACAAGCTTGGATTATTATTTATTTTGATCCTAAATGTTGTTTATGCCATCATGTTTGTGATTCACATAGCTTTGTACATGCCTTATGATAGTTAGCTTATTAGATTATGATCTGTAGTTAACTTTGGCTTGTGAATCTTTTGGTAAAAATCTGGGTTTATCAAAAACTAGGATGGGAAACTTTTGAAAGCCCTCTGGTCGCGGTTCCATATCGACCCGCGGATCCTTATCGATAAGGTACCGCGGGTCCTAGATAAGGAACCGCCGGTCACTGTGCACGACAGCATCTTTTGCTTTACACTGTTTTCTTAAATCTATGTAAACCTTGCATGATTTTCAGTAATAAACTACACATTTCCTAAACTAGCTTACCAAATTCATTATTCACCTAAAATGATTTTAACCCATTACTAGCTTGGATCATTCCCTCACCTATTTAAACCCACCTTGTTAGTCATGTTCTTCACACATCAAAACATCCTTCCCTAAGCCTTAAACCACCCTTGTCAACCATGGTGTGTACCAAAACCTCAAACACTTCCAAGACCTCCACCCCAAGGAAAACACTCAAAATAAGGATTAAGGTAGCCAAGCCTAACTCCTCACCTTTCCACACACCTAAGAATGAGATGGTCCCTATCCTCATTTCTTCATCACCTTCCCCACCTCTTGCACCATGCAAGACATCATCCACCCATGGTACTAACCACTCCATTGGCTCTACCTCCTCTTCATTCAACTAAAGAATGAATGATCTCTCTTCACCCTTCACTCCAAGTGCACCCTTGGATGTGACCATACAACCCCAACCAATCCAAAGCATTCCTTTTGTGAATGACTTTGATGACACTTTGGTGACTTCACCATTTACCCCTCATAACTCACCCATTTCACCAACCTTGGAGAATTTACCTCCACACTCACCCATTTCCCCTTTAGGGAACATGCCTCCACTCTCACCCACATCACCCTTTGAGAACTTGCCTCCTCCACCTCCACCCAACCCAAACATTCCAATTTTGGGTGTTCTACTTTCCCTCCTTTTGGGTGATCCATACTATGGGTTTCAACAAACACATGGTCCTAGTTGTCCATGTTGTCTTTACAACCACTACATCATCCATAACCTTAGGATGGATATGTATGGACTACATAGGAGGTTGCAAGAGTTCTTGCTTGCCTTGTTCTCCATGCCTCCTCCTAGGAGATGAATGATGGAGTTTTCTTAATAAGAGTTTTCAACAAAACCAAGCCAAAGAAGACTACTTATCTAGATCTAATGTTAAGCTAGCTATGTATTAGTTAGTTTTATTTGTCATTGTACTTGCTTCTTTCATGAATGTTTCATGTTGTTGATCTATGGATTTAGCTTTGTGTGTTTCTATCCTTTTGTGCACACTAATCAACTTTAATTTGAAATTAAAATTGAACCTAAATCTATCACAACCTCTAAAAACTTGACTAAAATTGGTTCAAAATGATATCTAAATTATTTTGTCACCCTTTGTCAAGACATTCTTTGTGAATGTGTTGCTTTATGCAACCCTAGCATAATTTGGTGCTAATAGAGGTGATGAGACGGCTTTTATACATGGTCTCATCGTTCTTTTTGGACTTAAAATGCATTAAATATCATCAAAATACCCAAATATATGCTTGTGTTTGTTGCTTGTGTTATTTAGGTACGGGTATTGAGAAAATGACAAAAGATCACAAGAATCACGCAAAAACGAACACGGGAAACGAAGCCGCACGATGAACCAAGCCCTAGTGAGGAATTTTCCAAAGAAAACCCTTGAAGATTTGAAGAATATTGAAGATTGGTCCTCCAAGTTTGAAGAATTGACACTTTATACCCTTGTATCTTCATAATTACAAGTTTGGTCCCTAAAGTTTGTCAAAATTACAAAAAGGACCCTTAACTTTGAAGAATTGGCAAATTTAGTCCCTCATCAAATCTAAATTGTCAAATATGGTCCTCCAAGAAGTCAACCAACAAGTCAAAGCCTTGAAGTTTGAAGATATGGCAAAATCAGTCCTTGGAAAATGAAGAAGTTGCATAAATGGTCCTTGTTTCAAGTTTACAAAAACATTGTGCCAAAAATGTCAAGTGTTGAAAGTCAAATACAAAGGAAATGGGATTTGTAAGCTGAAAATACAAAATGAAGAGAAAAGAAAACATGAGGGGGCAATCTTGGGAGACAACCAGACTTCACCAGCCAACCCCCATCTGACACGTCATCTCTGCCAGACCACTAGCTAAAACCAACCAGTCCATAACCTCCTTTTTGACCCTATCACAAACCCCTTTGTGAACCCTTCTTAAATATTACCTGTTTATTTACACAAAAAGGAGGTAAACACGTTTTTAAATACTTAACACCCCCAAACTAGATTAATCCCCACTGTTCACCACCACTTAACCCATAAACCCTAAAATTGATTAACACCCAAATCAAGGGGTTAATCCCCCAAAGTGTGCAGATTGCTGATTCCCTCTTGTCTCATTCAAACCCACCTCCCAAAACCTTTCCCTCTCACCTTATGGGACCCCCACGTGGCTCCCCTGCTACTCCAAGACAAAGTTTTGCCAGCAAATCGACACCCCTAAGCAATTTCGTGCTCCCAACGTTTTGATAAACGGCCAAGATCAAACAGTACACTGATAACATCACATGGGAGCCTCCTATCAACTTTCAAATCGGCATCTTCAAAAGGATATCCGAATATCCTCCAAGGGCACAATTGGGAATTCAGGATTAGGGTTTCCATCTTCTAGAATTGTAAGCCTGTCTATAAAGGCATTAGGTTTTTATCATTTTCTTTTTTGTCTCAGTTTTTTTAAAAAGTCTTGTAATTTTTCTCTATGAAATGAAAAATGTTTTAATATACTGAGTACCATTTACTTTTCCAGTTTTTTTAAGTTATCTGTTGTGAGTGTTTTCAAGGTTTCAAAGATTTTGTGTTAAGTTTTTAAGAAGAAAAAGGAAAACAAAATATATACTTTGTGCTCTTCTTTTTTGTGTTTTTTCTAATTTGCAGGTTTAAGTACTGTTGTTGATCTAAGTCAGCCCCAACCCGAGTTGGGAAGGATGTGACAAGGTTGTCACTAGGGTTTTGGAAGTGAAACCCTAAGGTAAATCACCTTTTACCTTTGTAATTTCAGAAAAATGCAAGTGCATGTGATTTTGTGTAATCTTGTGCTAAGTGTGTTATAAGGTGTTTAAATTGAGTTGTTTTGTGATCATATGCATGATTTGAAGCTTGGTGATCAGATTTAGTAAGGTTTTAAAGGATTTAGCTTGTTAAAACGTTTTCAAAATTTTTAAAAGGGTGTTTGGCTACAAGGATTAACAGGGTATAGATTTTGATCTTGTGTTTTTTAAAGGTGTTAGATTACTTGCAATAGGATAGGATAGGTTTGTTGATAGCTTTGTTTTATTTTGGTGCAAGATGGAAGCAAGTTTGTATGCTAAAAGTAAAACAAGAAGTCAAAATCTGCATATCATCTAATCTGCCTAATTTACATGATATTTGGTACTTGATCTTTTGATTTCTGTTAAAGTGATAGGTTAGTAAGTTATTGGATTTGCTTTTGTGCTCTTTGAAGTGTGTATGTGCTTAATTTGAGTGCTTAAAGTTCACTAGTGTGTTAGATATAAGCCCTTAAGCCCAACAGTCCTGCTTATTTGTCTCAGCAACTCAACATTGGTCTTTGTGTGCTTTGTTTTATGATTCTTGGCTGCTAAGTGTTTTAATCTTGTTGTTTGTGACTCCTTGTGCTTAAATAAGCACAAGGGTGCCTTTATCCAAAGAAATCAATACCAAAATATCACACAGCCAAGTCCTCTTGGCATCAAGTGAGCACAAGTGTGCACTCACACTTGCTCATCAGTATTCAAGCCCAACTGGGCACGTTTAATCTTGGATTTGGCCTAATCTTTGTTTAAAAAGAAGTCTGGATTGAGTAATTAAGCTTGTTTAAGGTCACTGCTTGGTTGGTAAAGAGTTAAAAAAAAGAAAAAAAAAAGTTTTACAAAAACCACTAGCCTGGCTTCGAACCCCTGACCTCTCGTTGGAGGGTTCAAGGCTCTTACCAGTGTGCTAGCTTTCATCTTGTGTAAAGATACACAAGGTTTAATACTTAAGGAGTGTTTGAGTTTGGCTTATTTAAATAAGCCGTGAGCTTTTAAGCTCTTTTCAGCTTATTTAGGTAGTGTTTTTAGCTTAATTGAATTTTCCTAGGATATTTATAGAGTTTAGGATTTTTCTGATTAAAAATATTATTTTTCCTTTGATTTAATTATTTTTTAGGATTATTTCTAGTTTTTAATTTAAAAAGTCATAAAAAAATATTAAACAGTAAGTAAAAAATACAAAAAAATAGTTTTTAGGTTTTAGTTCTTATTTTTGAGGTTTATATATAAAAAAGTTTTCAAAAACTTTAATTTTTAATTTTATTTAATTTTAGGATTTTTAAGCAACTTCAAAAATTAATATAAAATTAATTAATAGGTTTCATAAAATTTGGTTTGCATTTTTGTTCTAGTTACAATATTTAGGATTTTTGAGAATTTTTTAGAATTTATTTGAGGACTTTTTATTTTTTAGAATATTTTAATATTATTTTATTCATTAAAATTCAAAGTTTTTATTTTTAACTTTTTTTCATTTTTCCTAGATTCTAGACATTAAAATAGGAACTTTGTCACTTTCCAATTAATTTTTAGGCTTTTCAATTAATTTTTAGAATTAATTTAAGATTTAATACATTTTAATAGTTTTTTAGTGTTTAAAAATAGTTTAATTTGGTTTTAAAATTTTTAAAAATAATTTTTAGCTTAATTAGGATATTTTTGAGGTTTACAAATTATAAAATCTTGTTTAGGGCTTTTTAATAATTAAAAGTGATTTTTAGGGCTTTAATTAGCATTAAAAAGTCATTATTTAATTAATTAAAAGGTTTTAGCAAGTTTGGATTTTTTGTAAACTCTTAGAATATTATTTGGGATTTTTAGTAATTTTTAGAAATTTTTAGGTTAAAATTTTAATTTTCGTCGATTTTACGGTTTTACGTTTACGCCTTTTTCGTCGTAGTTTAATTAGTTTTCGTAACCGTCTTTTCTTTTCCTTTCTCATTTCTTTTTCAATCAATATAATCTCAAACAAAAATCAACTCTCAACACAACGCACTTGCCTCCTCGAGAACGAACTCACCTAGGGTCATTCACACACGGTTTTCCTAAATCGTCGTGCACTTGCCCTATTTTATTGCTCTCTTTTCCTAAAGGGTTGCAAAACTCCAACATCATTTTGGCGCCGCTGCCGGGGAGGCGTGTTGTGTTTTGGTTGAACCATTGTTGTTTTCTATATTAGCCATAAATAGTATTTGTATTAATAGCACTCTATTAATACGTATTATCGTTTTTCGATTTTTGTGTGAATATTATTACTATATTGTATACGTAGAACAATAAATTTACAAGTACTCCAAATACGTGAGAAATCACAACCTTGACTTGGGAGGTCATTACCCAATCATTGTATTCGAATCTCAAACCAAAGAAAAAAGGCAAAAATAGATAAATACTTTCGTGAAGCTTGATTTTGATAATACAAACTATAAGGTGGGTATAAGGCGGTTGTATTTCACGACCTAAAGGAAAAAGGCTCTTAAGTGCTTCGCGCCGCCTCGTTTCCTCCGCTTGCTTGTGCGTATTTGATTTTGAGAGTGAATCGAGGGTTTTGCCGCCCAAAGTATTACTAAGTATCATATATATTTTCTTGGTTTCATTTGATTAAACCCTCTTGAACGATTTGGTGTTCCACGATCGTTCTAAAGTCATCGAAGACGTTCACTTCACGTGTTCGTTTTCATTCCTTGAGGCTTCGTTAATCAAGAGATTTGATTAGTGAGGAGATTTGTAGATTTTGGTCTACTTAATACATTCCAAAAAAACCCAAAAAAAAAAGTTAAAAACAATCAAAAACCACAAAAAAAAAAAAAATTGAAAAAGTAAAAATACCAAAAAGAATCTTCTTTGCTCGCCTTCTCGTTGTACGTGACGTTTATGCAAACTCGCTCTAAAGCTAGACGTGCTCGTAAACGAAGAAACAAATCACTCACTCCCACTAGTGAGGACTCTCCTATTGACGAACCCATTGTAGTGAAAGAAGCACCCATGGCTAATCGAACTATGATGGAGTTGCTTCAAGCACCCACCGAGGGTTATGGAGAAGCGATTGTGATTCCCGCTATCCTTGCGGAGAATTTCGAGGTTAAGACGGGTTTGTTGTCCATGATTCAAAACAACAAGTTTCGAGGGGACGAAAAGGACAACCCGCATAACCACATTCGCCAATTTAATCGTCTCACCGCCACGTGCAAGTTTAAGGATGTTTCAAACGACTCGATTAAGATGATGCTTTTTCCGTATTCCTTAGCGGGGCCCGCAAAAATTTGGTTAGAGAAAGAGCCACCCAATTCTATATTGACGTGGAAGGATCTCGTTTCAAAATTCGTGAACCAATTTTTTCCGCCCTCTAAGACTACGCACTTGAAAAACGAGATTTCAAAGTTTTCGCAAGAGTTTAATGAGAGTTTTTCAACGGCTTGGAATAGGTTTAAAGAAATGTTGCACGAATGTCCTCATCATGGTTTTTCCGACTTGCATCAAATAGACACGTTTTACAATGGCTTGAACGATCATGAGCGTGATTATCTTAATGCCGCCGCGGGTGGTAATTTCTTGTGTAAGACGGTCGAGGAAGCATTGGTAATTATTGAGAATAGGTCTAAGGTGTATAGTCCTCGTAGCACGTCGAGTGTTCGTAAGGCTTCGTCTTCATCTTCACCTAGTTTGTCACACACCGTTGATGCTTGCCAAGTCGAGGCTAATTTGGAGAACAAAATTTTTGATATAGTGAAAGGCTTGTTAGTTGAGTTTAAAGTTGGTGAACAACCCGCTCCCGCTACGATTAAAGCGGTTGAGGTTTCTTGTATGTATTGTGGTGGAGCTCACGATTATTCCGAGTGCATTACCAACGGTGGTAACACTTCGAGTGCCTTCGCGGCCGCGGGAACTTATAACCAAAACGGTCAAGTTCCTCGCACTAATCCATTGACTCCACCGGGTTTTTCACCAAATCAAAATGCTAACAATTATCGAAACAATCAAGTTGGTTACCAAAGCAATCAAAGGAACAATTATAAGGGTAATAACAACTATGGGAATCAAGGAAGTAGTAGTAATAGCCAATTGCAAAATCAAAATCAAAACCGTAATTTTCAAAATGCAAGTCAAGGTCTTCAAAATAACAAAGAACTCCCATTGGACTTTTTGAATTACACTACTTCAAATGATAAGATTATGGAAAACATTCAAGAGCAAATGGCTAATCAAGCTAAGGAGACGGCTAAGAATGCAAAGGAGTTAGCTAATTTCATTAAGGAAAATCTAGCCATGAGGAATGAATTGAAAAATGATTTTGCTAACCAAATTCGAGGTCAAAACAACAAGATAGAGCAAAGTCATGCTAGGCTTGAACAAAGAATTGACCAAAAAGCCGCTAGCCAAGATGTGAAGTTTAATAATTTTGATGCTAAGCTTAATGCAATTTTAGAATGCGTAATGGTGAACAAAGCCTCTACTTCGAGTAGTTTGCCTAGTAACACCGTTTCAAACCCGAAGGGAGAGATGAAAGTGATTACCACACGTAGTGGTAAGACACTTAAAGAACCGACTCCTCAACCAATTACTCCAACGGTGGAGGAAATTGAGGAAGAACCCGAGGTGGTGGTCGAAAAGGAGCATATTTCAAGCCCACAAAGTACCGCTCATGCCACACCTACGGTTGACCCATCACCCATATTGGAACCCGAGATTCCAAAGGCTATGCCTATGCCCCAACCCACACCACCCTTGCCTTACCCATCGAGACTTAGGAAGGAGAAACGACAAGAGCGCGACAACTATCAATTTGAGCTCTTTTTGAAAATGTTTCGTGATTTGCACTTTAATGTGAGTTTCGCCGACGCCTTGGTCATGATGCCTCGATTTGCCGCTAACTTTAAGAGTATGTTGAACAACAAGGAGAAATTACACCAAATGTCTAGTTGTTCGTCGGTTTATCTTAATCGCATACCTCAAAAAGTCGGTGATCCCGGTAAATTTTTGATCCCTTGTGCAATTCAAGATATGGAAGAATGCTATGCCTTGGCCGATCTTGGTGCTAGCATTAACTTGATGCCACTTGCAATCTACAAGTCGCTCAATCTTCCTAATCTTACTCCTTCACGAATGTCTATTGAGTTGGCCGACCATTCCACGATTCTTGCATGTGGTTTGGCGGAAGACGTTTTTGTGAAAGTGGGGAAGTTCTACTATCCCGTAGACTTTATTGTTGTTGACATCCCCACGGATCCTCAAGTTCCTCTTATGTTAGGTCGTTCATTTTTAGATACGTCTATGGCTTTGATCGATGTGCATGCTAGAAAGATCACCTTACGTTTCAACGACGAGGAACTTGTTATAAACGCAACTCAAAATTCTCAACTTTCTCATGTTTATTCCGTTGCTACCATAAACCTCGTTGATATGATCGACGTGGTTTGCGAGGAATTTTCACAAGAAGTTTTAGGGTTTGGTGATGAAGAAACTAGTGGCAATCCCACTATGTTAGATCCTATTCTTGATAATTCGACACCAACCTTCACTCCTTTCGAAGGTGGTGGTTTTACGTTGGAAGAATTCGATGTTCCACGTACTTGTGACGAAGACCTCGACAACTATGAGGACTTCTCGATTATCAAGGATTTTCTCAACGATTTCCCATTTCCTCCACCCGAGGAGGTTATGAGTATCGAGCCCAAATCTTCACTTGAGGAACCACCTATTCTCGAGTTGAAAGATTTACCTCCTCACCTCGAGTATGTCTATTTGGAGGAGGACGACAAGTTGCCGGTTATTATTGCGAAGGAACTTTCGAATGATGAAAAAACCGCACTTGTCGATGTTCTTAAGGACCACAAAGGGGCGATTGCGTGGAAGTTATCCGACATTAAGGGAATCGATCCCAAATTTTGTACCCACAAAATATTAATGGAGGAGGATTTCAAGCCAACAATCCAAAGTCAAAGGAGGGTGAACCCCAAAATTCACGACGTCATCAAAAAGGAGGTCCTTAAACTCCTTGACGCGGGAATGATTTACCCTATTTCCGATAGCCCTTGGGTGAGTCCTATTCATTGTGTCCCTAAGAAGGGAGGGATGACCGTTGTGCCAAACGATGCCAACGAGTTGATTCCCACTAGACTCGTGACCGGATGGAGAGTGTGCATTGACTATCGAAAGTTAAATGAAGCCACTCGAAAAGACCATTTTCCCTTGCCCTTCATGGACCAAATGTTGGAGCGTCTTGCGGGAAACGATTTCTATTGCTTTTTAGATGGTTTTTCCGGTTACTTCCAAATTCCCATCGATCCTCGTGATCAAGAAAAAACTACGTTTACGTGTCCATATGGAACGTTTGCTTATCGTAGAATGCCATTCGGACTTTGTAATGCATCGGGAACTTTTCAACGATGCATGATGGCTATTTTTCATGATATGATCGAGAAGACGATGGAAGTCTTCATGGATGACTTTTCCGTGTTTGGTGATTCCTTTACTTCGTGTTTGTCGAACCTTGAGAGAATGTTAAAACGTTGTGAGGAAACCAACCTTGTGCTCAATTGGGAAAAGTGTCATTTTATGGTTAGAAGTGGAATCGTCTTAGGGCACAAGGTCTCGAAAGCGGGGATTGAGGTAGATCAAGCTAAGGTAGACGTCATCGCCAAATTACCTCATCCCAAAACCGTCAAGGGAGTTAGGAGTTTCCTAGGCCACGCGGGCTTTTATCGACGATTCATCAAGGATTTCTCGAAGATTTCTCGACCCATTACACATCTTCTTGAAAAAGAAGCACGTTTTGTCTTTGACGAAGATTGTGTACGAGCCTTTGAGATCCTTAAGAGGAAACTTACCGAAGCTCCCATTCTTGTTGCTCCCAATTGGAACCTCCCCTTTGAACTTATGTGTGATGCAAGTGATTACGCTATAGGGGCCGTTTTGGGGCAACGTCATGATAAGCATTTCTTGCCTATACACTATGCTAGCAAGACGATGACCGAGGCTCAACTTAAATACACTACAACGGAAAAGGAGTTCCTTGCCGTGGTGTATGCATTTGAGAAATTCCGACCTTACCTCGTCTTGACAAAATGCATAGTGTATACGGACCATTCGGCTATCAAGTATCTCATGGCTAAACAAGATGCAAAGCCGAGATTACTTCGTTGGATTCTCCTCCTTCAAGAATTTGATCACAAAATCGTTGACAAAAAAGGAGCCGAGAATCTAGCGGCCGATCATCTCTCTCGTTTGGAAGATCCTCACCAAAGTGTTTACGAGCCTAAAGAAATCACCGAAACATTTCCGCTTGAAACACTTGGTGTAGTGAATTCTAAGCTTGATTCTTCTACCCCATGGTTTGCGGATTTTGCAAATTACCATGCGGGTAACTTCATCATTAAGGGTATGACAACTCAAGAAAAACGAAAATTCTTTCGTGATGTCAAGTTCTATTTTTGGAACGACCCTTACTTGTTTCGAACTTGTGCGGATCAAATCATCCGCCGTTGTGTATTTGGCACCGAAGCTTCTAACATCCTTAGAGCTTGCCATGAGGGACCCACGGGTGGTCACCACGGTGCTAATCTCACGGCTAAAAAGGTGTTTGATGCCGGCTTCTTTTGGCCTACTATTTACCGAGATGCACAATATCTTGTGAAGTCTTGTGATTCATGCCAACGACAAGGAAAAGCCTCACAAAAAGATGAAATGCCACAAAATATCATTCAAGTATGTGAGATCTTTGACGTTTGGGGCATAGACTTTATGGGGCCGTTCCCATCATCTCGTGGTAATAAGTACATTCTCGTTGCGGTTGACTACCTTTCTAAGTGGGTGGAGGCGAAGGCCTTGCCCACTAATGATGCTCGTGTGGTAGTCAAGTTCTTGAAAAGTTTGTTTGCTAGGTTTGGAACCCCTCGTGCTATCATAAGCGATCGTGGAACCCATTTTTGTAACGACCAATTCGAAAGAGTCTTAAGGAAATATGGGGTTACACATCGTCTTTCTACGGCTTATCACCCACAAACGAGTGGGCAAGTCGAGGTTTCAAACCGAGCATTGAAAAGGATCTTGGAGAGATCCGTGGGGGAAAACCGACAATCTTGGTCGGATAAGTTAGACGATGCTTTATGGGCCTTTAGGACCGCTCATAAGACACCCATTGGGTGCACTCCCTATAAGCTTGTGTATGGAAAGAATTGTCATTTGCCTATCGAGTTAGAACACAAGGCTTATTGGGCCCTAAAGCATTGTAATGATGACATGGAGACCGCGGGAAAACACCGGAAAATGCAATTAAATGAATTGGATGAATTAAGGGATATTGCTTATGAAAATTCATTGATTTATAAAGAAAAAACTAAAAAGTTGCATGATTCAAAAATTAAAAACCGGGTTTTTAACATTGGGGATCAAGTTTTACTTTTTAATTCAAGATTGAAAATATTTTCCGGTAAATTGAAATCCCGTTGGTCCGGTCCATTCACCGTGACTCAAGTGTTTCCTTATGGGACCATCGAGCTAGCTCAAGATGATGGTCCTAACTTCAAGGTGAATGGACATAGGTTGAAGCACTACTTTGGTGGGGAAGTTCCATCCTTGAACTACCTCGACCAAGTCACCTTCCCCAATGATAATTAGTATTGAGGGGATCGAGTCGAGCTCATGACTCGGTAATCAAAAACGAGGTGCCTCGTGGGGGAGTCCCATGCTTATCCTATGTACATATTATCGCTTTCTTAGTCTAATGTAGCTTACGTGTGGGGATTCGTGCCCTTCCAACCTTTGTTCCGTGGTTGTTTGTGATATGTGGTTTTTAGATCATGATCTTCACGATTGGAGCCTCTCGTGTTCGTTTTATGGGAGCACTCGATCGTTTGCTTTGGAGACATTTCTCAATATCCATGATATATCCTTTAGTGTTCTAACCTTAGGTTTTAAGCACACTTCATAAACGGCTTTAAATTTAATGGTTACACCCTTTCCATGCTAGATTAGGCATTCGACTACGTCTCTAGTATGGGGGTGTTTGCACCCTTAGACTCGAAACATTGAGGACAATGTTTAACTTTAGTATGGGGGGGTGAATAGATACTTCACTTTGCTTACGCCCTCGTGCACTCCAAAATTTTTGTTTTTTTCTCTCATTTTGTTGCAAAATAAGGCTAAAAATAACCAAATTTTAAATTTTTCTCATGTTTTCATAAGTGTTTAAGACACGAATGTAGATTTTCCGATGGCGAGAATAAGAGTAATTTTTGACTCGACCGTGCGTGTTGAGCACTTAGCTTCGATTCCTTAACTTTTTAGGCTAAGTCTCTTAAATGAGGACGAGAAATGATAGAGTTATTTATAAGTCTTGTAATCGTCACGATCTTATGTGTAGTAATTATTAGCTTATTCTCCCCACGCTTTTGATAATAAATTGTTAATAAATATTGATTTGGCGGTTTAGTCACTATTGTTGGTTTCTAATTTGTTTTAATAGCTTCCATGTAATTAAATTGGGAAAACATTAAGGTATCGCCAGCGTCACGGTTTTGAAGTATTGGCACCCGAATAATCAAAAGCTTCACCCAATAATAAGATTTCAAGTGCTCACCTAAATTAAGCAAAAAATTTGAAGCTCACAAGGCCGAAAAATCTATGCAAAATTGAAAGTGAATCAAGCCTTAATCTTCGAAGCTTTAAAGATCCAAAATTCGCTTTAGCGTGAGGATATACGTCTTTGGCTAATAAAACCACCGATGAGGCGGATAATAAAAGGCAAGGCAAGACCGAAGTCATAATAAAAGCTTCATGGCGAAGTTGAATAAAAGATGGAGGTAAACCAAAGATAATAAGGCCCTTCCGTTAGGGGGCGTATAAAAGTCTTGGTAATAAGTCTCATGTTCAAAACCGTTATAAAACCGTGTTTATCGATCCTTCTTGTTGACTTAATTTTTTGACATCGTTGTCTATTGGGGTGAATTATTAATTTAATGATTTTGGTTACACCGTTAAAACTCTATTTTTAGACTTAATCTATATTCACGCATAAGTCAATGATGTATCCTCACGATCATTAAGACAAAATAAAATATAAGAGATACCAAGTAGGAATAAGGGAGTTTAGGTTCGTAATTAACACTCATGAGATATGATCGTGTTGCTAACTTATAATAACAATGATCTCGTTACACGCTTAGCATGGAATTAGAGTGAAAATCGAGGACGATGAAATTATTTCTAACGAAGCATTCACATGTTCTTATTCTATGAACCTAAACGTCCCTTTTTGCGATGAAAATCATACATTATGTCTATAACACAAGTAGTATTAATAGTAGTAGTATAGCTAGTTTATCATTTCAATAAAGTGAATAAAATAAATTTTGGAGATGCTACGATACTTCATTCTAGCATTGCGTGAGGGCACGGCAATGGTTTAGTATGGGGGAGTGATGAGACGGCTTTTATACATGGTCTCATCGTTCTTTTTGGACTTAAAATGCATTAAATATCATCAAAATACCCAAATATATGCTTGTGTTTGTTGCTTGTGTTATTTAGGTACGGGTATTGAGAAAATGACAAAAGATCACAAGAATCACGCAAAAACGAACACGGGAAACGAAGCCGCACGATGAACCAAGCCCTAGTGAGGAATTTTCCAAAGAAAACCCTTGAAGATTTGAAGAATATTGAAGATTGGTCCTCCAAGTTTGAAGAATTGACACTTTATACCCTTGTATCTTCATAATTACAAGTTTGGTCCCTAAAGTTTGTCAAAATTACAAAAAGGACCCTTAACTTTGAAGAATTGGCAAATTTAGTCCCTCATCAAATCTAAATTGTCAAATATGGTCCTCCAAGAAGTCAACCAACAAGTCAAAGCCTTGAAGTTTGAAGATATGGCAAAATCACTCCTTGGAAAATGAAGAAGTTGCATAAATGGTCCTTGTTTCAAGTTTACAAAAACATTGTGCCAAAAATGTCAAGTGTTGAAAGTCAAATACAAAGGAAATGGGATTTGTAAGCTGAAAATACAAAATGAAGAGAAAAGAAAACATGAGGGGGCAATCTTGGGAGACAACCAGACTTCACCAGCCAACCCCCATCTGACACGTCATCTCTGCCAGACCACTAGCTAAAACCAACCAGTCCATAACCTCCTTTTTGACCCTATCACAAACCCCTTTGTGAACCCTTCTTAAATATTACCTGTTTATTTACACAAAAAGGAGGTAAACACGTTTTTAAATACTTAACACCCCCAAACTAGATTAATCCCCACTGTTCACCACCACTTAACCCATAAACCCTAAAATTGATTAACACCCAAATCAAGGGGTTAATCCCCCAAAGTGTGCAGATTGCTGATTCCCTCTTGTCTCATTCAAACCCACCTCCCAAAACCTTTCCCTCTCACCTTATGGGACCCCCACGTGGCTCCCCTGCTACTCCAAGACAAAGTTTTGCCAGCAAATCGACACCCCTAAGCAATTTCGTGCTCCCAACGTTTTGATAAACGGCCAAGATCAAACAGTACACTGATAACATCACATGGGAGCCTCCTATCAACTTTCAAATCGGCATCTTCAAAAGGATATCCGAATATCCTCCAAGGGCACAATTGGGAATTCAGGATTAGGGTTTCCATCTTCTAGAATTGTAAGCCTGTCTATAAAGGCATTAGGTTTTTATCATTTTCTTTTTTGTCTCAGTTTTTTTAAAAAGTCTTGTAATTTTTCTCTATGAAATGAAAAATGTTTTAATATACTGAGTACCATTTACTTTTCCAGTTTTTTTAAGTTATCTGTTGTGAGTGTTTTCAAGGTTTCAAAGATTTTGTGTTAAGTTTTTAAGAAGAAAAAGGAAAACAAAATATATACTTTGTGCTCTTCTTTTTTGTGTTTTTTCTAATTTGCAGGTTTAAGTACTGTTGTTGATCTAAGTCAGCCCCAACCCGAGTTGGGAAGGAGGTGACAAGGCTGTCACTAGGGTTTTGGAAGTGAAACCCTAAGGTAAATCACCTTTTACCTTTGTAATTTCAGAAAAATGCAAGTGCATGTGATTTTGTGTAATCTTGTGCTAAGTGTGTTATAAGGTGTTTAAATTGAGTTGTTTTGTGATCATATGCATGATTTGAAGCTTGGTGATCAGATTTAGTAAGGTTTTAAAGGATTTAGCTTGTTAAAACGTTTTCAAAATTTTTAAAAGGGTGTTTGGCTACAAGGATTAACAGGGTATAGATTTTGATCTTGTGTTTTTTAAAGGTGTTAGATTACTTGCAATAGGATAGGATAGGTTTGTTGATAGCTTTGTTTTATTTTGGTGCAAGATGGAAGCAAGTTTGTATGCTAAAAGTAAAACAAGAAGTCAAAATCTGCATATCATCTAATCTGCCTAATTTACATGATATTTGGTACTTGATCTTTTGATTTCTGTTAAAGTGATAGGTTAGTAAGTTATTGGATTTGCTTTTGTGCTCTTTGAAGTGTGTATGTGCTTAATTTGAGTGCTTAAAGTTCACTAGTGTGTTAGATATAAGCCCTTAAGCCCAACAGTCCTGCTTATTTGTCTCAGCAACTCAACATTGGTCTTTGTGTGCTTTGTTTTATGATTCTTGGCTGCTAAGTGTTTTAATCTTGTTGTTTGTGACTCCTTGTGCTTAAATAAGCACAAGGGTGCCTTTATCCAAAGAAATCAACACCAAAATATCACACAGCCAAGTCCTCTTGGCATCAAGTGAGCACAAGTGTGCACTCACACTTGCTCATCAGTATTCAAGCCCAACTGGGCACGTTTAATCTTGGATTTGGCCTAATCTTTGTTTAAAAAGAAGTCTGGATTGAGTAATTAAGCTTGTTTAAGGTCACTGCTTGGTTGGTAAAGAGTTAAAAAAAAGAAAAAAAAAAATTTTACAAAAACCACTAGCCTGGCTTCGAACCCCTGACCTCTCGTTGGAGGGTTCAAGGCTCTTACCAGTGTGCTAGCTTTCATCTTGTGTAAAGATACACAAGGTTTAATACTTAAGGAGTGTTTGAGTTTGGCTTATTTAAATAAGCCGTGAGCTTTTAAGCTCTTTTCAGCTTATTTAGGTAGTGTTTTTAGCTTAATTGAATTTTCCTAGGATATTTATAGAGTTTAGGATTTTTCTGATTAAAAATATTATTTTTCCTTTGATTTAATTATTTTTTAGGATTATTTCTAGTTTTTAATTTAAAAAGTCATAAAAAAATATTAAACAGTAAGTAAAAAATACAAAAAAATAGTTTTTAGGTTTTAGTTCTTATTTTTGAGGTTTACATATAAAAAAGTTTTCAAAAACTTTAATTTTTAATTTTATTTAATTTTAGGATTTTTAAGCAACTTCAAAAATTAATATAAAATTAATTATTAGGTTTCAGAAAATTTGGTTTGCGTTTTTGTTCTAGTTACAATATTTAGGATTTTTGAGAATTTTTTAGAATTTATTTGAGGACTTTTTATTTTTTAGAATATTTTAATATTATTTTATTCATTAAAATTCAAAGTTTTATTTTTAACTTTTTTTCATTTTTCCTAGATTCTAGACATTAAAATAGGAACTTTGTCACTTTCCAATTAATTTTTAGGCTTTTCAATTAATTTTTAGAATTAATTTAAGATTTAATACATTTTAATAGTTTTTTAGTGTTTAAAAATAGTTTAATTTGGTTTTAAAATTTTTAAAAATAGTTTTTAGCTTAATTAGGATATTTTTGAGGTTTACAAATTATAAAATCTTGTTTAGGGCTTTTTAATAATTAAAAGTGATTTTTAGGGCTTTAATTAGCATTAAAAAGTCATTATTTAATTAATTAAAAGGTTTTAGCAAGTTTGGATTTTTTGTAAACTCTTAGAATATTATTTGGGATTTTTAGTAATTTTTAGAAATTTTTAGGTTAAAATTTTAATTTTCGTCGATTTTACGGTTTTACGTTTACGCCTTTTTCGTCGTAGTTTAATTAGTTTTCGTAACCGTCTTTTCTTTTCCTTTCTCATTTCTTTTTCAATCAATATAATCTCAAACAAAAATCAACTCTCAACACAACGCACTTGCCTCCTCGAGAACGAACTCACCTAGGGTCATTCACACACGGTTTTCCTAAACCGTCGTGCACTTGCCCTATTTTATTGCTCTCTTTTCCTAAAGGGTTGCAAAACTCCAACATCAAGAGGTAAAATTCCAAGATTTGCAACTTTTTGAATAAGTCTTAGTTTTTCTCAAAAACCTGTAAAAACTTGGTTTCAAGTCCACTGGACGCGGATCCTTAAAGCCCCGCGGTTCCCTAGCGATATGGAACTGCCGGTCCCTTTAAGGTACCGCGGGCAGAAATCAGTTTTTGACGAATTTTTGGTCAAAACTTTTAAAACCCTATACCCTGTCAAGATTCCTTGTTTACTCAAATTGACTAAACATTCCTTGACACTTCACATTTTGTATTCAAATTCTTACCTTGATTACATTTTACTTATACCCCAACCTTGAGATTTCATTCTCACACCTTCCCAACCTTGAGAATTCACTCTCACACAACCTTGAGATTTCATTCTCACACCTTCCCAACCTTGAGAATTCATTCTCACATAACCTTGAGATTTCATTCTCACACTCTCACAATGCCTAACTCCCACATTCCTAACCTTGACATTTCTTTGTCACAACCCCACTCACCCAAAGCTTCCTCATCCAAGCTTTCAAAGAAACCAAAAATCTCGGTTCGACCTATTTGGGTTAAGAAGAATGAACCATCTTCGTCTAAACCACCCATAAACCCTACCTTCTCTCCAATCAAGTATTGGAATGAGACTTATACCATAAACCCCATCACCGGAGCTAAAGAAAATGTTCCCCCACCACCACAATCCTTCAACACCCCTTAACTCAATGACCTTTCAACCTTCCCAAACCTCACAAGGAATTGTGAAAACATTCCCAAACCCATTACCCCACCACCACCAAACCCTAAGTTTGATGCCATACCCCCATCAAACGATTTTGTGTTGCATCATGGATCCTCGTGTGCTTGTTGTCGATTTCAACAAATTGAACTTGCTCATCTGTATGAGAAGTTAAATTTTCTTGAATTCCTCCTCACTCGACCTCCTATTCAAGTTTTCGTTCTGGTGGACAAAACTTCGAATGATGCATCGTCATCTTTTTAGTCTTTTATTTTTTTAGCAATCTTGGAAAATATCACTATTAGACTAGCTTATGCTTAGTGGTTTATTTTCCATATTTACTGCTTTTAGATACTCATATTGTGTGTATGAATATCTTCTTTGTTGTGTCTTTTTCTTTTATGTAACCTTTGTGTTGTTTGTGTGTTATTTCATTAGTTCTATTTTAAGTTGATCATGGTTAATCTTTATAATTGCTTATGGGTGATTCCATCAATTCTAAACTTTAACCCAATGACAAGCTTATCATCTTCATCGGATTGAAGCTTGATTTTGTCAATTACCTCTTTGGACATACTTAGCAAAATACTTGCTTCTAATTTGAGATTTCTTCTCTCTCTCCCTCTCAAGTTACTTAGTAGGTAGTGATCATATATACATTGGTGTTTCTTTCCTTTCTACTAACCTTTGTGTAGCATGTCACCTTAGCTCACAAACTTGGTGCCCCAAGCAAGGGGGAGCAACCACCAAGGGGGAGCTACTAGCAAAGTTCGATGTTCTTCAAAGACTTATGCTAACCTTTTTGCTACGACAAAGGGGGAGAAATGATAGTGATAAACTAGTTAATAATTCCATATTTTGTGTTTCTACGTAAATGAGTTTATCGTTTGTGGTAATCAAAAAGGGGGAGATTGTTAATGCAAGTGATGCCTAAAAACATTATTAGAGTTAACTAATATTTCTTAGTTTTGATCACAACAAACCATACAACACATGTAGTGTAAAACACAAAATGAATTATTTAACTAACACTATCATCAAGGTAATAATCATATCACTAACCTTTCTTAATCATACTTAGTGATCATCAAAATGATTATCCTTAGAACTCACTTTTGTTAATATGACAAAAGACTTTTTAATAAACTTTCTTTTTTAGAAAATGTTTTATTAAAATGTAAAATGAAAATTTGAAAATAGCATATTCTAAATGCAGTTAGAATATCCTTTGAAGGTTTCAAATACCTCAGATATTCCCACCCCACTAAAAGACAAAAAATGGAGCGTAGTCTAGTGGCGGTACCTTAAGTACCTACGCGGTTCCTTAGCGATATGGAACCGCGGGGTGAGATAAGGTACCGCGCACAGCTAGCCGTTATAGATCCGTTATACTTTGTCTCCTTTAAATAGTGGGTCAAATCTCATTTTCCAGCAAGCCTCTTGGAGGTTTTTCTCAGCCCTCTTTCTATTTTCTATAGCATAATCATTAGTAAATGATCACTTAAATTGTTAAGGATGTTTACATATGATTATCCTCTTGATCCCCTCCTTTACCTTGTCCAATGAAAAGGTCACTCACTCACTAGTGTTGTGATAAAGATGAATCTATGAGCTAGTCATATTCATCATGATACCCTTTTTGTTTTAGGTCAATCTAATGTATTTATGAATACTTGGACTAGTTGTGTTCATCCAAGTTATTTGTGGATACTTAGATTTGTTGTGTACATCCATTGCATATGTGTTTGCTTGGATTTATGTTGTGTAAATCCAAGATACATGTGTGTACTTGGATAAGTCTAGTTGAGTTGTGATATATTTGATTAGGAGTTCTCACTAAACTATAAAGTGATGTGGTGGTGTCTTGTGAGTTCTCACTAAACTATAAAGTGACTAGTAGTTGTGTTGTGTGAAGTACTCACTTAGCTTCAAAGTGAAGAGTCGTGAAGATTGGTTCTAGCTTTCGATTAGAACTCGACATCTAGCCTTGTGTCGTAAAATGGTGAAGTATGCAACGTCGTGAAGATTGGTTCTACTTTAAGGTTAGAACCCGACATCTAGCCTTGTGTCGTTAAATTGTGAAGTAGGCAACGTTGTGTAGATTGGTCCTAGCTAAAGATTAGGTCTCGACATTTAGCTTAGTGTCGGAAAATAATGTAAGCAACGATGTAAGGTTTTCTCCGCCAAGAAGGGAGCTTGTGGATATAGTGGAAATCTCGAGTAGGTGTACTCGAGGAGTGGAGTAGAAACGAGGATAGAGCCTCGTTGTCGAACCACTATAAATCTTGGTGTCTTCCCGCTAGGTTGTCTCCTTCCTTACTCTTTACTTATTTCATTATCATTACACTTACCTATTATCTTTGCTAGTGCATTTGAATTGAACCTAATCATTATGCAACTTAGCCTCAAGTAAAAGATAGTTTTGATACAAACCAAATTGAAAGTAATTTTAATTTGGTCACCAATCGAAGAGAAACTATTAAACCCCCCCCCCCCCCCCCCCCCCTTCTAGTTTCTACAATCTGGAGGAAGGGCTTGGAGAATGATATTTGTAGCTTGTTTATCACACTTGTCTTGTATCTTAGCATCTCCAGTTAATTCACCCGTTGTGCGAGGACGAGTAACAGCACCTTCCGTCACAGTACCATATACCAATGGTCCATTGAGCACCGATGCCTAAATTAGATGTCCATTTTATTTTTTCAACATATAAAGTTCCATTCGGGAAGCCCACTCCTCATACATAGTCTTCACCAACATTGGTGGACGATTATCCGTACCCGAGAGGATAGACTTATCCGTAAGAGATGTGTACTCCATTTCAATAAGTTAAGATTTATAAAGTTGATCGAACAATGAGAGAAAGTTAATGTGTTTGTTGTTGTGTGTTAAAGCCGAGAAATAATGTTGAAATCCCCTAAATTAGGTTCTCGATAAACCAAAAAATCCAAGAAAAAATTACACACTTCAAAAACACGTTTTTGAAAAAATCTTGGAAATCTTGTCACTCTATCGGGATGCACAAAACAAGTTCTGTCGCAATACTTGTCTGAATACCTATCACAATACTTGATCAAAATACCTATCGAAATGCACAAAACAAGTTCTGTCGCAATGTTTATCTGAATAACTATCGCAATGCTTGATCGCAATACCTGTCGCAATGCTTGATCGCAATACCTGTCGCAATGCTTGATCGCAATACCTATCGCAATATTGACGAAATTTGGACAGAGTAACGTCGCAATATTGCCTAAATTCCGCCGCAATCCACGATCGCAATGAACGATCGCAATGTACGTCGGAATAAGGGGTATCGGAATACTCTTCGATCGTAATGTAGAAACCCTAAGGTTTTTGTGATCGCAATGTAGAACCCTGCTTACTTTGCGATGGATACCAACTTTGCGATGGAGACAAAAGTGCCACTTTTCTCGGATAGTACACAACAAATTCAGAATTTTAAGCCTAGAAACGAATCAAACACCCAAAAATTTTGTGTTTTTAACCAAAATACCAATACCAAATCACTATAACAAGTAACTAGATGAATTATATCAAGATTAAATCATAAAAACACAAAAAAAAAATTGGTTCGTGTGATTTCGGATCAAAATGGACGAGAGAATCAAGAACAAAAATACAAAAACCAAACAATCATCCCATGGCTCTTGATACCATTTGTATGATATGTAAATCTTGCTTATGTTTTAGAGAGAGAAAGAGATAGAAACTTGGTAGAGTTCACACACTTCTAGAGAGAGAAATGAAAGATTACTATGTGTAAAAGTATGAAAACCACGACCCTCTCCATCAAAGGAGAGGGTTTATATACCCAAGCCCATGTCATGGGCTTGGGCTTACATTTGGCCGCCGGCCCATACAACTTATGGGCTCGGTTTGGGCTTTGTTTAATAAGTGTAAATAACTAAACTACGAGCTATTACATGGACTATTGTTGGAGTGACCGATCCTTTCTAATATGTAAAACGTATTTCCAACAATGTTAATTAATTAATTATATGTCATATTTGAATAATTAATTAATACTATAGTCTAATTGAAATAAATCAAATACTTAGGTTAAACATGCATTCTTGTCTAAATAATAATAACCTAAGTCATGTTAAATTAAATTAATTAATAGCCATGGTTTAATTAATTTAAATTCCATGCTAAAATAATATAACTTGTAAAATGTCACTTGTAAAAGAACAATACTTTAGCTTGAATAAAACATGACTAAAATAAAAGATTTTCGTGGCTAAACCCGTGTTGTATTTTTAAGTCGAACCAAACAGCCCCTGATTTTCCCTTAAACTACCAACCAAACGCACCCTTAATTCTGTCAAACATCAAAATCCAAACACCCCCTTAGCCGCCAGTTACCCCTGGCAGTTCTGTTGCTGCCGCCGGCAGTAGCCGGTTACCCTTGCTTGTAATAATTACCCACCGAGACCACTAGGGTCTCGGTTCCCACTGCTAGTACAAACTCACCACTAGCCGTAGCCAGTGGTTTCCCCCTGCTTGACTACCGTTCCCACTGCCATAACAAAACCAAGCCAACACCCCTTTTTAGGGTTGCGGCTGGTGGTGCAAAATCATCACCGAGACCATAGAAGGTCTCGGTTTGTGGCCAAACAAACGCAAAAACACCCCAAACGACACCCCCCCTTCTTAATCCCACGATTCTTGATCAATTTAACCAAAAATAACTAGAAGAAACGAGATTAGGGTTACCTTGTTTTCATGTTAGAGTTTACGAAATCAAACGAATGCAACTCCATGTTTTTCTTGAATCAAAGCCCTCGGTATCATTGGTTCTTTGTTTTGGATCATTGGCAAAAGAAAAAGATGACGGCTGGAGGCAAAAGAAAACAAAAGAGTCGTTGTTTGTGTTTTTAGGGTTTGTATGTTGTCTAAACAAAATACGAACCCCCCCCCCCCCCCTCGTCTATTTGTTTTTACACGCAACCCCATGGGCCTTGGCCCACTCTCCTCTTCTTTCCCTTGTCTAACAGCCAGCCGAAAGCCCACACTTAAACGTTTGTTTAAAATACGCGCTTAAATACGTAGTCGGGTTCGTGTATTCTTATGTCGTGAATTATCTTGTAATAACTTCACATGTTATACGTAATATTAATTTACGTAATACTTGTCGTGTTTAAATAAATATATGCAATAATAATAATCGTGTTAAGTGTTCGTGTTTACGTGCTACGTAATTATTAATTATTCCTGTTATTATAATTACTTGTACGTAACGACATTCGTCGTATTAATAATTACGTAAGTACATAGTTATATGTTCGTGATTTCATGTTCATGATTTTATGTTTGTGATTATAATTATTATTGTTAATAATTATCGTGTACTAACACGTATTTAATACTTATCGTGTAATAACACGTACGTAATTCTTGTAATTAACATTCGTGATACGTGTTCATGTTATTTAAGGAAAGTTTAAATCTTGTACGTACGATTATTAATGTACTGTTCATGGTAAAAGCATGCGGGTTTTACATAATTACCAATTAATAACATTACATGATTATATCAATTAAACCTTACATTAAATGATAATTGTATAATTAAATTAAAGAATTGATATTAATTTAATTAAACCATGAATAAAATAGGGAATATTAATCAAGCTATGTTCTTAATTAATTAAAAGCACATGAATCTTACGTCATGAAATAATTATATTAATAATTATTTTAAATCTAAAGTTATAAAATGGCCATGTTTAATTACTATAATAATTATAATTATAAATATATCCTAAGTCTTGTGATTAAGTAAACAAATCAAATTATGTATTATTTTCATGAATTTTATTTAGTAACAAAACATAAAGTTTATCTTGCAAAGTTAACCAAACACGCCCCTTGGTGTGTTCGGTTTACCCGAGCCCCAACAAGGACCCACCGAGACCATGGGAGGTCTCGACTTCGCCTCGAACACCACAAGCCACCACAACCATTTGGTTGTGGTTTCTGTCCGACCACCAGCAGCACCCACCGACTACCCAGTCGGTGCCACTGCTTGCCCAAACTACCCCCTGGCTACAGCCAGGGTTTCCCCCTGTTGTGTCTTGTGTTCCTACGACTTCAGCGGGTACCCACTGGATGACCATAGCTCCCACCGTATGGGCCACGCACCCCAGTGCTTAAGCAGTTGGGGTTGCGACTGACTTAACCAAACCACCACCGACAGTGGTTGGTACCACTGTCGAGCCATCAGCACCCCTGTTGGGTCTGTGGGTTACGGTTGTGACAACAAAACCCCACCATGACTCAAAACTAAACCAACCCAAACCCTTACTTGTTTTTATCTTGTTGATTAGCATGTTCTTAGGGTTTATCATTAATGTATCATGAACATAAAACACAATTAAGTAAAAGAGATGGGAAGATTGGTGATACCGTTTGGTGTGAAGAATCAAGAAACAAACACGAATACCACCTTTAATTTATCAAAGATCAACCTGAAGTCTTGGTGTATGGTGGAGTTGTCGACGGCAGAAGACAAAGGAAAAAAAAGGATCGTGACCTTCTTGTTTTTAGGGTTTCCATGTTTTTCCTAAGTTAAAATATAGTCCCTGTGTTTTACCTTGTATTAGTTTAGGATTACAAATGGGCTGGGCCAAAGGCCCTCTTCCTTTTCTTTTGGACGCCATACACACACGCCTATATACATATTTCATTTTTCGATAACCGTGCTTAATTATTAATCATGCAGGTTCGTGTTTTAAATGTCGTGTTTTATTTCTTGTCGTATTCAATTCTTATACGTGCGTACTTGTCGTGTATTAATAATATACGTAATGCTTGCATTTAAAGTTCATAACACGTGTCGTATATTAATTAACATGAAGTTTTAATTAGATCGGGTCTTTATGCATTTAATAATCATGGGTATTTTATGTGGGTTTTACAACTCTTCCCCTCTAAAAAGAACAATTTGTCCTTGAATTAGAGATACGATAATCTGGGAAGGACCTGGACGTAACATGACTGTAAAGGACATGGAACGTGACGTAACTGAAGGGACCATATCTGTCTTATGGACATAATAGAGAAAAGAGAGTCTGGATAGACTCCTCCATTCCAAGTGGCTTCCCGCCTAGAACGGTTCCTCTACAAGATCTTGACGAAGTAGAAATCCTGACCGTTATGAGCCTGACTTGACGATACATAATCTGTTTTTTTTTTCCAGTTCATAACGTAAGATAATCCTCATGAATTTAACCGAGTGGATAAGAATTAACGTGCAGGGGTAAATGAAACGTTATGATACTAACTAACCTATAATAACTGACATTAGTGACGTCTTAGCGATGATGCGCGAGACATACTGAAACGTAGTACGTGAACAATTGTGAACGTGATACGTGAACAAATTTTGAACGTGATACGGGGAGATATGGTGAGTGTAATAAGAGAAAACATATGGTGATCAATGATACGTGTAACATATCGTGAACGTGATATGAGAAACATGGAATGAACATGACATGTGAAACATATCGTGAAAATGGAATAACTGCGGCGGTAACGCCAAACGCTATAAGGTGAGACGTGGAATGTGACGTGAAACGTCTGTCTGAGGATAGAGAGTTATACTAAACTTGAGTCTGGTCTCTCAAGCTTTTGCAAAACTTACCAGAACAAAAATAAACGTAAAATCGTAAGCCAGGATACGATCGTGAACGTGAATAGTGTCATGAACGTGAGTGTGAAAGCAAGTCGTAAAATTTGGACAAAGGACATGAACATAATTTTGGAAAACAATGTGAATCTTTGTTTGGTCTGATATCTGAGGGAGTACCAAGTGATCGGATGATCCTTGGCTGGAAAATGTATGAAAATCTGCTGACTCTAGAATCCTTGCGGATGTACGGATTCTGTAGACTTGGTCAAACTGTTGAAAATAACCCATATACCTTCATGCTTCTTCTGAGTTGTCGTAATCTGGTAACCAAAATCCATGGAGATCTTGTCCCATTTCTGATCACAATTTCTGATGGCGGATAAACATCCCAGTCTGTTGGTGTTCTATCTTAGCCTGTTGGTATGACATGTACTTAGATATTGTTAGCCTCAAAATATTGAGTCAAACAAGAATGCTCGGTCATAGGTTATTATTGTAACATTAGTTAGAACGTTGTAATAGGTAGTTAATTAGTCGTGGTTTACGGGCTTGGATTTAAACTAATTAAAGTCTAAAAGACAAGCCCGATCCAATATATAACCCATTAAAGCCCGCATGTGGGTGGACTATACATACTACCCTCCTATCATGTTAGGAGGGTTGGTTGTTCATTTTCTCACTTCTAATCTAACATTCCAAAAGTTAATCCTCTCCTCCTCTCTACTTTCTCTCACTACTTTCTCTCTCTAGGAATTCATCTCTTCTTCATCTATTTTCTTTCTTTCTTTATTGCTTAATCATCACAAATATATGGGACAACAATTGGTATCAATCTCCATGGGGTAGTTTTGTGATTCGTTGTTGATTTTACTTGGTTCGTGTGATTTTCTCTTATAATCATCTCGAATTCAAGATTTTTTTTTGTGTTTTCTATGCTCGAAATCTTGATATAAATCTTCTACATAGCTGTGGTAGGGATTTGGTCGCATTTGGTTGGTTCAAATCACGGATTTCTTGTCGAAAATATCATTTTTTACCTCAAAATCTTGTAACAGTGTTATTATTCCGATCAGTGCAATCGGAAAAGGGATTAGTGATTCCGATCACTCGCATCGGAAAAGGGTTTAATCATTCCGACCAGTTTTTCTGATCATCATTCCGACTGGACTAAAAATATTCCGATTGCATTCCGATTTGGTATTCCGACAAGGCCTTTCCGACATCTTTCCGATTTGGGTACATTCCGATTTGGGTACATTCCGATTTGGGTACATTCCGATTTGGGTATTCCGATTAGGACATTCCGATTTGGGTATTCCGATTAGGTCATTCCGACAAGGTTATTCCGATTAGAGCTCTTTCCGATGACATGCTTAGCTAAATTTTGTTTGAGTATTTTTTAGACTTAGCCACCATCTAGACTAGTTTCGGAATATCGTTTACACGAAGATCCAAAAAAAAAAGTTAAATTTTTTTCGTAAAGTAAATTCAAATTTTTTCCATACTAGTTTTAGGACATTTCTAGCTCGATTTCAAATTTTGGCGATTACAAAATTTTTTGGTCTACCGTTTTGTCGGACTGGAGAATTTATTGTCGGACTGGAGAAAAATTGCAATTTTCGGAATTTAAACCACAACAACAATCACAACAAATCTACTTAAGATCCATATTCACTTCATCATTTTAGAGAATATTGAGATGGATTCTACAGCCGAATATCGTGTGACGAACAACAACATAATGGTGGCGGGTAACAAAGAGAGACCACCAATGCTTGTATCTGGTCCGTATGCTCAATGGCAATCATGTTTCATACGATACCTTGACACAAGACCTAATGGTGATGCCTTGAGGAAATGTATTACTCATGGACCATATATATTCAAGAAGATCTCAGTTCCTCCAAGAGCAACCACAAATACTACTGAACCAATACCTACAAGTGAACGTGATGAAACAAGAGCTGATCTCACACCTGAAAATTGTGCTTGGCATGATGCGGAGAAGGAAGCCATCTATATGGTTTTAAGTGGGATTGAAGATGATATTTACTCCACGGTTGATGCATGCCCGACAGCACATGAAATGTGGACTGCTATTGAACGCTTGCAACAAAGAGAATCACTCAACAAACAAGATGTCAAAACAAACTTGTTTTGGAATTTTGGCAAGTTTACTTCAAGGGATGGAGAATCAATTGACTCTTACTACTCCAGGTTTTATAAGATGATGAATGACATGACAAGAAATAATCTGTAAGTCTCCACCATGCAAGTCAATGTTCAATTTCTTCAACAACTTCAACCCGAGTGGACACGGTTCGTCACTTTGGTGAAACAACAAGAAAAGCTAGACGAGGTCTCATATCATCGACTCTTTGATATCTTGAAGCAATTTCAGAATGAAGCAAATGAGATTCGAGTTGAACGTATTGCCAAGACGGCTAATCCACTTGCTTTAGTGACTATAACTCAACATGTTCAAGGTCATAACTCTCGTGCTCCTAAGTCATATTTCACTACATCATCTTCACCACGATCTTCCACATCATCTAAGTCTTCATCATCCACAAGATCTCGAGGTAAAGTGCCAAGAGCACCATCACCACCATCTGAGTCATCATCTGAAGAAGATAGTGATGAAGACCAAGATCAAAAGAATCGAGAGATGAAACAACAAATTGCTTTCATAATGAAGACTTACAAGAAAATCTACAAACCCACCAACAACAATCTTTGCACATCATCTAACACCAAGAACCGATATGTTGAGACTCCTCCAAGGTATGACACACGTCGACGTGGTGAAAGTCCTTCTAGGTATGATCGACATAATCCAACGCATGTTAAGGGTTCTGCAAGGTATGATCGACAAACAGCCAAGTATGATACTCAGAGGATTGCTGCTGCTACTGGGAATAGGGAAACGGTTGGAAGGCAAGTGGTTCAGCAGAGTGGGATTCAATGTTTTAATTGCCAAGGTTATGGGCATATGGAAAAGGAATGCAGGAAGCCGAAAAGGGTTAGAGACTCCAGCTATCACAAGGAAAAGATGCTGCTATGCAAGAAGATGGAAGCAGGGGTTAAATTGTCAGCTGAGGAAGGAGCAATGCTTGATGATACTGATGATGAAGATTCTGATCAAGAGCTCGATGCACATTACTCGTACATGGCAAAGGTTGAAGAAGTTCTCAAAGTCACTGAAGATGACAATGGCCCTATCTTTGACACTGAGCCAATCGATAAGGTACACACTACTGATGAATATAATGTGTTTGGTGATATTCCTGAGCATAGTGATCTACCCAATGCCATTAATGACACGTGTATGATGGAAACGGTTGACAGTAATACCACACCCGATTCATCAGACATGTGCAATAATGAGTCTGAGGATGATCGACATGCAAATGAATATGATGAAGAGGAACATATTGCGCTTGCTAATTTAATTGCTACTTTACAAAAAGATGTCACTGAAAATAAAAAGAGTAAAAAGCAATTAAAGAAGGCAAACGTTACGCTCACTCAAAGCTTTGAAGAATGCAAAGCTGCTCTTATCAAATCTACTGAGATGACTGAAACCTATAGAGATGAGCTCCTTCAGAAAACCAAAGAGCTTGAGGGGTACAAGGGAAGTGCGTTAAAAAGTCAAAAGGACGATTTTGAAAACAAATATAATACAACTCTTGAGTTATTAGCAAAAGAGAAGCGTCAATATAATGTTTTCTTAATGGATGAATGCCAAAAAACGTACCTTGCCAACACCAAAGTTCATGAACTTGAACAAAAGCTCTCTATGACCACTACTGATTCTGCTAAAAATCTTGAGGATAAGAAACAAGAGGTAGATGCGTTAAAACAAGACTTCAAAAGTAGATATGATAAAGAAACTAAAAAGGTAACGAAATTAGAAGCACAAGTCGAATTTTTGAAGAACGTTGTTTATAAAACGCATGATTCTATTCAATCTGTGAGAATGCTGGCACCTCCTTCGATGTTTAAGGGTCAAGCTAGCTTTGCAAGTCCTCAGTACCTTGCAAAAGCTCAAGCTACGAACCCGCATCTTTATCTTGATGAGACTGAAAGGACAGATCTTGATTGCATGCCTGTTAGTGCCAATAGTGAAGAGACTGCCCTTTGGGATGCTGATAGTCAACCACTTGTTAATAAGGAGTTTGTGAAACCATATAATTATGCTTATGAGAATAGTCTTTATGGCCTGTTCAATAAACAAACTCAGAAAACTCGTGAGGAAGTGTTCCTAGAATGCAAACAAAAGAGAATTCAATGGAAGAAAGCATTTGCCCCTAAGAAATCTAATGTTTACAAATACATAAACTACCTCCCTCTAGATGAATCTAAAAGCAAGAGTAGGAAAACACTAGGTATTCTTAAACACCACATAGATAATGTTAAATCTATTGTTGAACGAGACTGGGCAAAACGTGAAAATGATGAGTGGACACGTCCGATTCCTCAAGATATTACCTTGCTTATGAAAGAACTCTTAATTCCTAACACGTCGTTGATTAAAGAAACTGTTCTTCAACTTGAGGAGTTCATTCGGACTGAAATGTATGATGATTTAAAATATGTTGAATCTCTTGAGAAACACATTGAAGATCTTCAAATGGAGAAGACTGATTTTTCAGATGAATATGATTTACTATTGCAAGAATGTGTTTCCAACGATGTTATGTGTGCTTATTTTACATCTTGTGCTGATATTGATGAATATTCTGAAGTTGCATGCCAATATCTTGATAAAAGCAAAGAATGTGAACGTCTTGAAATTGAGCATTCGAAACGTAAAGAAAATGTTGACAAAAAGGCTTTTGAGTTACTTCAACACAAAAATAATTTCCTTCAAAAACATTGTCAATCACTTGAACTTGCTTTGCAAAAAGACGTTGGTAGTTTTCCACACGAAAATAAATTGCAAGAAAAACTTTCCCAAACATTTCGAGAAATGAATGAACATAATTTGGAAATTAAAGGGTTGAAAGCTCAGTTACAAGACAGTGACAGAGCGATAGCAGAGTTGCAGAAACTCATTGCTAAAATGGGTGGGAAAATTGTGGAACCTAGCATTAAGAAAAATATTGTTAGACAACCCAATGCCTCTAAAGAGAATATATCCTCTATCTTGGGAAAACCATCTGCTTTATCTAATTCCTCGTTTGTAAAACCTGTGTTTGCCCCCAAGATGGATGGAAAGGAAAGGTTACCACAAGCTCAACCCATACGGAATCCTATAGCACCAAGCGTTAAGCACAATAATGTGATTAAACCAGGGATGTATAGAATGCCCACTAAGCCCACAAACAAAGTTACTCAATCGCCTCAGACTTCTAGAAACACTAATATTCGTGTGTCTTCTACTACAGGAATAGTTTCCACTACTAGTGTTAGCCGGCCTCAGCTTAAGCGCACTCAAGTGAATGATAAGGTCTGGAAACAAAAGAATCAAGGGGAGATGCAGGAAGTAGAAGAACACCCTAGGAATTTGAACGTTTTTAAGAATAAAAAGTCTGTAATCACATATAATGACGATTTGAATGTTGTGAATGATTTGAATGTTATGAATGTGAAATTTGTTTGTGTCAAATGTGGAAAGTGTGCTAATGCTAATCATTCTATGTGTGATATAAATAAAGTCAAAGGCGTAGATACTAGAACTAAGAAGCAAGTTGTAATGCCTATTAGAGCTAGTAAACCCAAACGCAAAGTGAACCATTCTGGTGCAACCCCCACTGAGAAAAGTAATGCATCTGACTCCACCACTAAGAATCCTATAAGCAAAATTAAGGAATTATATGAGTCTGCCAGTAAGTCTTGGAAATGGTGGTTTGCTAATCAATGTCCTCCCGGATATAAATGGATGCCTAAAGTTAGGACAAAAAATATGAAAACGAGTGTTAGTTTGCCTTTAAATGTTGATAAGGACACTAATGATTCTACTATCACAACTACTGTGGTATCCAATCTAGCAAATGCTCCATCGTGTTCTAACTCTTCTGCAGGTGATACAAATAATTCTCTTCATACTGGACTCCGGATGCACGAAGCACATGACGGGGAATCTCAAGCTTCTAATTAACTTCGTGGAGAAGTTCCTGGGTACGGTCTGATTCGGAAATGATCAATTTGCACCGATCCTAGGATATGGAGATTTGGTTCAGGGGAATATCACGATTAAAAGGGTATACTACGTCGAAGGGCTCAACCACAATCTTTTCTCGGTTGGGCAATTCTGTGATGCGGATTTGGAAGTTGCTTTCAGAAAGAAGACATGTTTTGTTCGTGATTATGATGGGAATGACTTACTTACCGGTACACGGGGTACTGATCTTTACACAATTTCACTTCAAGACACAACTTCATCAACTTCAATTTGCTTCATGGCTAAAGCTTCAACGACTCAGGCATGGTTATGGCATCAACGTCTTTCTCATCTCAACTTTGATACCATTAACTTGCTTTTCAAGAAAGATATTGTGAGAGGCCTTCCAAGCTTGAAATTCATCAAAGATCATCTTTGTTATTCTTGTGAACTTTGTAAATCTAAACGAAGTAGCTTCAAAACAAAGACCACACCAAGCTCTAAAGGACGGTTAGATCTTCTTCACATGGATCTGTGTGGTCCCATGCGTGTTCAGAGTATCAATGGAAAGAAATATATTCTTGTAATAGTCGATGATTACTCAAGGTACACATGGACTCACTTCTTGAGGTCCAAGGATGAAACACCCGACGTTCTCATCAGCTTTCTTAAATTGATACAACGGGGTCTTCAAGCTCAAGTTAAAGTGGTTCGTACAGACAAAGGTACAGAATTTTTGAATTCAAATCTGAGAAAGTATTTTGAAGCCGAAGGGATTGAACATGAAACATCTATTACTCGAACACCCGAACAAAACGGCGTTGTTGAAAGACGAAACCGTACTTTGGTTGAAGCTGCTCGAACATTATTATCCGCTTCAAAACTTCCACTATACTTTTGGGCCGAAGCCGTGTCAACCGCATGCTACACACAGAACCGTTCCTTAATTATCCCAAGACATGAAAAGACACCATATCACATAATTCATGATCGAAAACCTTCACTCAAACACCTTCATGTTTTTGGATGTACTTGCTACATTATTGGAGATGGTGAAAATTTGGATAAGATGAAAGAGAAAGGTGATGCATGTATTCTTGTGGGATATGCAACTCAGTCAAAGGGATATAGAGTATACAACAAGAGAACAAAATTGATTGTCGGGACAATTCACATCCGATTTGATGAATTGCAAGAAATGGCACTTGAACAAAACAGTTTAAGTCCCGATCCACAACGACAAACGACTTCCGTTCACAACCGCACGGAACTCAGAACTCAAGACCACAGCAATGAACCGTCAAGTTCAACGCTGGTTCCAGAACATGTTCCTAGAGCTGATATGACAGTCGACACGACAATTGAAGAGTTGGAAATGTTATATGGACCAATGTATGATGAATATTTCACGGGGGAGAAACAAGTTGTATCGAAGTCTTCCGCTGTTACTCATGATAAGAATGATGATACTGATCATCGTCAACAACCGGATACAACTTCATCTACTTCTACACGGGTTGCTACAGATTTCCCTCCTCAAAATATCACTTCAACAATCGTTCCTACAACATCCACAACTACTGTCATTGCTCCAGAGAACACAAATCAAGCAGACAATGCATTATCTGACGAAGACAAATTTATCAACCCATTCGGTACACCGGTACACGAAACTGGAGAGTCTTCTACTCGCCATGTTGATCCGTCAAATATGCACACGTTCTACCAACGACATCCTTCAACACATCATTGGACCCGAGATCATCCTTTGGTTCATGTCATTGGAAACCCTTCACAGCCCGTTCGCACAAGACGACAGCTTAACACTGATGCTGATGTTTGTATCTTCGCACTCGCCGTGAGTTCAGTTGAACCGAAAAACATCAAAGAAGCATTAGCTGATCATGCTTGGATTGAATCGATGACGGATGAACTTCAACAATTTGAAAGACTTAAAGTCTGGGAACTTGTTGACAGACCATACGATGTAACACCATTAAATCTTCGATGGATCCGAAAAAAGAAGATGGATGAAGAGAACACGATCATCAAGAATAAATCTAGGCTAGTGGCTAAAGGGTATGGACAGAAAGAGGGTATTGATTTTGAAGAATCATTTGCACCAGTAGCTCGTATGGAAGCGGTCAGGATTTTTCTTGCTTATGTGTCACATAAGGGATTCATTGTCTATCAAATGGACGTAAAGATGGCGTTTCTTAACGGTCCTTTGAAGGAAGAAGTCTATGTCACGCAGCCGGAAGGATTCGTCAATCCTCATTATCCTGACAAGGTGTATCGTCTCCACAAAGCACTTTATGGACTCAAGCAAGCTCCAAGGGCGTGGTACGACGAGCTCTCGAAATTTCCGGTATCCAAAGGTTTCTCATAAGGTTCCATTGATCTAACTTTGTTCACTTATAAATATGGGGATGACATTTTTCTTGTGCAGATTTATGTTGATGACATTATTTTCGGGTCTACAAACTCAAAACTTTCAAAATGGTTTGAAAAAGTAATGCACAGCAGATTTGAAATGTCTATGATGGGCGCACTAAAATTCTTTCTAGGAATTCAAGTTCACCAATCCCCAAGTGGTATCTTCATTAACCAGGCTAAGTATTGTCAAGAGATAATCAAAAAGCATGGTATGACATCATGTGACCCCGTTGGGACACCATTATCAACCACATCCCTAGATGCTGATTTGGAGGGACTACCCATAGATCAAACGAGATATCGTTCCATGATCGGGTCCCTCATGTACTTGACAACAAGCAGACCTGATATACATCATGCTACGTATTATTGTGCACGATATCAAGCACGACCCACTGAAAAGCACCTCAAGGAGGTTAAACGGATCTTTCGGTACCTTAAGAATACCGTTCACATGGGACTCTGGTATCCGAGGGAAACTGGTTTCTTTCTAACGGATTATTCAGATTCTGATCATGCAGGGTGTCTTGATACACGTAAAAGTACTTCTGGTGGTGCACAATTTCTAGGTCAAGATAAGCTTGTGGGATGGTCTTCCAAGAAGCAGGATTGCACGTCACTTTCATCAGCCGAAGCGGAGTATGTGTGTCTATCTGCGTGTTGTGCTCAAGTTCTTTGGATGAGAACACAACTCACGGATTATGGCTTCCACTTTGATAAAGTACCTATGTACTGTGACTCAAAGTCGGCCATAGCCATCTCCTGCAATCCGGTACGGCATTCCCGCACGAAGCACATCAATGTCAGATACCACTTCATAAAGGAACAAGTTGAAAGAGGTATCGTTGAACTATACTTTGTTGGAACGGATTACCAATTAGCCGACTTGTTTACGAAAGCTCTGTCGAAAGATAGGTTTGAGTTCCTCGTTAGGAAAATTGGTATGAGATGTTTGACTCCAGCAGACCTGGAGATTCTGGCAAAGGAGCCTGCTTGATTCATCTATCAAACATCTACCTGTAAATATTAATGAAAAAGAAAAATACAAAACTATAAAACATATAAAAACAAAACAAAAAATTAAAAAATCTTTCAAAATCCAAAAATATTCTTCTCGACATGTCTTTCAGTATCGATAATATGGACGCACCTAGAAATGTCGCTCAATAACGACACGGGTGTGTACATAAAGCTCGAATGAAAGTTGTAAATATTTTTCAAAACATGTCATTTCTTCTTTTAATAAAGGAAATTGTCTATTTTGGACAATATTTCCAAACAACGGGTAGAGCAATCTATCACGGGTTGAGCTTGTCACAAAACATTCAACGTTTTGAGCTCAACACAATGGCTTGTAATCACATTCAGATTGCAACCCGGATCTAAATTCATGGGTGAGTGTACGCTTTTGTACTCTTACCCTTAGCAAAAGAAGTTAAATCTTCTTACACTTGAGTGGATTCGTCAAGACATTCAAAGTCTATGAACTCAAGTTTATGCTTTAGAAAAACCTTTTCGTCAAAAAGAATTGATTTTTCAAAAAGCGTTGAACACAATTTTTTAAGAATTTCTCAATGATATTCAAAATCTTTCAAAAATTGTGTGTTTAACAACTCCTATCCTCAAAAGTTTAATGTGGATCAAATCCTCGTAATGACAATTCCATTGGATCAAATTTTTGAGGGGGAGCAATTCAACTTCATGCAAAAGATTAACACATCTTTCTCCCGAAGATTTTCAAGACTATTTTTCAAAATATATTTTAATCAAATTTGGTATCTCTAATATCAAAAGATTTTATATATTAGAGATAGGGGAGAAAATGTGATTAAAATGTAATCTTATATAAGACTCAAGCACTTTAACTCTTACCTACATGTGCGAAACACTTTCGATTATCGATGCACATGTGAAGGGGGAGCATTTCTGAAACGACAAAACTAGCAAGGTGTTAAATGTTTTTCAAACACTTTGTTAGAATTTAAAGTGGTTTTCATGGTTACGATCAAATACCCACAACATCTTTAATTCACGACGTTATTGGTGTCAAAAGGGTGGTTAGGTTTAAGTCCTATGATCCAACCAGAACCGGAGGGATCTTCCAAGGGACAATCCAATAGATGATTAGAAGTCCTTAGGAAAGATGGAGTAGAATGTGAACGTAGCTGAATGCCGACTAAGTACTGATGATAGCACTGGAACACTCACAACAAGGTGCTATTAATGATGTCTTGGTAAGCATTGAAGGGGTTGAAGAATGAAAAAGAAATGTAAGGATAAAGGGTGTAAAGAAAGAAGCCCTCCATACAACTTAGGCAGAAACTGGGTCAACCCATCATGAAGACAGACTCATCATGGACCCAGTGATGTGAAGCACAACCCTTTCCTAGCTACTCAGGCTTCTCTCAAAATAAGTTTGTTTTATTGTCACGGAGATCAACACGACTTCTATTGACTTTCTCACTCCGAGATAGTTGATATTGAATAGGTGGCATCTGCTCCAGCCTCCGATCACTAAAAGTGCACAAATAGAGTCTAGAGCCAAGAGATCAATCAAATCTCGTTAGGACACACGGATGAAGATAAAGAGAGTCCTACGCTATATCCTTGCGATATTGCTAGAACACTCAGAGTGATACTCCTTAGTATTCACAATGATGAGTGGAAATCCTTCCAGAGTTAACATCAAACAGCACTGCGGTAGGTCATATGCAATATTCTTTATGAATTGAACATATGTAAAACTGAAAAGCAACAGTGGTTTGACTCTGAATTGATTCAAACTCGTTTCAAGGTTTCTACGCAATATCTTTATGGTCTTGCCAGAACATTCAGAGTGATATTTATTAATATTCACAGTGACGAATGGAAATCCTTCTAGCGTCAACATCAAACAGCGCTACGGTAGGTAACTTGTGAGATTCTTATGAATCAAACTTGTGTCAACTGGAAAGCAACAATGGTAGGATTTTCAATGAATCAAACTTGTTCCAGGAATTTGAATTGACGACTTTAATCAAGCGGATATTTATCCAATTGATTCACACTTTATGATTCGCAGTCTTGCTTTGAGACGGTCGAGTAAAGAGAACGGCTAGTACTGCCGCGAAACCCTGTCAAGGAGATTCTTAACTGAATCTACCTAATCACAGGTACTGTATTTAATATCGTATAACGGTCTTCACCGACCGGAGGTAAAACGCTACCGATTTAGGACGAATGTCAAAGCCATTCAGTCCGTGTCTATGTTTTGTCTCGAGAAGGTGGCGTCACGGTGTACTCAGCAAAGTCAAAGATTCAAAACCACATGTTCATGCCCAAAGACTTATTCAACAATTAATAGTGTGAGCATGTGGATAAAGACACAAAATCGCAAGATGGCAAAGACAAGTCAAGAATAATTTGAAGATCTCAAGACTAAAAGACAAAGTCGAAAGACAACAACAAAGGCTCATAGATCACAGCATGAAGGAACAAAACTACTGTTACACGTTCAAGGCTCATTTATGACGAGATTCGTAATCTCCTTTGATCTTCAAATATCAAAAGGGTATGACCTCGCATTGGGGGAGATTGTTAGCCTCAAAATATTGATTCAAACAAGAATGCTCGGTCATAGGTTATTATTGTAACATTAGTTAGAACGTTGTAATATGTAGTTAATTAGTCGTGGTTTACGGGCTTGGATTTAAACTAATTAAAGTCTAAAAGACAAGCCCGGTCCAATATATAGCCCATTAAAGCCCGCATGTTGGTGGATTATACATACTACCCTCCTAGCATGTTAAGAGGGTTGGTTGTTCATTTTCTCACTTCTAATCTAACATTCCAAAAGTTAATCCTCTCCTCCTCTCTACTTTCTCTCACTACTTTCTCTCTCTAGGAATTCATCTCTTCTTCATCTATTTTCTTTCTTTCTTCATTGCTTAATCATCACAAATATATGGGACAACAGATATGAACGTAACTGTATCTTGCTTCATAGAAACTGGATACGTAGAAGTCTGGAAAACTATGTGTCTCTGAATTTAGATTTCTTTTAGCGTAGGATTTTCTGGAACACCTAATGTAGTATAGGGTTCTCACCTTCACGAATAAGCTGAGTCATGGTAAAATTAACCGTGAGAATCCATGTGATTCAACTTTTCACTGTAATCAACCAGAGTTTATATTAGAAAATTTTAGGGTGACATTTCTCCTGTCGTAGAATTTGCAAAATAGTGCAAATGTGGTGTTCCTGCTCTTCTCTAGACTTAGAGAAAATCAGCTTGTCCTCGATGAAAACACTGATGAATTGTTTATGAGTTCATGGACACTCAATTTATTAAGTCCATAATGCTACTAGAGCATTTATGAGACTAATACAAAATCATGAATTTAGCATGACCAAGTCGTTTACGAATAGCAGTCATGGAAATGTCCTACTATCTCTCCCATCACTGTTGGTAGCATGATCATGAATCCAATCTTGGAAAAGTGCTTAACACACTAAAGTCGATTGGACATGTCGTCAGTACGTGAAGGAGGATAACGGTCATGAATGGTGATTTGTTTACATCGAGACTGGTCGACATATAATCGCATGTTACCGTTCTTCTCCTCTATAAGCAGAACTGGTGCACAACATGGTGATGCACCTGATGAACTTTGTTCAGATATAGAAGGGCCTTGGAGACTGGTGCCGCTCCATAACCTGCTTGATGTTATGATCCATCTTGTAGATGGGAAGTATATTTGGAGGTTCCTTTTGGAAATACATCTAGAAAATTTTAAGTAATCGGCTGACTCTGGATAAAGAAGTTCCAAGAGTCGTGTTGCGGATGATAGTTAGAAAATCTTCACAGCCATGGAATGACGATCATATGTTTGTAAAACATAAATGACTTGTACAGATTTTCCTGATGGAAAACCATGCTGAATGTATTCAGGAGCCTGAACATCGTTGTACATAATCTGATATGAATGAAGGCTTATCGTAGCATGGGTTACTGTTCATAGTCCATAGATAAACTCATATTTAACTCCCGTATGTCGGAGGGAAGTACGTTAGCAGATTGGATCTCACCGTCATAGTGAATGAATGAGTTCGTACACATGGATGGTACGAATCGCGTCATTATGGTCATGGATATATGGAATATGAAATTAAGACATGATAGTGCCATGCTAATACATGGAGTAAAATGTCGTAATTATTACAAAATGTGCTTCGCCCGCCTCCTACAGAACGAACACCGCGCGTTCAAAGATGAACAGTACTCCGGTGATGATGTTGAAATTCTTATGGCCTGATTTATTCATGACACATCAGAATGGTTATACCCCTTGGAGGCATTCTGTATTACTTAGGGAGGTTTCAGATGATAAACGTGAGTCATGTGTCCTGACTCGTGTCTTGAGGGGATATGCGTAAGACATGTGTCTTGACTAGGGTCTTGACATGTATCTTCAACATATTCGTGAGGCATGTGTCTTAGCGGCTGTCTTGACATAAGTCTCGAGATGTGACATAAATGAAATTTAAAGTCTTAGGTACTCATGTCATAATTTGGCGGATCGGTTGGACTGCTAACCCTTTGTATTCCTGATCACATCCGTAGCCGAAATTCAATCATTATAGTTAGAGTGTTTGCTGTCACGGTAATTGTTACTACCTCCATGCATGTCAGTTTCACGACAGTCGCCATTATCACTGTGATTCATGTACCTTTCCAGCTGAGTGGCCGGCTGGTACCGGTTTCCACCCGTATGCTAGAAAAGACAACTGAATAACATGTGACATACAATTTAAAAGGTAAAACATGGAATGAAAACGGTACGTCTGGTGGTTGACTATGATTCTAGTCGGTTTGCTCCGATCTATCGCCTTTGTCTTTGTTTCGTAAAATCTCTAGGCTGAGAGCGGTATTATCTTTTAAACAACACTGATGAGAAGACAAAATGTCTGAGAAAATCGAAAATGGATTAGTATCACACATGGAGTGCAGTAACTAGAATACGTCTGGAGTGTGGTTCATGAAGTAAACCTGGAACATGGTACATGGAGTACACATGGGATTCACCTGATTTGACCGATACAGTATCAACCATCTGACATGATCAAGGGACACGAAATAGCCTAGCTAAATTAGCGTAGACATAATTCTAGTTGCCTAAGAGGCACAAAACACGATTAAATGGAATCGAATGATTTCCAGCATGAAAACATGATTAAGGAAAACCAATCATGGCTATCATGAAGACATGATTAAATACAATTCATCTGTGTCTAACATGAAGCAAAATTAACATGAAGAAACATGGAACAAAATTACATTAATGAGTATAAGACCTCATCAGCATGAAAACAAGGTTAACCATGATAGTATGATGACATAAATCGTAACAATAATTGAGGGAACGTGAAAAAGTGATGACTGAAATTAATAAATTTTGAAAGTTAATAGTGTGGACGACTATGAATCGTTTCACAATGCAAACAATGCAACATAAATGATAAGTCTGAAGTAATATGAGATGAGCATAAAATGCATGAATAATGTATAAAGCAATGAAACAGTTTATAGTACATGAAACAGTTTAAAATGAATGTTACAGTTTATAAAATTTTTATATGAGCGAGGGTGAACGCCTGTGGGTCGGTTCACCAAAACAAGGACATAGCAAAGTGGACGCCAATGGGTCGGTCCAACGTTAAAAGTTTCGATAATAGCACATGCGACTAAATAGGGCCAGTCCTGTACCAACCATTACTTAGTCATAATTCCTTCGACAATGATTTGAATGCATGAAATGAATACATGTAAAGAATGAATAAAAACCAATTGTCTAAACTAAATAGAAAACGTGTGACTCAGTATGAACTACTGTGATTCAGTTCATACTAGTAAAAATTCAGAAGAAAACATTATGCATAAAAATGACATGTAACTAAGTATGGATGACGGTTGTTCAATCCATATTAGTAAAACAATTCCGAAGAAAACATCATAGTTGAAAACAACGAGGTTCTGAAAATATCGATACGTGGAAAAATCAGACGTCGGCTTGGGAAGAGCCTGGTGACTACCCATTAGTCACAGGTCGAATTTTAGAGCCTACAGGTCGAAACCTTGGGCTCTGATACCATAACTGTAACACCCCATTTTGATAAATGGAATATCACAGGATAATTATGGCGTATCATCAAAGCATGCAAGGTAATATGTCTTAAACATACATGACCAAAGGGATAACCGGAATCAAACATCGGTCCCCTAACATAAGCCCAAAACATAAATAAAACAAATGAACTAAAGGAAGACTAAACAAGCATAAATATATGAAGGCAAGAGGAGAAGAAGTCCAAGGTGGCTCCCATCCTATGCATGTCCTCCAAATGCTCTAGTCTAACCTTGAATACCTGCCGTTTTGGGACATGGAATGAAATTAACGGCCGAGCAATACGCTTAGTGAATGGATATATAACATAGCATGAATGACATATTATAGGAAAGAAATGTAAAGCATGAAAAACAGCGGAAATGAATAAGTCCTGGAAAACCTGGAACATGTTTATAATCTGGTTATATATCCTGAAAACATATCTTATGTTTCTTATGAAAATATGTATTAGTTTAACATACCAAAAGCCAATATAGGTCATGAGGTCAACAACGTGCATGAATACTTGGAGGGGTGACCTCGTCATACAAATTAGAGGGGATGCCACTAATTAATTGGTAATGGGTAGGAGGGATCAGCTCCTTGTGAAGGATGCAAGGCACAAACCACATTCACCATGAAATCCTGACTGAAACATGTAACTAGGATGCACCCATACGCCCCACATGATAATATAATAATATAATGGCCAAATAACTGAAAAGGGACGCCACGAGCTATCACTCCACCGTGGTGAAATCATAACACTAGTGCCTCTAGTGTTATGGTCATGGTACCTCCATAACTAGGTGAAACTGGTCATGCATGTATATGGCTAACGTAACTAATAAACATAAGCATTAAATCTGTAACTACTGGGGAAAAACAGTTGGCTGCATACAAGAAATCCTAATGAAGGAAGAGATTGTCCTTACTAAAGGACGGGAAATCCGTACCTTATGTCCAGTAGAAGCTAACGAAAACGCTGAAGAAACTACCCCGCCTTGACGGATAATACTACATAAGAATGGGAACGTGTATGAGTTTTCTGAATTACATGTGTTTTACTGGTTATGTGTGTTATTAGCTTGTTATAGTTATTCTGTCATGTTTTAGTGTTTTACTGTGTTATCCGTAGTCATACTGATGTTCCGTTGTGTATTATGTATGTAGCAGTGTATTATAATACTTGTATTGTGATACTAATTAACTTTCTAAAATTAGCAGGTTTCTACAAATAGTAAGTTTCCATAATAATAAGGCATGATTATTAATTAATAATAATAAGGCATGATATTATATGTAATTACCAATTAATAACATTACATGATTATATCAATTAAACCTTACATTAAATGATAATTGTATAATTAAATTAAAGAATTGATATTAATTTAATTAAACCATGAATAAAATGGAGAATATTAATCGAGCTATGTTCTTAATTAATTAAAAGCACATGAATCTTACGTCATAAAATAATTATATTAATAATTATTTTAAATCTAAAGTTATAAAATGGCCATGTATAATTACCATGATAATTATAACTATAGATATATCCCAAGTCTTGTGATTAAGTAAACAAATCAAACCATGTATTATTTTCATGAATTTTATTTAGTAACAAAACATAAAGTTTATCTTGCAAAGTTTAACCAAACACGCCCCTTGGTGTGTTCGGTTTACCCAAGCCCCAACAAGGACCCACCGAGACCATGGGAGCTGTCGTCAGCCGGTACCCACTAGCTGACGACAGCTCCCACTGTATGGGCCACACACCCCACTGCTTAAGCAGTTGGGGTTGCGGCTGACTTAACCAAACCACCACCGAAAGTGGTTGGTACCCACTGTCGAGCCAGTAGCGTTGGGTCTGTGGGTTGCGGTTGTGACAAAAAAACCCCACCATGACTCAAATCTAAACCAACCCGAACCCTTACTTGATTTTATCTTGTTGATTAACATGTTCTTAGGGTTTATCATTAATGTATCATGAACATAAAACACAATTAAGTAAAAGAGATGGGAAGATTGGTGATACCGTTTGGTGTGAAGAATCAAGAAACAAACACGAATACAACCTTTATTTTATCAAAGATCAACCTGAAGTCTTGGTGTGTGGTGGAGATGTCGAGGCAGAAGACAGAGGAAAAAAAGGATCGTGACCTTCTTGTTTTTAGAGTTTCCATGTTTTTCCTAAGTTAAAATATAATCCCTGTGTTTTACCTTGTATTAGTTTAGGATTACAAATGGGTTGGGCCAAAGGCCCTCTTCCTTTTCTTTTGGACGCCATACACACACGCCTATATACATATTTCATTTTTCGATAATCGTGCTTAATTATTAATCATGCGGGTTCGTGTTTTAAATGTCGTGTTTTATTTCTTGTCGTGTTTAATTATTATGCGTGTGTACTTGTCGTGTATTAATAATATACGTAATGCTTGCATTTAAAGTTCATAACACATGTCATATATTAATTAACATGAAGTTTTAATTTGATCGGGTCTTTATGCATTTAATGATCATGGGTATTTTATGCGGGTTTTACAACTAATGACACCAATATTCATGAAGTCTTCTCTAGAATCAATTTTGACTGCCATTTAGACATAAATGAGAAAATTTGTCCTGTATTTGTTATTGAATTCTATATGTCCGTCAATATCACCTTTGATGAAAACCATATCCTTCTCTTAAACTTCCAATCATTTAGCCATGACTACACTTACTCTTTAGACCGATTTACTCAAATCCTTAGGATTCCCGGTAATGGTACTTGTTTCTACTCTGATTTGCACTCTCTTTCAGCCCTTGACAAAAAAAACATTCTTAGAGATGCCCAAGATAGGTACAACTCTAGACTTGATAGCAAGGATGTTGTTAGGGCAACCATTTACAACCCTAGAACCCAATCGACTAGGATTTCCAATACAAACAAGGTCATCAACATGAACCCGTATGGCATGGAAGCTAAAGAAATTAAGGAGGAGTATGTGAAATGGGAAAGAATCTTACGTTGCAATGTTATGTGTTTAGTGGGCAATAGGGACCACATAAATGCGTGTCTTAGTTACATGATTTATTGTTTGGACAATAGCATACATTTCAAGCTTGCCTACTATATAGCAAATAAGATGTCTCATATCTGAAACCTTGCTTCCACCGTGTTCCAATATGGCATGTTTCTCACCCGCCTCTTTCATCACATATCTCTTATACCTTCAAGTCCTAGTGCTCGAGTAGGCACGTACAATCTAGTCAATCGTGTCATGACTCCTATTAGCAACCTTAGGGTAACAAGGCCATTAGGTAACCCACCTAGGGGACAAGGAAAGAGACCTCATCCTCCCACTAGATCATCCTCATCTTCTAGTGACGAAGATGGGCTTCCGGATTCTAGGCTACCACCTCTCGAGTACCTTAGCCGGTTACCCGAAATCTCGAACGCCTCACCAGAATTCAAGCAAACAAAGGGGATGTTCAAGTGCCTTGGAAGGTTTCTTGCCAAGATAAAGAAGAAGAAAGATAAGTGAAGCGGTAGTCGAATGGGTATTTATGGACAATGTTCCATTTCTAAAACAATGGTGGTTGTAAACATTAAACTTAAACACTTATGTTTTTCTATTTTTCTTAACTATGTTTGCACACTAACAATTATGACTTATTGATTATGATGCTAGGATCTTTTATTTCTCATGTGAAATTTGTGCTAGTTGCTTATACATGGCGAGTCTTGGTTAGCTAGCAAAAAGGTACATTCTATTGCTCTCTACAAGTTTAATTATAGCATACACATGTGAAACATTAACCTTCATCATCCTCTATCATAAATGCTTAATTTCGGGGTCAAAATCTCAGTTTTTTCTCATAAAAAGTTGTTTGTTACAACAGGTGTCCGACCCCATCGGACCCCTTCTAAAAAGGATCTAACAACCACAAGGGTCCGTGATTTACTCTTAAACGAATTATTCAAAAATCCTTTTGTTCTTAGTCGGACCCCTTGATGAGACCACAATTATACATGGTCTCATCATCTAAATCGGGCATAAAATGACATACAGTATCATAAAAACCGTGCAAAAATCCTTTGTATTTATTTATTGTGTGATTGTAGATTCGGATATCGTGAATTCACCAAAAGATAACAAGAATCAAGCAAAAACGAACACGGTAAACGAAGTCGCACAAAGAACCGGGCCCGAGCATTGATTTTCTAAGAAAGTCCTAGAAGTTTGAAGAATTGACAAGATTGGTCCCTCAAGTTTGAAGACTTGTCACTTTAGGCCCTTGTAAAACTCAAAAATACAAGTTTGTTCCTTTAAGTTTCAAGATATTACAAAATCAGCCCTTGAGGAGCTCTATGCACAAGAATAGTCCTTATTCTATGTTTGCAAGAATAGTCTTTATTTGAAGACTTTTGTAAAAGCAGGGGGCCAAAACTGCACAATATGAAACCCATATCCATCTTTACCCACCTACCACCCGCCTGGCCTAAAACCACACAACCATACCCGGCCAAATAACACTCCACGTCAACTCCCACTAACAACTTATTAAATATTTATTTTTTGAATTAATATTTAATAACCCTATAATCTGGCGGTTAACAGTTTTTTCCGCAAAACAATTCAAATGGCTGTTGTTCATTCCTTATAAACCCTAATCACCTTCGCGATTAACTAAACCCTAATCCAAACCCCAATCCCAAAAATCCATCCACATCACTCACATGACCCCCTTGTACATCCCCTGGCCCACTTTTATAGCAATTACTTAGCCTCCAATGTTCATATAATGGTTGAGATTGCAAAACAACAACTGGCACATCACTTTCCAACAGCAGGATCACATGGGACTTGTTTTTTACCAAATATTCAAAAATCATCAAATGGAAAATCTAGAATTCGTATGCTAGGGTTTATATATTTGTTTCTTAATTCTAGAATGATCTTTCCAATAGTATAGAAGGAAGTCTCAGTTTGTGAGAACCCCTTTGTTCCAACTTTATACTTTTTTAAATGTAAGGAAAGTGAAGTTTTTAAAATTACAAGTGGAGTTCCATTTATGTTTTTGCATTTTAATATCAAATCATTTACTTTTTCATGCAAGTAGTGTAAAAATTATCAAAAATCTTTTATGTTCAAGGACACTTGGCATAGAGATTTTTGAGAACCAGGTTCTTAGGGCTGTTGTCTAGGGTTGATTGACACCCAAATCTAGACAAGAGGTGTAAGGACTTATTTATCTTTATTTGGTTTACTTGTTTTCACTTAGAAAAAAGTTTTTCTTCCCAAAAATTTTGTGTAAAATCAGTTACTTCGTCAGTTTGTGCTCACTGTTTCAAAGACAAATACCATAAGCTAGCTGCAAACTAGCTTATAATATTTGGTTTTGGACTTGGATTTGTTCTTTTCTTAGTGGTGCTTCATAGCAGCTTCAAGACATATGTGGTTGGGACTGTTGTAGTCCACCACATCCTTTCTCTTTTCAAAACAGCTTAAGCTTTTCAAATGCCTATTGTTTCAGCTAATATGGGAGATGACATCAGCCATAGTGGGGCCTGGATGTAGGTCCCACAAGGTAATACCAAGGCTTGAACCCTCCATTTTGGTGAAATTTGTGATTTTGTGAGTTTTATATGATTTTCTTGGTTTGATTGTGCATTTGGGTTATTTAGTGTTTAATTGGTGTTTAATGAATGTTTCATGCATGTTATGATAGTTGAAAAGAAGATTAGAGTTGATTTGTCTTAAAGTTCTTTGAAAATTGTTCAAATGTGTCAATAAGGGGGTATTTGGGTGAAGGTGTTAAAAAGTCTAAGGTGACATATACATTTTTCACATTAGCCTAAACATGCTGGTCTAAGGTGGTATTAGTGTTTTGAAGTGTTGGTTTTGAGTGTTGGTTTTGAGTGTTGGTTGTTTTTGTTTGTGTTTGCAAGTTTCATTGTTTGCATAAAAACAAGGCATTAACCATCAGTAAATCATAGGGAGTTTGTTTTTGTGTTAAAAAGTCTGAAGGCTTGCATTCTGTTAGTATAAGTGTTATTATAGGTCTGTTGATAGGTAACTTTACTTTTGGTAGCTTATTGTAGCTTAAATCATAGCTTAAAGTTCATTTTTAGTTTTTGATCTGCACTCTGTCCGGTATCCATGTTTCTTAGTTATGTCTGATATTGGACAAAACTAGGATCATCCTCTGACAGGATATCAAACAACACTCTAAAACTGTCTGATGCTTATTTTTGGACAGTGTGCTTATTTGAGCTTTTCTGATGCTTATCTTGGCTAGCTTTTTGCTTGTTTTGACTCCCCACAAGTCAATTGCTTGTGAGGGTGCGTTTGTTTCCAACAAACACCACCAAACAAGAAAGAACAAAGACCAAAAACGTCTCTGCCCAGTTTACACTGTCAGTGGGAAGCTTTTTCTCACTGACTTCACTATTTTGCTTCTCACTGCTAGTATTAAATTTCAGCTTATTCTTTTTTGCTTTTTCATCTTATTTGTTCACTGCTATTGTTTTCTCTTACTTTTCCTTCTTAGTTTATAGCATTTAAGACTTTTCAAAATTGGTTTGGGATTTTTCCCACTTTTATTTTATTTTTTATGATTATTTTAATTTAAAAATCATTTTTTGTCATTAAAAATAGATTTAATTAGTTTAAAATTTTTTAAAAATACTTTTTAGCATTTGAATAACATTTTTGAGGTTTACAAACTTTAAAATCTTTGATTGGACTTTTTCTTTGTTATTTTTGATTTTTAGGTCTTTAATTAAATTTAAAAATTAAATGATAATTAAATAAAAGTTACAAAAAGTTTTTCTTGACTCTAAACCTCATTTATAATATTTAGGATTCATTTATTATTTTTGGAAATTTTTTAGTTAAATTTTATTTTTCGTCATCGTTTTATGTTTTACGTTTTTAACGTCGTAGTGTAATTTTTAGCGTAATCGCCTTTAATTTTCCCTCTTCTCTTCCAAAAACGAACTAATCCAAATTACGTAAATATCATACTGGTACTAACAAATCTCACATCATCCCTTGAGGAACGAACTCACATTCGAGCATTACGGTTTTCCTAAATCGTATTACTTAATACTTGTCGAATATACGCTTTTTCCTAAAAGTGTATAGTTTAGCTACAATCACCCTTCCTCCCAAGGGTACGTGGACAAAAAGGGTCTGTAGGTCTGCATATTACATGCAGTTCTTCATCATTGCCTCCATTTCCTTAAACACTCATCCTTCTCTCATTTGGTTGACCCTCAAAACCTAATGGTTGCACATTAAATCTCCTAATCATGTTTTTTTCCTTCCAATCCAACACCATCTTCATTAATTCTTATCATATCTAAATCTTCTATTTAAAGTGCCCACACTCTTATCTTCTTTCTCACTACCTATCACTCTCAACTCTACATAACAACAACTACATAAATCTTTCATCATCACCATGACCAAAATTACAAAATCTTCCAATATCCCTAACTCTAAGACAACTATCTGTCTTCGTGTAAAACAATGTTGTATCACTCCTCAAACCGATTCACCACCATCACCAAACCCTTTCTCTAACACCATCTTACCTCTCCAGGACAAGATACCACAATACCTTTGAACATTATTACAACACTCAAGATCTCCAATCACACCACCTTCAACTAAAACTCCCATTTCTACAACTCCGCCTCTCTCACCAACTCGTCCACCAACAATCATCTCCACAACTCCTAAAACCACCATACTTCAACCGATCGAGTTTTTTGCAACACCTCTAACCTCACCAATCCCTTATTAGAAGAAGACGAGGACGCACTACCACGTTCTCCGGCACCAATTCGTTTTCATCACTCACCAAATCCCTTAGTCAACTTGTCCTAAACACCCATTTCTCCGGACCTTCAACCTATTGATGGTCTTTCTCTTCCGTCGGGGGACTCTCCCTAATATCCCATCCTTTATGGGAATCAATAACTCCCCTTGGCATGGAATATCACCTATGGAACCCTCATTTCCATACACTCACTCACCTTGTTTGCCAACAAGTGTTCTCCCACCTGCTCAACAAAGGTAAGAACGTCTAAATGAGCTCAATCACCTTTACGCCTTCAACAACATGATCAACATGCACCTTCATGAGGTGGAACACCTCACCACCTTTACAAATCTTCCCTCACAAACCACTCACCATGACATCCCAAACACTAACTCACCACATGTATGCAATCATTGTCGCTATACACAAACCCTTGTTACGGACTTCCGTAATGAAATGAGGTTCATTCTAAACAATATTCTTCAAGGAGTTAATGATCTTCTACACCCTCCATCTTAGTAACACTTTCATAACAAGTTTACCATGCCTCGTTTTCTTTTCATTACCTGTCTGCTATAGAGATTCTCGAACACTGTCGAACCCCTCTTAACAAGGGTCAGACACCCCAAAAGGGTCCGTGAGCCCCTGATTTTATTTTTCTTCTTTGCTCTTCAAATTTTAGGCATTGTAATTCATCTTCTACCAATGTTTCACTTGCTTTTGCTGAAATTTTACTTGGGGCAAGATGAATGAACCCGCTTTCTTTCTAAATCAATACTTTTACATATATGTTAATGTCTTTCGTCTATGTGGTGACCATATTATGTCTCTCGACTCTTTTTCTCTATGGCTAACTTTCTTTTGTAGGAATTAAGCACATTTTTTCTAGATCATTTGGGCATGAATAAAGGGGAGTAATTTATGACATGCACCATGTTTCTACTTATTCAAAAATTACGTGTTTCTTTTCTACTTATAAAATGTGTAATTCATAAGAATATGTGTTGGGTCTTACATGTACATGTGTCTCTACCCTCTACCTTCTAACTCTTTTTTTGCAAGATTTTCATAATCCATGTCTCCCGGTTCTTCAATCTGGGGGGAGTATGAACCAAGGGGGAGGCAATAGAAAAACATTTTGATATCTATCTTTCTCTCTTACTATCATAATCTATCTCTCAAAATATTTTTCCATCTATCCTTCTCTTTTTTCTTTCGAAAAAAAGGGGGAGAAGATAAATATAAAATTATATTTCATTAACTTATATGTTGCTTGTAAACATCAACTAAAAATAAGTTTACATTTTGTCTTCAACAAAAAGGGAGAGATTGTAAATAAATATCGTATTAAAACGATGTTTACATCTTAATCACTCTTAACGTTTTGTTAATGACAAAACATCAAACATATTTTTATGTTTGTGTTACAAACAACATTTAAGTCTTTTGATCCATGACGTTATACTTCTAAATTTTTTATAAAAAAGTTTTTGTACACTTTAATCTTTTCGTGTATTCTTAAAATGGGTAAAATCTCTCTCTCTCTCTCTCTCTCTCTCTCTCTCTCTCTCTCTCTCTCTCTCTCTCTCTCTCTCTCTCTCTCTCTCTCTCTCTCTCTCTCTCTCTCTCTCTATCTCTCTCTCTCTCTCTCTCTCTAATCCGATATATAAAGTGAACATTAGCTTGATTCACTGTTTGAGTGTGATCTTGAATAAACTCTATAATCCGATATATAAAGTGAACATTAGCTTGATTCACTGTTTGAGTGTGATCTTGAATAAACATTTATGAGGAAACAAAATTCAGCATAGACGGACCCCTCGACAAAGGGGCGGACCTTGAGTGCAAGGGTCCGACGAGGTCCAACTGTGTTTGATATGTTTCCTATAAATGCCAAGCTAACTCCAAGCTTCACTCTCACCCCTCTTCTAATTTATCTCTCTAATTCTCTGAACATATCTAACCTTATAACCTCTATTCATCTCTTACTTCTTATCTCTTGTGATTTAGATCTTTGTAAACTTGAAGATCGATTACAAGAATTCTATCTCCAAGCTTTGATCTTTCAAAGTTTACATTGTGTGAATGTGTTAAGTGTTACCTACACAATCACCGTTGTTGTACCCATTCTTCTACCTACTTGTGTAATATTGTGATTGGTGTTGTAGACCAAAAAAAGTATATAGTGTAAAGGGAGTTGTTGTACCCGTGCAAAGAACACGACATCCTAGCATAAGTGTCGGTAAAGATTGTAAGCTAGAGTGTAAAGGTTTCTCCACCGGTGTAAAAGAGATTCTTAACTAGTGAAGTAGAACTTTCTAGTGGATACTCGAGGAGTGGAAGTATGGGCAAGATAAGTAAGATTTTGCTAGACCGAACCACTATAAATCATTGTGCATTGTGGTTTGTTTCATTGTTTCATTATCTCTATCACTTAGTTAATCATACTTGATCTATATCCATACTAATCACATAAAAAGTTTCAAAGAATCTAAAACTAATCGGTAAAAACTATTCAACCCCCTTCTAGTTTTCTACAGACACTAAAGACGAGATTCCTCTAACAACGACGATGACGGGGGCCAAATTCGCATCCTCGTAAACGGATGAGAATAGAGACGAAGAATCCACAATGTAAGTTTTAAAGAGAAAAAGGATTCAGACAACAAACGAGAAGTAATAATAAAGGAGATCTTTAAGAATACTCGTCTCCGCTAACGGCGGGAGGGTGGGAGGAAAATATATCAGAGTGTCATGTATTGTTATATAATATTGCATAACATGATATTAGTACATGAAACATTCTCACTGAATTTGGAGGGTTGGGAAGAATCATGTATTGTTATATAATATTGCATAACTTGATATTAGTACATGAAACCTTCTCACTGAATTTGGAGGATGTATTCGTTAATCCAGAACCGAACATGGCTCGAACTTGGATTGAACGATATGAAGTTCATGAGAAGAAATCCAAAGAACTCCGAGACCGAAGTGTGCACTACGAGAAGACCTTATGACCCATTTAAACAACCTCTATAATGATGAATGATTAGTAATGTTTTTAATTTCGTGTAATGTCTTTAATTTTGTGTAAGGTCTTTTCATGTAAAAAAAATTAATTTCGTCTAATGTTGTTTTTTAATGAATAAAATGTTTTTTTTAATTATAAAATTTCATTTATGTATATTCAAATTATATAATGATATTTTAAATAAAAACTATGCCACCCATTTTCCATGGCTTACTTTAACCCCATTGGTGTCATAGCATTCTAGTGTTATAACTTACGTGACAGCACAACACTTTTTAAACATGACACCATTTATTTGTCTATGACACCACCTTATCGCACTATGTGCCCTTATAGAACTTTTGTTTTATTTATATATTTCTTGTTTTCTACAAAACATTTGGTGAAAAGCAAAGTGTTTTCTCTCTAACCAAACGCAACCTGATTTTTCAGAAAACTTTGAATTTTGGTGGGTTAATATAGTTCGATTTTCTTTGGCATCTGATTTGTTTTCAGCTGTTTTTTTTTTTATTTTTATGCTCACACCTTTAACGGTTTGCCGGTTTTGGTCATTGACTCGTTGTACATGTGAATTCAAACCTATAAACATCGCCAAGGACAAACTCTTGGTCACATGTCCAGACAAGAACCTCAAAATGTATCATGCGGATGCGTTTGGGTCGTTATAAGGAATCACAATCAGTAACCCCTATGTTATAGGGTAAAATGAGAATAAAGACTACTCTTAATTCAAAAAATATACCTGTTTTGTTTTAATCAGCCACAACTTAGTGATAAAGGACAATTACAAGCATATCATTCTTTGAATATTAGTTCAAAACCTAAGTGGTCAACACATGTGAACCAATTCAACCTTAAATTCAGGATGCAAATTGGGCACTAAGTCCTCAAATCCTCCTTTTAAGGCATAATTTTGTAATACTCTCACAGCCTCATAATACTTATTCATCACTGACTGCCATATTCATCATCATTACACAATCAAAGATGGACCATGTTTCACTTCCTTCATTCTACCTAAGTGCACCCACAAGCCCCGGTTGCCGCAGCCAAGATAATGTTCAATACTACAGCACGTGGTCAGGCCCGCTGCAACAGGTTGGGTATGACTCCTTTGGTCACGAGTCTTATACAGATAAGACCAATGATGATCAGTTTGAATTCAAGTTCAAGACTAATGAGGATGAGCACCAGTATAGGCTACCAGCTCGAGCCAGTTCGTTTTCAACCGTAACATTTGCAGATGAACTATTTTCTAATGGTCAGGTTTTGCCTTTGAAACTCCCTCCACGGCTCCATACCTCAGTGCCTACCTCACCTAAGTTATTTAGCTCACGGGTCAGGAGCCCATTTGCACAGCGATGCACATGGAATGACGGGTTTGATCCTTTCCTGATTGCTTTGGAGAAGGTTAGTGAAGAAACAGAAGGAAGGGCGAGTGTCCATAGGCGATCTCGTTCATATTCTCCATTTAGAGGTCGTAGTTTTTCACGCAAGATAGACTGCACCAAGGAATGGGATTATGGTCAAGAAAAGGAACCAGCCATAACAAAGGTGATGGAGCCCAAAGGGTCTACATACTCAAGATGGGTGCGCAGTCAAACCATGGTCAACAGGCCAAAGGCCCGAACCACAATGAATAGGATGTGGCTTGGCAGACGAGTGAGAGATGCTGACTTTAGCTACAATGAACCTGTGAAGCCGATGAAGCAAAGTGACTTGACCTCTTTTAAAGAATCAAAGATGCAGAAAGTGAAGTCAGTTTTATTTCGGTACGCATCTTTGAAAAAGGAAACCAGTGAAAGTAACCAATCAAGAGGTATAGTAACGATATCGAAAATAAGTTACTTCAAGCGCTTAAGGCTCGCACTGAAGACAAACAGGAGGAAAAATGAATCATGGCTATTGTAAAGCATGATATGAAACTGCCGCTATTATTAGGTTATGCGGGGAGTCCAAGATGCAATATATGCCAAGAATTCTTTTGCAGTTGTTTGCTAAGGATTATTGCATAAAATGAAAATGAAACTTTAGTTCAGTTCATATATTTTGTGCAATGATTTTTCGATTCATACCGGAAAACTTGGGACTTCCAAATTCAGTTAATCAGTTTGATACATGGTAACGAACACAAGAAGTTTGTCATTTTTTTTTCTTGTTTTCAAATCTGCCAGATGTAAAAGAAGTCGGCATTTTATACACATCAGCCCCCGCATCAGCATTAAAAATCATTCTTACAAAAATAAGAATGTCTCTCAGCAAATAGAAAGGAATCTCATTCATTCAATGTTGAAAGCCAGGATCAGTACATACGGGAATCAATATGAAGTATTTTTCACATTTGAATGATTGAATCATAAAAATTTGGCAGTTCTAAAACTTTAACTAGCCATGAAAAATTATATAATTCCTAAAAAGTAGAAATAATCTAAGACTATAGTTTGCTGTTATATTTTTTGTAAGCTTCTATTAATACATTTCGTAGGCTTATTCCAAGATATCAGCAGGCCAAAATTGTTGCCACATAGAGATCTCGTTTTTGTGATATAGTTTTCTTATGCCCCCGTAAAACCCATCAGCTTCATTTCCTTCCTCACGATGGTCTCTCCTGTTGATCATTGTATGTCTCCATCGTGAACCAGGAGCATACTGGTTGAACTCCAGTACCACAGTATCTATCAATAGATTTATTTAGTTATTAGCAAAGATAATGGCAACAACTAAGCAACAAACTTTTGAATCTTAATATATTTATAGGAGGTGTCTGAATATGTGTCTTGTGATTAATTATCTCATTGTTACGATTTTCAGCTGCGATAATTAGTTATCAACAGTCCATATTGTCCAAGATATGAAAATCTTATTCTCATATATGGTAAACCAGAGTCCTATTTACCCGTTGATATTTTTCTTTTTTGAAAGGCTAGAATATATATTAAGAAAAAGGCTCCGACAAGGAAACCAAAAAGGAACAACCAAAGGTTCAGAGAACAACAAAAACAAACAAAGGCCAAAAAGAGCACAATCCAAGAAACCAAACAAGAGCTAGCTAAAGAAAAATGGCAGAAGGACATGAAATCCAGTTGTTCCGATTTGCCTCGTGCAATTTACCCGTTGAATAGTAAAGTATATGTAATAATTTGAGAGACTTCATTCTCATTTCACAAAATAAAATTCCTTTTTTTTTTCACAACAAATTCGCCTCTATAAATGGCCTGCACATGCCAAACCCTCGTATAAATGGCCTGAACTATCCTAGTATTACTTCATACAGCAAACGCACATTCAAACACTATTGCTTCTAGCCCATTATACTGTAGTTAATTATCCCATTCAATATCACCTGAAGTACACACATCCAAAAGAACCCTGGATTTTATGTTTTTGTTCGTAATTTTTTTAGGCCGGAGAGGAAGATTGTTGTGAAAAACCTCTGCATTAAATAGTTATTTGGATCGCTTAGAAGGTCAGATGGAGTAAATGCTTCAAAGATCGAACCCCGACAAGATTATTAAGGAAAAATAAAATAAAACCGATGCTATAACTATAGCCGCAAATTAAATCAATACTAACCTTACATCATAGATTCTAAGGGAACACTAATATTTTCGAGTGTGATTGGCATACACCATGGTCCATAACTAATTGACCCAACAAGATGCATGTCTCCTAAAGACCATGACAAAATGATAAGAATACATCTTATGGGACCATTTTTAAAGATATCTTAAGAGGGGGAGGTGGGGTGGGGCATAAGAAGGCGAGATGGCTAAAATCTGCCTAATAACTATACGCTTTAATCATGAACTTGTAATCGAAAGAAGTGAAGTACTTGTATATAACTGATCTATGTTTAAGACAGTCAATGTGAACTTACCACTTTCATGGCAATGGCAGTAATTTTCATTACCATCACATGCTTCTAAGTGGCCTACAACACCATACCACCAACCTGCAATCATACATATAAAAGATTAGTTATCAGACATTAAAGTAATCTTCGTATCTTAAAGAACAAATTATCATTTTCGACACAACTTTCTACCAATCTTTAGTTTGTTGGCCATCCTAGGATGAGGGGAAACTTTATAAAAAGCAAAGTGGTATTGAATTATTGATTATATTCCAATGAGAGGACTTTAAAACAAGACAAGAAATAAAAAATGGATTCCATCTGCCCCCTAAGTTAAGTTAATGGCAGCCAACTAAACATATGAATGCGTCATGTTGTAAAGTCCGTCCGATTTTCCAATTTTAATAATTAAAAGGTTTTCATACAACATTAGAGGAGAAAAGTACACAAATCCACTCATGTTTAATTATATCCAACTCAAAGGCTAAAAGTATGTCAATAATGAGGAACAAACCATATGGAAATTGTTTGTTCCTTCTCCATTGAATCTCAATGTGATCTCGTGGGCGCAAATCATTCCAACAATCTGAAATATGAAGATCATGAGATGAAGTTTCGACCGGTGCTGCCCTTAACCTATCCCAACTCACCCCAACCTCAACCGCTGCTGACCTCCTTCCATGAGGCGGGTATCTGTGACAATTGATAACTCATCAAACATCACAAAACTATGAAAAATTTCTAAAAAAAAATACTTTTTGAAATCATTGTAGAGTTATACCTAGCCTGAAATGTATCGGTATGTGAATCATAGCTAAGATCAGCATCATAACAAGACAGCATGAACCCAACATGCCCATTCTGTAAAAACCAACATAACAAAACAAACAACACCAATTAGGATCATAAAAAATGTCATTAATCAAATTCATTTCATAAAATTGAACAACTCCAAGAGTTAATATTACCTCCCGATTATAGACTTGAGCTGGAAACCAAAACTTTCCAGTCTCGAGGGCGCGATAGCACGCCACAATCGAATCATCAGGAGATGCAGTTTTCATCTTGTGGCTATCATCATAACTAATTGAGCTAGATCTAACTAACATAACAGGCCACAGTTTCGACAAATAACGCATTACTAGACCTCTTTTTTCACCACCCAGAGAGTAATTCGATTCCATTTTGGAGTTAATATGCAACTGCCATTCCTTATAAGCAGCAGGACCAATAAGTTTACCCCATTTTTTCTTCATATGTCCTTCCCAAAGATGATCACTCAAACACATATCTTTTAAGTAACTAGAAACACAAGCCATCCTACAAAGCCCATCAGGCTCAAGCCTCTCAAGTATGCATTCTAATGCTAAATTAGGCAAGTCTAATAAAGACATCATACCTTCTGTCATCACACTTTCACTGCTCATTCTGATGCTTGGAAGACTACTAATGCTACTTTTTTTAGTAAGTTGTGGTGAAAACATGCTTACTATGGACTTCTTGAAAAGTTTAGCAGATGGGAATACTATGGATAAATCTTTCCAAAAATAGAAAGAAAGTAACCTCGTTTCACAAGCCCATGATGGAAGTGGTTTGATTGGGAGTGAGTACTTAAAAAACAAGATACAAGAGAAGCATGTAACAAAGATAAAAATCATCTTGTTAAAATATAAAACCAACTCCACTAAGATGAAATTTTAAGTACTCACAACTCCAAAAAGACTTAAATATTCAAGTTTTCAAGACAGAAGCCCGTCATAAGCAACCAGCATGGCATGGGCTTCGTCTTCGAAAACAGAAACAAAGAAGAAAAAGCTCTTAAAGAATGAAGCTCAACAATATGGCAAATGGGTGATACAAGATGAGATCCAATATGGGCTATTATGACACAAGAAAACCAGTGGGTGGGCAAAGCAGGTGGATCAGATTAGATTCTTAAAAAGAAAGAAAATGAATGCATCCAAGAAAGAAATCTTGAAACAAACAAACAAAGACACGAAGTTTTGGATAGAAAGAAATATAGTATCATCAATTAGTACAAAAATTTGTAAATAAAATACCAACAAGATAACATATCAGAGTGGTTGAGATTGTACCAACAATTAGGTGAAACACAACAAATAAATGTAATAAAAAGTATATAAAAAACCAAATGATATGACAAAACTGACTTATGGGTTATATATGTTTGAAGAAATTCAAGAAACAAGTTGTGAAATATAATTGAAGTATGGGGTCGGTGTGTTGATAGCTATATTTGTATTTTACTACACCATATATATAGCAAGTGGTGGTGAGTTTGGTTTCGTCTACTACGTAGAATAGACGTAAAGTTACAAAATTTCCTTTTTAGATTTCATAAATTCTAACAAGATGCATATCAGCTTTAGCTTTATTCGTAGAAAGTTGATACTTTTATCGACTAACCATATGAAACATGTCATATACGAAGGTGCGTAAGGTGTGCTACGAGCCTTGAATTTTTAAAGTTCATCATCTCGTTAAACACATGCAGTTTCCTGTTGTAAATATTTTTTATATTTGAAACTAGAGTTGTAAAATACTATTGCATGTTTTTTGTTTCAATAATAGATGTACCATATATTCTGCTAACATATGTCGTACATGTTGAACTCTTTATAGGGCAAGGTTATTAAGACCCTTTTGTTACAATCTATACCCTTTAATTTTTATCTTTTTCTTATTTTCTTTTTATTTTTATAATTTTATATTTGTTATAAAACTGTGAAACTAAGAATGCGGAAAAAATAATAAGTTTTTATGACTCAAAAATATAAAACAGACATAAAACGCGAAATAAAAACTGATAAAAATTGTGTCTGACTGAAGCAGAAATAGGACAACCGGAATTTTTAGTACCTTTTTAGTATTTTTTAGTAGGGTAGGGGGTATTAATAGTAGAACCTCTCTTTATATATTGAAGGTTTAAGGTTGTTAATATCAATTTTTATTTACTAATTTAATTTTTTATTTAATAAATTTAATTTATTAGTTTAATTAATGTGTTATCAGCCGGCCTCATAAACTTTGCAAGTAGTTAATTGCTTCCGTCCATAAAAAAAGGTAAACCAAAATATATTTAGGATTTAAGACTACCGGAGTGGGGTAAATTTACTCATCTTTACGTTAGCGTCACATCAGCTTTTAACAAACTCACTACAGCTCACTCACACTCATTATTGGAGGGAATGGCACTCACTACAACTCACTATGCATTACTCCCACTTTTTTTATTAAATATGATTTTTTATTTATTAAAATAAAAACTTTTATTCATACATTTTATTCAAACACGGTACACGCGGGTAAATGAAAACGATACACAGATAAATATAAAAAAACATAATAATTTAAGAATTGGCAAACAAGTGCTCGACCAAATCTGCTCGAAGATTGTGATATTCTTGCGTTGAGCTGATTTGTTGCATAACTTGTAGCACGCGTTCTTGGGGTCGTAACACGTCTTCTGGTTGAATTTCTTCTTCTGGGAACCATGTAGGAGATATTGTTTTTTTTAACTTTTGAATCATATTATGTAATATGATGCATGTGTAAATCATATTCATGATTCTTTCTTTCCGGAATGCTCGTGTAGGATTGGCTAATATGACACATTTCTTCTTCAAAACACCAAAAGCACTTTCCACATTTTTTTCTTGCGGATTCTTGTTTTTTCATATAAAAAATCCTTTTGTGGTCACCATCTACTGGTTCGGGAATTGTTTTAACAAGTGTTGCCAGTTCCTGATATACCCCGTCAACCAGATAGTATCCCCATGGATAGTGTACACTGTTAGCCATAAAATCAACCTCTGGTGCTCGTCCGACTTTCAAATCGTTAAATAAAGGGGACTGATATAAAACGTTGACGTCGTTGTTGGACCCCGAAACACCAAAAAATGCACACCATATCCATAAGTCCTGCGACGCCACAAATTCAAGTAAAATGAATGGATTTGGTCCATGATCTCGTCTAACATATTGTCCTTTATAGGCAACTGAACAACCAAACCACTCCCAGTCTGTACAATCAAGACTTCCTAGCATCCCTGGAAAACCGTGCTTTGCTTCATGATGCGCATAAAGTTTTTGAACATCAGTATACGTGGGTTTCCTCAGATACTCAAGCCCAAAAATTTCCATAACAGCACTACAGAAATGATCAAGTGATTCTTGAGAAGTTCTTGGGCTCATTTGTAGATAGTCGTCTAGAAAACAAGGAACAATGTCTTATGCCAATTGACGAATTGCCGAGGTGCATTTTAACAACGGCGAAACACCTTCTTTTCTGGTACAATCAACATTATTACGAAAGTATGTAGAATGGATAGTCACTTATTTAACTATCCAGTTGAAAAGGGGACGACCCACTCGGAAAACCCTCATGAACTCTTTCGCATCGTACCTTGGGTTCGCCGAAAAAAGACGTAACTAACCGATCACGATCACCTATTCGGTCCCGATTTTATACGTTTCTTGGTATTCGATTAGTATTACGTCTTCTCTTAATAAATGCCAACGCTTTTATAATAAAACTCAACTTGTTCATTACGACTTCGACTTTTTCAGTGGCAAAGAATAACTCGTATTCGTCGATATTATCCATTTTATTGTTTTAGGGAGAATGTGTATGAAATGTGATTCTGTGTTTGAAAAATATGAGTTTTAGTAGGTATTTTATAAGTAAAAAGAGGGTATTAAAAAAGTTTTTTTTTAATGTAACGGATAGTTTGCATGTAGGGCCCAAATCAATACAAGTCGCAAATGGTGAGTTTGCTCAGGTTTTTTGTGGAAAAAAGAAAGAAAAAAGGCAAGTCGCGCGTGAGTGAGTAGTCGAGGAGTGGAAGTCGCGCGCGACTTAGGCCAACCCACGGGTGGGTTTTATCCCACTCCCCTCAGCCTAAGTTCATTTGGATATTAAACTTATTAAAAATATTGAGAACTCATATTCACCCTATATTGCTTTAGTATTCAATGGCTGAGATTAATTTTTATTTTACATCGCAAGGGTATTTTAATTATTTCACCCGTTTACTATATAAGTCTTTTTTCTATTTTTCTTCTCCTAAAGAACACACACTTATCTTTTTCTCTCTACCTCTGGTCTACTTTCTCTCTCTACAAATCTATCACGAAGCGATCACGAATCCATCAAGAATCCATCACGAAGCGATCAACAAGAATCCATCACGAATCCATCACCAGGTTAGATTAATTAGATCGATTCTTATTTTAGCTTATTTGGTTTGAATAAGCTTATTAATTGATCATCATTCGAATTTGTAAGCTTTTAATTAGTTTATTTTGATTGAATTATCTGAATTTATTGTTCTTAATTATAAGCTATCTTATTAGGTGATTTATGTGAATAAACTGGTTTGTTTGAATAAGCTTTTGAATTAGATGAGAGTTATGAATAAGCTTTTGAATTAGATGAGAGTTATGAATATGCTTCTGAATTAGATGAGAGTTATGAATAAACTTTTGAATTAGATGAGAGTTATGAATAAGCTTGTGAATTAGATGATTTGGATTTATTGTGTTGAATTATAAGATAGCTTATTAACTTATTTTAACGAACTATCAGGTTTTATGAATAAGAGAGTTATGAATAAGCTTATGTTCGTGTAAATAAGTTGTATATTTAGGAATTTTTGTGTAGCTGATGAAAGCTGAATTAAGCTTGATGTATCATATGTAATAAATCATTTATCATATATGATAGATATATTATATATGATATATGATAAGTGTATCATATATGATGCATGAGGTATATCATGTATCATATATAATCTTTCTGACAAACCATAAGAAAAAATCATATTTTATAACTAATTTACACAAAATATCTTTAAGCTCTTTAAATCAGCCTTCTATCATATATAATATTGTATATAGATTGGTCATAAACTCAAAAGTGACCATGAATGGCTATGGTAAGTGGCATGTGGCTTAGAGTTTAGAATCAAATATGTTTGGAAATGCTCAATATCATAATCAAATATGTTTGTGGCTTATTATCAGGTTTTATTTATGCGAGTTATGAATAAGCTTAAGTTAGTGTGAATAAGTTGTATTATTAGGCGTATTAATTAAGTTGTTGATGTAAGCCAAATTAAGTTTGGTGTATCATATATGATACCTCATTTATCATACATGATATTATATGATATGTGATATAGGATATGTATATCATATATGACATACGAGGTATCATATATGATGTATCTAACAAGCCATAGAAAAAAACCAGACTTTGATACTATACATGATTTTTTATATTTTTGACCTATTGTGCATTTTTATATTGTTTGCTACGTAAATCAGTTGTTGATAAAATGGTGACTAATATGCTCTTTCCTCTCTAATATTTAATGCAACAACAAGCAGATATTGATTTTGCAATTGCCCAATTGGAGCAAAGTATGAGGACGGACACGCATATGTGTAAGGATAAGATGAAGTCGCTATCATGGTCCATGAGGAAGTCTTACAAGATGAAATTATATTTGGTTGAAAATGTAGAATAATTTATTGAAGGTGAAGAATAGTAGTTCCAATAATAAGAATGTTTTGGTTTTAATTTTGAATTCAGTACTCTTTTGTTTCGTATATTTTGATTATGAATAAGTGTTTTAATCATGACTTGTTACATTCTATTTGAACAAGTGTTTAATCATTAATTGTATGCTCTTAAAAACACTCTTTTTTTTATTTTCTGAACTAATATTTGATCATTTATTCAACGGGCTCTTTGTTTAATCATGAAGTCGACATACCTTTTGTTTACTTTGTCAAACTTTTTTTAGTATCATATATGATAATACATGATCATATTAAATCACATTTTCTCCACCTATCAAAAATATTATCTCAATCGATATTTTTGATATTAATTTATTTAATGAAGTTATAAGAAAATTTTGGGAAGAGAAAATCATGTCTGATTATTGGTTTATATGTAGTGTCGAGTATGTAATTTTGAAAGATTTTGAATTTAATGAAAAATTCTTGAAAAATTCATACTCAAACACTTCATACGCCATATCATAAGTCAAGATCAGATATTTAAACCTTCACGTTTGTATAATTTACGAGGTTGGACCTGAATGATAGGAACATTATATGATATAATCATGTGGTTCTTTTCAGCAACTATTGGTTTTCCCCGTAATGTCATGCTAGAAGTTGTCTTAGCTTCCCCAAAAATCGACAATCCTTTCTTGAATAGATGTAGAACTTTCTTGCAAGTCGCATCTAATAGTCTAGATTCTTGATAATTTCTGTAACACCCCATTTTGATAAATGGAATGTCACGCGTAATTATGGCGTGTCATCAAAGCATGCAAGGTAATATGTAGTAAAACATACATGACCATAGGGAAAAACCGGAATCAAACATCGGTTCCCAAACATAATCCCAAAACATAACAAAGTAAATGAACTGAATGAAAGACTAAACAAGCATAAATATATGAAGGAAACAGGAGAAGAAGTCTATGGCAGCTTCCATCCTATGCATGTCCTCCAAATGCTCGAGTCTTGGGTACCTGCCGTTTTGGGACATGGAAAGGAAAGTAACGGCTGAGCAAAACGCTCAGTGCACGGATATACAATATAGCATGAAATAGGATAAGCATGTAACATATAACAGCGGAAGACTAAGTTCTGAGTAAACTGGTTAAGTATTAAGAAACTGGTTTTATAGTTTGAAAAGCCTTATGTTTATCTTATGAAAACTGCTTTAACATAATTATACCATAGCCCATATAGGTCATGAAAAGGTCACGTGCATGAATACTTGGAGGGGTGACCTCATCATGCTGATTAGAGGGGATGCCTCTAATTAATATACTGGTCTGGGTAGGAAGGATCAACTCCTTGTGAAGGATGCAAGGCACACACCACATTCACCATGAAATACTGAATAAAACATGTAACTAGGATGCACCCATACGCCCCACATGATATAATAATATGGCCAAAACTGAAAAGGGACGCCATGAGCAATCACTCCGCCGTGGGGAAGTCATAACATTGGTGCCTCCAATGCTATGGTTATGGTACCTCCATAACTAGGTGAAACTGGTCATGCTTGTATATGGCTATAGATTATGCTAATTAAACATAAGCAGTTCAAAACAATAAAACAAATACTGGGGAAAACAGTTGGCTGCATACGGGGAAATCCTAATAAGGAAAGAATGTCCATACTGAAAGGACGGAAATCCGTACCTCAAGTCCAGTGAATGAACGGAAGAGAGAATCCTACTTCTGGATCACTAATGCTACATGAATACACACGTGTATAAGTATCGAATCACTGGATACGTACTGGGTTTTATGTCTTGTCTTAACTTATTTTATATGTCTTAAGTCGTGTTTTACTGTTGTAAGCTATAATCTGTGTTTATCTTATATTCTGATTAATCTGATTAAGTATTTTTGGTATTTCATGTATTATTATGCTTACTGAGCAATATTAAGTAACTTTCCAAAATAGAAGGTTTCCAAAATAGAAAGTTTCAAAAATAGAAAGTTCCAAAAAATAGAATTACTGCTTAAAATAGATAAGTTTCTAAAAATTGAAAGTTTCCATAAATAGATTAGCTGCCTTAATTAAATAGTTTCTAAAAATAGAAAGTTTCCATAAATAGATATAATCTGGTTAAATAGGCTAATTAATAAGCTTAAGTGTGTACTGATTAATATTCTAAGTCGTAATGATATAAAGTATAGTTTATTAATTATTACATGTCATTTAAATAAACTATAGGTTAAAGGCATTTAATTAAATATAATGTGATTTAATTAAATAAAGATATACATACTTAGGTTAAAACATGCATTATTAATTATATTAATATAACCTAAGTCATGAGAATCAATTAATTATAGATCTTGGTTTTAATAATTAATTAATTACTTAGTCTAATTTTTCATGATTAAAATACTTAGGTTAAAATCATGTATTATTAATTAGTAATAATAAACCTAAGTCCATGTTTTAATTAAATTAATTATATAGCATGTTAAATTAATTTAATTAACTTGAAATAATTAATCTTGTAATAATAAGTCGGGTTTTATTAATTTTATTTATCTTGAAAATTAATATACATGTTAAGGCTAATAACTTGTAAAATCATAACCCGTAATAAAGTATTATTTATTAAAACGTTGTCGTAAAACGAACCCGTGAAATCTCGTGAAAACGTGTGTGTTTTTATACAAAGCCGAACCAAACAGCCCTTTAGTTATGTTTTATAAAACAGTTTGCCAAACGTACCCTTAAACCTGTTTTAAAACCCAAAACCAAACAACCCTTAAACCTGTTGAAACCCCACTGCCAAACGCACCCTTAACTGCCAGTTTTCCCACTGGCAGTTCTGGGTTTCCCCCCTGTCTGTGGTTCGTTTCCCCTGCTAGTTATAATAATCCCACCGAGACCCCCAAGGTCTCGGTTCCCACTGCTAGTACAAACCCCTGCGAGGGTTCCCACTGTTAGACCAAACCGGCCAGCACCCTTTTAGGGTTGCGGCTGGTGGCTGTAACTCATCACCGAGAGTCTTTTGACTCTCGGTTTGTGTGCCAAACAACACAGCAACATCCCGTCATACAAACCCGCCTCATAATATTCGTTTAACATGTTTTAATTTCCAAGAACTCGGATTAAAAGAAAAGAAAAAAAAAACGAATTAGGGTTTTATATACTTACAAATCGTATTTAGGGTTTAGGATGTCAAACACTTGCATTCCTTGATCTCTGGATTGAAACACACGATCCAATCTTCTTGTTTTCTTAGGTTTTGGCCGTGGCATGGAAGAAGAAGAAAGAGAATATGTGGCGGCTGCTTTGTTTTCTAAATTAGGGTTTCTGTTTGTGTTTCTTTGTGTCGGCATAGCGGAAAAAAAACAACCCCTGTCCCTTTTGTTTGTTATACACGGCCAAGAGCAAACACTTGGGCCTTGGCCCAAGTCCCACTTCTTTTCTCATTTGTCGAAAGCAGCCCCTTAACACTTGTAATTTTATGAAGTCGCGTTTTGTTAAAATGGTACGCGTAAACGAGTATTAAATGTGTCGGAAGTTTCTTAGTTATAATTACCCGTGTTAAACGTAATTATTATGTATATAATTAATTGTCGTGTTAAATTAATTATACATAATAATCATAATCGTTAAATGTCCGTGATTACGTCTTACGTAGTTTACGTAATTTAATTAGTTTCTGATCGTGACTAAATATATTATTTATTCATGTTCGTAATAATTATATATATACGTAATTAATATTAGTTCGTGTTTTAATTACGTATATGATTAATTATTGCTAAATACTTATCATGTGTTCGTACGTAATCGATACTTATCGTGTTCGTGCACGTATGTAATACTTAAATAATAGCACATGAATGTGATCATACTATAAAAGGGAAGTTTTTAATCTAGCACGTACGATCTTAATGCTACTATTCATGGTAAAAGCATGCGGGTTTTACAATTTCTCTACCTCAATTGTTGAACCATTTCCTATTTAAAGAGTTGTAGTCGATATTTGAGTAGTCTCCTTGTCGTGTGTGTAGGCACTGGTTTTTTGAGAAGACAACTTTTTCCGTCAATAAGATTTCTCTTATTTTTACAAAGATATGTACTGACACGTACATCAATTTGTGTTGGATTGTGTTATTATGTACACACAATCCCTTACATGGTTATAAAGTAAACCATGCCCGAGAAAATTAATTCATGTTGTTGAGCCATAGTTTTCGTAAAAAATACTTGAGTTGAATATGAAAAGCGTGTTGTAGTCTGAAATAACTACAAGCCATTTAGGCGTGTTTTAAAAACATATATACAACTTCTAATCGAACTTTATTTATGGTGTAGTGTAATTATTAACGAAACTTCTAAGGCCTTGAATATATCGATTTCAAAAGACATGCCTTTTGAAAAATATTTTTTGGTTTTTTGATTTTTAGAATCTTTATAGGTTTTATATTTTTCTCTTATTCTTTTTGGTGTTTAAATATATACAATATATACACGATTACCACTGGATACTCGATAATATGTACCACTACTATTCTTCTGCCTCATCTGCCAACTTTTTGAGAGTCACAGGGGTAAATGTTCTCATTCCCAGCTTGTTCGCCAAAAACTCAATTCGTGCTCGAGCTAAAGCCTTCGTGAAAATATATGCCAACTGATACTACATGTTGATAAAGTAAAGCTCAATTACTCCGTTCTCCGCTTGCTCCTTGATAAAGTGGTAGCGAATGTCAATATGCTTCGACCGAGAGTATTGGACATTGTTGCAGTGATATGAGTGAAATCTCATATCAATTATATCATAATTAACCCTAAAATACAAAGTAGAATACTTGATTTTGATTTATAAAAGCAGTATTATGGGTATACTTTGTTGTTTGTGCTTGTGAAGGTAAAAAGATACAAATGTGAAGCAAACAAGGAAATCAAGCTATAATTGATGAAGAAAAGACAAAAGAAGGATGAAAAGTGACAAGTTAAACAAAGTCAAAGGACCTTTCTTGACAACTTTGAAAGTAGAAGGACTAAAAGTGCAAAGTTGGAAAAGTCAAGAACAAAGTCAAACATGGTTAAAGACAAAGTCAACAAGTCAAGGGATTATTTGCGTTGAAGTTCAAAGTTAAAAGGACCAGAATTGTCAAGATTATGAAGATTCTACCTCAAAGCACAAATCTGCCAAGTACAAGGACTTAAATTGCCAAAAAGGAATGAAGTTTCAAGAGTGATCCGTGTGTTTGCTTATCAACCAATAAGAAGGCTGAAATTTGGATAGTGGGATTGCCAGCTCAACTTAATTAATAAAGAGAGAGAAGGAGTGGACAAATCATAACAGTGATTCCATCAACCAATCATATTTTAGAAAACGGATAATGATCCGTGTGACTTTCTCTCACCCAATAAAAACACGGCAAGTGTCACCTCCAAGCCCAGATCGTGGAAATTGATATAGTGAATATCATGGAAAGTTCTTAACATGAAAAGTGATCGCAATTGCATGACGAATCAAACCCAGTCAACCAATTAAGATGAAATCCATTGAATCAAAAAGGCCCAGTTGTGTTCTTCACCTACAAATCACAATTAACCAATTGAGGACACGTGGAAGGCTGCTATTTGTTCTGACATGTCACCAACTTCATCCTCACCTCTTTGTTACTCTATAAATACCCCTAGCTTGTATTCATTTCTTGTATTGTAGCTAAGTGTTAAAAAACAAACACACTTAGATTCTCTCTCATTTTGATAGTAGTTAATCAGTTAGAAACCTCTTAAAGTGATTGACAACCACTTTGAGAGAGTTTGTTAGTTTGTTAGACCTAATGTAACAACTTTCAACCATTAATGAAATCTCACTTTACCTAAATTAACTTTCACTCTCAATTCTTGCCTTATCCTGCTTTTCTACTGTTATTATGATTTATTCTATTGTTCTCATTGAACAATGGAGTTGTTTTGAGCTCTATTTGGAAGCTTGTTCATGTTCAGACTTGTTCTAGCTCACAGCCATAGCCATTTCCATGATCAGACATGTGTAGCAGGGGTGATTAGATGATGATGATGGTGAATCTTGGTTTTTAGTTGTTGTAGATGTTAGATTGGGTGGTGGTTAAAGATTAAGTGAGCTCAGTGCTCCACTTCATCACAAAAGTAGCCTTTAAGTTCTCATAAGTTCTTTCTTTATTGATTTCCACTCAAAAATCATTTTGCATGCTTATTACTGTTTTCATAGTATAAAATACTTTGTGATGCCTGCTTCTTGCTTATTTTCAGTTACTTGATTTGTGTTGAGTACTAGTTTTCATAATCTGATAGCTTATCTTAGTTCTTGTAGTTTAATTTTTGTGCTTATCTGATAAGTGGTGTTTGGATTTTAAGAGATTTCTTGATTCAGTTGATGAAAGTTGTTGTTAGGGGTTTATATTCACTCACTATACTTGTGTGAGTCATTTGCAAAGATTTTATAGTCAAATAAATAGTCAAACAGGCAATTGCACTAAAACACTTTGGGTCCATTTTGACAGCTAAAACATGCTAGATTCAAACACCTGCTAATTCTTTGTTAGTTGGATTTAGGATTTTATTCTTGTTGCTGAGTGTAGTTTAACATCTGAGCTTTACATTCATCTAAGGTAGACAACACAGTTTTCCAAATTAAGCAAGAAATAAGCTTTTGAATAAGCTGCTTAGCAAAGCTCAGTTTCTTTAATAAGGACTAATCTGCTTATCATTTCCCACTGCTCCTCTTCATCAAATTAGTGATTTTATTGTATAATCTTGCTTCCCAACTGATTTTAAGAGTTTTTGGAAATTTTGAGCTTTTGGTCAAAATCTGGTCAACAAAAGTCAACATAAGCCAATTTTGCTTAATTTCACATTCCAGCTTATTCACTTGATGAATTTTGATAATTCTTGACATTCCATTCTTCTTTAAGCTTGTTCTATAATTTTCATTAAAAAATCAAGTTGTGCTTGTCTAAATAAGCTGGTAGCTTATTTTGAGCTTATTCCAAAAAGATATTTTGAGTTATAGGTCGATTTGGCTTATTTCCTTAAAGCCGACTAAGTATAATCTGATTTTAAGCTTTTTGAAACAAATTAGAGCTTTTAAGATTGAGTAATAAGCTCAAACGAGCTTATTTTACTTGTGAACCCGTTTTTACTAAAAATATTGTTTTAATTGCACTTAGGTCCCTACAATTTAGGCTTGTTTGTAATCTTTTTTAAATAGTTTAATTTTTCTAGGTTTTGCAAACTAATCCCTGGAATTTGTGATTTGTTACAATTCAGTTAGGCAGTTTACAAGTTGTTACATTTTAGTTAATAGTTTGTTATTCTTACATTTTTAGTCCTTTTAGTTTCCAAATTTACATTATCAGTCCTTGCACTTTACATACTTTACATTTTTAGAAATTTTACCATTTGTGCATTGAATACTTGTACAATTTGCATTAGTTGTGGTATGTGCACCTTGTTTTAGAATAGTACGGTTACATAGTTATAATATTTTTACAACTTTTTACGTGCTTTGTTGAATTAGACCTAGATTACCAAAAATCCTATAAAATCTAAAACCAAAAATAATTTGTGGACTTAATATCTTTTGGACAATCAATTTGTTTTGAGTTGGGAATTACGAACTAAAAAGAGATATATTAAATGGCGCCGCTGCCGGTTCATTACATTACGATTGACGATTGATTGACGGTTACGATTGAATTTTGGGATCCGTTCACCTTGTGAACGTTCCTTTTACGTATCATAAATCAAAAAAAGATAAAAAAAATCAAAAAGATAAAAATATAAAAAAAACCACAAAATTCAATTCTTTCCTAAGAATTGAACCAAAAAAAATAAATTCAAAAAGTAATATTTTTCCTAAAAGATTACACCAAAAATATATTGTATATATTGGTTTCACTCGTTTTTACGTACATATAGTATTTTCTTAAAAACTCAATAAATACAAAAATATTTTTGATATATTATTTATATGTAAATATATATACGTAGATACGAACAACCAATCTACCTACTTTCATAAGTATTGCTTTTGCAATACACCGTGCTTGGGGGCGTTCCGGTCCTAAGTACGTGTATCGATCAAAGTTAATTAAGGCACAATAGATAAATACCATAATCTACTTGAACTTGAGAAAGATGCCACTGTGTGTGGGGGGGGGGGGGGGGGGGTATAAGGCGAGTGTATTACATATTCTAAAGAAGCAGGCTCTGAAGTGCTACGCGCCGCCTCGTTTCTCCGCTTCCTTGTGGGTCTTTCAAGAGTGATAGTGGTGAGTGGTGTGCCACCCAATTAGTACTTACATATATTATACTTTCTTGTGGATATTACTTATTGAACCTCGGAAAGGATAAACCCTTCTTTTCGAAAGCCGATCGAGAGCTCCTCTCTCATTCTTCGAGTTGAGTTGCATGCGCACCCGAGCGCGTGCACATATACCTTTTGGTGTACAACCCCTTCCTCCCAAAAGGAAGAAAAAGAACAAGAACAACACCGTCCATCAAGCCGATCTCGAGCATCGTGCTTTGATCAGCTCACAAGAAGTCATGGTCGCCGTTGATAATAGACCCTTGATTGAGATCCTTCAATCAAATGTGGAGGGAAATGTAGATGCTATTGTTATACCCGAGATACCCACAAACACTTTTGAGCTTAAGACAAACATGATCAATATGGTTTCTTCTAAACCCTTCCTAGGGAGACCCATGGATGACCCCCATGAACACATCAAGAGATTCATGTCACTTTGCAATACACTTAAGTATAATGGGGTCCCTCCTGATGCTATTGAGATGATCCTATTCCCGTTCTCCTTAGAGGGTAGTGCTAGGAATTGGTTAGACAAGCAACCTTCTATGAGCATTTTCACTTGGGAGGATTTAAAGAAGAAATTTGTGAATAAGTTCGTTCCTCCTTCACGAACCACCGCCTTGAGAAACCAAATCATAGGATTTCAACAAAAGCAAGACCAAAACTTTAGTGTGGCTAGGGAAGAGTTTAAAGAGTTGTTGAGATAGTGACCAAACCATGGTTTTAACCAAGTTCATCAAATCAACACCTTTTACAATGCTTTGAAACCTCACCATCAAGATTCCCTTAACTCGGTCGCGGTGGGAACATTCTTTCAAAATACACACAAGAAGCATGGGATATCATTGAGACAAAATCCATGGTTCAAACAAATAATCAAAGAGATGATAATGTACATGTTGTTCAAGAGGGTGTTTCTAGACCATACGAGAGTAAAATCCTTTTACAACATCAAGAAATGAACCAAAGTCAAAAGATGCATCAAGCAATGATTCAAGACTTTATGAAGGTTTCCTTGAAAAATTATTCTACCAACAATGTCAATGCCATCACCTTATCTTGTGAAACATTTGGAGGTCCTCATTCTTATTTACAATGTTATAAAGTTTAAAACTTTCAAGGTGAATGCTATATTTATCAAGATGAACAAAGAGAGCACTTTAAACCTAACATCAACCCTAACCACCTCTCTTACAAGTCAAACAATTACCTCACTCCACCCGGTTTCCCACCCCATCAACCCACCCAAAACGAAACAAACCCTCCATAATTGCTTCAAAGAAATCAAGGGCCAAGGGGAAATTACCAAGGAAACAATAACAATAGAGGGCCTAATAACTTTCACAATCAAGGAAACAAATTTCATGCAAATAATCAAGGGTTTCACCAATCACCTCCACCTTTCCACAATAAAGGATATAATCAAGGGTATGGGAAAAATGACACCTTTGAGTTACTTCAAAAGAGGAATCAAAAGACCGAAAGAAGGATTCGTGAGAGTGAAAAGAGGAATCAAGATCAATTAAGGGCTATGCATGAGGAAACAAACAAGAAATTTATGTTGCTTCTAAGTCAAAGACCACAAGGTGCTTTACCCTCCAACACTCAAACCAATCCAAGGTCCAATGTAAATGCAATCACTATAAGGAGTGGAAAAACAACTATTGATCCTTCAATTCCTCTTACACCTCCTTTGGTCACTCCTACTACGATTCCTCCTTGTGATAAGCCTACACCTTCTAGTTCTACACCTTCAAAGCCTACACCTTCTACTCCTACATCTAATACTCCTTCACCTTCCACACCTATCAATGAAGAAATCAAAAAAGAGAGTCCTTCAACAACTACCACTCAACCTACACCAAAACCAAGTCTTCCATACCCTTCAAGATTTAGAAAGGAAAAGCTTAAGAACAAGGATGACATTCAAGTATCTAACTTTTTGAGGATGTTTAAGCAATTGAATATCAACATATCCTTTGTGGAAGATCTAGCTTACATGCCCAAGTTTGCCAAAATATTTAAAGACCTCCTCTCAAACAAAGAAATGTTGGTTGATATGCCTAACACGTCATTGAATGAAAATTGCTCCGCGTTGTTGTTGAAGACTTTACCAACAAAACTTGGAGATCCGGGACGGTTTTTGATCCCTTGTAATTTCCTGGGGGTGGAAAATTGCATGGCACTTGCGGATCTTGGGGAAAGCATAAATTTAATGCCTTTGTCTGTTTGGAAACAACTCTCTCTTCCCGAGTTCACTCCTACTAGTATGACCCTTGAGTTAGCAAACCGTTCAATAGCTTATCCGGTAGGTATTGCGGAGGATGTGTTTGTAGGGGTTGATAAATTCACATTCCCCACGTATTTTGTAGTTGTATACTATGACATGGACCCGAGAGTTCCTCTCATTGTTGGAAGGACTTTCTTGAGGACGGGTCGTACTCTTATTGATGTGGCGGAAGGAGAACTAATTATGAGAGTTGAGGATAGAAAGTAGTGTTTAAGTTGGGGAAAGTTACTAAGAAATATCAAAGTTGTGAAATTGTAAACATTGTGGATGTTCTTGATGAGGTGTGCAATGAACATTTTCATGAAGCTTGCAAGAATGATAGTGAGAACATGCCACATGTGGAGACTGTTGCCTCAATTGCTCCCTCCTTAACACCATTTGGATAGAGTGATTTCCTCCTAGAGGAATTTGAGTCTAACTTTCTTGGTAATGATGATTCTCCCATAAATTGGGAAGAAGACATTCTCAATATCCAAAAGTTACTCAATGAGGATCTCATTCCTTCACCTACTCCACAAGAGGTTACTAATGATGATCCATCATTAGTGAAACCTTCTATTGAGAGTCCACCTTCCCTAGAGCTTAAGGATCTTCCATCACACATTGAATATGCTTTCTTAGAGGGAGAGGACAAATTACCTGTTATCATAGCCAAAGAATTGAAAGATGATGAGAAGGAAAAACTCATAGAAGTTCTTAAGAAGCATAAGAAAGCTATATCTTGGAAAATATCCGACATAAGGGGGATTGATCCTAATTTTTGTACCCATAAAATCCTTATGGAGGATGATTACAAACCCGCTGTCCAAAACCAAAGAAGGGTTAACCCAAAAATCCATGAGGTCATCAAAAAAGAAGTTATCAAACTCTTTGATGCGGGTATGATTTACCCAATCTCCGATTCACCATGGGTTAGCCCGGTGCATTATGTGCCTAAAAAGGGTGGAATCACCGTTGTGCCTAATGATAACAATGAGTTAATTCCCACTATACTTGTCATGGGTTGGAGAGTTTGTATTGACTATAGGAAGCTTAATGATGCTACTAGGAAAGATCATTTTCCATTACCTTTCATGGACCAAATGCTTTAACGCTTAGCGGGAAATTTTTACTATTGCTTTCTAGATGGATTTTTGGGTTATTTCCAAATACCCATTGATCCAAAAGATCAAGAAAAGACCACATTCACTTGTCCCTATGGCACATTTGCTTATAAGAGAATGCCTTTTGGCTTGTGCAATGCCCTAGGGACATTTCAAAGGTGTATGATGGTAATCTTTCACGACATGATTGAGCACACAATGGAAGTACTCTTGGATGATTTCTCGGTCTTTGGAGATTCATTCACTTTTTGTCTCTCCCATTTAGAACGTATGCTAAAAAGGTGTAAAGAAACACGTCTTGTTCTAAATTGGGAGAAGTGCTGTTTCATGGTCAAAAAAGGGATAGTTTTGGGACATAAGATATCCAACAAAGGTTTAGAAGTGGATCGAGCTAAAATAGATGTTATTTCCAAACTTCCCCCACCTACCACGGTGAAAGGAGTTAGGAGCTTTTTGGGACATACGGGTTTCTATAGACGTTTTATACAAGACTTTTCTAAGATAGCAAGACCCATGACCAACCTCTTAGAAAAAGAGGCTACATTCATATTCACACAAGAGTGTTTAGAATCTTTTGAGATTCTTTAGGAAAAGTTGACTAAGGCTCCTATTGGTATCACCAAATTGGGATTTGCCTTTTGAACTCATGTGTGATGCTAGTGATATGCCGTGAGGGCCGTTTTAGGAAAAAGAGTTAATAAGCACTTCCAACCTATACACTATGCGAGTAAGACAATGACGGGTGCTCAACTTCATTACACCACTACGGAAAAAGAGTTGCTTGCTATTGTTTATGCTTTTGAGAAATTTAGACCCTATCTTGTGCTTTCGAAGACCATAGTGTATACGGATCATTCCACTCTCAAGTACCTTATGACAAAGCAAGATGCTAAGCCTAGGCTTTTGAGATGGGTTTTGTTGCTACAAGAGTTTTCTATAGAAATTCGTGATAAGAAAGGAGTCGAGAATTTAACGGCGGATCACTTGAGTAGACTTGAGCATCCTTTCCAAGGAGAATTACCCCATAAGGAAATTAATGAATCCTTTCCACTTGAGGAACACATGTCTATCTATTCACTAGAGGATGCCATCCCTTGGCTTGCGGATATTGCGGACTATCTTGTGGGGGATGTGCTTATTGAGGGTCTCACTTCCTAAGAAAAGAAAAAGTTTTTCAAGGAAGCTAAATATTACTTTTGGGATGACCCTTACCTCTTTAGGAAATGTGCAGACCAAATCATAAGACGTTATGTAGATGGGCCCGAAACATTTAAAATCTTAGAAGCTTTCCATAAGGGACCCACGGGGGGTATTTTGGGCCTAACTACACGGCTAAGAAAGTCATTGATTCGGGTTACTATTGGCCTTCCATTTAAAAAGATGCCCAAGAAATGGTGAAATATTGTGATGTTTGTAAAAGACAAGGAAAGATTAATCAAAGAGATGAGATGCCAAAATTTCATACAAGAATGTGAGATTTTTTATGTATGGGGTATAGATTTTATGGGACCTTTTCCATCATCAAAGGGCAATAAATACATACTCGTAGCTGTGGATTATGTTTCTAAGTGGGTTGAGGCTAAGGCTTTGCCTACCAATGATGCTAGAGTTGTAGTAAAGTTCTTAAAGCAATTATTTGCTAGATTTGGTGTACCTCGGGCCATCATAAGTGATCGTGGGACTCATTTTTGTAATGATCAATTTACAAGAGTCATGAAGAAGTATGGTGTTAACCATAGACTTTATATCGCATATCACCCTCAAACCAATGGGCAAACCGAGGTCACAAATCGTGGTTTAAAGAGAATTTTAGAAAGAACGGTGGGAGAGCATCGAGCTTCTTGGTCGGATAAGCTTGATGATGCTTTGTGGGATTTTAGGACCGCTTTTAAGACACCAATTGGTTATACTCCTTATAGACTTGTCTATGGAAAAGCGTGCCACCTCCCATTCGAGTTAGAACATACGGCTTCATGGGCTCTTAAATGGGCTAATTTTTATCTAACCAAGCCGGTTCACATAGGAAAGACCAACTTAATGAGATGAATGAACTATGAACCGATGCCTATGAAAACTAATTGCTTTATAAGGAAAATACTAAGCAATTGCAAGATGCTAAGATCAAGAACCGTGAGTTCAAAGTTGGAGAGCGGTTCTACTCTTTAACTCACGGTTGAAACTCTTTACGGGCAAGCTTAAATCACGATGGTCCGGTCCATTCACTATTGCTCAAGTATTTCCATACGGGACTATTGAGTTTTCACAACCAAATGTCCCAAATTTTAAAGCGAATGGTCACCGTGTTAAGCATTACTTTGGTGAGGACATTTCCGTTGAAATGGTCCAAGAGATCCCCATTTTCCCCATGAATTAATTCATTATGGGAAGAGTTGAGCTAGAGACTCTATAAACCAAGCTTGAATAACTAGGATTAGCTCTTTTAGACTAGAGTGTGGTAGGATAGGAATAAAGGGTATATAGAAGAGAACAAGTGTAAGGGGATGCCTCTCTTTTGTCTTCTTGATGTTTGTAGGGTTGCTCTCTCTCATTGCATGCATTGGAGCTTATGGAGGAGTGTTAGGAATAATGTATTTAGAAGTTACTCCTGGTCATATAGCAGTTCCTACTGGAGTACTTCGTTCCTCCTGGCAGCTTCTAGTTCCTCCTGGTCGTATTATAAAGTTGAAAGAAGATTATAGAAGATATGATCAAGGAAGATTGTAGAAGATAAGATCAAATACTTAGTCTTCCTAATCTTATGGAAAGTATTAAAACATGATAAGGATGATGAGAAGGTTACAAGTTTGTTTAGGAAACTATTAAAGGATATTGATGTATAATACTTAGGTAAGTATTAATTATATTGTAACCACCTAGGACCCCTTGCACTATAAAAGGAGGTCCTAGGGTGTAGAGATGCATACACTTCTACACACACATATTCTCTACACATTTCTCTCATTAGTTGTTATAGCTTCAAGGGTGTAAACCCTATCACCATTTAGAGTGATCGTGTTAATATACTGAGGCTTGAACGTTTGGTTATTTCTATTGTTCTTCTTATATATAAAGATTGGTTTTCGCACAGTCTTTGTATTGTGATCAAGGTTTGAAAGATCCTTCAAGAAGTAAATCTCAACAAGTGGTATTAGAGCCTCTTTGAGAAGCTTTGATTGAGAAGAACAAGATTCATACATCCATGTTGCCGAAGAAGACATGGCGTGCAGAACTTCAATCCCAGACAATGAGGTAATTCTTATGACTGAATCTGAAGTTAGAGAATATAATGCTAAATTAAAGAATAATATGCATGCTTATAACAACTATGACTTAGTAATTAGTTATTATGAAACATATGAACATAAATATTTAGAACTTCAAAAACAATATGCTGATCTGAATGCTGAAAATGACAAATATTATCTAGAAGTTCAAGCATATAAAAGTTCTCTTAAAACCTTGGAACAACAAAAAAAGTGGTTTCAAAAAACCCAATTAGAGTATGAAGAAAATATTAGAGTGTTAAGTATAGACTTAGGGAACACGTCTAATCTACTGAAAGATTCTAAAAAGCTTCATACTGAGGTAAATAAAGAGAAGCATGAGCTACAGACTAAACTAGATAATGCTTTGGCTAGGTTTGATAAATGGACAAGTTCTTCTAAAAACCTAATCAAATTAGTAGATAGCTCCATGTCTGGTAGGACTAAAAATAGTTTAGGGTTTAAAAACTATATTGGGCCAAATGATGTTTTCGACTCCTTTTTGTCTAGTGTGTTTGACACTACCCCTGAAGATGTGGAAGGTATGCATGTTTTCAATAGGTATATGTTGAAAATACGTTTTTACGTATTTAGGAAGATTCGGTCACTCCGACAATATATTAAGTTGTAACTCGTAGTCTAGATATCTTTTAATTAACTAAACAAGGAAAAGCCCAGTCCATGCTTGTATGGCCGGCCCAAATGTAAGCCCAAGCCCATCTTATGGGCTTGGTATATAAACCCTCTCCATTGATGGAGAGGGTGGTGATTTCATTTGAATAACACATAGTTCTCTTAAACTTTCTCTCTCTAGAAGTGTGAAATCCACTATCTTTCTATCTCTTTCTCTCTCTAAAACATAAGCATAGATTTACATATCCTACAAATGGTATCAAGAGCCATGGGATGATTGTATTGTTCATGTGTTTGTGTTCTTGATTCATACGCCTATTTTGATCCTTATTACACACGTCCAAATTTTTTTTTTTGTGTTATTTATGGTTTTTTCTTGATACAAATCATCTACATAGTTGTGGTAGTGATTTGGTATTGTTACTTTGGCTAAAAACACAAAAGTTTTGGGTGTTTTGATCATTTTTTAGTTTAAAATCACGAATTGGTTGAGTTTTGTCCGAGAAAAGTGGGATTTATTCCGATCAGGTCATCGGAAAAGGGTTTATAGGACATTCCAATCAGTGTAATCGGAATAGGGTTTAGGGATTCCGATTTTGGTACATTCCGATTAGGTATTCCGATTAGGTATTCCGATTTGGCATTCCGAAAAGGGACATTCCGATTTGGCACATTCCGAAAAGGGACATTCCGATTTGGTACATTCCGATTTAGGACTTTCCGATCTTTGACATTCTGATTAGGGTTTATTCCGATTAGGGACATTCCGATCAAGGTTATTCCGATAGGGCTTATTCCGACGGCTTTCCGACTGATATTACGATCACTATTCCGATCAACATCCCGATAACAAAAAAACTATTCCTTAAAAAATTTCAACATCGTGTGTAATTTTGACTTGGAATTTTTGGTTTATCGAGGACATATTTTAGGGGATTTTAACATTGTTTCTCGACTTCGACTCACAACAACAAACACATTTACTTTCTTTCATTGATCGATCAACGTTTGTAAATCTTAACTTATTGAAATGGAGTACACATCTCTTACGGATAAGTCCATCCTCTCGGGTACGGATAATCGTCCACCAATGTTGGTAAAGACTATGTATGAGGAATGGGCTTCCCGAATGGAACTTTATATGTTGAACAAGGAGAATGGACATCTCATATGGGCATCGGTGCTCAATGGACCATTAGATTATGGTACAGTGACGGAAGGTACAACTACTCGTCCTCGCACAACGGGTGAATTGACTAGAGATATGAAGATTCAAGACAAATGTGATAAGTATGCTACAAACATCATTCTCCAAGCCCTTCCTCCAGATGTCTACAAACTCGTCAGCTAACATAAAGTTGCCAAAGAGTTATGGGATAGAATTCGTGTTCTCATGCAAGGCACCTCGTTAACTAAACAAGAACGAGAGTGTAAGCTTTATGATACTTTTGATAAGTTTGCCTATGTGCCAGGGGAGACTCTCAATGATTACTATCTGAGATTTACCCTATTGTTGAATGAGCTCAATATCTATGGCATGGCAATTCCTACCTTTCAATTGAACACCAAGTATTTGAACACTCTTCCTTCAGAATGGAAAAAATACGTGACGGATGTTAAATTGGCTAAGGACTTGCACAACACCAATGTGGATCAACTTCAAACTTTTCTTCAACAACACGAATGCCATGTGATCGAGGCTCGGTTGTCTACACCTCAAGTTCATGATCCACTTGCAATGTATGCTTCTCAACAAAACATGGCTTATACATATCAACAACCATCATACTTGCAGCAACCACCACCACACACCTATCAGCAACCATCTTATCAACCACCGATGATGCCACAACAAGCATATCAACAAAGTGTTCATCAACAATCTTTTCCACAGCAACCACCAAATCAGACATCACCATCACAAGCCAACACTTCTCCAATGGGCTATACTCTCCAGCAAGGATATTTTCCAATAGAAGCACAACCAGCACAATCCTTCTACTCTAATGAACTTCCACCTATCCAAACACCGGTCTTTACTCCAAATGATACGCCAGCTGATGTACTAAACCATCTCACTGCCTACTTGTCAAAACTTTTTGCAACTAGAGGATTTCCACCAACAAACAATCAGCTCTGTACCTCTTCAAATCCTCGACAACAAGCTACTGTTCAAGATGGTCAAGTAACAGTGCAACCTATTCAGGGAAGGCAAAATTCATATGGACCTCCTACAAAGACTGGGAACAATCAAGCTGTGAATTCACAAGCTAATGGAAATGGAAGCCCCATTGGTCCTGAAAGGGTTGTGACTTGCTACAATTGCCGAGGACAAGGTCATATGGCTAGGGAATGCACTCAACCGAAAAGGAGGAGGGATGATGCATGGTTTCGTGAGAAGATGTATTTGGTTGATGCTCAGTCTAAGGGGAAGATTTTGGATTCAGAGGAGTTAGCATTTCTTGTAGACCTAGGGGCAGCAGATACTGAAGGCATTGCAGTCGTTTCCACTTCTAATGCAGCTTATCAAGCAGATGATCTTGACGCTTATGATTCGGATTGTGATGACATTCACTCTGCCCAAGCTGCTCTCGTTGCTAATCTCTCTCACTACGGTTCTGATGTCATCAGTGAGGTACCAACCACATCTAATAATATTGATGATAACCAACATCAAGTTGGGAATGAAAATGACAACCTCGAACAGCATTCGGGAACTAGTAACTCAAATGATGTGGTACCCAATCCTACACATTTGAGTGAACCTCAACCAAATGCTACGACGGGTATGGAATCTTATGCTCAACATGATTTGGTCATGGTACCTAAACATATTATTGATCAAATGCATATGGCCCTCAGACAATCCGTAGATACCAATTCCACCCTAACTGCTGAGCTTGCGTTGCATAAAGAAAAGGTCAAAGCTTTTGAAATGGTCCCTCAAGCAGAGAAAATAACATGTTCTGAATTTGACCAATTTCGTTTTGAAAAGATTGAACACTTGAAAGAAATAGAATCATTAAAAGCTAATCTTTCCAATGAATTAAAAGAAAAAGAGTCGGTTGTCAATGATTTTCAGAAACTTAAAATGGATTTCAAAACTCTCGAGTCTAAAAAGGTTGAATTAGAAATTAATGCTACCAAACTTCTTAAATTCATGAAACAACAGCTTTTAAAACAATACGCTTCCACAGAAAAGGTTCATCTTTTAACTACTTTATTTAAAGAACTCAAACTTAAACGTCTTCAAGATTTACCACCTAATCCCGGTTATGCAAAACAAGCTCAGGAACATATTCCCGGTCTTTATGATATGACCCTAATTGGCAAAACGAAAGAAGCACCCTTTGTTCGTAGTTCTGAGGAGACACAGTCACTTGCGGATGAAACTCATTCTAAAATGCTTTCAAAATTCCATACAATTGATTATGATAAACATAACAAAGATCAATTTTCTAAAAAGACCTCGCTCTCGCTTACAAAAAGAATTAGCTGAATTGACAGTTCTTGTGCCCCAAAGTTTGTCAAATGAAAACCCTCCTAGTACGTCTCCTACACTTGTCAAAACGGATTTAACGAAGTTAATTCCACCGGTAAGTAAGGCGTCCGTTAACTTAAATGCAGTTCACCAACACTTAGCCGATTTTGACAAGGTCATTTTGGAACGTACGACGACCACGGCCATAACAGAAGGTGAATGGAACTTTGAGCACACTAGAGCTGCGTTTCGAGACGAAATTGTTCCGTTTGTAAAGAATGTTAAGGCTTGTCTTAGTAATCTTGATCAAGATTTGCTTTTGGAAATAGAAGAAGTTAGACGTGTTTTCAATGAAATGGATGATGCTTATGAAAACAATTTACTTGAAATAGAACGGGTTTCACGCCAAAATGATCAGCTTCTGAAGCAAGTGATGTCTCATGATATAGTTTCCGTCTGTGTGAATAAAAGTGTTGATGATGATTCTATTGTGCATAATGTTGAATCTGTGGATAATGTGGTAGATAGTACTTGTCACGAATCTGACGCTGAATTTTTAAAGCTTCAAGATTCATATTCTTCGCTTTCAAAACATTTTGATAAGATTCAAACACATTGTATTTCGCTTGAATGCAAGCAACAATTTATTCAAGAAATCTTTGAAACGTCATTTGAAGGTGTTAATATCGATGACGCAAACTTTGAAAAGAATTTTCGATTGAATTTACAATCAAAACAGCGTCAGCCAAGTGACAAAGTTGCTAAATCTTTACCGATAGAAATAGAGAAATCTAAGGAGCTTAACTGTGTGAACGTACTTGAGGCCGCTGAGAATTTTAAACTTGATCTAGATTATCGAGTTTCCAAGATTTTGTCCAAAGTTGATAACTTAAAACAGAAAGATACACGACTCTTCGATTCAGTAAAGTCCGCATGTGCTAATACCATTGCACAGAATCAATCCTTGATTGAAAAATTGAATCGAAAGCCGGTGGAAATATCTGATTTGAGGGAACAATATTGTGATAAAAATCTGGTCTTGGCTGAGTTAAAGGAAACACTTCGTACTCTAAAAGGTAAGAATGTTGTGGATAATGCAGCCACTATCTCCGCATCGTCCTCTAGTGCAATCAAAAGGAACCTTATAGCCGTCACACCACTTAACAAGGGCCCTAGGACTAAACCATCTCAAACTTTGGTCACTAAAGATAAGGCGGAATCAAAATCAGCTTCTAATATTCCCGTGTTGCCTTCTACAGGAGTAAGCACCACTACTAAGGCTCAAAGATGTAAGTTAAGAGAAACAAGAAGATAGATAGGATCTTGCCCCCATCTAGTAGTCAAGTGAAGAAGAAAGTAGAAGCCCATCCTAGGAATGTTATTTCTGTTTTGAATAAAAAGAATCATGTAGCTAAACCTAAAGGCTCTGTGGTTGTGCAGCGTTCTAAGCCTAGTGTGAATTCTAATTTGAAATGTTGGAATTGCAATGAATGTATGTTTTCTAGTCGTCATGATTCTTGCCTTATTGACCTTGTGAATGAGATGTATGCCCAGAAAAATGGATTAGAATGGAAAACGACTGGGAAAGTGTTAACCCAAGTTGGTTGGATGTGGCGCCCCACTGGTAGAACTTTCACTTTAGTAGGAAATACGTTCCCTTTAACTAGGATCACTCCCACTAAAGCGAAGAAAGCGTGCCCTTTAACTAGGAGTACCAAGGCTACCAAAACACAAGCGTGTCCTTTAACTAGGAACACCGACATTACTGTAGGAACCAAGTGCCCTTTAAATAGGTCTACTCCTACTGTAGTGCCCGCGAATAATCCAAAACCTAAGAAAGTTGGAACAGTAAAACCTGTTAGTGCTAAAACTCACAGTAGAAAACGCAGGAAATCTAAGGGTCACAAACCTGTTAGCAATTCTGATAATATTTTATCTGTATCTGCTAACACTCAGGAACCAATAGTTTCCAATGCATTGTCTACTGTTGTTATTGAAAACAGGTGGTCCAAATTATTCTCTGGTATTTGGACTCTGGTTGCTCAAAGCATATGACCGGAGATCGCTCTCAGCTCAAAAATTTCGTCAGCAAGTTTCTTGGTACGGTTCGATTTGGAAATGATCATATTGCAAAGATAATGGGTTATGGTGAATATCATATTGGGAATGTTATTATTTCAAGAGTGTATTATGTGGAAGGTCTAGGTCACAACTTATTTTATGTGGGACAATTTTGTGATGCAAACCTAGAAGTTGCTTTTCGAGAGCATACCTGCGTCATTCGTAATCTGGAAGGGGTTGATTTATTGAAAGGTACTCGAGGGAATAATTTGTATACTTTGTCTCTACAAGATATGATGGCCGCTTCTCCCGTATGTCTTCTCTCCAACGCATCGAAGACTAAGTCATGGTTATGGCATCGACGGTTATCTCATCTTAACTTTGACGCTATTAATCACTTGGCGAAAAACGAACTTGTTCGTGGTCTTCCTAAACTATCATTTCACAAGGATCATTTGTGTTCTGCGTGTACAATGGGGAAAAGCACTAAGAAATCTTACAAACCCAAGACTGAAGACACCAACCAAGAGAAACTTTATCTGTTGCATATGGATCTTTGTGGGCCAATGCGTGTTGAAAGTCTTAGTGGTAAAAAGTACATCCTCGTTATTGTCGATGATTACTCTCGGTTTACATGGGTGAAATTTCTTAAAACAAAAAATGAGGCACCTAAATTCATCATCGTATTTCTCAAGATGATTAAAGTGCGTCTCAACACTACTGTCCGACGCATTCGTACTGATAATGGAACCAAATTTGTGAATCAAATCTTGCGTGATTATTATGAAGAAGTTGGCTTATCTCATGAAACATCCGTTGCACGCACTCCACAACAAAACGGTGTCGTTGAAAGGCGAAATCGCACACTTATGGAAGATGCTCGAACGATGTTAATTTACGCAAAGGCTCCATTGTTTTTATGGGCAGAAGCAGCATCTACAGCAGTATACACCCAAAACCGGTCACTAATTCGTAAACGCCATGGTAAAACACCTTATGAGCTTCTCCATGGAAATGTACCAGATTTATCATATCTTCATGTATTTGGTTCTCTTTGCTATCCAAATAATGATAGTGACAATTTGGGAAAACTTCAACCAAAGGCTGATATTGGTATTTTCATTGGTTACGCCCCCGCAAAGAAGGCATACCGAATCTACAACCGTAACTCTCGCAAGATCCTCGAAACTCTGAATGTTGATTTTGATGAGCTGACAGCAATGGCTTCTGAGCAAAGCAGCTCTGAACCCGCGCTTCATGAAATGGGACCCAGTAACATTAGTTCTGGTCTTGTCCCAAACAACCCCACTTCATCATCATTTACACCACCTTCTAGGACTGAATGAGATACGTTGTTTCAACCGTTCTTTGATGAATTCTTTACTCCTCCAAGTATTGTTGCTCCAGAACCTGAGGTAATAGCTCCGGTAACCGAAGTTGTCACTCCAGCAACCGAAGCACAATCAGACAGATCTACACCTACAATTGGTCAAGATATACCATCAACAAGTAATTCACAACCAACACCTGTTTCAACTACCCATGTCATGCCTATTGATGATGAAGAGGATGATGATGATCACGATTTAGAACGCTCAAATGCGTGAACTTCCATTCTTTGGTGTACCTATTCCCGACCCTAATCAAGCCGGGTCGTCCACCTCAGAGGAAGCTCCTTATACAGTTTACTCCAATCCACGGATTCGTGAACATGACAGCAAGTGGACAAAGGATCATCCTATAGATTCTATTATTCGTGACCCTAATCGTCCGGTATCCACACGAAGTCAGTTACAAGAAAATGCATTGTTTTGTCACTTTGATGCTTTTCTCTCTTAAGTTGAACCTAAGACATGGCAACAAGCTTTTACTCAATCATGTTGGATAGAAGCTATGCAAGAAGAACTTAATGAATTTATACGTCTTGAAGTATAGGAACTTGTCCCATGCCCAGATCAAGTGCAGTTACTCACTTTGAAATGGGTTTACAAGGTGAAACTCGATGAGTTAGGCGGAATATTGAAGAACAAAGCTCGACTAGTAGCTCGTGGATACAAGCAACTATTGGGCATCAACTTTATGGAATCCTTTGCACATGTTGCCCGTTTGGAAGCTATTAGACTATTCCTCGCTTATGCAGCCCATATGAATATGATCGTCTATCAGATGGATGTGAAGACGGCATTTCTTAATGGTGAACTCAAGGAAGAGGTCTATGTTCAACAACCGGATGGTTTTATGAATCCTAATTTTCCTAATCATGTGTACAAGCTTAAGAAGGCTCTCTATGGGTTAAAGCAAGCTCCTCGCGCATGGTATGATCTTTTGTCACAATTCCTCATTACGCAAGGCTTCTCTAAAGGCAAGGTGGATCCCACGCTGTTCATTCAGAAACGAGGTAAAGATATGATTATGGTACAAATATATGTTGATGATATTATATTTGCAGCCTCGACCCAAACATTATCCGATGAGTTTGGGACACTCATGTCTTCCAAGTTTAAGATGTCAATGATGGGCAAGGTATCATTCTTCTTAGGTCTTCAGATATCTCAGAGTCCCAGAGGCATCTTTATCAATCAATCCAAGTATTCCCTTGAATCGCTTAAGAAATATAAGATGGAATCTTGCGACCCCGTGGATACTCCAATGGTGGAACGAACTAAGATTGATGAAGATCCACATGGAGTTGCCGTTGATCCGACACTTTATCGTGGAATGATCGGTACTCTTCTGTATATCACAGCTAGTCGACCTGATCTTTAGTTTGCTATATGTATGTGTGCTCGGTATCAAACTCGACCTACTGAGTTACACTTGTCTACTGTGAAACGGATCTTTCGATATCTTAAAGGAACCATTAATCGGGGACTTTGGTATTCGAAGGACTCTTTGATTACACTTATGGCATATGCAGATGCGGATCACGCGGGTTGTCAAGATACAAGGCGTAGCACGAGTGGAACTTTGCAACTACTAGGAGATCGACTAATCAGTTGGGCATCGAAAAGGCAAAAAAGTGCTGCAATTTCGAGTACGGAAGCAGAATACATATCTATGTCCGGTTGTTGTGCTCAAATTCTTTGGATGAGATCACAATTAACCGACTATGGTCTAGGTTTCAACAAAATTCCGATGTATTGCGACAACAAGAGCGCAATTGCCTTATGCTGCAACAATGTTCAATTCTCCCGGTCGAAGCATATTGACATTCGCTACCACTTCATCAAGGAGCAAGTGGAAAATGGAGTAATCGAGCTTTACTTTGTCCGATCTGAGTATCAATTGGCGGATATTTTCACGAAGGCTTTAGATCGCGCTCGAATTGAATTTTTGGCCGACAAGCTTGGAATGAGAACCTTCTCGCCTGAGACTCTAAAGGAATTGGCAGATGAAGCGAAAGAATAGTGGTGGTAAACTATTCTCCGTATCCTTAGTGATTATCTATATATATTGTTTATATTTTAATCCACAAAAGCAAAATACAAAAATATAAAACCATATAAAAACCATAAAAATTGAAAAATCTAGAAAAAATCCAAAAATATTATTTTTACTTTATTTTTCAAAGGCATGTCTTTTGGTACGATAATATTTACGGCCTTAGAAATGTCGATTAAAATTGACACGACGCCATAAATAGAGTTCGTACAAAAGTTGTAAATATTTCATAAAACATGCCTAAATGGCTTGTAGTTATTTCTGACTGCAACCCGGTTTTCATATTAAAGTCAAGTATTTCTTATGAAAGCTTTGGCTCACAACGGGAATTAATTTTCTTGGGCAAGGTTTACATTAAAACCTTGTAAGGGATCAAGTTTACTTTATAACTTGGTCTAACACAAATATATGTACGTTTCAGTGCATTTATTTGTTAAAACAAGAGAAGTCTTGTTTTTATGAAGCTATCATCTCTACAACCATCGCAATCTACAATTGGTATCTACATACTCGACGATGCGACTACTCAACCGACGACTACAGCTCTTTCAATAGAACACGGGTCAACAATTGAGGGGGAGCAATTGTCAAGCATTCAGAATCTTTGATGCCGAACGTGCCAAGTTCACAAATTAGTGTCAAGACTACAATACCAATCGTACACGTGGTGTCAAGAGATGACTTCAGACGTGACGAGGCGACCAACATATGCTGACTAGAACCATTTGATCTTATCATATGATGTTCTCATCAATCAGGTCCAACCTTTTCACTTCTTTTCTAATATGGTGAATATGTGATCATGTTACAAATCGTTATCATATCTCATTTGATATCATGAAGATAAAATGGACTTGCATTTTTCTTCCCAAAACCTTTGTTAAAACTTCATTAAATCAATTGATGTTAAAAACATCGACTGGGTTAATATTTTTAATATGGAGGAGAAAATGTGATTTAATACGGGATATTATCACAAATGGTTTGACTTAATGTGCTGGCTCATCCAGACATATGCGAAATGTTTTCGAATATCGTGGCATATGTTAAGGGGGAGCAAAATGGATTTGCATATCAAAAATTGATTTCATGGTGATTTATACTTACCCAAAACCCATTTAATTCACGACGATGAAGATTGTAGTGACATAAGGATGGTAGGATAGGTTAAGTCCTATGATTCTTCCAGAACCGGAGGAATCTTCCCAAGGACATTCCATAGCTAGAACTAGTAGTCCTTAGGAAAGTTGGAGAAAGATTGTGAACGTAGCTGATTGGCGACCAAGTACTTAAGTTAGCACTGGAACAATCACAACAAGGTGCTAGTTATGACGTATTGGTAAGCATTGAAGGGGTTGAAGAATGAAAAAGAATTGTAAAGATAAAGGGTGTAAAGAAAGAAGCCCTCCTTACAACTTAGGCAGAAACCGGGTCAATACATATGCTATTAAGATCATTGTTTAATGATTCTTGATATTGAAGACAGACATCATGGACCCAGTGATGCAATGCACAACCCATCCCAGCTAACTCAGATATCTCTCAAAAGGTATTTGTTTTAATCACACGGAGACAACACGTTAGCTATCGATTTATTCACTCCGAATAAATTGGTATTGAAAAGGTGGCACTCCTCTCCAGCCTCCGATCACTAAAATCCAAAATGCACGATCGAGTCTAGAGCCATTTTAGATCATCAAATATCTCATTAGGACACACTTTCATAATTCCTTGCTTCTTCACACACTATGAAAAGTAAGAAAGATCTTAAATAGTCCTACGCAAAATCTTCATGATCTTGCCTGAACATCCGAGTAATACGAAAGTATTTACAATGAAGATAGAAATCCTTCTTGAGCGAATATCAAAAAGCTCATGGTAGGTGACTTGTGCGATTCTTTAATGAATCAAGCTTGTGATAACTGGAAAGCAACAGTGGTTTAATTCTTAAATGAATTTAAACATGTTCCAGGCCTCTACGCAAAATCTTAGTGATCTTGCCAGAACACTCAGAGTGATACCTTAGTGTTCACGGTGATGAGTGGAAATCCTTCTAGTGTTAACCTCAAACAGAACTTGGTAGGTAACTTGCAAGATTCTATACGAATCAAGCTCGTGATAACTGGAAAGCAACGATGGTGCGATTCTTTAGTGAATCAAACTTGTACCAGGAATCAGAATTGACGGCTTCAATCATGCGGATAATTTTATCCAAATGATTCACTCTTTACGTTCGCAGTCAGCTTTGGACGGTCGAGTAAAGAGAACGGGTTTACCCACGAAATCTTGTCAAGGAGATTTTTACTTAAATCTACCTGCCACAAGTACGATATTTTATATCGTCCAACGGTCTTCACCGACCGGAGGTAAAATGCTACCGAATTAGAATGAAATGTTCAAATCTATTTCGTTCGTGTCCACTTATGTTGCGAAATTTGAAGACGGTGGCGTTGCGGGATCCAAGAAGAAGTCGTCCCCGCACGCTTATACTTTATGCACTTAATACCTCATCTAATTCAAGAAAGCCTAAAAGTTAAGTCTTCCGCTGTATCGAACTCTGAAGCTTTCAAGAATTACGAAGGTATAAGTATGTGGGTCATGGTGTCACGAGGAGGCGAAGATCACAAGTGATGAATGCACAAGATCAAGGCAAGATATTAATGCTAAAGATTGATATCAAAGATCACATCAACATGTTCACCAGAAAAGAAAAAGAAAAGAAAGATGAAGACTACGAGCTCAAGACAAGTATAGTATGCTAGGTTTATTTTATTATTGTAACTCAGGTGACGCCCTTGTTTGGAGTGACCTCCCTTAGGGGGAGATTGTTGAATATACGTTTTTACGTATTTAGGAAGATTCGGTCACTCCGACAATATATTAAGTTGTAACTCGTAGTCTAGATATCTTTTAATTAACTAAACAAGGAAAAGCCCGGTCCATGCTTGTATGGCCGGCCCAAATGTAAGCCCTAGCCCATCTTATGGGCTTGGTATATAAACCCTCTCCATTAATGGAGAGGGTGGTGATTTCATTTGAATAACACATAGTTCTCTTAAACTTTCTCTCTCTAGAAGTGTGAAATCCACCATCTTTCTATCTCTTTCTCTCTCTAAAACATAAGCATAGATTTACATATCCTACAGTATAAACCAGTTGCAGAGATGCATGCTGTTCCTCCACCTATCACTAGGGAATTCATGCCTACCTTGAACCACTCTGACTTTGATGAATCTCAAATTACATATGGTACAAGGTCTACTGGTTCAACTGAAACTATTTTTGGTCAAAATCTGGTCAACAAAAGTCAACATAAGCCAATTTTGCTTAATTTCACATTCCAGCTTATTCACTTGATGAATTTTGATAATTCTTGACATTCCATTCTTCTTTAAGCTTGTTCTATCATTTTCATTAAAAAATCAAGTTGTGCTTTCCTAAATAAGATGGTAGCTTATTTTGAGCTTATTCCAAAAAGTTATTTTGAGTTATAGGTCGATTTGGCTTATTTCCTTAAAGCCGACTAAGTATAATCTGATTTTAAGCTTTTTGAAACAAATTAGAGCTTTTAAGATTGAGTAATAAGCTCAAACGAGCTTATTTTACTTGTGAACCCGTTTTTACTAAAAATCTTGTTTTAATTGCACTTCGGTCCCTACAATTTAGGCTTGTTTGTAATCTTTTTTAAATAGTTTAATTTTTCTAGGTTTTGCAAACTAATCCCTAGAATTTTTGATTTGTTACAATTCAGTTAGGCAGTTTACAAGTTGTTACATTTTAGTTAATAGTTTGTTATTCTTACATTTTTAGTCCTTTTAGTTTCCAAATTTACATTATCAGTCCTTGCACTTTACATACTTTACATTTTTAGAAATTTTACCATTTGTGCATTGAATACTTGTACAATTTGCATTAGTTGTGGTATGTGCACCTTGTTTTAGAATAGTACGGTTACATAGTTATAATATTTTTACAACTTTTTACGTGCTTTGTTGAATTAGACCTAGATTACCAAAAATCCTATAAAATCTAAAACCAAAAACATTTGTGGACTTAATATCTTTTGGACAATCAATTCGTTTTGAGTTGGGAATTACGAACTAAAAAGAGATATATTAAATGGCGCCGCTGCCGGTTCATTACGTTACGATTGACGATTGATTGACGGTTACGATTGAATTTTGGGATCCGTTCACCTTGTGAACGTTCCTTTTACGTATCATAAATAAAAAAAAGATAAAAAAAATCAAAAAGATAAAAATATAAAAAAAAAACCACAAAATTCAATTCTTTCCTAAGAATTGAACCAAAAAAATAAATTCAAAAAGTAATTTTTTTCCTAAAAGATTACACCAAAAATATATTGTATATATTGGTTTCACTCGTTTTTACGTACATATAGTATTTTCTTAAAAACTCAATAAATACAAAAATATTTTTGATATATTATTTATATGTAAATACATATACGTAGATACGAACAACCAATCTACCTACTTCCATAAGTATTGCTTTTGCAATACACCGTGCTTGGGGGCGTTCCGGTCCTAAGTACGTGTATCGATCAAAGTTAATTAAGGCACAATAGATAAATACCATAATCTACTTGAACTTGAGAAAGAGGCCACTGTGTGGGAGGTATAAGGCGAGTGTATTATATATTCTAAAGAAGCAGGCTCTTAAGTGCTACGCGCCGCCTCGTTTCTCCGCTTCCTTGTGGGTCTTTCAAGAGTGATAGTGGTGATTGGTGTACCACCCAATTAGTACTTACATATATTATACTTTCTTGTGGATATTACTTATTGAACCTCGAAAAGGATAAACCCTTCTTTTCGAAAGCCGATCGAGAGCTCCTCTCTCATTCTTCGAGTTGAGTTGCATGCGCACCCGAGCGTGTGCACATATACCTTTTGGTGTACAACCCATTCCTCCCAAAAGGAAGAAAAAGAACAAGAACAACACCGTTTATCAAGCCGATCTCGAGCATCGTGCTTTGATCAGCTCACAAGAAGTCATGGTCGCCGTTGATTATAGACCCTTGATTGAGATCCTTCAATCAAATGTGGAGGGAAATGCAGATGCTATTGTATACCCGAGATACCCGCAAACACTTTTGAGCTTAAGACAAACATGATCAATATGTTTTCTTCTATCCCCTTCCTAGGGAGACCCATGGATGACCCCCATGAACACATCAAGAGATTCATGTCACTTTGCAATACACTTAAGTATAATGGGGTCCTTCCTGATGCTATTGAGATGATCCTATTCCTGTTCTCCTTAGAGGGTAGTGCTAGGAATTGGTTAGACAAGCAACCTTTTATGAGCATTTTCACTTGGGAGGATTTAAAGAAGAAATTTGTGAATAAGTTCGTTCCTCCTTCACGAACCACCGCCTTGAGAAACCAAATCATAGGATTTCAACAAAAGCAAGACCAAAACTTTAGTGTGGATTGGGAAGAGTTTAAAGAGTTGTTGAGATAGTGACCAAACCATGGTTTTAACCAAGTTCATCAAATCAACACCTTTTACAATGCTTTGAAACCTCACCATCAAGATTCCCTTAACTCGGTCGCGGTGGGAACATTCTTTCAAAATACACACAAGAAGCATGGGATATCATTAAGACAAAATCCATGGTTCAAACAAATAATCAAAGAGATGATAATGTACATGTTGTTCAAGAGGGTGTTTCTAGACGATACGAGAGTAAAATCCTTTTACAACTTCAAGAAATGAACCAAAGTCAAAAGATGCATCAAGCAATGATTCAAGACTTTATGAAGGTTTCCTTGAACAATTACTCTACCAACAATGTCAATGCCATCACCTTATCTTGTGAAACATTTGGAGGTCCTCATTCTTATTTACAATGTTATAAAGTTTAAAACTTTCAAGGTGAATGCTATATTTATCAAGATGAACAAAGAGAGCACTTTAAACCTAACATCAACCCTAACCACCTCTCTTACAAGTCAAACAATTACCTCACTCCACCCGGTTTCCCACCCCATCAACCCACCCAAAACGAAACAAACCCTCCATAATTGCTTCAAAGAAATCAAGGGCCAAAGGGAAATTACCAAGGAAACAATAACAATAGAGGGCCTAATAACTTTCACAATCAAGGAAACAACTTTCATGCAAATAATCAAGGGTTTCACCAATCACCTACACCTTTCCACAATCAAGGATATAATCAAGGGTATGGGAAAAATGACACCTTTGATTTACTTCAAAACATTAATCAAAAGACCGAAAGAAGGATTCGTGAGAGTGAAAAGAGGAATCAAGATCAATTAAGGGCTATGCATGAGGAAACAAACAAGAAATTTATGTTGCTTCTAAGTCAAAGACCACAAGGTGCTTTACCCTCCAACACTCAAACCAATCCAAGGTCCAATGTAAATGCAATCACTATAAGGAGTGGAAAAACAACTATTGATCCTTCAATTCCTCTTACACCTCCTTTGGTCACTCCTACTACGGTTCCTCCTTGTGATAAGCCTACACCTTCTAGTTCTACACCTTCAAAGCCTACACCTTCTACTCCCACATCTAATAATCCTTCACCTTCCACACCTATCAATGAAGAAATCAAAAAAGAGAGTCCTTCAACAACTACCACTCAACCTACACCAAAACCAAGTCTTCCATACCCTTCAATATTTAGAAAGGAAAAGCTTAAGAACAAGGATGACATTCAAGTATCTAACTTTTTGAGGATGTTTAAGCAATTGAATATCAACATATCCTTTGCGGAAGCTCTAGCTTACATGCCCAAGTTTGCCAAAATGTTTAAAGACCTCCTCTCAAACAAAGAAAAGTTGGTTGATATGCCTAACACGTCATTGAATGAAAATTGCTCCGCGTTGTTGTTGAAGACTTTACCAACAAAACTTGGAGATCCGGGACGGTTTTGATCCCTTGTAATTTCTCGGGGGTGGAAAATTGCATGGCACTTGCGGATCTTGGGGCAAGCATAAATTTAATGCCTTTGTCTGTTTGGAAACAACTCTCTCTTCCCGAGCTCACTCCTACTAGGATGACCCTTGAGTTAGAAAACCGTTCAATAGCTTATTCGGTAGGTATTGCGGAGGATGTGTTTGTAGGGGATGATAAATTCACATTCCCCGTGGATTTTGTAGTTGTTGACTATGACATGGACCCGAGAGTTCCTCTCATTGTTGGAAGGACTTTCTTGAGGACGGGTCGTACTCTTATTGATGTGGCGGAAGGAGAACTAATTATGAGAGTTGAGGATGAGAAAGTAGTGTTTAAGTTGGGGAAAGTTACTAAGAAATATCAAAGTTGTGAAACTGTAAACATTGTGGATGTTCTTGATGAGGTGTGCAATGAACATTTTCATGAAGCTTGCAAGAATGATAGTGAGAACATGCCACATGTGGAGACCGTTGCCTCAATTGCTCCCTCCTTAACACCATTTGGATAGAGTGATTTCCTCCTAGAGTAATTTGAGTCTAACTTTCTTGGTAATGATGATTCTCCCATAAATTGGGAAGAAGACATTCTCACTATCCAAAAGTTACTCAATGAGGATCCCATTCCTTCACCTACTCCACAAGAGGTTACTAATGATGATCCATCATTAGTGAAACCTTCTATTGAGAGTCCACCTTCCCTAGAGCTTAAGGATCTTCCATCACACATTGAATATGCTTTCTTAAAGGGAGAGGACAAATTACCTGTTATCATAGCCAAAGACTTTAAAGATGATGAGAAGGAAAAACTCGTAGAAGTTCTTAAGAAGCATAAGAAAGCTATATCTTGGAAAATATCCGACATAAGGGGGATTGATCCTAATTTTTGTACCCATAAAATCCTTATGGAGGATGATTACAAACCCGCTGTCCAAAACCAAAGAAGGGTTAACCCAAAAATCCATGAGGTCATCAAAAAGGAAGTTATCAAACTCCTTGATGCGGGTATGATTTACCCAATCTCCGATTCACCATGGGTTAGACCGGTGCATTATGTGCCTAAAAAGGGTGGAATCACCGTTGTGCCTAATGATAACAATGAGTTAATTCCCACTATACTTGTCATGGGTTGGAGAGTTTGTATTGACTATAGGAAGCTTAATGATGCTACTAGGAAAGATCATTTTCCATTACCTTTCATGGACCAAATGTTTTAACGCTTAGCGGGAAATTAGTACTATTGCTTTCTAGATGGATTTTCGGGTTATTTCCAAATACCCATGGATCCAAAAGATCAAGAAAAGACCACATTCACTTGTCCCTATGGCACATTTGCTTATAAGAGAATGCCTTTTGGCTTGTGCAATGCCCTAGGGACATTTAAAAGGTGTATGATGGTAATCTTTCACGACATGATTGAGCACACAATGGAAGTACTCTTGGATGATTTCTCGGTCTTTGGAGATTCATTCACTTTTTGTCTCTCCCATTTAGAACGTATGCTAAAAAGGTGTAAAGAAACACGTCTTGTTCTAAATTGGGAGAAGTGCTGTTTCATGGTTAAAAAAGGGATAGTTTTGGGACATAAGATATCCAACAAAGGTTTAGAAGTGGATCGAGCTAAAATAGATGTTATTTCCAAACTTCCCCCACCTACCACGGTGAAAGGAGTTAGGAGCTTTTTGGGACATACGGGTTTCTATAGACGTTTTATACAAGACTTTTCTAAGATAGCAAGACCCATGACCCACCTCTTAGAAAAAGAGGCTCCTTTCATATTCACACAAGAGTGTTTAGAATCTTTTGAGATTCTTAAGGAAAAGTTGACTAAGGCTCCTGTTGGTATCACCAAATTGGGATTTGCCTTTTGAACTCATGTGTGATGCTAGTGATTATGTCGTGAGGGCCGTTTTAGGAAAAAGAGTTAATAAGCACTTCCAACCTATACACTATGCGAGTAAGACAATGACGGGTGCTCAAATTCATTACACCACTACGGAAAAAGAGTTGCTTGCTATTGTTTACGCTTTTGAGAAATTTAGACCCTATCTTGTGCTTTCGAAGACCATAGTGTATACGGATCATTCCGCTCTCAAGTACCTTATGACAAAGCAAGATGTTAAGCCTAGGCTTTTGAGATGGGTTTTGTTGCTACAAGAGTTTTCTATAGAAATTCGTGATAAGAAAGGAGTCAAGAATTTAACGGCGGATCACTTGAGTAGACTTGAGCATCCTTTCCAAGGATAATTACCTCATAAGGAAATTAATGAATCCTTTCCACTTGAGGAACTCATGTCTATCTCTTCACTAGAGGATGCCATCCCTTGGCTTGCGGATATTGCGAACTATCTTGTGGGGGATGTGCTTATTGAGGGTCTCACTTCCTAAGAAAAGAAAAAGTTTTTCAAGGAAGCTAAATATTACTTTCGGGATGACCCTTATCTCTTTAGGAAATGTGCGGACCAAATCATAAGACGTTATGTAGATGGGCCCGAAGCATTTAAAATCTTAGAAGCTTTCCATAAGGGACCCACGGGGGGTATTTTGGGCCTAACTACACGGCTAAGAAAGTTATTGATTCGGGTTACTATTGGCCTTCCATTTAAAAAGATGCCCAAGAAATGGTGAAATATTGTGATGTTTGTAAAAGACAAGGAAAGATTAATCAAAGAGATGAGATGTCAAAATTTCATACAAGAATGTGAGATTTTTTATGTATGGGGTATAGATTTTATGGGACCTTTTCCATCATCAAAGGGCAATAAATACATACTCGTAGCCGTGGATTATGTTAAGTGGGTTGAGGCTAAGGCTTTGCCTACCAATGATGCTAGAGTTGTAGTAAAGTTCTTAAAGAAATTATTTGCTAGATTTGGTGTACCTCGGGCCATCATAAGTGATCGTGGGACTCATTTTTGTAATGATCAATTTACAAGAGTCATGAAGAAGTATGGTGTTAACCATAGACTTTATATCGCATATCACCCTCAAACCAATGGGCAAACCGAGGTCACAAATCGTGGTTTAAAGAGAATATTAGAAAGAACGGTGGGAGAGCATCGAGCTTCTTGGTCGGATAAGCTTGATGATGCTTTGTGGGATTTTAGGACCGCTTTTAAGACACCAATTGGTTATACTCCTTATAGACTTGTCTATGGAAAAGCATGCCACCTCCCATTCGAGTTAGAACATAAGGCTTCATGGGCTCTTAAATGGGCTAATTTTGATCTAACCAAGCCGGTTCACATAGGAAAGACCAACTTAATGAGATGAATGAACTATGAACCGATGCCTATGAATACTCATTGCTTTATAAGGAAAATACTAAGCAATTGCAAGATGCTAAGATCAAGAACCGTGAGTTCAAAGTTGGAGAGCGGTTCTACTCTTTAACTCACGGTTGAAATTCTTTACGGGCAAGCTTAAATCACGATGGTCCGGTCCATTCACTATTGCTCAAGTATTTCCATACGGGACTATTGAGTTTTCACAACCAAATGTCCCAAATTTTAAAGCGAATGGTCACCGTGTTAAGCATTAATTTGGTGAGGACATTTCCGTTGAAATGGTCCAAGAGATCCCCATTTTCCCCATGAATTAATTCATTATGGGAAGAGTTGAGCTAGAGACTCCATAAACCAAGCTTGAATAACTAGGATTAGCTCTTTTAAACTAGAGTGTGGTAGGATAGGAATAAAGGGTATATAGAAGAGAACAAGTGTAAGCGGATGCCTCTCTTTTGTCTTCTTGATGTTTGTAGGGTTGCTCTCTCTCATTGCATGCATTGGAGCTTATGGAGGAGTGTTAGGAATAATGTATTTAGAAGTTACTCCTGGTCATATAGCAGTTCCTACTGGAGTACTTCGTTCCTTCTGGCAGCTTCTAGTTCCTCCTGGTCGTATTATAAAGTTGAAATAAGATTATAGAAGATATGATCAAGGAAGATTGTAGAAGATAAGATCAAATACTTAGTCTTCCTAATCTTATGGAAAGTATTAAAACATGATAAGGATGATGAGAAGGTTACAAGTTTGTTTAGGAAACTATAAAAGGATATTGATGTATAATACTTAGGTAAGTATTAATTATATTGTAACCACCTAGGACCCCTTGCACTATAAAATGAGGTCCTAGGGTGTAGAAATGCATACACTTCTACACACACATATTCTCTACACATTTCTCTCATTAGTTGTTATAGCTTCAAGGTTGTAAACCCTATCACCATTTAGAGTGATCGTATTAATATACTGAGGCTTGAACGTTTGGTTATTTCTATTGTTCTTCTTATATATAAAGATTGGTTTTCGCACAGTCTTTGTATTGTGATCAAGGTTTAAAAGATCCTTCAACAAGTAAAACCCAACAAGTGGTATTAGAGCCTCTTTGAGAAGCTTTGATTGGGAAGGACAAGATTCATACATCCATGTTGCCGAAGAAGACATGGCGTGCAGAACTTCAATCCCAGACAATGAGGTAATTCTTATGACTGAATCTGAAGTTAGAGAATATAATGCTAAATTAAAGAATAATATGCATGCTTATAACAACTATGACTTAGTAATTAGTTATTATGAAACATATGAACATAAATATTTAGAACTTCAAAAACAATATGCTGATCTGATGTTGAAAATGACAAATATTATCTAGAAGTTCAAGCATATAAAAGTTCTCTTAAAACCTTGGAACAACAGAAAAAGTGGTTTTAAAAAACCCAATTAGAGTATGAAGAAAAGATTAGAGTGTTAAGTATAGACTTAGAGAACACGTCTAATCTACTGAAAGATTCTGAAAAGCTTCATACTGAGGTAAATAAAGAGAAGCATGAGCTACAGACTAAACTAGATAATGCTTTGGCTAGGTTTGATAAATGGACAAGTTCTTCTAAAAACCTAATCAAATTAGTAGATAGCTCCATGTCTGGTAGGACTAAAATTAGTTTAGGGTTTAAAAACTATATTGGGCCAAATGATGTTTTCGACTCCTTTTTGTCTAGTGTGTTTGACACTACCCCTGAAGATGTGGAAGGTATGTATGTTTTCAATAGGTATATGTTGAAAATACTTTTTTACGTATTTAGGAAGATTCGGTCACTTCGACAATATATTAAGTTGTAACTCGTAGTCTAGATATCTTTTAATTAACTAAACAAGGAAAAGCCTGGTCCATGCTTGTATGGCCGGCCCAAATGTAAGCCCAAGCCCATCTTATGGGCTTGGTATATAAACCCTCTCCATTGATGGAGAGGGTGGTGATTTTATTTGAATAACACATAGTTATCTTAAACTTTCTCTCTCTAGAAGTGTGAAATCCACCATCTTTCTATCTCTTTCTCTCTCTAAAACATAAGCATAGATTTACATATCCTACAGTATAAACCGGTTGCAGAGATGCATGCTGTTCCTCCACCTATCACTGGGGAATTCATGCCTACCTCGAACCACTCTGACTTTGATGAATCTCAAATTACATATGGTACAAGGTCTACTGGTTCAACTGAAACTATTTTTGTGTCTAATGACTTTGTCTCTTGTAACTCTAGTGACAAGTCTTTAGAACCTAAGACCAGTGACCTTGACTCTTGTAAGTCCGACTCTAGTGTTGAAACATTTGAGTTTGTGCATGAACCTGTTATAATTGAACCCATGACTAGTAGATATGCCTCATGTAAGTCTACCTTAAGTGCTAAATCACCTAAGTTCTACCCTCAACCTGTTTGTGCTAAGAATGAAAGTAAAAGGAAAGCAGATAACCCTAGGAAAAACAATAAGAGTCCTAGAGGTAATCCAAGAGGTTGGAATGGCATGATGTCTCAGAAATTAGGTGATAACTTTGAGTTAAAAAATAAGGCTTGCTATGTATGTGGTAGTTTTGATCACTTACAATATACTTGTAAACATAAGAGAAAGATTAATTTATCAACAACAGATTAAACCCGTGTGGAGTAACTCAAGACGGGTAAATCATAAGAACTTAGGTAGAGTTTTTCACCCCAATCCAAAAAGTACCATAATTCCACAACCAAGATGTTTTAATAATGTTAAATGTACTAGGGTTGAGTCTACGCGGTCAAAAATAAAGGTCAATATTGTTAAGGCCTTAGCTCGGTGGGTTTGGAAACCTAAAAAGATGGTTTACAACAAGTCTCCTAATCAAATAGTGCATCAAAAACCTTAACAAGATATGACTATGTTGATGTTTTTGGAAGATTCAAGTCTGTCTTAGCTTGGGACTTCCATAAGCACTAATCTTTGCTTGGTTTGTGTTTATTTCAGCAAGTGTGATTATAAATTACTATGTTTTGTAATTTCTATATTTGTGTGAACTAACTTTTTGCAGGAAAAGAGAAGTCTTAAAAATAACTTCCTTGATGGTGAATACTTTGCTCCGTTTGAGGGGAGGTTTTAGCCTAAGGGGAGGCTTGTTGTATGTATAAGTATGTATATTCTTGTGTTTTTCTGTCTAATCAATTTTGCAGATTGACATTGGTGCTGGTGGATATGGTTCCTCCTAGTAGAACTAAGTTGCTCCTAGTCGACCAATGGTTCCTCCTAGTTGCACTCATCCTGCTTCTGGTGAACCATTGTTCTTCCTGCTGCATTCTACGGTCCTGCTGGTTGACTCATAGTCTTTGAGTGGTTATAAAAAAAGAAAAAAAAACAAAAACCAAAAAAAAACAAAAAAAAAATAGAAACTTTCGAATCAAAATACCTGTGTACATATTTCACTTTTTGGGTTGTTTCTGTTTGGTACTTAGGTGTTGGCTGTACGCCACACAACAAATGGTGATCAACTCACCATGTTTAATAGACAAGAAATAGTTGATTCACCATGAGGGTAAGACTCTGGTGTGATTATCAAATCCGTTGATGGTTGCCAGTTTACCAAAAATTGGAGGGTTTTCACTTGCCTTGGTCTTAGACTGAAAAGTGGTTAGTCTAAGGGGGTACGGCTCTTGGTAAAGACTTTTCTCAAATCCGTTGATAGCTGTAATAGCTTGCTCAAAGCTATAGGGTTTTCAGCTCACCGATGCTTCATTGCTAAGAGTTGGCTAGTCTAGGGGTACGACTTCTGGTAAAGACTTTAATCAAATCCGTTGAAGGCTATGATGGTTTGCCTAAAATCATCAGGGTACTCAAACTCACTGATGATTCATGTTCTAAGAGTTGGACTGGGTACTAGTCTCCCAGGGTGATGTCATGATTCCACCAAAAGGCTGGCTAGCCCAAGAGTGAGTAGCTACTTGGTAAAGGCTTATCAAATCTGCTCCTGTTGCTGTCAAGATTCAACATGTGCAGATGTTTTCAAGCTTTAAAGTAGTTCAGCAATTAGTGTATCAACAGCTACTTTTGTGTTTCTCTGGTGTTATCAAGTGAGATTGTTGCTGCTGTGGTTCATATTCCAATCCTTATGCTTATTGGTGGCACATCTGCTTGGAAACTTGAACTCAACAAGGTTAAATTCAAGTTTAGGGGAGGATTGTTAGGAATAATGTATTTAGAAGTTACTCTTGGTCATATAGCAGTTCCTACTAGAGTACTTCGTTCCTCCTGGTAGCTTCTAGTTCCTCCTGGTCGTATTATAAAGTTGAAAGAAGATTATAGAAGATATGATCAAGGAAGATTGTAGAAGATAAGATGAAATACTTAGTCTTCCTAGTCTTATGGAAAGTATTAAAACATGATAAGGATGATGAGAAGGTTACAAGTTTGTTTAGGAAACTATTAAAGGATATTGATGTATAATACTTAGGCAAGTATTAATTATATTGTAACCACCTAGGACCCCTTGCACTATAAAAGGAGGTCCTACGGTGTAGAGATGCATACACTTCTACACACACATATTCTCTACACATTTCTCTCATTATTTGCTATAGCTTCAAGGTTGTAAACCCTATCACTATTTAGAGTGATCGTATTAATATATTGAGGCTTGAACGTTTGGTTATTTCTATTGTTCTTCTTATATATAAAGATTGGTTTCCACACAGTCTTTGTATTGGGATCAAGGTTTCAAAGAACCTTCAAGAAGTAAAACCCAACAAGGAGGCCCTTGTATCGGGTTCACCTCGTTACTATTGTGATTTTCAAAACCACTTGTGCTAAAATTGAATTCACTATAGTAAACATTTCCTTAGCTTGGGTTAAGCAAAGTTATCAATGTCATAAGTGTAAGGGAGTTTACTCCAATACTCTTAAACATTAAGGATAATGTTTATCTTAAGTGTAGGGGGTCTTCTATCGAAGTGACCTTACCTAGAACATTGTCATTAACTTCATGATAACTTGGAAATTAATTTTTTAAACCTTTTTCCAGTTTTTGATCTACTTTGGCCACCAAAAATATGCATTCATAATTTTTGCATTAATCATTTTTCTTTTTTATAACACATTTGCATTGTATATATTATTCTTTTATTTTCCATCAAAAATATATAAAAAGAAAAAATTATAATAAAGGATATGGTTTAACAAGTTTAGACTTCTTTGACATATTAATCTCGCCATGATACTTTGACTCAACCCGAGTTTGCTTATCAAAGCATTCTCTAGCTAGTATCCTTAACCATGTAGACCTTTATTGGTTTATTAGGCTAAGCATCCACTAGTCTCATTATTTAAGATTTTTAAACTGTAGCGAAAAGAGATGATAGAGTTTAAAGTAAGTGTAAAGGGCTAGATAAACCTCATACAAATTAATTGTGGCTTTTATATCCCTTTTCTTAACCTTTACTTTCTTGTCAACGCATATATATATGTTAATAAATAATCAAGAACGGTTTTAATTGGTTTGTAGTCTCTTATGAATTTTTTACTAATCATTCGTGGTTGGTATAAGTACGTCTTAAGATTTTAAGTTAGAAATTTTTATGTCATGTGATGAGACTGCATTTATACATAGTCTCATCATCCAAATAGGGCTTAAAATGCATTAAATATCATCAAAATACCCATATATATGCTTGTGTTTGTTACTTGTGTATTTTAGGTACGGATATTGAGAAAATGACAAAAGATCACAAGAATCATACAAGAACGAACACGGGAAACAAAGCCGCACAATGAACCAAGCCCTAATGAAGACTTACCCAAGATTTACCCTTGAAGATTTGAAGAATTATGAAGAAGGGTCCTCCAATATGGAAGAATTGACACTTTATACCCTTGTATCCTCATAATTACAAGTTTGGTCCCTAAAGTTTGTCAAAATTACAAAAAGGACCCTCCACTTTGAAGAATTGGCAAGTTTAGCCCCTCAACAAAGCTAAATTGTCAACCAATATCCTCCACAAAGTCAAATACATCATGAAGTCCTTTAAAGTACAAAAAAATACAAGTTTGGTCCTTTGAAAATCCCAAAATTACAAAAAGGACCCTCAACTTTGAAGATTTGGCAAAAATTGTCCCTCAATCATTATGACTTGGCAATTTCAGTCCTCCAAAATACCAATCAAACAAGTCAAGACCATTACCATTGAAGAAATTACCAAATCAGCCCTTCAAGAATCATCAAATGGCAAGAAATACCCCTGAAAATACTTTGGAAAAGTATTTGGGGCAAAAGTGTGAAAATGAAAACTTGAAATACAAAGGGAATACGTTTTTGGCTGTTTAATTTGCAAGTGAAAGGAGTATAAAAGATTGAGGGTTAAACTTGGCAGACAGTGAAAGAAACCTAGACCAACCACCATCCTACACGTGTCCCACTAACCCCCCTCATCCAATCAGAACTCCCCATTCCTCCACCTCACATCCCACTCAGTTATATTAAACTAATCTTAACTGATTAGTTTAATTTGGCGCCTAACATAAACATTTAAACCCAAAACTGATCAAACTTAACCACTATTCACCTATGAACACGAATTAGGTTTTTTCTAATGGCATGAAATTAAACCACCAAATTATCCAGAATCACAATTAGGGTGGTCCTAATCATATCCCAACTCCCAATACCCATGCCACATCATCACCATGGTCACATGTTAAACCCTTGTACACGGTTTTGGGGGAAAAAGCCAAAACATGCCAGCAATCCAATGTCCAATATCCTAGCTTCAAACTTAAGCTTCTTTTGAGCCATTGATCAAATTTCTTCACACTTTATAGCTTCACAAACTGCCAAGAAGTTCACATGATCAAGCATAAATTCAAAATCCTAAAGGGCATTTCTGGAAGTTCCATGCTTAGGGTTTTTACATTTTCAGCTTTATAGGACCATGTACCCCCTCTATATAAAGGGTCTAGCATTTTACATTCGTCTCTTCTTTTGATTTTTTCCTTGTTTAACTTCTGTAAATCCCATTTCAGTTTAATGAAATTGTGTTTGAAGCATTGAAGAAAAGTCACTGGCCAATCTTTATTACTGCTTATTATTGTTATATGATTGTTAGTTTAGAAGTTAAAAACCTGTTTTCACTTGGAGGTTGCAAAAGTTTTCAATTTTCATCATTCTTGATATTTTGCTAAGTCATTGATCAAATCTTGGAATTTTTGGGCTAAGAGTGATCTATACATCCTGATATTGTTAATATCAAGGTGTTGTGAGCTCAAAGTTTGGGGATAATCAAGTGTGGGATCAATTGGTTGTATTAATCAAGCAAAGTTCATTTTCTGCAATTTTTCTGAATTTATTGTGCTTTAACCTTGTTCAATCTTAGCAGGCTTTGTTGTGGAAGCTTGTGCTTGTTCTTGCTAGCACATAAGCTCAAAATCCATGGGTGTGGATGTACATCCATGAGGTACACACCCTTAATCCCAAAATCTGATAATTCTTTGGATTTTTGTGATATTTGAGTGTTGCCTTTGTTCTTGTGAATTTTGTGGCTTATACTTGCTTGAATCTGTTAATCTTACTTGTTTTTGTGTTAATTGATGCTTGGGTGGTCTTAAATCTCACTTTTACTTTGAAAAATTTGGATTTGAAAAGATAAAGGGTTGTTTGGGTCTACCTGTTTGTGTTGATTTTGTGTTATTGTGTTAAGGGAAGTTTGTATTTGTGCTTGTCATCTGTTGTATGCTCATAATAGACCACAAACCTGCAAATATTTGGACTTGAAACCTTGAATTGTTCAATCTGCTATATCTTGTTGAGTTTTACTGATTTTTGCCTAAGATTTTGGGAAAACCTAGAGTTTATGCATGATTAGCTGTAAAAGTTGTTTAAACCTCATTAATATAACATACTTGAAAGATTTGAGTGTTTGAGTCTGAGCTTTGGGTCAAGTGTATCAGCAAGAACACTATTTGGCAAAAACTTGTTCATCAGTAACTTTAAGCTGCTTAGATCTTGTTCAAATCTTGTAAGTTTTGCATGAAACTTGTTTAGACTTGCTCATTTAAGTTTATTTTAGCCTGTGTATGCTTTTGGTACAATTTGGTTAGCTTATTCTTGCTAAAACAGCTTATTGGTCAAATCTGCTATACTTGTTCTTATTTTGCCCAGATCTGGTACTTGTTTGAATTAACTGTATCATTTGGCTGTTTCTTGTTGTAATTTGTTGATTGTTATTGACTCTTTATGATCCAAAGATCATTTGGGTGTCTTTCTGTAATCTGAATCTCCAAAACAGCCACTAAAGACAAAAAGTCAAACAAGTCAAGCAGTGGGAAAAGTTCCCACTGCTCAACACCCAAAACTAGCCCCTGCTAGTGTAATTTTGAACTCAGCTTATCAATAAGCTATTCTAGCTTATCCAGACTTGCACCAACTTATTTTTTGTGATAGGTCTTCATTATTTGACCCATTTAAGTAGACTGGAGCTTATTGGACTTTGACTTTGACTTTTTACTAGAAAACCAACTTATTTGACTTTTACATAAGTGCTTATTTGCTTTTTCCAGCTTATTGAGTCAGCTTATTTGAAAACTCTTTGTTGATTTTGCTTAATTAAGTCATTTCAAAGCTTTTGGAACTTGAATCAGCACTTGGGGTGGCCTAGAACTCAAAAACGACTATTTTGTCGTTTTCTGTAGATTGCTTATTGCATTTTCAGGCTTATTCCTTGGTCTTATTTCAAATTTCTTTTTGCATAAGTCTTATTTAGGTCAAAAGAAGCTTGTGTGTCAAATTTTAGCTTATGGCATTGGCTTATAGCTTAATGGGCCAAAAAGCCCATTAAGAATAAGCTGCCTGTTATAAGCTAGCTTATTTCACACTTTCAGCTTTTGGGCCTTTGGAAAAAGTTGTTTAAAATCAAATTTTGAGTCAACCTGTGCTTTTTGGGCTTATTTTAACACTTTTTGTGCCCAAATTTGGCCCAATAAGCTACTGTTTTGGGTTCAGCCCATTTTCTAGGCCCGTTAAGGGTATTTAGGTAATTTAACTTTCATTTCTGAGTTATTTAGGTTAAATTAAGCTAGTTTGCAAGTTTTTAGAATTTTTTATATTTTTGGATTTTTAATATTATTTTATTATTAAAAATTAAAAGTCTGATTTTCTAAGTTTTTATATTTTTCCTAGGTTCTAAACACTTAATTAGGATTTTTGCAACTTTCCAAATATTTTTAGGGTCTTTTAATTATTTTCTAGAATTAATTTAAGTTTTAATTGATTTTAGTGGTTTTTAATTGTTTAAAAATAGTTTTTAGTGATTTTAAAATTTTGAAAAATACTTTTTAGCTTAATCAGGGTATTTTTGAGGTTTACAAACTTTAAAATCTTGTTTGGGACTTTTTAATAATTAATTTTGATTTTTAGGGCTTTAATTAGCATTAAAAAGTCATTATCTAATTAATTAAAAGGTTTTAGCAAGTTTGGATTTTTTGTAAACTCTTAGAATATTATTGTGGATTTTTGGTAATTTTTAGGAAATTTTTAGGGTAAAATTTTAATTTTAGCACTTTTTACGGTTTTACGTGTGCACCTTTTTCGACTTAGTTTAATCCGTCTTCATAACTGTCATTCTCTTCTAATCCCCTTTCTATTTTTCTTTCTCAAAAGTATAATCACAAAGATAATCAATTCATTACACACACACTAGCCTCCTTGAGAACGAACTCATTTTAGGGTCATTAATACACGGTTTTCCTAAATCGTCGTATTCATTACTTGCCCTATTTGCTCTCTTTTCCTAAAGAGTAGTAAAAACTCAACTATCATTTTGGCGCCGCTGTCGGGGAGGCGTGTTGTGTTTTGATTTGGAATTGTTGCTTTTATATACTAACCATAAATAGTATTTGTATTAGTAGCACTCTACTAATACGTATTATCGGTTTTTGGTTTTTGTGTGAATACTATTACTATAGTGTATACGTAGAACAATAAATTCACAAGTACTCCAAATACGTGAGAAATCACAACCTTGACTTGGGAGGTCATTACCCAATCATTGTATTCGAATCTCAAACCAAAGAAAAAGGCAAAAATAGATAAATACTTTCGTGAAGCTTAATCTTGAAAAATACAAACTATAAGGTGGGTATAAGGCGGATATTATAAAATATATCCTAAGGAAAAAGGCTCTTAAGTGCTTCGCGCCGCCTCGTTTCCCCGCTTGCTTGTGAGTATTTGATTTTGAGAGCTAATCGAGGGTTTTGCCGCCCAAAGTATTACTAAGTATCATATATATTTTCTTGGTTTTCATTGATTAAACCCTCTTGAACGTTTTGGTGTTCCACCAACGTTCTAAAGTCATCAAAGGCGTTCACTTCACGTGATCGTTTTCATTCCTTGAGGCTTCTTTAATCGAGAGATTTGATTAAGGAGGAGATTTTTAGATTTGTGTCTACTTAATACATTCACCAAAATCCAAAAAAAGGTTAATACAATCAAAAACCACAAAAAAATTGAAAAGTAAAAAACACCAAAAAGAATCTTCTTTGCTCGTCCCCTCGTTGTACGCGACGTTTACGCTAACTCGTAATCAAGCAAGACGTGCACGTAAACGAAAGAACAAAACTCCCACTCCCAATCTTTCTAGTGAGGAGTCTCCTATTGACGAACCCATTGTAAGAGAAGCACCAACCATGGCGAATCAAACTATGATGGAGTTACTTCAAGCACCCACCGAGGGTTATGGAGAGGCTATTGTGATTCCCGCTATCCTTGCGGAGAATTTTGAGGTGAAACGGGTTTGTTGTCGATGATCCAAAACAACAAATTCCGTGGTGATGAGAAGGACAATCCACACAACCATATCCGCCAATTCAATCGTCTTACCGCCACTTGCAAGTTTAAGGATGTCTCGAATGACTCGATTAAGATGATGCTTTTTCCGTATTCCTTAGCGGTGCCCGCTAAAATTTGGTTAGAGAAAGAGCCACCCAATTCTATATTGACGTGGAAGGATCTCGTGTCTAAGTTTGTGAACCAATTTTTTCCGCCCTCTAAGACTACGCACTTGAAAAACGAGATTTCAAAGTTTTCACAAGAGTTTAATGAAAGTTTTTCAACGGCTTGGAATAGGTTTAAGGAAATGTTACATGAATGTCCTCATCACGGTTTTTCCGACTTGCATCAAATTGACACGTTTTACAATGGACTTAATGATCATGAAAGGGATTATTTGAATGCCACCGCGGGTGGTAATTTTTTGTGTAAAACGGTTGAGGAAACTTTGGTGATAATTGAAAATAGATCTAAGGTGTATAGTCCTCGTAGCACGTCTAGTGTTCGTAAGGATTCGTCTTCGGCTTCACCTTCTTTGTCTACTACCATCGATGCTTGCCAAATTGAGGCGAACTTGGAAAACAAGATTTTTGATAAGCTAAAAGGACTTTTGATTGAGTTTAAAGTTGGTGAACAAAGTGCTCCCGCTACGGCTAAAGCGGTTGAGGTTTCTTGCATGTATTGTGGTGGAGGTCATGATTTCTCCGAGTGCATTACCAACGGTGGTAACACTTCGAGTGCCTTCGCGACCACGGGAAATTACAACCAAAACGGTCAAGTTTCCCGCTCTAATCAAATGACTCCACCGGGTTTTGGTTCAAATCAAAATGCTAACAACAACTATCGCAACAATCAAGTTGGTTTCAAAAACAATTACAACAAGGGAAACTATGGGAATCAAGGGGCTAATAATCAAGTTTCAAACAAGAATCAAAATGATTTTCAAAACAACAACAAAGGTTTGCAAACATTGAAAGATCTTCCAAGTGAGTTTGTTGAGTACGCTAGTGGGAATGATGCTAGGTTTGACAATATTCAAAAAGAAATCATTAGCCTAAGATCCGAGTTTAAGAACAACTTGAAAAAAGAGTTGAAAAATGAGTTAGCTAATGAACTTAAAATCCACACCAACAAGATGGAAGGAAATGTCACTAGGTTGCAACAAAACCAACAAAAAATGGAACAAGGGCAACATGAGATTAAACAAGAGATGATTAAGGCCGAGAAAAGGCAAACCGAGGCTGTATTAAGGCAATCTAATTTTGAAGATAAAATCTCGTCTATGTTTGAGGCAATAATGTGTAAACCGTCTTCAAGTAGTCTTCCTAGCAACACCATATCCAACCCTAAGGGTGAGATGAAAGTGATTACCACACGTAGTGGTAAGACACTTAAGGAACCGACTCCTCAACCAATTGCTCCTACGGAGGAAGCAATTGAGGAAGAACCCGAGGTGGTGGTCCAAAAGGAGCATGTCCCAATCCCACGAAGTACCGCTCATACCACACCTACGGTTGACCCATTACCATCATTGGAACCCGAGGTTCCAAAGGCTATGCCTACTATGCCTCAACCCACACCACCTTTGCCCTATCCATCGAGACTTAGGAAGGAGAAACGTCAAGAGCGTGAAAATTATCAATTTGAGCTTTTTATGAAAATGTTTCGTGATTTGCACTTTAATGTGAGTTTCGCCGATGCTTTGGTCATGATGCCTCAATTTGCCGCTAACTTTAAGAGTATGTTGAACAACAAGGAGAAATTTCACCAATTGTCTAGTTGTTCATCGGTTTATCTTAATCGCATACCTCAAAAAGTCGGTGATCCCGGTAAATTTTTGATCCCTTGTGCAATCCAAGATATGGAAGAATGCTATGCCTTGGCCGATCTTGGTGCTAGCATTAACTTGATGCCACTTGCAATCTTCAAGTCGCTCAATCTTCCTAATCTTACTCCTTCACTAATGTCTATCGAGTTGGTCGACCATTCCACAATTCCCGCATGTGGTTTGGCGGAAGACATTTTTGTGAAAGTGGGGAAGTTCTACTATCCCGTAGACTTTATCGTTGTTGATATCCCCACGGATCCTCAAGTTCCTCTCATTTTAGGTCGTTCGTTTTTAGATACGTCTATGGCTTTGATCGATGTTCATGCTAGAAAGATCACCTTACGTTTCAACGACGAGGAACTTGTTATAAACGCAACTCAAAACTCTCAAATTTCTCATGTTTATTCTGTTGCAACCATAAACCTCGTTGATATGATTGACGTGGTTTGCGAGGAATTTTCACAAGAAGTTCTAGGTTTTGGTGATGAAGAAACTAGTGGCAATCCCACTATGTTAGATCCCATTCTTGATAATTCGACACCAACCTTCACTCCATTTGAAGGTGGTGGTTTTACGTTGGAAGAATTCGATGTTCCACGTACTTGTGACGAAGACCTCGACAACGATGAGGAATTCTCAATTATCAAGGATTTTCTTAACGATTTCCCATTGCCTCCACCCGAGGAGGTTATGAGTATCGAGCCCAAATCTTCACTTGAGGAACCACCTATCCTCGAGTTGAAAGATTTACCTCCTCATCTCGAATATGTCTATTTGGAGGAGGATGACAAGTTGCCAGTTATTATTCCGAAGGAACTTTCGAATGATGAAAAAACCGCACTTGTCGATGTTCTAAAGGACCACAAGAGGGCAATTGCGTGGAAGTTATCCGACATTAAGGGAATCGATCCCAAGTTTTGTACCCACAAAATCTTAATGGAGGAGGATTACAAGCCCGCAATCCAAAGTCAAAGAAGGGTGAACCCCAAAATTCACGACGTCATCAAAAAGGAGGTCCTTAAACTCCTTGACGCGGGAATGATTTACCCTATTTCCGATATCCCTTGGGTGAGTCCTATTAATTGTGTCCCTTAAAAGGGAGGGATGCCCGTTGTGCCAAACGATGCCAACGAGTTGATTCCCACTAGACTCGTGACCGGATGGGGAGTGTGCATTGACTATCGTAAGTTGAATGAAGCCACTCGAAAAGACCATTTTCCCTTGCCCTTCATGGACCAAATGTTGGAGCGTCTTGCGGGAAACGATTTCTATTGCTTTTTAGATGGTTTCTCCGGTTACTTCCAAATTCCCATCGATCCTCGTGATCAAGAAAAAACTATGTTTACGTGTCCATATGGAACGTTTGCCTATCGTAGAATGCCATTCGGACTTTGCAATGCACCGGGAACCTTTCAAAGGTGCATGATGGCTATTTTTCATGACATGATCGAGAAGACGATGGAAGTCTTCATGGATGACGTTTCTGTGTTTGGTGATTCGTTCACTTCGTGTTTGTCGAACCTTGAGAGAATGTTGAAACGTTGTGAGGAAACCAACCTTGTGCTCAATTGGGAAAAGTGTCATTTTATGGTTAAGAGTGGAATCGTCTTAGGGCACAAGGTCTCAAAAGCGGGGATTGAGGTAGATCAAGCTAAGGTAGACGTCATCGCCAAATTACCTCATCCCAAAACCGTTAAGGGAGTTAGGAGTTTCCTAGGCCACGCGGGCTTTTATCGTCGATTCATCAAGGATTTTTCAAAGATTTCTCGACCCATTACACATCTTCTTGAAAAAGAGGCACGTTTTGTCTTTGACGAAGATTGTGTACGAGCCTTTGAAATCCTTAAGAGGAAACTTACCCAAGCTCCCATTCTTGTTGCTCCCAATTGGAACCTCCCCTTTGAGCTTATGTGTGATGCTAGTGATTACGCTATTGGGGCCGTTTTGGGGCAACGTCATGAAAAGCACTTCTTGCCTATTCACTATGCTAGCAAGACGATGACCGAGGCTCAACTAAAATACACTACAACGGAAAAGGAGTTCCTTGCCGTGGTGTATGCATTTGAGAAGTTCCGACCTTATCTCGTCTTAGCTAAATGCATAGTGTATACGGACCATTCGGCTATCAAGTATCTCATGGCAAAGCAAGATGCTAAACCTAGATTACTTCGTCGGATTCTCCTCCTTCAAGAATTTGATCACAAAATCGTTGACAAAAAAGGAGCCGAGAATCTAGCGGCCGACCATCTTTCTCGTTTGGAAGATCCTCACCAAAGTGTTTACGAGCCCAAGGAAATCACCGAAACATTTCCGCTCGAGACACTTGGTGTAGTGAATTCTAAGCTTGATCCTTCCACCCCATGGTTTGCGGATTTTGAAAATTACCATGCGGGTAACTTCATCATCAAGGGTATGACGACTCAAGAAAAACGAAAATTCTTTCGTCACGTCAAGTTCTACTTTTGGAACGACCCTTACTTGTTTCGAACTTGTGCGGATCAAATCATCCGACGTTGTGTATTTGGCACCGAAGCTTCTAACATCCTTAGAGCTTTCCATGAGGGACCCACGGGTGGTCACCACGGTGCTAATCTCACGGCTAAGAAGGTGTTTGATGCCGGCTTCTTTTGGCCTACTATTTACCGAGATGCACAAGATCTTGTGAAGTCATGTGATTCATGCCAACGACAAGGAAAAGCCTCACAAAAAGATGAAATGCCACAAAATATCATCCAAGTGTGTGAGATCTTTGACGTTTGGGGTATAGACTTTATGGGGCCGTTCCCATCATCTCGTGGTAATAAGTACATTCTCGTTGCGGTTGACTACCTATCTAAGTGGGTGGAGGCCAAAGCCTTGCCCACCAATGATGCTCGTGTGGTAGTCAAGTTTTTGAAAATCTTGTTTTCTCGGTTTGGAACCCCTCGTGCTATCATAAGCGATCGTGGAACCATTTTTGTAACGACCAATTCGAAAGGGTCCTAAGGAAATATGGGGTTACACATCGGCTTTCTACGGCTTATCACCCACAAACGAGTGGGCAAGTCAAGGTTTCAAACCGAGCGTTAAACAGGATCTTGGAGAGATCCGTTGGGGAAAAATGACAATCTTGGTCGGATAAGTTAGACGATGCTTTAGGACCGCTCATAAGACACCCATTGGGTGCACTCCCTATAAGCTTGTGTATGGAAAGAATTGTCATTTGCCTATCGAGTTAGAACACAAGGCTTATTGGGCCCTAAAGCATTGTAATGATGATATGGAGACCGCGGGAAAACACCAGAAAATGCAATTGAATGAATTAGATGAATTGAGGGACATTGCTTATGAAAATTCATTGATTTATAAGGAAAAAACTAAAAAAGTTGCATGATTCTAAAATTAAAAACCGAGTTTTTAACATTGGAGATCAAGTTTTGCTTTTTAATTCTCGCTTGAAAATCTTTTCCGGTATGTTGAAATCTCGTTGGTCCGGTCCATTCACCGTGACTCAAGTTTTTCCGTATGGGACCATCGAGCTAGCTCAAGATGATGGTCCTAACTTCAAGGTGAATGGACATAGGTTGAAGCACTACTTTGGCGGGGAAGTTCCATCCTTGAACTACCTCAACTAAGTCACCTTCCCCAATGATAATTAGTATTGAGGGGATCGGGTCGAGCTCATGACTCGGTAATCAAAAACGAGGAGCCTCGTGGGGGAGTCCCATGCTTATCCTATGTACATATTATCGCTTTCTAATGTAGTAAACGTGTGGGGATTTGTGCCCTTCCAACCTTTGTTCCGTGGTTGTTTGTGAATTGTGGACTTTAGATGATCATGATCTTCACGATTGGAGCCTCTCGTGTTCGTTTTATGGGAGCACTCGATCGTTTGCTTTGAAGACTTTCTCAATATCCATGATATATCCTTTTGATGTTCTAACCTTGGGTTATTAGCCCACTTCATAAACGGCTATAAATTTATTGGTTACACCCTTTCCATGCTAGATTAGGCATTCGACTACGTCTCTAGTATGGGGGTGTTTGCACCCCTAGACTCGAAACATTGAGGACAATGTTTAACTTTAGTATGGGGGGTGAATAGATACTTGCCTTGCCAAACCTTCACGCTTTCTAAAGTTTATCTTTTTGTTTATCATTTTTGTTGCAAAATAAGGCTAAAAATGGCCAAATTTTAAAATTTTTCTCATGTTTTATAAGTGTTTGAAGACACGAATGTAGGTTTTCCGATGGCGAGAATAAGAGTAATTTTTGACTCGACCGTGCGTGTTGAGCACTTAGCTTTGATTCCTTAACTTCACATTAGGCTAAGTCTCTTAAATGAGGACGAGAAATGATAGGGTTAATTATAAGTTACTATGCTAAATGTAGAGTACTCGTATTCTTTCAAAAACTCATGTGTTCTCGTTGTTTGCTTATTCTCCCTTCGCATGTAAATATTTTTTGCTTAATAAATATTGACTTAGTGGTTTAGTTAGGATTGTTGGGTTTCTAGTCTTTTCTAGTAGCTTCCGTGTAACTAAATTGGGAAGACAGTAAGGTATCGCCAGCGTCACGGTTTTGATGTATTGGCACCCTAATAATCGAAAGCTTCACCCAATAATAAGATTTCAAGTGCTCACCTAAATCAAGCAAACAATTTGAAGCCCCACAAGGCCGAAAAATCTATGCAAAATTGAAAGTTAATCAAGCCTTAATCTTCGAAGCTTTAAAGATCCAAAATTCGCCTTAGCGTGAGGATATACGCCTTTGGCTAATAAAACTACCGATGATGTAACACTCTCATTTTTCGTATCGGTACTGCGGAAGGGTCTTTCAGAGTGTTACGGGATAGCACAATAACTCCAATCATAGACAACACATAAAAATGGTTGTACAAGGTTTAACAAACATTCATTCGATAAAAAGTTTAAAAAGCGTACAACAGGTCCCAAATTATACAGGTCATTAAGTTTACAAAACATAGATCGAATGAACATTTTTAATATTATGTGGGCCATCAGAGTCGATCTCCATCCGGATTACCTTCAAGCACCTGAGATAAAAACATGCAAAAATCATATCAGCGAATGCCGAGTGAATTCATAGAGTTTAATGAAAACCGTTATATAAAACAATCATTTACATTCATTTAAAATCAGAACACAAGTATAATATCAGAAGTAAGTCCACATATTGCTAGTCAGGCAATATATAAATCAAGCATACATCTGAAACCGTCCATGAGACCGTAGTCTCTATATTACCATGATAGGTAATATATTCATCGTAATAGCGTCGTTATCGTTTTGTATTTATGTTTTATATTGTATTAGGATACATGGTAGGATACATTTTATTTGAAGTAGGATTATTTTTAGCCGCATGACATTGTTACCTTACTATGAAAACAGCGGGCCGCGAACTCGACAAACAATTTGCCCATCTAAGTTAGCGTGTCGTCACAAAAATCACGCTATGGAATCTTCTCATACATAAATTCGCTTACCAATCAATGTGGTACAACGGGGATCAACCGTCAAGGCGCGAACTGGGGTGATCGTCCCCAAATAGTACTATCAAATGCATAAGCGTCTACCAAATCCCGGTAGTTCACAATTCATGCTAATGGGACTTTAAGTGACATAACCTAACTACTAATAATCCTTTTAGTCTCGAATATAGGGTCATAGAATCATTCGGGTCCATATCATTAAGCATACAATCGGGACTACTTGTGTTCTATTTTTTATAAAAATCTAGCATTTTATCTCCCTCGCGGGTTTACAAATCATTTTATAAAACATTTAAAAGAGTGCGAGGCTATGAACTCACGTTGTTAATGAAAGGCGGATTATCGGCTACGGGCGTGCTTCGGTCACGGAAACCAATCCAAGTGGATTTCTTGTTTTAGGAAGACAAGAACTTGATGAACACAACAAGTATCTCCAAGACCATCAAATATCAAGAACATAGGTTGGAAAATCAGCCCTAGGACACAAGCAAATCACCTCCAAAGTTGTTAATATGGCCACCAAATGATCAAGGCTTCAAGAGGACACCTTAATAGGACTAGTAAACATGTGGTTTATGGCTAGAAAAGATCAAAGATGGTGTTTGTTGGCTTATTTGGGACGGCAAAGGGAGAGAGTTGAGAGGATTTTTGGAGTGGATTGCATGTAAGAAATGAGGGAAATGAAAACAAGTTGCTTGTTTTGATGTTAAGTGGTAAAGGTTAAGCTTAAAATGTAAGCTAGCTTACACTTGGTGTAAGTTAGCTAAACTTGATGCCACCTATGTGTTGTGGTGTCAAGTTAGCCGTCCCATATAAGCTAGTGGGGTGGGACAAAGTGTTTTGTCCCATCTCACTAGTTTACGGGTATTTCTCGATTCTAGTTTTCTCGATTTGCGTGCCCTCGGGTCGTTTTACGAAAAACGTTTTTATAAATTATGAATCACCGTCACAAAACGAATCCAATAAAAATTGTCTCATCAAAAACGGAGTTCAAAAACGTAAATACGTAATCCTAAGGTTTCCGGTTTAGTCGTAAAGGACGCCAAATTATGCACGTAAGCCCAAATTTAAATCCGTAAATTGTGAGTTCGTCAACCAACACAAAAATAAGTTTCAAAATATTATACGAGAAAATATTTTACTACCTGAAAATGTTAGATTGTCACAGCTTTTCCTCCTAAAAGGGATCAACGTCCTCGTGATCCATTTCATTTGGATGTCCGTTTCTTATTGAAATCGAAGAGGTGCGGATATTTCTTCCACATTTCATCCTCTCGTTCCCAAGTATACTCCGGTCCATGCTTTGAATTCCATCGGATCTTGACAATAGGTATCCGACTTTGTTTCAGTTGCTTTACCTCACGGTCCATAACTTCTACGGGCTCTTCGATAAAATGCAACTTCCCATCTATTCGAACCTTACCTAATGGAATTTTCTCATCACTCACTGCTAGACATTTCTTCAGATTAGATACATGGAATGTGTTGTGAACACCATGAAGTTCTGGGGGTAACTCTAGTTTGTAAGCCACCGGACCTACTCTAGATAAAATCTTAAAGGGTCCAATATAACGGGGATTCAATTTTCCTCGTTTTCCAAATCTTATAACGCCTTTCCATGGCGATACCTTCAACATTACTCGGTCACCCACTTCAAACTCCATTGGCTTCCGCCGCACATCCGCGTAACTTTTCTGTCTACTACGGGCAGTCAACAACCTCTTCTTAATCTGAACTATTATCTCCGTAGTCTCCCGGATCAATTCCGGTCCCGTGAGCTGGGTATCCCCAACTTCACTCCAACATACAGGAGATCTACACTTCCTACCATACAAAGCTTCAAACGGTGCAGCCTTAATACTAGAATGGTAACTATTGTTATACGAAAACTCTGCTAACGACAAATGTTTATCCCAATTCTTACCAAAGTCTAACACACAAGCTCTCAACATATCTTCCAGTGTTTGTATCGTCCTTTCACTCTGCCCATCAGTCTGGGGGTGATAAGCAGTGCTCATATCGAGATTCGTTCCCAAAGATCTTTGGAGAGATTTCCAAAAATTCGATGCGAATCTAGGATCTCGATCTGAAATGATCGATACAGGCACTCCATGCTTGCATACAACATTATCAAGGTATATTCGAGTCAGCTTCTCTAGTGAGAACTGCTCCTTAACCGGAATGAAGTGTGCTGATTTGGTCAGTCTATCGACAATAACCCAAATCGAATTGTTTCCAGATGATGTTCTAGGAAGCTTGGTGATAAAGTCCATTGTAATTCGCTCCCACTTCCATTCAGGAATCTTTGGTTGTTGAAGTAGTCCTGATGGCTTTTGATGTTCGGCTTTAACTCTAGCACAAGTCAAGCATTGAAGAACATACATAGCTATGTCAGCTTTCATATTCGGCCACCAGTACATCTTCTTCAAATCATGGTACATCTTATCAGATCCCGGATGAATGGAATACTTAGATTTATGGGATTCTAACATAATCAAATCTCTTAAGCCTCCAAACTTAGGTATCCACATACGACCTCTTAAGCATTTCACTCCATCAGCTCTAACCTCTAAAGGATCTCCTTCTCCTCGGAACCCTTCATTAATAAAATTCTCCTTCTTACAAGCTTCTATTTGCGCATTTCTAATTTCCTCAGGCAAATTATTGTGCACGGTCAAGACTAGAGAACGCACCCTGATAGGCTCTCTATCTTTCCTACTTAATGCATCGGCAACAACATTGGCTTTTCCTGGGTGATATTTTATATCACAATCATAATCACTTAACAACTCTATCCATCTTCGTTGCCTCATGTTCAATTCCTTCTGGTCGAGAATATACTGTAGGCTTTTGTGATCGGTGAATACCGTACACTTGGTGCCATACAGATAATGTCTCCACAACCTGAGAGCAAAGACTACAGCTCCTAACTCAAGATCATGAGTAGTATAATTCTCCTCATTCTTCCTTAATTTACTAGAAGCATAAGCTATCACTTTCTCTCTCTGCATCAAAACAGCTCCATAACCTCTAAGAGATGCATCACAATACACTACAAAATCTTCACTCCCGTCGGGTAATGATAAGATTGGCGCACTACATAATTTTTGCTTCAATATCTGAAATGCTCCATCTTCATCACTTCCCCAAACGAAAGGTTTATTCTTCTGAGTAAGCTTAGTCAAGGGTTTAGCTATCAAAGAAAATTCTTTAATGAATCGCCTATAATAGCCAGCCAATCCTAAGAACTGTCGCACTTCCGTTGGCGTTGTTGGTGCAGACCAATTCTTAATAGCTTCAACCTTTGCAGGATCAACATGAATTCCATCTCTGTTAATCACATGACCAAGAAATTGCACAGAATCTAACTAGAAATCACATTTCGTAAACTTAGCATACAACCTTTCATCCTTCAACAAATTCAAAACAATCCTCAAATGTTCTCTATGTTCATCTTCATTCTTAGAATAGATTAGAATATCGTCAATAAACACAATAACAAATTTATCCAAGTAGGGCTTGCACACTCGATTCATTAAATCCATGTAAACCGCAGGTGCGTTAGTTAACCCAAATGGCATTACTTGAAATTCATAGTGTCCATAACGAGTTCTAAATGCAGTTATAGGAATATCTTCTTCACGGACGCGAAGTTGGTGATATCCTGACCGCAAATCTATCTTAGAATACACACTAGATCCTTGCAGTTGATCAAACAAATCATCAATCCTAGGTAAAGGATATCGATTTTTAATTGTCAACTTATTCAGTTCCCTATAATCAATGCACATACGAAAAGATCCATCCTTCTTCTTAACGAACAAGACTGGAGCTCCCCAAGGCGACGAGCTCGGTCGAATAAAACCTTTATCAGACAACTCCTTAAGTTGCTCAGATAACTCCTTTAATTCAGAAGGGGCTAATCGGTAAGGCGCACGTGCCACCGGTGCAGCACCAGGAATTAAATCGATTCGAAACTCTACTTGCCTTATCGGTGGAAGTCCGGGTAAATCTTTAGGAAATACCTCAGGAAATTCACAAATAATAGGTACATCTTCCAATCGTTTCTCCCTAGACTCATTCCCGGTCACTTGAGCTAAGAATAACTCAGAACCGTTCCTGATGTACTTTTGGACTTTAATACATGAAACGATTTTCAAACGGGATTCACCTTGACTACCATCAATTACTAACGTCCTATTCCTAAGAGGAATCTTAACTTTCTTATCTCCACATAAAATAGTAGCATTATTCAACGACAACCAATCCATACCAATAATAATATCAAAACTACCTAATTCTATCAACATCAAATCAATCGGAAAAGAATGGTTCAAGAGATTTAGAGAGCATCCTTCTAATAGCTTATTAGTTTTCACTAATTTACCATCAGCCAATTCCACTTCGTAACTGGTACTTATCTCAACAGGTTCAATATCAATAAGGGCACTAAATTTAGTGGATACAAAGCTCCTATCGGCACCCGAATCGAATAAAGCAACAGCATAATGATTGTTGAGTAAAAATGTACCGGTAACGACATTCAGATCCTCTTTCTTCACCTCAATTGTTCCAAGTTGGTAGATACCACCCTGGGGGTTTCTTCCAGGTACAATCGCTTTCAACTTGGGGCATTCCGATTTCCTATGACCTTCTTCATTACAGTTGAAGCAAATGGTTCCCTTCTTACACCTTTCAACCTTGTGTCCAAGCTTTCCGCAATTTCGGCACTTCCAGCAGTCGCCAGCATGCCTCTTGTTGCCACACTTAGGACATCTATCATCGTTGCGCGGTGTATTGTTGGTAAGAGCATTTGCATTCCCCTTTCTCTTGTTCTGACGGCGATTGAAATTCTTCCTATTATCACCTCTATCTACACGATCACCGTCACCCTTTCTTTTCTCACCAACACGAGCTTCATCTTCCTTATCCTGAATTATCTGTCCAATGAGTCGGTAAGCCATTCGAACAACATCATCAATGGTCAGTGGTTTCGATGATGTTACGTCCCCCCGGATATTCCTGGTCAACCCTTTCACATATTGCTCAATTCGGATCTCTTTGGGTTCAACCAATCGAGGACATAGCAAGGCCAACTCATGGAATCGGTTCGTGTAACTATCAATGTCCACACCTTTCATTCTCAGATGAATCAACTCTTGCTCTAACCTAATAATCACACTACGAGGACAAAACTCCAAAGTCATCCACTTCTTAATTTCAGCCCAAGGAGTAGCATTAGCAGCATCAAGACCCATGAAAGCAATTCTCCCGTTCCACCAAGTCAACGCACGACCTTTAAGAATAGCCATAGCAAAAGTCACTTTATCTTCCTCCTTACACTTACTAATCCTAAACACCGATTCAATCTTTTCAATCCACTGGCTTAGTCCTACAGCACCTTCAGTTCCATTAAAAGGTAGAGGTTCACACTTCATGAATGTCACATAAGTACAACCACCAACTTCAGGTGCATTCGTTCCAAGTCCTCCTACATTTCCTCCAGCATTAGCATTTACATTATTAGCATTCACATTCACATTAGTACCGCCAATTCCACTACCGCCAGCTCCACTACCGCCAGCTCCACTACCGCCAGCTTCATTTCTGGCATTTGCCATAAATTCAGTCATAGATGCGGTAACTTGCTCCGTAATAATCCTACGTACATCATCCTCAGTCACAGCCTTCTTGGGCGGCATAGTTCTATAATTCCACAATTTCAAAGTATTAAGCATTCACCCAACAAAGGATTCATATAATATGGACTGAATTCATAATCAAGATACAAATAAGGCACAATATGGAATTCAAGACAAGATACATATTTCATTCGATCTGAAACAAAAGTATTGTCTTAGTACATCCCATATCAAAGTTCTAACACTATATACACTCAAAATTCGTGCCAAGTCTATTACTAACAAGTTGGTTCAGTCACAGCTACAAACACAAAAGATATAAAGGTCACTACTAAATACAGACTGGTCTACTGAGAACCGCTAGATGGTCCATCATCCATCGTCTTCTGAATCTTCGTCGGACGATCACTAGACACATCTTCAGCTGGGCGCTTACGGATTACTCCTCTTTCAACCATGTCAGCATAAAATCTACTGCTCCATCCCACGGATATATTCAACTCCTTTTCGGCTTTCTCACGCATCACACGAGCCACACTCAACTGAATCTCCATAGAATTCACCTTTCTCTTCATTTCAGCAAACTCACCACTTTCCAACACCGATAACCTCCTAAAAGCCTCATTCAATCCACGCTCTACATCACTCAAATCCAAACTAAGCAATTCTCGCTCTTTCTCGCCAATCTTAGCCTTCGAATCCAAATAAGCAACCTGAGTCTGAACAACACCTAATCCAACCTCTGTCACACAACTCTTAACACGGGAAGCATCTAGATCACGTCTCAAGGCCCATGGTGCAAGACCATCAATATGAGTAGCCTCTCGAGTACTAGACGACTCTCCTATCTCACGTCTACGAGTAGCAATACCATCAATACCGTCAGGTGCATCGTCATCCTCATCCTCCTCTGATTCAGAATCGGATTCAGATGATTCAGACATTTCATCCCTAGGTAACTCATCCTCAGAATCAGACAAACAAACTGGTGGGGGCAAAGGCTCGCCCTCTGGAACATCATACGGATAAATAAGCTCAGCCTCCTCATCGTCATCAACCTCAACATCTATACCTACATCCTCCTCGACATCCTCGTCGTCAATCTCATCATCTAAAAAATCTAACCCAATCTCATCATCATTCTCAATATCCACATTCTCAATCTCATTCTCTACCAAGTCAACCTGAGGGGCAATCTGATCTCCTAGTCCTAACTCGGGCTCGGGATCCTCAAATGGTTCCTCCTCATCATCTATATCATAATCTACTAAGTCTAAATAAGGATCATCTTCTATATTAGGTTCGGGAATAGCATGGTTTTCTACAGGAATATTAGGGTCAGCCATGACAATCTGCATATATATATATATCTCGTATTAGGATAACATACTAGTTAAACAATTACATAATGAAATCACGATATATACATATATATAAATTAAATTATATATATCAAAATATATATCTTCTCAATAGGGCTTGTTGGTAACGTCGGAGATCTCTGGCACCGTTATAGTCAAAAGATTTTTCAAATATTTTTCTTAAATGTTCATTGTCAAAAGATTTTGAAAAGTTTTGTTCAAAACCTTGGTTTTTAAAATCTTTTATTCTCTACAACGAGAGCTCTGGTACCAAACTGTAACACTCTCATTTTTCGTATCGGTACAGCGGAAAGGTCTTTCAGAGTGTTACGGGATAGCATAATAACTCCAATCATAGACAACACATAAAAATGGTTGTACAAGGTTTAACAAACATTCATTCGATAAAAAGTTTAAAAAGCGTACAACAGGTCCCAAATTATACAGGTCATTAAGTTTACAAAACATAGATCGAATGAACATTTTTAATATTATGTGGGCCATCAGAGTCGATCTCCATCCGGATTACCTTCAAGCACCTGAGATAAAAACATGCAAAAATCATATCAGCGAATGCCGAGTGAATTCATAGAGTTTAATGAAAACCGTTATATAAAACAATCATTTACATTCATTTAAAATCAGAACACAAGTATAATATCGGAAGTAAGTCCACATATTGCTAGTCAGGCAATATATAAATCAAGCATACATCTGAAACCGTCCATGAGACCGTAGTCTCTATATTACCATGATAGGTAATATATTCATCGTAATAGCGTCGTTATCGTTTTGTATTTATGTTTTATATTGTATTAGGATACATGGTAGGATACATTTTATTTGAAGTAGGATTATTATTAGCCGCATGACATTGTTACCTTACTATGAAAACAGCGGGCCGCGAACCCGACAAACAATTTGCCCATCTAAGTTAGCGTGTCGTTACAACGGGGATCAACCGTCAAGGCGCGAACTGGGGTGATCGTCCCCAAATAGTACTATCAAATGCATAAGCGTCTACCAAATCCCGGTAGTTCACAATTCATGCTAATGGGACTTTAAGTGACATAACCTAACTACTAATAATCCTTTTAGTCTCGAATATAGGGTCATAGCATCATTCGGGTCCATATCATTAAGCATACAATCGGGACTACTTGTGTTCTATGTTTATAAAAATCTAGCATGTTATCTCCCTCGCGGGTTTACAAATCATTTTATAAAACATTTAAAAGAGTGCGAGGCTATGAACTCATGTTGTTAATGAAAGGCGGATTATCGGCTACGGGCGTGCTTCGGTCACGGAAACCAATCCAAGTGGATTTCTTGTTTTAGGAAGACAAGAACTTGATGAACACAACAAGTATCTCCGAGACCATCAAATATCAAGAACATAGGTTGGAAAATCAGCCCTAGGACACAAGCAAATCACCTCCAAAGTTGTTAATATGGCCACCAAATGATCAAGGCTTCAAGAGGACACCTTAATAGGACTAGTAAACATGTGGTTTATGGCTAGAAAAGATCAAAGATGGTGTTTGTTGGCTTATTTGGGACGGCAAAGGGAGAGAGTTGAGAGGATTTTTGGAGTGGATTGCATGTAAGAAATGAGGGAAATGAAAACAAGTTGCTTGTTTTGATGTTAAGTGGTAAAGGTTAAGCTTAAAATGTAAGCTAGCTTACACTTGGTGTAAGTTAGCTAAACTTGATGCCACCTATGTGTTGTGGTGTCAAGTTAGCCGTCCCATATAAGCTAGTGGGGTGGGACAAAGTGTTTTGTCCCATCTCACTAGTTTACGGGTATTTCTCGATTCTAGTTTTCTCGATTTGCGTGCCCTCGGGTCGTTTTACGAAAAACGTTTTTATAAATTATGAATCACCGTCACAAAACGAATCCAATAAAAATTGTCTCATCAAAAACGGAGTTCAAAAACGTAAATACGTAATCCTAAGGTTTCCGGTTTAGTCGTAAAGGACGCCAAATTATGCACGTAAGCCCAAATTTAAATCCGTAAATTGTGAGTTCGTCAACCAACACAAAAATAAGTTTCAAAATATTATACGAGAAAATATTTTACTACCTGAAAATGTTAGATTGTCACAGATGAGGTGGATAATAAAAGGCAAGGCAAGACCGAAGTCATAATAAAAGCTTCATGGCGAAGTTGAATAAAAGATGGAGGTAAACCAAAGATAAGAAGGCCCTTCCGTTAGGGGGCGTATAAAAGTCTTGGTAATAAGTCTCATGTTCAAAACCGTTATAAAACCGTGTTTATCGATTCTTCTTGTCAACTTAATTTTTTAACATCGTTGTCTATTAGGAGGGGTTATTGATTTAATGGTCTTGGTTACACCGTTAGGACTCTATTTTTAGACCTAAATCTCTATTATCGCATAAGTCAAACAATGTATCCTCGTGAAACATTCAAGACAATATAAAATATAAGAGATACAACTTAGGAATAATGGGAGGATAAGTACGTGATTAGGGCATATGAGTAATGTTAGCATTACTAACTTATAATGACAATGATCTCGTTGCACGCTTAGCATGGAATTGGGGTGAAAATCGAGGACGATGAAATTATTTCTAACGAAGCATTCACGTGTTCTTATTCTATGAACCTAAACGTCCCAATTTGCGATGAAAATCATACATTATGTCCAAAACGCAAGTAGAAGTAGCAATAGTAGTAGTGTAGCTAGTTTATCGTTCAATAAAGTGAATAAAAATGAATTTTGGAGATGCTACGATACTTTATTCTAGCATTGCGTGAGGACACGGCAATGGTTTAGTATGGGGGAGTGATGAGACTGCTTTTATACATAGTCTCATCGTCCAAATAGGGCTTAAAATGCATTAAATATCATCAAAATACCCATATATATGCTTGTGTTTGTTGCTTGTGTATTTTAGGGACGGATATTGAGAAAATGACAAAAGATCACAAGAATCATACAAGAACGAACACGGGAAATGAAGCCGCACAATGAACCAAGCCCTAATGAAGACTTACCCAAGATTTACCCTTGAAGATTTGAAGAATTATGAAGAAGGGTCCTCCAATATGGAAGAATTGACACTTTATACCCTTGTATCCTCATAATTACAAGTTTGGTCCCTATAGTTTGTCAAAATTACAAAAAGGACCCTCCACTTTGAAGAATTGGTAAGTTTAGCCCCTCAACAAAGCTAAATTGTCAACCAATATCCTCCATAAAGTCAAATACATCATGAAGTTCTTCAAAGTACAAAAAATTACAAGTTTGGTCCTTTGAAAATCCCAAAATTACAAAAAGGACCCTCAACTTTGAAGATTTGGCAAAAATGGTCCCTCAATCATTATGAATTGGCAATTTCAGTCCTCCAAAATACCAATCAAACAAGTCAAGACCATTACCATTGAAGAAATTACCAAATCAGCCCTTCAAGAATCATCAAATGGCAAGAAATACCCCTGAAAATACTTTGGAAAAGTATTTGGGGCAAAATTGTGAAAATGAAAACTTGAAATACAAAGGGAATACGTTTTTGGCTGTTTAATTTGCAAGTGAAAGGAGTATAAAAGATTGAGGGTTAAACTTGGCAGACAATGAAAGAAACCTAGACCAACCACCATCCTACACGTGTCCCACTAACCCCCCTCATCCAATCAGAACTCCCCATTCCTCCACCTCACATCCCACTCAGTTATATTAAACTAATCTTAACTGATTAGTTTAATTTGGCGCCTAACACAAACATTTAAACCCAAAACAGATCAAACTTAACCACTATTCACCTATGAACACGAATTGAGTTTTTTCTAATGGCATGAAATTAAACCACCAAATTATCCAGAATCACAATTAGGGTGGTCCTAATCATAACCCAACTCCCAATACTCATGCCACATCATCACCATGGTCACATGTTAAACCCTTGTACACGGTTTTGGGGGAAAAAGCCAAAACATGCCAGCAATCCAACGTCCAATATCCTAGCTTCAAACTTAAGCTTCTTTTGAGCCATTGATCAAATTTCTTCACACTTTACAGCTTCACAAACTGCCAAGAAGTTCACATGATCAAGCATAAATTCAAAATCCTCAAGGGCATTTCTGGAAGTTCCATGCTTAGGGTTTTTACATTTTCAGCTTTATAGGACCATGTACACCCTCTATATAAAGGGTCTATCATTTTACATTCGTCTCTGCTTTTGATTTTTTCCTTGTTCAACTTCTGTAAATCCCATTTCAGTTTAATGAAATTGTGTTTTATTACTGCTTATTATTGTTATATGATTGTTAGTTTAGAAGTTAAAAACCTGTTTTCACTTGGAGGTTGCAAAAGTTTGCAATTTTCCTCATTCTTGATATTTTGCTAAGTCATTGATCAAATCTTGGAATTTCTGGGCTAAGAGTGATCTATACATCCTGATATTGTTAATATCAAGGTGTTGTGAGCTCAAAGTTTGGGGATAATCAAGTGTGGGATCAATTGGTTGCATTAATCAAGCAAAGTTCATTTTCTGCAATTTTTCTGAATTTATTGTGCTTTAACCTTGTTCAATCTTAGCAGGCTTTGTTGTGGAAGCTTGTGCTTGTTCTTGCTAGCACATAAGCTCAAAATCCGTGGGTGTGGATGTACATCCATGAGGTACACACCCTTAATCCCAAAATCTGATAATTCTTTGGATTTTTGTGATATTTGAGTGTTGCCTTTGTTCTTGTGAATTTTGTGGCTTATACTTGCTTGAATCTGTTAATCTTACTTGTTTTTGTGTTAATTGATGCTTGGGTGGTCTTAAATCTCACTTTTACTTTGAAAAATTTGGATTTGAAAAGATAAAGGGGTGTTTGGGTCTACCTGTTTGTGTTGATTTTGTGTTATTGTGTTAAGGGAAGTTTGTATTTGTGCTTGTCATCTGTTGTATGCTCATAATAGACCACAAACCTGCAAATATTTGGACTTGAAACCTTGAATTGTTCAATCTGCTATATCTTGTTGAGTTTTACTGATTTTTGCCTAAGATTTTGGGAAAACCTAGAGTTTATGCATGCTTAGGTGTAAAAGTTGTTTAAACCTCATTAATATAACATACTTGAAAGATTTGAGTGTTTGAGTCTGAGCTTTGGGTCAAGTGTATCAGCAAGAACACTATTTGGCAAAAACTTGTTCATCAGTAACTTTAAGCTGCTTAGATCTTGTTCAAATCTTGTAAGTTTTGCATGAAACTTGTTTAGACTTGCTCATTTAAGTTTATTTTAGCCTGTGTATGCTTTTGGTACAATTTGGTTAGCTTATTCTTGCTAAAACAGCTTATTGGTCAAATTTGCTATACTTGTTCTTATTTTGCCCAGATCTGGTACTTGTTTGAATTAACTGTATCATTTGGCTGTTTCTTGTTGTGATTTGTTGATTGTTATTGACTCCTTATGATCCAAAGATCATTTGGGTGCCTTTGTGTAATCTGAATCTCCAAAACAGCCACTAAAGACAAAAAGTCAAACAAGTCAAGCAGTGGGAAAAGTTCCCACTGCTCAACACCTAAAACTAGCCCCTGCTAGTGTAATTTTGAACTCAGCTTATCAATAAGCTATTCTAGCTTATCCAGACTTGCAACAACTTATTTTTTGTGATAGGTCTTCATTATTTGACCCATTTAAGTAGACTGGAGCTTATTGGACTTTGACTTTGACTTTTTACTAGAAAACCAACTTATTTGACTTTTACATAAGTGCTTATTTGCTTTTTCCAGCTTATTGAGTCAGCTTATTTGAAAACTCTTTGTTGATTTTGCTTAATTAAGTCATTTCAAAGCTTTTGGAACTTGAATCAGCACTTGGGGTGGCCTAGAACTCAAAAATGACTATTTTGTCGTTTTCTGTAGATTGCTTATTGCATTTTCAGGCTTATTCCTTGGGCTTATTTCAAATTTCTTTTTGCAGAAGTCTTATTTAGGTCAAAAGAAGCTTGTGTGTCAAATTATAGCTTATGGCATTGGCTTATAGCTTAATGGGCCAAAAAGCCCATTAAGAATAAGCTGCCTGTTATAAGCTAGCTTATTTCACACTTTCAGCTTTTGGGCCTTTGGAAAAAGTTGTTTAAAATCAAATTTTTAGTCAACCTGTGCTTTTTGGGCTTATTTTGAACACTTTTTGTTATTGGGCCCGAATTTGGCCCAATAAGCTACTGTTTTGGGTTTAGCCCATTTTCTAGGCCCATTAAGGGTATTTAGGTAATTTCACTTTCATTTCTGAGTTATTTAGGATAAATTAAGCTAGTTTGCAAGTTTTTAGAATTTTTTATATTTTTGGATTTTTAATATTATTTTAATATTATTTTATTATTAAAAATTAAGAGTCTGATTTTCTATGTTTTTATATTTTTCCTAGGTTCTAAACACTTAATTAGGATTTTTGCAACTTTCCAAATATTTTTAGGGTCTTTTAATTATTTTCTAGAATTAATTTTTGAGTTTTAACTGATTTTAGTGGTTTTTAATTGTTTAAAAATAGTTTTTAGTGATTTTAAAATTTTGAAAAATACTTTTTAGCTTAATTAGGGTATTTTTGAGGTTTACAAACTTTAAAATCTTGTTTGGGACTTTTTAATAATTAATTTTGATTTTTAGGGCTTTAATTAGCATTAAAAAGTCATTATCTAATTAATTAAAAGGTTTTAGCAAGTTTGGATTTTTTGTAAACTCTTAGAATATTATTGTGGATTTTTGGTAATTTTTAGGAAATTTTTAGGAAATTTTTAGGGTAAAATTTTAATTTTAGCACTTTTTACGGTTTTACGTGTGCAACTTTTTCGACTTAGTTTAATCCGTCTTCATAACCGTCATTCTCTTCTAATCCCCTTTCTATTTTTCTTTCTCAAAAGTATAATCACAAAGATAATCAATTCATTACACACACACTAGCCTCCTTGAGAACGAACTCATTTTAGGGTCATTAATACACGGTTTTCCTAAATCGTCGTATTCATTACTTGCCCTATTTGCTCTCTTTTCCTAAAGAGTAGTAAAAACTCAACTATCATCATGCTTACTACTTAGCGGGTGTTTTTCCTTTTATTGTTTTCAACTTTCTTTGTGAGGAATAAAAAAAATAAGAGCGACTTATGAAAAAAAATGAGTGGCTAGAAAAAGAAAAAATAATAATTATACAAGACTCCCAAGAGGAGAAGTAAAGTGTTAATTATAGTAGCTATTGAATTATAATATTACTCTAACAAGGGCTGCGGGGATTTGATAGTTGCTCCAATCCAATATTACCTTGACGGGTTACGGGATTGAAGATCCAAGGTCTCAAAAAGGCGGCGGATATAAATTATTGCGTGAGTATTTTTTTTCTTCTTAGCGAGTGTGTAGCTACTTATTAATGCATGACATAAGGATCTTACACATAAGGCGAATGACTTATTATTTTGGGTCGGACTTATATCAATTGTGGGCGGTTTTTCGAGTAATGGATGAGATGGTTACTTAGGATTAAAACCGTGCTTCCTTATTTTGAGATCTTACACTTCTTATATTTCACGCTTTAAATAATGACAAATTTGCCCGAAAGCAATTTGCTCAAATAATAACCGGTCTTAGAGGCATAATAAGTGGAGGTATAATAGTAACACAATTAATCTTTATGAATAAGTCGATGCACTTTCACTTATGGATAACAATGATCTTGTTTTTAAGCTTGGTATAGGGAAAGTTAAACTTGAGGACGATATGTGTTCATGGTAATAAAGCCCTAATTAAAGTCTTTGATTTCTTAATGAGTTATTTCTATCAAAACCATTTCAAGAAAAATCCAAAAATATAAATATAATTTTCCTTTGCATTGCATTGTAAAAATCAAAATCATGCATCGTATAATGTAGTGTAGTGTAAAAGCATTCCATATTGGCCAAGGTGGATTAATTATGAGAAAAGTGTAAATTGGTGCTTTAAAATGTGGTATTGCATGAGGTCATGGCAATAATCAAGTGTAGGATATTTGATATGAGTGAAATCTCATATCAATTATATCATAATTAACCCTAAAATACAAAGTAAAATACCTGATTTTGATTTATAAAAGCAGTATTATGGGTATACTTTGTTGTTTGTGCTTGTGAAGGTAAAAAGATACAAATGTGAAGCAAACAAGGAAATCAAGCTATAACTGATGAAGAAAAGACAAAAGAAGGATGAAAAGTGACAAGTTAAACAAACTCAAAGGACCTTTCTTGACAACTTTGAAAGTAGAAGGACTAAAAGTGCAAAGTTGGAAAGTCAAGAACAAAGTCAAACATGGTCAAAGACAAAGTCAACAAGTCAAGGGATCATTTGTGTTCAAGTTCAAAGTTAAAAGGACCAAAATTGTCAAGATTATGAAGATTCTAGCTCAAAACACAAATCTGCCAAGTACAAGGACTTAAATTGCCAAAAAGGAATGAAGTTTCAAGAGTGATCCGTGTGTTTGCTTATCAACCAATGAGAAGGCTGCAATTTGGATAGTGCGATTGCCAACTCGACTTAATTAAAAAGAGAGAGAAGGAGTGGACGAATCATAACAGTGATTCCATCAACCAATCATATTTTAGAAAACGGATAATGATCCGTCTGACTTTCTCTCACCCAATAAAAACACGCCAAGTATCACCTCCGAGCCCAGATCGTGGAAATTGATAGAGTGAATATCATAGAAAGTTCTTAATATGAAAAGTTCTCGCAATTGCAATACAAATCAAACCCAGTCAACCAATTAAGCTGAAATCCATTGAATCAAAAAGGCCCAATTGTGTTCTTCACCTACAAATCACAATTAACCAATTGAGGACACGTGGAAGGCTACTATTTGTTCTGACACGTCACCAACTTCATCCTCACCTCTTTGTTACTTTATAAATACCCCTAGCTTGTATTCATTTCTTGTATTGTAGCTAAGTGTGAAAAAACACACACACTTAGATTCTCTCTCATTTTGTTAGTAGTTAATCAGTTAGAAACCTCTCAAAGTGATTGACAACCACTTTGAGAGAGTTTGTTAGTTTGTTAGACCTATTGTAACAACTTTCAACCATTAATGAAATCTCACTTTACCTGAATTCACTTTCACTCTCAATTCTTGCATTATCCTGCTATTCTATTGTTATTGTGATTGTTTATGTTGTTTTCATTGAACAATGTAGTTGTTTTGAGCTCTATTTGGAAGCTTGTTCATGTTCAGACTTGTTATAGCTCATAGCCATAACCATTTCTATGATCAGACATGTGTAGCAGGGGTGGTTAGATGATGATGATGGTGAATCTTGGTTTGTAGATGTTGTAGATGTTAGATTGGGTGGTGGTTAAAGATTAAGTGAGCTCAGCGCTCCACTTCATCACCAAAGTAGCCTTTAAGTTCTCATAAGTTCTTTCTTTATTGATTTCCACTCAAAAATCATATTGCATGCTTATTACTGTTTTCATGGTATAAAATACTTTGTGATGCTTGCTTCTTGCTTATTTTCAGTTACTTGATTTGAGTACTAGTTTTCATAATCTGATAGCTTATCTTGGTTCTCATAGTTTAATTTTTGTGCTTATCTGATAAGTGGTATTTGGATTTTAAGATATTTCTTGATTCAGTTGATGAAAGTTGTTCTTAGGGGTTTATATTCACTCACTATACTTGTGCAAGTCATTCGCAAAGATTTTATAGTCAAATAAATAGTCAAACAGGCAAATTTCACTAAAACACTTTGGGTCCATTTTAACAGCTAAAACATGCTAGATTCAAACACCTGC